>OZ014532.1:54608713-55808713 GCA_963966105.1 Volucella zonaria
GCTACTCGTAATACGTCGGCTTTTTGGTCAGCGTACTGATGGTTTTTTTTGTTTTGTCTTCTTGGGGTGCACCATCTAGGACTTCTCTTTATGTGGTGCAGGCACCCGAGGTTACATCTGCCTCCAGCGATTTATAGTAGTCCTCCTTTACTGCGTTGTCCACCAGAGGTATATTTGAAGATCTTTTTGGCTGAAACACTGGTTTCCGTGCACCCCCACAGATATACAGGGTGAATGACTCGAACTCCAACTTTTTAAAATGCTATAAATTTTTTTACTTTTTTATAAATTTTATTGTGCCAAAGCAAAAAATGTTGGAAAATACATCAATTTTTAAATTGTATCAGTAGTTTTCAATATGTCTACCTTTGGCGCGAATAATGGCCTTGAGATTGCCGAAGAAAGCATCGGACACTGCACGCAAGTGGCTCTGCGGTATTTTGGCCCATTCCCGGCGAAGTGCTTGTTTGAGGTGGTCCAAACTTTGGTAGTTTTTAGTGCCAACCTTCGCCTTCAAAATACCCCAGACAGAGAAATCCAACGGATTTGCGTGCGGAGAATTTGCAGTCCATTGTGTCGAAGAAATGAAGTGTGGAACATTGTTTTTTAACCAATCTTGGTTGATGCGCGCTTTGTGAGACGGTGTCGAGTCTTGTTGAAATGTCCACGGTCTCCGACCGAAATGATTGTTTGCCCAAGGCTTCAATACTGCCTCTAAGACAGTTTCACGGTCTACGATCGCATGGAAATTTTGACGCCACGGTCCAAAATACGAGCGGAGAGCGCCAATCGTCGGTTATGGAAGTCCAAAACCATCACCATCGGTGCTGCCTGCTTTCTGGTGGCCGTCCGAAGGTGTAAATTTTCGAAGGACCTTTCTGGCAAGTAAACTCGGTCAATGGCTTGAGCTCAAGCTCATTTCTCAGTATGTGTTGCATCCGTTCCAACGATATGTTGAGCTCACGAGCCATTTTTCTCCCACTTCGACGCGGATTTCGCACAATTCGACCCTTCACTTTCCGAACCATTTCTGCCGATGTTGCTGCTTTTTTATGACCACCTCCATGGCGTTTTGCAACGCTGCCAGTATCATGGTAACGAGCTACGGTTCGAGACACAAATGATTTATTCACGTTGAGGTGCTGGAGGGCTCTAACGATAGCTACTTGTGGTTTTCCAGCCCAATATAAAGCAATCACACTATCACGTTTGAATTCCATCGCGGATAAAAATTTTCCAACACAACTGGGACGCAAATTGTTTAAAAAGCTTGTAAATAATTAAATTATCTGTCTTTTGTCAAAATTTGAGCTCACTTTCATGAACGGGTTGGAAATTATAGCAGTCTGAATTCGAGTCATTCAGGGTGTATGTCGTTGTATAGCCGGTAAAGTTTTTCACTGTAATATCTCATCAATATTTTCTAAATGCAGGCAGACCGAAGATCACATTATTCATTATTCAAGTCAAGAGCTTTCATCTGTTAAAGGTGGTCCTCACCCCTCTGCAAATACGGGTGATGATGGTCCTTTATAGCGTCTTCTATGTTGCTTGATATAGGGCTTTGCTACTTTAAAAACTTAAAATCGATGTAGACATGGCGGTTACAAATTGATATATTTAAATCTTCTTTGAGATCACCAAGGTCTGTCGCAAAGTGAATATTCGCTCGATGATGGACAGGCTAGAAACAACCGTACTAATATACATCTATCATGCTGTTGACGATCGGGCTTAAACGTTTATACTCGCATAATACGGCAGCAAGGGCCTTGTTTGAAATTTTTAGCAGGCTTGTAGTTTGCGCAGTTCAGGAGATCTTTTTTTTGCATAATCGGATATACGATGTTGGGATTTCATTCAGCGCGCATGCATTCTTCCGACTAAATTTTGCGTATGATCATATGCTTGGTTTTTACAACATCATTTCCTCCAGTTTCGAAGAGTTCGACGGGTAAGCCATTGGCCACTGCGGATTTGTTACATTTGAGTTAGGATATTCTATACTTCTTTTATTTTGGTTGTGCGGACGTAGTTCAGGTTGAATGGGAAGTTCTGCCTTGTAGTAGTACCTTCATCTTGCCATTTGGCAGTCTGTAGAAACGGTCCATCCAAATTCTCAGTCTTGCACGATATGTCCCTTACTAGGTTACACCGCCTTCTGAAACCTACCACATTAGGTGCGGTATTTCTGATGGTCTCCTGGCAGCCTTGCAACTTGAAGTTAGACATGCTCAATCATGAAAGCGGTTTTAAGAAATTTGATGGACAAAGACGACCAACGATGTCATCCTTTTCTGAAGATTTTCACGATTTTTATTTAAATCGTGCTTGGGACACTGGTCATAGTTTATCGCTATAAGCTCCTGAAAGTGTTCATTGGTCTTGCTCCTTTCTTTCAGCATATAAGGCTGATGTTTAAGAATTTAGCCCTAATACAACAGCCGCTTGCAAATGACTCTGTCTTTAAGTCTGCTTGCAATGACAAATCTCCATCCAAATATCAGCTGCACCCGATTGTTATCACCGTAGTAGATGTCACACGTTTTGATAATTTTTCTGTAACGTCGGTATCGAAAGGTTTTGATGATTCGTAAATAGTTAATTTAACAGCAGGAGCAGTTTGACTAAAGGGACATATCCATGTGGAGACATCATCATTACTTTACTATTGTAAAATATAGCTCTCTTTTGTAGAAGGCACTGCGGGGAAATGATGATGCGATGATGGTATCCACTATGGTGTTAGCTGATAAACAAAGAAAATTCCCTTCGATCACATTTTTCACAATACACCACTGCTCATTTACGTTCCAAGAAATTATAAATTATCCTGGTGATTGTTTTGAAACAACATAGAATCAGTAGGTAGACAGTTGGAGACTCTGTCGGAGTCAATCTGGCTATTCTAAGCATGGTGTTTTTACTTGTCCGGGTGCCTGCAGTTGGAAGGCGAATGCTGATCATATTCTAGTCCAGGGAAACCTCTAAACGTAAATCTATGATCGTGTAACTCATCTCATCCACCTTGGAGGTAAAGATCCACCATATTCGAAAGGGTAATTCCAATACAATCACTTAAATCCAATCCAACATGAAACACTCCACTATGTGCATTGTAATTAGCACTCTTATAAAATTCCATTCAACATGATGTAATAGAGGTAGACTCTGTAATTAGCTCTTTGATTATTGCACACCACAGCAACACGCCACTGCATGTTAACATGACGTTTGCAAATACCCATAACTCGCATTCGTTGCAATTAAAAAGACTCAAGTTGCCACAATGTGTTTTTTTTTTATTTGGATTTTTTAAATTTTCTCTTTACAAAAGAACAATTCGAAAGGTTTACATAAATCCTCCTTTCTTTGAGCAGCTAACACTTGTTATGAAATGCACAACCGACTCAATAAATAACTCACAACTAAAAGTCCGTTCAATGGTCGTTGACCGCTAAATTCCACTCAAGATACAATTAAAGCAAATAAAATAAAATCGTTAACGCTATTCGAAGATTTATTACTTTTCTTCCATAAACCTGGCAGTCCTCTGTCCGCTCCTCCACTCCCATGCCAACATCATATAAAAGAAACAAAATTAAAGGTTATGGTCGACAAATAATAAAACTCATACGGATATGTAGGTACGTATACATATATACGAGTATGTATGTAAATAAATAAGCACTCGTAAACTGTAAGCTACACTTACGGCATACTCTACGTGTTTGGACTTTTGACGGAATTTCACTTTCACTCAAACGTACGCTACGTGATTGCAGTGTATCTAAGTATCTATACACCTGTAAAAGAATTCGATGTTCTTTTTTAGATGGGGGAAACTGGCGCATCCTCCGAGGTAAGCAGATTACAGACAAGAAGGAGTTGGAGATCCTTCCAGTATCGAGATGTAAAGGAGAACTGAATAATCGGTTCAAAGATTAAGCAGTTGCGTATGGAAGCCATGACTAACTAAAAGATAACTTTTTAGATCTCGATTTTGCTACTGAAAACGACATCCCATCAGAGATCGGATGAAGTCTAATAACAGCCGTTTGATGTAGTCAAAAAGGTTCACTGTGTTAAGTATACTCGTATCGCGAAAAAAAAAATCGTTTTATGAACGTAATCCTTGTTGTTTTCTCTATCTATCGGGCAATCGGGTTATCCAAAGAATATTTAACGACGAAATGTAAGAGCTTCACACCGACATCGAGTTAATCAAAAAACTGATTCTTCGACACCAAAGCATCCTTATCTAAATCCAAAATTGGGATTCGTATTGAAAGAAGTTATAATCTATGTGTTCAAAATGGGAGACAACCAACTTGAAATGCGCAAATAGAGGCCCGTAAACAAGGAAAGGGGTTATTAAATATTATTTTTAGATTGGACACTCATTAAAATTAAAATCTTACCTAACTTAAGGAATAGAATTAATATGTTGAGAAGGAGATACAAAAACCAAATTGTACTAAACCAGATATACGAGTATGTCTACATAATACAATATGTCACAGTACCTAGGCGTACAAAAACTGATGTGAAGCAGGTCTAGTCTAGCCACGATTTTATAATTAATAACTCTATCGCCTTTAGTGCGTCTAGTGAATGCCAAAATATATATGTACGTTTGAATGCGCATTTAACATTGCTTTTATAGTTAAGCGCAGTAAAAAGAAACTTCCGATATAGTGAAATGAGCATCTTTCCAAGCCCCAGATGATGATTAGAGTGATCTTTAGTATCGGTTATCACCATCAATTTTACAAACCATATAAGAATTGCTTTAGAATGTACAAGAATGTCATGAGAAGCGCCTAGACGCACTCTTGGAAAACATACTGTGAACCAATTGAATCTCTTAAGACTACGTGGCGTTTTGTCTAAGGATAATAGTGGCCCATCCCTTCTGAAGCAGACAGAAGGAAGCTGGAAAGCGTCTCTTCTTGCTGACAACGTTCCCTAGTATTTTCCCCAAAAAGCGTACCGAACTTCAACAAAATAACTGCTACCTACAGGGAGAAAATTACTTACACGTCTGAAGTACTTCCATCTAGATTCCTTTGCTTTTCTTGGTGAAGCTAAGAACACCACCTTCCTTTCTCAAGAGCTCGAGAGGTCTGGACACTCTCCAAAATAAATTCGGTTAATCTGTTCCAGGTCTGCTAAGGGTCCGAACATTTGACGTGCAAATCCGACAGTCTTTCGTATACAGTATAATGCTACTGGCTGGCCATGTCCTTGCTATTTTAGCCTGCATGAGTAAAGGTTTACTCATTCAGGTATCGGGCACCGCCTCTGGGATGTGAGACAAGCACTTTGCTACGAACTTTATTGTTACACTGCTGGCCCAATCCAATCCAATCCAAAAGTTATAGGACACTCAGCAGTTCCCGATCTATTGCCACGCCAGCCCCACGTGCAGCCGAACAATTAGTAGTGGCCCTTGACTGCTGTCATGAAGATATCGGCACCATCGTGGGCCATGAAGAGGATGCAGAACTATGACATATGCTATTGAGTTTGCTCTTATTTGGAAGAAGATTTGCCATATGCGGTAGACTTAGGCAATAAGTCTTGCTTCCCACACGTGAGCGAGCGTTTTATGATAATCCGCATAAAGGCCAAATTCACTAACATAAGCCTAATATTCGCCAGTACTCCTATGGAGAACAAGGACGACGCCACCAAAGAATGTTTCTACGAGCTAGTCGACAAGACATATGGTATGAGTAGTGTTCGAAGTATGACGCCAGGATAGGAATGGAGGATATCTTTGGTATGACAGTTGGTAAGCATAGACCTTGCACCGGGAAGAATTATTACAATATCATGCACACGATTTCCTCCCCTCAATCTACACAAGGGCACATGGCGGTCTCCAGATTATCAAACGCTAAATCAAATTGATCATTTTGCGATAAACGTAAGCCATGCTTCCAGTATGCTGGACGTCCGAAAGTTCCGGGCAGACAACATTGGCTCGGATCAGTACAATGTTGCAGCCAAGGTGCGAATGCGGGTTTCGCGAGATTCACCGGACTATCACACCACCAAGAAATCCCTGGTTTTTTTAAAAGCACCGGCAAGCACATACAGTTGAACGAGAAGCCTATAAAACGGCGAGGCACAACGAATGGCGAGAACTGCTCATGAGCAGAAGAGACTGGAAAACATCGGCTTCTCCTGATGAAAAAAAGGACACGAGAAGTGCGAATATATTGAGAGGTTGTACTCCAGGAATTATGCATAGAAGTTTTATCATCAGGGAGAAAGAAAGTATCAAGGCAAGAAGCCTGTGAAGATGAAGACGCAAAATATGTAGTAGAGTCACAATCGGTGCTGAGAATATGGAAACACTTTTTCTACAGACTGTAGAATGCAAAGAAGCCCAACATCCCGCCGTTAGATAGAATAGACCATTTAAATTATATGACATCCGAAACTTCTATCCACTTAATGAAGGAATTATACAAGGTGGCGCAAAATTAATGATCCAATTTTATTTTTGAATTACTTTTTTATTAAATAAAAAAGAAATGATTTTGAGTGATGGAAATCTTTACTTGGACCTTTATAATTACGCCAAGTGGCTGCCGAGAGTGTTGATACACATTTGATACACATTTGATACTCATTTTCCATGACTTTCCGCAAGATTTCTGGTGATAACTGTTCGCATTCCAGTCGAATATTCACCAAGCCCCGCTCATTAAAACCCGACAGTAATAAATCGACCCTGTAGCGTTCGCCAGTAACAGTAACCGTATTGCCGATGGTGGCTTTGAGTGGATGTAATGGCTCCTTGTGCATCACACGCGGATTTTCAAACGAAGATTTTGTTTATTGACGTAACCGTTTAGGTGCAATGCGCCTCGTCGCTCATGCTGATTTTCGACACAAAATTGCCCTCTTGTTGAGATTGAGGATGGCTGTACGGCAATTAACACTCGACTGATAGTCAGAAGGCCTTAACTGATGGACTGTTAGCACTTTGTACGGGAACCTGTGTAAGTCTTTCACTAAAATTCGCTGTAAAGTCCGTCTGGTAATACCCAATTGCGTGGCCCATCGTCTGGTTGATGTTTCTTCATTCTCAGTATTATCGGCAGCCACAGCCGCGATATTCTCGGCCGAACGAACAGTCCGGTGGCGACCACGCCCGGCATGGTCTCCTGTGGTTCCACTCTATTCGAGTCCAGTAGCTTAACACCAGAATGTTTGCCCAGTTGGCGCGACACGATTAGGAAATCGACGTCGAAATTCGCGCTGTGCTAATACCACCGACCGATTATTGGTCAAAAACATCGACACAATCATTCCACGCTCTTGCGGAGTATAGCGCTCTATTGCTTGTCGGTTTGTATAATGTAGCTATCTAGTTCACAAATGTGAAATATAATTGACGTACGACGCCACTTGTAAAAATTATACCATCTTGCGATGGGGTGATTAATTTTGCCCCATCTTGAATTATATAAACTGAAGTCCAACAAATCAGCTTAGCGGCCGAGGTACGAGTATTCAAAGCTGCTGGAAATGAATTTATTGAGAGCACTCTGGTCAGAAGAGTGTATGCCTAATGAATGGAATCTCAGCACAATATGTCTGATCCACAAAAAAGGAGACCCCGCCTCAACTGCTCAACATCTGAAACCCTTCGTCACCAACGAAGTCGAAAGTCCACAATTAACCAAATCTTCACAGATCCGGCAGATCCTGGAAAAAAACTCGTGAGGTCCAAATCGATTCCCGCCATCTTTTTATTGATTTTAAGTCTGCACATGACAGCATTTATAGAGATGAGCAGTACTCGTATAGACCCATGTCTAGTTTTGGCATCCCTGCCCTGCCAAAATCATCCGCCTGTTCAGAATGATGATTGAGAGCGCTCGCTGATCCGTTAAGATCGGTAACGTCTTAACCGAGACCTTTGATTATGTCGAAAAAGGTTTTAGACTGGGTGACGCGCTGTCAAGTGACTTCTTTAACATCAAACTTGAAAGAATTCGGCGCAACTCACAAGTGAATACTGGAGGCAGAATCTTTCAGCGTACGTCAATGATATCGACATAATTGAGAGCACTCAGCGGGCTTTCAGCGGTGGTTTCGCTAGTATTAAAATGGAAGCTGCCGCTAAGTTTAGGGGTAAATGAGGACACAACCAATTATATGCTGTTAACAAAAGAGGGAACACAACATCGATGAACTGAACATAACGTCACAATCGACAGCTGTAATTTCGAGGTAGTAAAAGACTCTGTCTATCGTGGCTCTGCTATGAATTCTGGCCACAACACCTCAGCTGAAATAAAACGAAGAATCAATCTTGCCAATCGCTGTTTCTTTGGACTAAGAAGGCAATTGAGTAGTAAGACCCTATCCCTGCCCTCTACATAATGCCAGTCCTACTTTATGGTGCAGAAACCTGGGCCCTATCGAAGGCGCATGAAGATATCCTCAGTTGTTTCAAGAGAAAAATCGTCCGGAAAATATTCGGTCCCTTTGGCATTGAGCGGCTTTGCAGGAGAAGATTCTACGACGAACTATACGAGCTCTACAGCGACATTGACCTAGTCGGAAAACTACACTTCAGTCACCTGAGATAGCTAAGACATGCAGAGCGAATGGACACCCATTCTCAGATCCGCAGAGTCTTGAATCTAACCCGGACGGACAACGCTGTAGAGAACGACCTCACTTTAGGTGGCGCGGATAAGTAAAAGGGGACTTCAACCGACTTGGAGTGCGCAATCGAAGGTAGTTAGCTAAAGACCGGACAAACTGAACTGGAGAGACTTGTTAGTTGAGGCCCAGGTTCACTCCGACCTGTAGCGCCACCTAGGTAAGTAAGTAATCTTTTCTAGAATCTTCGTTCAGTTCGCTTGATTCGATAGCTAAACTACCGATTATTATGTCTTTCTATTCATATCGCAAAAAATTGAAGAATTGCTTCAGCAACTAGAATATTGCACATACCCGCAGTAGTAAACTCTGGGTAATTGAAGCCTCTGTCGATACAGTAATGGTCGACGAAACGCAAGTCTGGGGTAGAGGCCATATGAAGAGGTCGAAATGCTGCCTGCAAATACGCCGAACAACATGCTTATGCTGGAATCGGACTTATCTCCGCTATATATAAAAACGCTAAAGCCGCATATGAACCGGCTACCAAAGATAGTACCCCAAAAACCAATGCGAAATAAAACTGTATGGTTTCAAGCGCTGGTGAAATTAGCTCGTGGGTGTGACATTGATTTGAACCTGGAAAGAAGGGATTGGAAAAATGTATTATACCGGTTGTTGGCAAAAATCGACGAAGGGGTCAGAACGAAGTTATTAATCACACTCTGGAGCGCATAAACTATTTCAAAGATATTCACACCATTCAGGAGATCTCAAAGATTTTTAAACTCCGCGGAGAGCTTCTAAGGATCAATTTCGCCCACCATAGAAACGATTTTCCTGTGCAATTTGGGAAGAAAAAGAAGATACTCTGCATTTCCTAGGCAAATGTCCAATTCTACGAGAAAGTAGGCAAAATTTTTTTTTTAAAAAAATGTCCTATCAGAGCACGAAATGATATCGCTACTCAACCAAATGGATGTAAAAATATTTGGATACTGCAAAATTGTAAATTATAGAGAAAACATATTAACAGGGAACTTTTAAAATTATTAATATTGCACAAGGTGGTGCAAAAGACATCACCCTATCGAAAGATGCTATAATTTTTGCAAATGGCGGCAAATGTCAATTCTACTTTGACATTTGTGAAGAATCGCTATACTCCTAAAGAACGCGGAATAATTGTTACGATTTTTTTGCGGAATAATTTCGGCGCAGATTTCCCGGTTATCCGACACCAACTGGCAAATACTACGACGTTTAGCCGCTCGCTTAGAAAACTATGGAATAACACGAGATGCTGCCAGGTCCAGCCGGTCCCGTAGCAGCCGTTCGCTGAAAATATCGCAGCTGTAGTTGAAGATGAAAACGACTACTGTGGACGGCGAGCGCTACCAAACCATGCTCACCGACTATCTCCTTCCTCAATTGAATGATTTGGAACTGGAGAACATGTGGTTCCAACAGCATGGCGCAACGGCGCATACTGCACGAGCCACAACCGAAATTCTGAGGCCTGCATTAACGGGTCGCCTAATCTCTCGTTTTGGCGATTCGCACTGGGTGGCAAAATCGCCTGGTTTAACAGCTCCAGGCTTCTTTTTGTGGGTTTTCTTTTTAAGTCACGAGTCTATGTCGACAAGTCTTAGACTCTGGAAGCCCTCTAAGAGAATATCCGTCAAGAATGCGAGGACCTGACAAGAGTGATGGTAAGTGCAAGAAATCGGGCCCTAATGCTTATCAATTCTGGCAACGGCCACTTAGTCGATATCATTTTCTCGACTTAATTTGAAAAATTTAAGATATCAGATAAACATAATCCAAAAGCAGAACCAACGTTTTTCAATCGTAAAAAAAATTAGAGCCAAAGATAATTGGATGACAACTTTTGCGCCACCTTGAACATTGAACGTTTTTATCGATTTATAGTAATATTGTCAATCTGGCAGGCCGTAGGGCCGTGCTAAATTGAAAAAAAAATAAAATCTAACCTAATCTAATGTTAAATTTTTAAAATCGTGAGAATGTTGTAGGACCGAAGGTGTGTGACGAAATAGGCCTTTTGCATTTACATTTACACTGGTGGAAAATACTGTTCGCTCTTTCGCACGGAAAGCTGGTAAGCTAGTTTAACTTTTCTAATTTTGCCAAGTATAAGTAATCAGAAAGTGCGAAATGGCCTTCTGTTCTTCCTCGTCTGTAGGGTTCATGCTGAAATCATTAAAGAAAATGTGATTATTCTGATTATTCTTTCTTTATTCTGTTTCTATTTTTACAAAAATGTTACTATGATATTAGCAAATTGCTATACACAATAGAATAGTTAGTGACTTAAATATTAAACAATATAAATAGATATAAATGCCACTCCAAAATTAAATTATTTATTCTGGGGTGAACAATAATTCAATTAAATACTTAAAAAGGAATATAAACGAACAGCGAGCTTTAGAGCTTTTACAAAAATCTAAAAATGAAATAATGTAGGACAGCAAAACTTCAATATCAATATGATTAAAATTAAGCCATATTTTCAATTTTTTTAAAAACGCGTTTAATGTTGTAATGTGTCGTATTTCTACAGGAAGTTTATTGAACAATTGGCAAGATACTACACAAAAAAAGTTTCTAAAATGAGTGGTACGAAAAGGAGGTATTTCGACAACAGAACGGGGAATACTTCTTAAATTGTAAGCGCCACAGATTGGGCTTTGCATATATCCACCCCTTATAAAAAAGATCTTTGAAACTTTAAAATAGTATAAATGCCTAACAGGCAGGATTTTTAAGGACCTAAACAGCACCATAGAATGGGATAAGCGATGAGCATTACATATTCTTCGGACGGCATACTTTTGCAACACAACAAGTGGTTGGAGATTGGTGATGTATGTACCACCCCCAACAGTTTATACCATATTGTAACTTCGAATGAAAAATTGCGTAGTAGACTGTTTTCAAAGTATGATTCATACAACATTTTCTGAGAGTCGACAAAGACTACAGTACAAGAACAATTTATCATATTTTGCCGACAGCAGCTGAGTGCATGGAAATATACATATTTCGAAGTAAGGAGACTCCTGCATGCTGAGGCTGAAATACATAATTTTGGTTTTGTTACTGACAATTAATCTGTGCTTCGCAAACCAGATTCGTAGCAAATCTACATCATGGTTTATGTCAGATCCAGATCATCTGCAAAAGCAATGACTTTTCCTACAAATGGTTGATCAAACAAGAAGTTGATGTAGATCAAAAACAAAATGGGACCAAGGACAGACCCTTGCGGTACGCCCAATGAAATTACTCTTGGGTCGATAAGATAGTCACCCACTCTTACTTTTTGTGTCCTGTCTTTAAAATAAGAAATAAAGCTCCGAAAGCCAGCACCATAAAGCTTGTCCAAAAGAATGTTGTGATTGACCATGTCGAACGCCTTAGTACGACATTTAAGGTTAGAATTGAGTGGATGCTTGTAACACTTTCTACGGAGTTTGTCTTTAAGTTTTATTTTTTTAAGGATTGTATGGTAGCCGTGGTGTAGTGGTACTAGCAATCGTTTCTCACTCGGAGGGTCAAGGTTCGAATCCTAGCCACGACAAAAGTTTTCATTTGTGTATTGGAACTCAGTCAGAAAAATCTGCGTGTGAAGGCATAACACTGACATGTAGATTTGGCTGTTGTAGGGTTTTCAAGCACAAAACAACCGTTAAAATTCACAACCTCACATTCCGAGTGAAGAAAATCTCTCCGTCCTATTCGAACTCCCACACTACATCACAACAATGCTTTCCTTTCTCCTCCTTCTATCTTTCCGCCCGCGCCCGGACAACAGAAAAAGGGTATCATATAACCCCTTAGGCGCGCGTAAATTATAAAAAAAAAATCCGAGGCTTAAGTCTCATATTAGATTTCCTTTGAACTACTGTAATTCTGGAAGTTTTCACACGATCGTACTAACCGTGGAGAGTCTCTGCCTGAGACACTTCAGCCTTCCATCCTCTGCAAACCCGGGCACACTGCTTACAGTTATCCAGACCAAGTGCTCTGGAATCCGCGACAACTTCATCTTTGAAAGGTAGGTTCGGTCTTCCTCGGTCATCTCGAACCTGAGGGCTGAGATTCAAAGATTCTCTTAGCTGGAGCATTGTTGTCCATTCGCTCGATGTGGCCGATCCAGTGTAATCGACGTATTTTGGCTTTTTGGACTACATCCACATCTTAGCTCATAGAGTTCGCGGTTGTATCTTCTCCTCCATTCGTCTCCTCGCACACAGGACCAAAAATCCGTTGAAGAATTTTTCTTTCGAAGGAGCCCAGAATTAGCTCTCCCTTCCTGCTTATCGTCCAGCACTCGGCGCCATACGGTAGAACTGGCAGAATAAGGGTTTTGTAAAGCGTACATTACGTCCTTCGAGTAAGGAGTTTTGAACCCAATTGCTTTGCCAAACCAAAGTAGCAGCGGTTTCCTATGGTAATTCTTCGTCGGATCTCCACTAGGGTGTCATTCGTGGAGTTCATGTTTACTCCGAGGTAGATGAGCTCCTTAACTACCTCGAAATTGTTGCTATCAATAGTGACGTTTTGTCCTAGGCGGTGGACAGATGATTCTTTGTTTGTTGATAGCATGTACTTGGTCTTGTCCTCGTTTACTTCCAGGCCAACGAATTTCGCCTGTTCTTCAATCGCCGTGAAAGCCTCTATCACGGAACGCTGCGAGCGCCCGATGATATCAATATAGTCCGCATATCCCAGGAGCTGGACGGACTTTTTTAAGATAGTGCCTTCCGTGTTGACATCTGCTCTGCGCACTATCTGCTCTAGGACGGGATTGAAGAAATCACATGATACTTGCCGAAATCTGGTGTATGTTTCTGGATCAGTTTTACCTGGATCCCGAATTCGGCCATCGCCATATAAAGCTCCTCACGATTAATGCTATCACATGCGGCCTTGTAGTCGATGAAAAGGTGGTGAGTCTCGACTTGAAATTCGTTGATCTTTTCCAGGATTTGTCTCAGTGCCGGGCCGGAAGCCACATTGGTACGTGCCGATTAGTGTGTTACAGAACGGTTTGAGACGTTCACACAGTACGTCGGATAGGATCTTATATGCGACACTAAGAAGGGATTTGCCACGATAGTTCTTGCAAGACATAAGATCCCCTTTTTTGTAGATGGGACATATGGAGCTGATTGTCCAGTCGTGGGGCATACTTTCTTCTACCCATACTTGGATGATGATTTGGTGTATGCGCCCTACCAAAACATCGCCACCGTATTTGAAGATCTCGGCTGGTAAACCATCAGAGCCTGCAGCCTTGTTGTTTTTAATCTTTTTTATAGCTAAGCCAATTTCCTCTATACTGGGTGATGGAACTGGTTCTTCATTGACTGTACGTGGGATCTCTTCTTGCCCTATCACTCTCTCTACATGATGCCCATTTAGCAGCTGCTGGAAATGCTGCTTAAATACATCTACTATTCCCTGTGCTTCGGCGACTAGGTTTCCTTCGGTGTTTCAAAGAGCTTGTGTTCCGGATTTGAAGCCAGCAGCCAGTTGCTTGGTTTTCTTATAAAACCTCCGGATGTTGTTTCGATCACGAGACTCTTCAATCTCCTTGAGCTGAGAGGCTGCGTAAGCCCTCTTCTTTCTACGCAGGATCTTTTTCCCCTGGTTCGATACTCTTCCCTCGCTGCACTTGTTTTGCGCTGCAGCGTTTTCTAATGTGCATCTTCTGTCACCTTTTTCCGGTATGCGCATTCATCATCATACCACGGAATCTTTCTCTGGGGTGGCTGGTATCCTACAGTGGATTCGGTTACCTCCTTAATGATTTCGCGATACTGGCACCACTGATTGTGGGTATTGGTGGTGGGTGACTGCACAGTGGAAAGTTTCTCACTCAGGCACTCTGTAGACTCTGGCTACTCCAGGTGTGCTTAGGCGTCCAACGTTGAATTTCTTTTTCTGGGCGGTCCGCAGTTTCTTCTCGTTGGACAGTCGAGCTCTGAATTAAGCCGCAACAAGAAAGTGGTCAGAATCAACATTTGCCCCTCGGAATGTGCGCACATCGAAGATGTTGGATGCGTGCCTCGCATCAATTAGTACATGGTCGGTTTGGTTGACGGTTCGACTGCCTGGAGTGAGCCAGGTTGCTGTGTGGATCCTTAACCTTGGAAACCTAGTGCTACTTATCACCGTGTTACGAGCTGCTGCAAAATCGATTAGTCGGTAGCCGTTGTCTGTTGCCGTTTCGTCGATTCTGTGCTAACCAACTAACCCGCCAAAGATGTTTTCCTATCCGACTTTAGCATTGAATTCCCCGAGTACAACTTTGACATCATACTCCGGACAGGCTCCGTAAGCTCCATCCAGGAGCTCACAGAACTCCTCCTTGATGGGTTCCTCAGCCTCGTTGGTACGGGCGTGTGCACATATTAGGCTTATGTTTTGGAAGGTAGCGTTGATGCGGATCACAGACAGGCGATCACTTATCGGCTTGAAGTCAATGACTTTTGACCTGAGGCGATATGACACGACGAATCCGCACCCTAATACGTGCAATCTTTTATGGCAGCTGTAATATATCGCAATTTTTTCTTTTAATCATACCTGATCCTATCCATCGTACTCCTGGATGGCGGTAATATCTGCCTTAATGCTCGAGGACAGACTCAAGTTTTTGAGTAGCACCTGCCATTTGAGGAGTTCCATTATCCGAGGTTGGTTGTGTCTCTCTCATAACTATTCTTTTTTTCCATGGTGGGGAGTTACTCCGACGGCGCAACCCCCAACTTGGAGGGCCAGGCCCTAGATTTGACCTTAGGACAGCAGGCCGGATATTCCGGTGCAAGTAATCCACTTCGGGATATGAGCGCTGCCGTTGACCCATTAAGGGTTCATCCGCCACGAACTCTTTTCCAACACCCTGACTCAGTATTGGAAATCCCTATAGACCTGGTATCCGAATACGTCGAAGCAGCTCATATAGGGATTACACTTAATAGTTCAGCCTGATTGGAACTGTAGAATCCACCGTTGCTTCCATCTAGGGAATTCCTCCGCTGCCGCCTGGAGCAAGAGGAAGTGCCCTAGTGAGAGGCCACTTGGAGGTGAGAGTAGGAGTTGGTAGTGAGAGGCTAAAGTGAGAACGCATGTGCTCTCATGTAATCGCATCACTAACCTTAAACCAGCCATGACAAGATCATTTAAAGTTTTTATAAATAATTCATACGCGCTAGACGCATTTATGTTTGATTAGATTTCATCCCAATTCTCAAAATGCAGAAGATCATTCAGTAGATCATACTTAATCTTGGTCGCAATTGACGCACAGCAATGCCTAATGCACTTCAATTTTCTTAGACTACCAAGCACAATACCCGTCATGCAATGATCAGTGATTCGGGTGATTCGGAGATCAAAGTTAATCCCTGATTATTGATTTAATGGAATTTCCATAAAATGACAAAAAACATGATCGAGGCATGTATTGGATATTGGCCTAGTAGAATCATTATTGAAAGATGCTAACCCGTGCTCTGCTGTAACAGATAGGTACGAATTTGTAGCAGCGCTAAACGTTAACAAATCTAAATTGAAGTCGCCTAGAATGACGAGATTTGCTGTTTTCTCCTTATTAAGAAAAATAGAAAATTCGTCCAAAAATGATTGAGGAGGTAGGGAGTGAAGCGTATAGACACAAACAAATCTAAGACGCGTGCTATTAATGCTGAAGGAGATCTTTAATACATCCGCACTCACCCACCTATAAGACATCGCTTCATACTCATACGAATCTTGCACAAAGAGTCCGACTCCACCTGCAGCATACGATTTTCATTAGTATTTGGGTGGAAATTATACCCAGGTATATGATAATCGTCAACTTCACACGAAAAAATCCATATTTCAGTGACAAAAATCAAATCCGGTAGGTACACAAACGTCTCAAGATTACACACTAACAAATCAAAGTTTTGCCGTAGACTACGCAAAGTAGGTATCTCAAACCCGAAACCACTTTAGGAATACCTTCACTCAGAATAGGGTAGAACTGTGAGTGACACCTCTACAGTGTGTTGTCATACCAAGCGAAGACGAAATTAGCGATCGAAAAGTTAAGTCTCAGCGCAGAACAGAGTAAAGCAGTGGACTTGTTTAACACCATCGGGAAGATGATTGGTGTTCCTCCGCCAAGTATGGGGTTACAATAGGAAAATTTGGGGTTACATTGTAGAGAATTGACATGAACTGTAGACCTCGAGACCTGTTATATGCACGCAGATACAACATTAACTGGTAATTGTCAAACCTTTTCCCTAGGCGTATAAACAAATTGTAATTAGTCACACATTGTAGGTAAATTATCGTTAAAACGATGACAAGTACAATGGCCGACAAAAAAATTGCACGCACCTCATGCAGAAAACTTTCACTTTTACGAACATAACAGCAGCAGCAAATTGTTTAGAAAACATGGAACGTGTTGGTTCTTTTTTAAATTTTAATTTTTATTTTGTCCACCGTCATTTCCTTTTTTTTGCTTATAGACCAGCAATCAGCAACTTTTCGAACATACACTGTCAGATAGATTGCAAATTGTATCCAACATCCAATTACAACGACAATGTACCCCGTCAGTGTAATTGTACAATATTTGTCGGTCGGTTAGTTAAGAGCATGACTTTGTGGGTTTTTCGTTTTATTAAATTTTTTATTTTTTTTTTTGTTTTTGTTTGTTGACTGGGACCCGGCTGCGCCTGCTCTTACCAAGGCCAGACACTCGGCCGATAGAAGAATGGGGATTCAAATGCTGCACTAGACAGCCGTAGCTGTATCTGTACCCGTAGCGTAGTAGTTGTTCTGTATTTGGTTTTTGTGTTCATGATTTTTTTTTTTTTGTCTTTTGGATTCGTTTGCAGAGTCCAACGATGACGAGATGGTCAACTGGTGATTATTAGCAGTACGCACTGTTCGATTGGATATTGCGCAATCTAATGAATGGCGGTCATATTGATGTTTTAATGGAATTTTAATTGATCACTCAGACAGGCTGCCGTGCGCAATGATAAGTGAAAGAATTGTGAATACCAAGTAGGCCTGGTGACAATTAATAGTAGATGGTTCCCATGATTTTGAAAGGTGTGTACACCCAATGGATCCTGTATAAGACGTGATGTTAGCACCCGTATTGTGTCGCTGGTATTAGAATGTCAAATGTTGTAATAGAGAGTGATATACGAGTGTGTGAACGTCGAGGAGATTGTATCATGTATAAGATACTGAAAAATAAAAAAAAAACTGTCGTTGAAAAGTCTCGGAAAAATAGACTCCATGGCAAATAGATGTCGGAAGTTACATTGGTGCAAATTCAACTGAAAAGTATCATCCCGACGAAGCAATTAGCGATAACATCAGTAATCGAGTGACTGGTCGAGTTAGGCGTTGAGTGAGGCATCGCAACCATATTTGATATATCTCGATTTGTTTGAACCTAAATCATTGGAGAGTTTTTCGTCTATTGTATCCAGATGTCGGAGTAAGAGGAGTTCCCGATGAAAGCTTATAGATATAGATATACCCCCGTAGTATTCTGCTGTTACTTACAATGCCACCTATCACTTTAAATACAGAGACTTCGTCGTCTGGTTAACGTTCCGACCAAGTTAAAAACTGTACAGTGCGGAGCAATAAAAAGCCTTTGGCATAAAGGTGATTACAGCCAACGAACCTAGTGAGTGACATAAAAAAAACGACTACTTTCGGGAATGTTTGGGTGCAAATTTGTCATCTGAGGAAGACTGAGGCATAAAGTCTTGAGCTCCTGAGCTTCACTACTATAGGTGAACGTCTAATATGCATCTTTGCGTCAAAAAAAAAGAGGTCCTACTGCATTATACATTGCTTTTTAGATCACTTCAATATTTTGTGATTGCTGCCATCATAAGCCTTATTCCGAAAAGGAATTGAATCCCAGAATTCAATATTGAATATGCTTAAAGGGTCGAAAGAGTAGTGATAATTAAGGCAGCCATCGCAACCTTATGTTCCCTTTTCTTCTTCTTACATAGCATTACAACCAACGATCAGGCTTGGCCTCTTTCGGAATTCTATGCCATTGAACTCTGTTCTGTTTGAGATTAGAAACAAGTCTGAACCACGGGCCGGTTTGCGCCAATTTGGGTCTTTAAAAGGCGTAATACTTAGGAATAAGTATATATGTTATATAGGATAAAACAAAAGTTTGAGGAAGCTGTTCTCAGAACACAAACAAGTGTTTCCAAATGGCATATCCAGCAGGTAAGTAATTCTGGAGATCGGCTGTACCTTGGTGGAACACGGACCTACAGCGTCTTCGTAAAGAATCCAGAAAACTTCTAAGCAGGTCACTTAAGACTAATTTCGAGGAAGATTGGAATCTTTACAAATCCAAGCAAAAAGATTTTAAGAGGCTTATGCGGACTTCGAAGAGCGCCTCTTACAAAGCTTTTTGCGTAAAGATCGAAACTATCCGTGAAACGAGTAGGCTGGTTAAAGTCTTCAAAATTGGAGGATCAACCAGGCTGGAACCACTCAGAAAATATGACGGTACCTATACTGAGTCGAAATCAGAGACACTCAGTCTCATTCTTGAGCTTCAATTCCCAGGCAACCCAATCGGAATCAGTTCACAACTAGCACCTATCAACCAAGCTGGTATTGAGCGGAACAACACAACACGACGCAGCTGGTATATCTCATCAGTTGTGGTGACGAATAAGGCCATTAGACATGTTGTTGCTTCCTTTAATGGCTTCAAGTCGGTTGGCACCGATGGTATATGGTATACCCAATTATGTTACAAAAAGGTATAGACCAGCTGCTGGCAACTCCGGAGAGAATTTTCACTGCTAGCCTGGTACTGACGTATATACCGGAACCTTGGCGTACAATGGGGGTGGTCTTTATACCGAAAATCGGAAAAGAGGACTACTCACTCGCCAAGAGTTTCAGACCTGTAAGTCTGACCTTTTTCATGCTAAAAAGCATCGAGGGAATGGTCGAGATCCATGTGCGCAAAGCCGCCTTACGAATGCATCCTCTGCCGGCGAGAGTGCGCTTCAGAATCCGGTAGGCAGAATTGAAGGCGGATTCGAAAAGAAAAGATACGCTTTGGGCATTTTCTTCGGCGTTGAGCACCTTTCGACAACTCAACTTTTGACGGCAAGCAATGCTGGTAAATAGGACACTGATTGCGGATGCTGGCTGGTGCCAATATGTGGTAGCGGGGGTTAACAGGGGTTGCCCGCAAGGCGGCGTTCTGTCTCCAGTGAAATGGTCCAGGTTGGTCGATTCACTGCTCAACGCGCTCAATAGTTCTAACATCTATGCACAAGCATACGCGGATGATGTAGCTACTGTCTGTTGGATCGTGTCTACCGACTCTCTGCAGCCCTAGACGTGGTCGACAACTAGTGCACTAGTAATTAGCTTTCAAGGAATCCTCTCGAAGCTGAGGTTGTTGTCTTTACGAGAAGGGGGAAGCCGCCTGATAATTGGGCGGGGTCCCGTGCTTAAAGGCATCACCATCCAATTCCCGAAAGAAGTTAAGTATTTTGGGTGTCATGCTGGATAACAAACCTCCCTGGACGAAACATGTTACGTCGAAAGCATCTAAGGCGCTGTCGGTCTTCTGGCAGTGCAGAGAAGCTATCGTCAAGACGTGGGGCCTGTCACCGAGAAGGGGTCTACGCGGCTATTATAAGGCCAATTATATCCTATTATACGTGATTGCAGCTTTTACCAGACTCCAAAGAATGGTTTATCTCGGATGCTCTCGACGCATTGATGAATCTCCCTCCCCTTGACATTCATATCATGGGCTGACTCTCAAAGCCATCTTCCATCTAAAAGTGGTCTTTGGTACAACACGCACTGGAGCTTTGATGACTTTGCGCGTCGGCTGTATTGTAACTCTGATCTTATGAACATCCGTCTGATGCAATGATACCAGAACTCCTTGTGCCCTGGATTGGTTTCAGCCAGAATCTGAGCCAGGAAAGGAATGCAGTCGGGTCTTCACGGACGGCTCCAAAACCAATATAGGATGTGGCGCCGATCTCTTTTTGGAGGACGACAATGTTAGATCTCACATCACGTTAGGAAAGCTTGCATCTGGCTTCTAAGCGGAGATTTACGCAATCCTGATTGCAGCGAACTATATTGCGGAGAATTGGTGGAGGGGGCGAATCATTTGCATACGTAGCGACAGCTCAGCTGCGCTGCGCTCAAGAATGCAAAAGATCAGTGAACACAGTCGCAAATTTAGTGACCCTTATCTGGGTCTCAGGTGGCAATAGGATCACGAGAAATGAAATCGCCGATGAACTTGTCAGGCAAGGTTCAGAGGAGAGTTTTTCAGGACCCGAACCAACGTTGGGTCTGCTTGCGTCCTCGGTTAAGGCTTCTATTGACTGTTGGGTCTCATACCAGGACAGCTGCAGTTAGCACAGCTCCCTGGGATGTAGGCAGATCTAATGAATGCTTCTCGACGTCTCTAGGAGGTCAGCGGACTTTCTGCTGTTTCTCAGCAGGAAAGACTGCAGGTTACTTATTGGCGTCATGACAGAGCATTACACTTTTGCAAAGCATTTAAATGTGCTGGGCATAAGTGACACAAAATTCTGCGTTACTTGCTGTGAAAGTGATGACGACATCGCGGAGCACTATCACTTGTTGAGGTAGGCCCCCTAAACCCATATCGCGGAAAGGGTACTAGACCCAATGTAGAGTTGCAAATAAGTACTGGGTGCTGTGACCCTAAGATCAGCAAGAGGTTTTAGATCGGCCTCGACTCATACCAAGGGTGGAACTTGTGCCTCCAACACACAAGAAAGCGGAAGGCGATGGCAAGTCGTATCCTTGCTCCCATTGATGTATGGGCATCCCGTGAAATGAAGACTTCCCGACAGGTGTTCACGTTAAACCCGTGACTCGTTGTAGGACATCTACATCCACTTTTTGTTTTTACATTTGAAGATTTTTTTGTGGTGAAAATGCATACTGTCCCTTGTTTTCGTTTCCATCTTGAATGGCAATACATTCGCATTCGCATTTTACGTCCTCAGGCTGCTTTCACCTCAAAAGCTGTTTATTGGTCGTTACAACTGACTGCAATGTGACTTGGCAGGCTGCGAGATTCTTGGTCATATCGCTGGTTCCTCCGATAGAAGAAATCTTTTAGCTTTTCGTCAGCAGGAGTAAGAGTTGTGTAGCGATATTTCAACGTTAAGCTTTCTCTTTATTATGTTTCTGCACTTTGAGTGAACAAGTTAAGGGTTTGAGTTAATGTTTTTACATCCAAGGTGCGGTAAAATCAGCACAAGCGTATTTTCAGTGCTTCACGATGCAATCAACTTGATTGACCGTTTTTTGGTCAGGGGACAGCCAAGAGGTTCGATTGAAAAGTGCATATGTTAGGAAGCACCCTTAACTACGAGTACATCGTCTTTCTCATATATCGGCCAATTGTCCCTATTGAGTTCCAATTTCACTTGTCAATCAGGAATCCAAAGTCAAATTTGTGTTCATCCACTTGGCAGTATGTAGATGTCATAGATTGGTCCAACTCGTCTTCCTGTCTACTAAACATTTGCTGAGGTCGTATTCCGGACACTTTATATGTTCTCGTTAAACTTCTTTAAGGAATCAAAGTAGCTATCCGAGATGCTCTGATAGTGACTCCTTGCCGGCTTGGTTTAATCAATGACACGGATCTTACTGGCCACCATCAGTGTGAAGCAATCTCAGACTTTGATAGGAAAACATTTGTGTTTTGCCTTGTTTTCGGTAGCTTTTCCTCATAATCTTTCCAGCAATCTCTTTAAAAGAAATTTCCACTTCCCATTCAGCATATCGAATGCAGATCAATTCAAGATTTCCTCATTTAGATACGGATACTTGATATCATCGCTCGTACGGGCTGCTCTTGATGTGTCATTGTTCGCTTTATAACCCGAGACCGATTTCATTTTATACATCATCATGAATGTGAAATTTCCACTCATACAAGTTCAAGTCAAATTAGTATATAACCAATGTGATGATTGTACGGCCATCTACAGCCATAATATTTGGGAAAGGGTCACAAAGTAGCCAAAGAAAACAAAAAGGTTGACACAAACAACTCGTTGGATCACTTTTACTCTTTTTAATGAGAAAATAAAATAAACGGTGATAATGACATTTAGAGTTCATTCTTTGGTCTTGTATTTGGGTTTTTTTTGTTTGTTTTTTGTGTCGACTTTTTGCATCTTAATTTCACTGTCATTTCTGTGTATCGTTGAACTCTTTCACTCTTGTGGTGTTTTCGAAAATATTTCGTTTTTGTTGGACCTTCCCTATGAATTTGTGACCGAGAAAAGTGTGCTTATGGTAATTTGTGACACACTAATTGTATCATGTATAAATTAAAATTGGAAAAAAAGTTTTTAACATAACATAACAGAAACGGAAACGAAAGATACTCTCACTGTGGGGCTGGGTTGTGTGACATTGGATTTCTTAATTTCTTTTGCCAGATAAAAGTTTTTATAATTTTTGTTTTTTAAGTTTTGAGCTTTGAAGGTGGCATGAGGTATGGAGGATATTATTACCATTGCTCTGATTGCTGCTTGAGTTTTCGTTTTTCAAACTGTGTGACTCCCATCTATTGTACTTGTAAACGTATACCACAGGATGAGAGTAATAGAGTTTCCATCAGAGTTTTGGTATCATTTTCAGAACGCAGTCTGTGAAAGTTGTTGATAACTCCATCCGATTTATACTCCCAAGATTATCGAGGTTCAACGACTAACTTATCACCGCGTTCAGTTCACTGAGCTATAAAATAGATATGGACCCCAAGGAGTTATTGCAGTGTATATTTTGCCTGATTGAATTATGATAGCAATATATAAAGAACCTTTCGAACATAGCAGACAATCTTATGAATCACAAAGCTCACAGTTTCTATTTCAAATATGAATGAAGGGTTCGCATCTCCTTTAAAACCAACCATCGACGCAAAGATTGTGCTTACGTACTCTAAGATAATTTCTTTCGACCAACCCTTGGAAATGTATAATCCTTGAAGGTGAGCCAGACACACCCGAAGCAGCATTATGCTAACTTATGGTTCATGCTCTTCAGCATGCTGAAATGATCTACGAAAGTATTTGATGTTATTCTATGTACTATCAGGTTTCTTGTTATTTTTTTATATTTTCTGTCACTGAGGGCTACTAGGGGTCTGTAGCCAATGTTTGCGCCTTTTTCAGAAAAGAATACAATGCTCGTACAATGTATGTGGATACTTTCGAGCCAGGAATCAATTTAAAGCGGATCCAAAAAAAAGTTTATCGCAAAACTGATACGCACCATCACTACAGAGGTCCATGCATGATTACACAGAAAGGCAAGCTCCAGAAGAGAAAACTGTGGAATGACGAAATTAAATCACTCAGAAAAGGCGCCCAAGGGTTAGAAGCCAATAAGGGAGCCATCTTCCTGTCATGTACGAATACTACGACGGATTGCTCCCTGTAAAAGAGTAAAAGGAGCATTTTTGACCATCAATTTGGATTTAGGAACTCCCACTTCAAGAAGCGGTGGTCACCGCAGCAGATGAAGCGATATAAGAAAAAAGACATTGGACATTGAAAATCATTCAAATTGGAAAATATGTCGATCATTAGAACGATATTAACAAACTACTTCATCAACAGAAGGCTGAGGTTAGAAACCAGCGAGGGATTGGTGTTACGAATACATCGGTACTCGGAAACCTCTTTCAGGACATAATGTACGAGTATGATTGACTTTTACATCCCAAGGTCCGCTGTAGATATCGCCGTGGGTTTTGTGACAAAATACATGACGAAGCGTAGCCTACAGCAAAACATTCTTTCGAAACAATAACTGGATTAGTCTCACCTGCGACAAATGAAACAATGAGGTAACGATCGTGCGCATTGTATCGTATGAAAGATGATCTGCGGTTTTCGAGCAATCTCAGATCAAGCGGTTTTTGTTTACCTGCAATGATTTCCACTGGTATCCTTGAAAATTAAGATACCGTTTACATAAAAGCAAAAGTTTAGAAACAAACAAAATCAAAAGCAAAACAGTGGTGAATTAAAGTAAACGAACCGTTTTTTAAATGTTTTTTTTAGGTGCATCAATAGAGTGTATTTTTTTTTTTGCACAAGAGAGTACATAATAAAATATTTCCGCGATTCATTTCAAGTCAAACAGTAAAAATAAAAGTTAACGGACAAAAAATCTGATTTCTTGGAAACTGTCGCCAAAATCCGAGGTAATGTCTAATAAACTTATCGTTTCTGGAAAGTATTGTGTTTTGATTTCTTTTTCAGTACTGCTATGCCTTAACGAAGAAATGACTGGGTCCAAGGAGGCTGCAAGAATATTCAAAAGTCCATCATTCTACCGCATCCTTGAAACCTGGAATATATTTTGATATCTGCATTTTTTGTACAATAGTCTTTATTTTTTGTCTATATTTTGCCTATGGGCCAACATTTTATGAAGAGTAGCTGTGAGTTGGTTGTTGTGAGATTGTTGGTTTCTTGCCACATTCCCCAAACTTGACAGTGTTAGCATTTCCCCGGCAATTCAAAACATTAAGTCTCGTTGATACCTCTCCATTGATCCCGGTTATAGCTGTTGTTAGAGCTATTACCTCTGATTCTTGAAAAAATCTCCTCGAAGTGTTTCCATCATTGGTATTTCTAAATCTTTATTTTAGTCTATCCACATGGAGCCCAATCTTATCTCGAAAGTGCTTTTGGATCTCTTGTTTTCTTATTTCTTCTACTTCTTTGATTCCAACAGACTCGTCAATATCCTCTCCCTCTGGTCCAAGTGTATATGTGCTAAGTTTCAAAATAAATTCCATGCATCTGATTCTTGCATGTAATGGAGAGATTCCATATTCGTAAATATGTTCTTCATCATTTGATTTTATAAGTTTTTTTTGCATTCTTTTGCATATGGGACTTTGTATTTGTTTTTTTTTCATTCAGGACTTTTTCGTCAATCGTAGTTAAAAAGAACTCGTTGTAGATAAATACGAGTATCCCTATTTCGTCATTGATTTTATATACAGTAGAGTGAAGATTAGCAATTTGTCTGTTGATATCTGTACTTTTTATAAGGTCTCCAGTTTCCTTTGCATATGGTCCCGCAAAAAGTTTGAAGTTTCACTCTAGCTGACATTTCCGTGATTTCGATATTTCCTGGAACAGCCTCTTTTTTTGACAACTGTTATAATTCTGTAGGATGGAAGAACATCTACGTTGTATTTTCTCAAGGAACTTCTCAAGATCTTATATATTCCTTTTGACAGACTCAAATCCATAAACAAAGCCAGTGCATTCTCATTAGGATCCTTTTGTGGAGTAGAAATGCTTGCTTTTACTTTTTTGCCTCGCAGTGGACTTGCGGCAGACACTCCCTTGGTTGCATAAGCTTTCATCTTTAGTGGTCCTTATTATACTTTATTAGAACGATCTTCAGTACTAGTTTTTGTTTTTTGGTAATCGTCAATCACTCAGTTATTGATTTCCTTGGCCTTCCTCTTGATGACTTGGATGTAGGCACTTGGTAAATCCCGCGTTTCTTCTGTTCTTTTAATACTAAATGTTTATTACTCGTTACAAGAAATGAGGGAGGGGAAAAAAAAATTAAATTGGGCTGACCTCTTCAAATCGAAATCTCTCTAGCACAAAGGGATGCAAGCTGATGCCCCTAAGTTTTTAGGTGTATATTTAAAAATTTATAGGAATTAATTTCCTGTTAAGCTTAGGTCGGGCCCATTCGGAATTTTTTTTCAAACTCAATCTAAAGCCGATAAAGTGCGCTGGAAATAGTATTTCAAATAACATTAAATTAAATAGTTATAAAAAAAAAATTATAACAAAAACCTGCGACTATTTTTGATTTCACAAATGAACGGGTATATCACACAAGATGAAAACGAAACGATTTTCGAAACCTTTTTCCTAATTTTTACACTCAAACCTAAAAAAATAAAAAAATTATCGATTTCTAGGTGACCTTAAAAATTATTAAACTTTAACTAGCTCTACAAGGAAAACTATTGAAAAAATTGAAATAATTTTTTCTATTACCAGAACTCCAAACTTTATTAATCCAGTTAGAGATTCTGCCCCATCTTCCATCCCAACGCTCATTTACATTGACATTCCAGCTGTCAGCTCTTTGGACAAAGCCAATCTGCTTGCTACACAGGTAGTAGTTCAACACTTCCAGATTGTGCTTTGTCTTTGCCTACAATTGAGTGCGTTAAATCTTCAATGGGACGAATCCACTATCGCACACGTGTAGTAGCAAGAGTATTCAAAGATTTTAACATCCACAAGTCCGCAGGTCCAGATGGCATATCTCCTCTTCTTCTGAAGAGATGTTCCTCCTCGCTGGCAAAACCACTGCTTATGGAGTGCCCTGCCGAACTCTTTATTTCCCAGTCACTATAACTTGCAAATATTTAAAACCAACGTCGGTATCTCTCTTTATTCCCTCCGTAACCTCTCCTCGCCCGCACTATGTTCAAACATCTTAGGGGTACACAAAATCGCTTGTGCGCACGCCAATTATAAAAAAAAAAAATGGTCGATTAACGTAGTCGTATCCCTTGACGAAAATCCCGTGGAAAGTTTGATTCTGAACAGAATTGGGCTGAATATGAAGGGAACAATCCATCATACAAGGTGACGCAAAATTAATCGTCCAATTTTGTTTTCGAATTACTTTTTTACTAAGTAAAAAAAAATGATTTTGATATTTGCACCTTTAGAATTGTTTCTGTTAAGTGGAAAAGATGATATCCGCCAAGTGGCTGCCGCCAGTGTTGGTGACATCTGTTCGCATTCCTATCGAATATTCTCCTTAGCGGCTGCGATTGTCTGATGCTTGTTGGCATAAACTCGCGACTTCAAGTAGCCCCAAAGAAAGAAGTCTGGGATGGCTAAATCGGGCGATCTTGCTGGCCATGCCAAATCGCCAAAACGGGAGATTACACGACCAGTCTTGTTGAAACCAAATCTTCACCAAACTCCGCTCATCCAATTCGCGCAGTAAGAAGTCGTTTATCATGGCCCTGTAGTGTTCGCCAGTAATAGTGACCATATTTACAGTAATTCACACGCGACTGACAGTCAGGAGGCATTATCTGGTGCACTGTTTGCACTTTGTACATGTGTAAGTCTTTGACTAAAATTCGCTGTAGGGCCCGTCTGTTGAAGTCCAATTGCGTGGCTCGTCGTCTTCGTTCTCAGCGTCATCGGCAGCCACAGCCGCGATATTCTCGGCCGAACGACCAGTCCGATGGCGGCCATGCCCGGCCATGACCATCTCGACTTACTCTGTTTGAGCCGAGTAGTTAAGAGCCAAAATATTTGCCCAGTTGGCGTGACACGATTAGGAAATCGACGTCGAAAATATCGACATAATTCTTCCACGCTCTTGTGGAGTATACCGCTCCATTGCTTGTATAAAGGGTACAGGGGAAAAACGGCTTCAGTCCACTTTTTACAGAAAATGAGCTTGGGGTGCCATCTAGTAGCAGTTTAGGAGTACTCTAAGATACCGAATTTGCAAAATGATAAAAATAGCTTTAATCCGTTGAAATACACTAAGAAGATTCATTACACTGGGGAAATACGGCTTCAGTCCCATTGTTGAATCGCATTTGACTATATTAGTCACAGCGTTCACCACCATGACGTCACGCAACATTATCACTGATACCAGTAGTTTTCTTACCAATCGTGATCATACCTCCTCGTGCTGTATTTTTCTGTTATTGTTTTTGGTATTTTTTTAATTATTGTAGTTTCGTGCGTTGGAAATGAACCGTGAGTGTTCGCAGTCTATTGAAGAAGAGTCGGGTCCGTCGAACAGAGAGATGAAAGAAAGGAAAATCAGAGGTAGGGTTAGAGATGTTATGAAAGTGATGCGAGCTACGACCCATGAACTTGGACCCGATTGTTTATGTAAACGATTTCAATGTTTTACTTTAATAGAAGAGCCAGAACGTCGTCGAATAATACGCGAATTCAACGAGTTGGGAAAAACCAATGCCCGAAATGCTTACCTTGCCGGCCTTATTACTGTTCTCCCAGTGATGCGTAGGCGTCAGCGGAAAAACGATGACGAGGTACGATTAAATTCAGCTTCGTTCAGCTATCGAGTCCGGATTAAAGAGAATGAACAAAGTCGTGATGTACCAGTTTGAATCATATCCTTGTACGAGATTACTTTCTGGCGAGTCAGACGAGTAAAGGAGTCTCTCTTTAAAGAAGCAAAGTCCCCTATCGACGGTCGTGGAAAACATGGTGTACGACCTCATAAATTTACAGATGAGACAAAGTAGAAGACGATCAATTTTATAAAAAATCTAAAGGGTCGCAAATCACATTATGCGTGGAAAGACTCAAGGAAACTGTATTTTAAGGCTGAACTGTCATCTTTAGTCGAGATGTCAAAATGATGTTTGGATGATGATGTCAAAAAGAAAACACTGGAACAAATACAAATTAAAATGCAACAAGAACAGCTTCATCTCAAAAGAGTGAGCGGTTTTATCAGCTCAAAAGATGTTATCGCAAACGCTCTTTGAAATACAAGACCAGGGAAGCCATCACAGTAGACTACCAAAAAAACCTACTCACACCGAACATCACTACAAATGATGTTTATAATAAACGTCAGCTCAATTTCATCAGTTTCAATATCCATGTTCTACCGAATTCACAATCCATATTCTATAACTACGTAGCTAAAAAAGGAGCTGACGAGGTTTGTTCCATGATGCACCACTTTTTTCGTCACGTTTTACCAGAGGAAGTGAGGGAGCCGAACAAAATAAGAAATTCAAGGTTATAAGATCTTTACATTACGTGGTAGCGGAAGGAAAACGATTTGATTCGGTGAAAGCGATATTTCCGATTCGGAGGTATTCCTATCGTGAATGTGATCGAAACATGAGTTTGATTAACCAAAAGAGATATAAAGAGACTAGAGGTAAGAATTTAAAAACTGTAGAATAAAACCCCTTCATTCAAAGTAATTGACTGTGGTCAGGATTTTGATTTTCAAAATTGGACCGCCCTTCTCAGTTCATTGTATACAGGAGAATGTCCTTACACTACCCGGCCTATAAGGATGCTAAAATTTGAAAATGAACAGCCTAATAGGGTTTTCCACAAGATTGCATTTTGGGGGTTTATCAACAGTCTCCATTGAAAAAACCTAAAAAGCAAAGGTGCTCCGTTACATTAAAAAAGTTTGTACACCAAACAGTTACCTATCAAAAAGGCCAAATTTGAAGATCGGAAAGCGCTGTCATCATTCCTTGAAAAACCAGTACACAAGGTTGACCTACAACAACCAACCTGAAGAAAGTAGTGATGCTGAATACCCGGATGATCCACCAATTGACGCCCGATTACCAGGGAAAATGACTTCAGTCCCTGCTTTCTTTTTAAAAAAAAGTTGAGGTGATAATGTAATATTTTTTAAAATTAATTTTCACTTTTCTACGTTTAAATAAATTTATAATCCAATCACATAATGGTTTTTGAGTATTTTTATCTAGTACCTGAAGGATATATGCCGCTTATGACCTTCTAAATGAAACCTCTCTCAACGTGAACTATACTCTTTTTCGCTTTCCTTCACAAAATCTTGATGCAGACCTGAACTTGTTGTCAGTCTTCTGCAAAAATGTTCGTATACAGGCGAAGGTGCAAGTTGTAATCAAAACTGGTAGCAGTTGCTTCCACCTCAATAAGCAAAAAGCCTGAACAGAGCTCTGCTCGACCGTTTACAAGTTTTACTCCAAGAATTACCCCAGGAAAATACAAGGATGTGACTTTGTGCGGATGCCTAGAACAGCAACAACAATATGACTGACTGTTCAAAAAAATGAAGACATGAAGTTCTCGTTCTCGTTTTCTATCATTCCTTCACAAAATACCTTAAGCCAAAAGTTAAAACGCATTCATATATTTTAAAGATACAGGGTCCCGCAAAATGATCTCCCAAATTTTGCACCGCCACTGTGCCGTTCGGGATTGAAAAGAGGAGGAGGTTAGCGTAGTCGGTTGGTAGCTCTCGTCTTGTTATTTCAGTTGCCGTCAGGAATTGGACAGGCGAGCACCCTGCCTTCGTTATCGAAACATTTATGAAAAGTAACGAATCTGTGATTACGACGCAAAGAACTTTTCGTACTTACTTCGCGCTTTGTAGACATGCTCCAGTTCTAAATCGCAAAACAATACTGTTGTGGGTTTCAAATTTTAGAGCTACAGGTTCAGCCTTAAAACGAAAATCAACTGGTAGACCCAGAATCGTCGATCTGAAGTTCCACCCATACAAAATGGTGATTGTGGAAGAGCTTAGTGAACGGGACTGGGAAATGCTCTGCAATTTCTGTAACGATATTCTTCAAAACAAATTGCTCTTCAGTGACGAAGTTCACCCGATCTTGCCCCATGCGACTTTTTCCTTTGGGGCTACTTGAAAGCAAAGGTTTTTCAACATTATCCCCGAACCATTGACGAATTGAAAGCAGAAATTTGCCAAGAAATTACAGGAATATCACCTCAAACTACTGCTCGAGTGATGGAAACTTTCAGAAATCAGCTTCAAATATGTATCGAAAAAAATGGTCGCCACTTGGACTCTGTAATTTTCAAAACTCAATAAAAACAAATGGCATAGCATACATTTTCAGTTAATAAAAATAGAATCTAAATAGCATTTCCAATGGCGTTTTTAATTAAAGATTAAAATGTGGGAGATCATTTTGCCGTATAGGCTTTGATTGTAAAAAAAATATATAGTGAAACGATTTTTCAATTTGTAAAGTACAACTCAATGGCTTTTAAATTTCGGTTTGATCTCTGGTCCGATTATAAAGATGCGAATTCTCACTGTCATGTCTCTTTTTTGTTCATCCCAATGCTGCTACAATCTACCTACCCAAGCTCGTATAAAGTCTGGTTTATATCGTAAAATAATGGAAACTCTTAAGGTAGTTGACTTGGTCCAATAGTTTTCATTTCGTAGAATTAACCATAGCAATAACTCAATTCTATTGATTTCTGCGGATAATATGAGAATTTTAACGCACATATGGTACATGTCATACATATGTGAGCCAAATAAGTCCCGCAAGATGACTGGGCTTTAAAGAATCTCACGAAGTCATCGCTATTTTTATGCACTTCCTTACTAACAATTCATCCGGGTGACTCTAGTAGAGCCCATTATTAAATACGCTTACGGAATATGGCTAACTTATAATGAATATCGATCTTCTCTCGTCATAGATGAAATTAATTGATGTACAGAACCTTGAAAACTGTCATGAACCACTGACGGTTTCGTCTCTTAGCAATTAAGTTTGTATTGCTCAAGGAAATCTCTCCGCGATTGACAGAGGAAAAGTTACAATCGCCAAAAGCTGAGTGCTTCAAATTTAGGGCTATATTCGGCCGAGAAAAAGTTCAGAGTACAGGGTACTCGACTAGGGACTTCCACAGTGGAATGATGTGACTTCGTTATGGTTCCGCTTTATTTAATAAAATCTCTGTTCAGCTCACTGAACAATTTCTGCTCCACTAGACACAATCCTATCATACATTGAAGGACCGTCTTCTGACTATAAATCGTATCCCTTTCCATATGTATGGTCTTTTCCTAAATAAAAATTACAACTAAAACTGTTTATTGTAAAAAAATTGTCACAAAAATATTGCTCATAGATTTTGAAATTTACAAATTGGAATAGAACAGGCCAAACAGATCAATTGACTCCCTGCCAAGATCCAAAGTCAAAATAAGGAGCTTTCCCGCCATCACCACGAAACCTGATACTTTTAGGATTCCACAAAGCTCACGAACTCTCTTTCTCTCCCTCTCTCTCTCTCTGTTCTCTTCGATTACAGTTATTTTCTCCGCAACCCCTTGTAAAGTTTTCACCAGTTATGCACGTGCATTTACCAACAAGTACCAGGCACCGTGGCTTCTGTACAACTTCAAAAGCACGTTTAAATAACGTCAGCTTGTATGGGATACGGGCAGAGCTCACTACACGTTACCACCGCTCTTTTCTCTTCTCTTCACTCTTTCGGTTTATTTATTTTACTTTTTATTTCTGTTTTCCTTTTCTGTTTATTTTTTTTTTGTATGTTTTACTTGCTATTTTCTGTTTCGTTGGAGTCGCCGTTGTTGGTCGTCGCGTTATTCGATGTTCATTTGCTTTCACAAAGATTCCCGTTGATTTTGAAAATTAGGTCAGCCATTGAACCCGATCACTCGTCATCGCCGATGTAAAATGTTTCGTAGTGTTGGTACATATTTATATTTGGTCTCATGCATGAGTTTGATGTGGTATGGGTTTTTGTTTTTTATTTTTTAGTTTTTGGCTCAGTCGGCTCTGCCATTATAGTGGCTAGTGCGCGCGCAGATACTTTTTTTTTTATTCGTTTTATAGGAGTTAGGGAGCGAAATACTTGTTCGTAGGAGATTGCTTCTTTGGAATTTGAATAATTTTGTATCTTTTGGTTAATTTTGCTTATGCAGTTGATCAAGTTTTTTACTTGTTTTTTTTTTAGAAGATTTGCAAAATTTTTATAGCGGATTTAGGGAAACTAGGTATAAATTTTAGGTGGGATATGGATTCGTGTGTCTAATTCAATCAGTCCGTTGGCTTAATTCATTTATTGATTAATTTGTCATTAATAAACATGCATCTAGAGACTTGATTGAGGTCTTACAGCATATCTGAGGCATCACTTCATTCTCATGATGCTTACCGACTTTCGCTAACTAACTTGACTTTAGCTTCAAACTACGAGTAGCTACGAAAAATGTCAGTAAGGAGAGCGTGTCGAAACTATTTCAAGCCACATAAATATATTATTATGAGCTTAAAATCGATCTTATCCTTGCCATTAACCGCGGACTTATTCCTCATAATGTGGTGAAAGTGTTGTAGATACAAGGTGCGGCAAGACATCTTTCTTATTTCATAATGCAATAAAGCAAAAAGTAGTAAAGATACGTATTTAAAATTTTTTTCTTATTCAAAACTTAATCATTAAGTGACGCCCCACATTGTCGACACACTGGTTGAACCGAATTCTTATCTTTCTTATCACACTCTCCAGCATATTGATTGGTATATTGGCCGTTTCTTCCTTGTTTCTTTTTGTCCAGAGTCTGTGGGCGGTTGGTATAGATACGGGATTTCAAAAAGAACTCAGAAGGAGTCAAATCGGGTGAACGCGCCTGCAACTCCAAACACCCCTCAGTAAGATGAGGCCCCCTGGGAAGTGTTCTCGCAACACAGCCGTCGATGCCCTTGATGTATGGGCCGTTGCTCCGTCCTGTTGAAAGCATAAGTCTCCTAAGTCCATTTCATCAAGAGCAGACGCATGTTTGCGCGCCGAATGTCGTCGCGATCGTAAAACTGCAACCCTTACTGATCATGCGTCTCCAGTTCTTCTTTTCTGCACAGAACCAGTTTAGTTGAACGTTGCAACCCACAAACGAATCTATTTCGGCTACGGGACAGGACTCAATAACGCAATATAGTAGTAGCGATTTCAGAAGACGCGCTGAGTTGAAACCACCGAAAGGCTGTTGGAAAAATAGGCCGGCCTCTAATGCTCGTTACTCCAACGCATGCTAACAAAACTTTAAGATCCTCCTCTCGAACGATACCACACACAGCCGCCTGGGACTCCCATCAGCTTCAGAGAGTTATTTTCAAATAAGGAAGCTATTTTGCCGCACCTTCTACAATATTACCGGAACTTTATTTATCTGCAATAAAATATTCGACTGGAAAACTCCAATTTTACTGTTCCTATCTGAAAGATGGAAAACTTTTCTTATGGTGTCGTTAGCAATTTCTGCACCTAAACTTTGGCTAATTTATTATCAAAACTTAGTTGCTGTAGTCGTAAGTTTCGAAACAAACTATGATGCAGTATTACCACCACAAGAAAGAAAAACAATAATCGAACATGGAATATTGTGATTACATGAAAATGGGTCTTATCACATGGTCCTGTGCTAAGCCTCGGAATATTTTGTGCGATAGTAGCAAGGGCCTATCATCTTTTGAAATTCATACGAGGGCGGGTCAATAAGTCCGTGACTTTTGGATTAAAACAGATTTTTTGATAAAAAAATAATTTTATTTTTCAACGTAGTCTCCCTTGAGCTCTATACACTTTGTCCAACGCTTCTCCAATTTTTTTATCCCTTCCAAAAAAAAATGATTTGTCGAGGTCCTCAAAATGACGAGATGACTTCATCATTGGAGTCAAATCTTTTTCCACCAAGCCATTTCTTCAGGTTTGGGAACAAGAAGTAGTCGCTCGGAGCCAAATCTGGAGAATAGGGTGGATGAGGGAGCAATTCATAGCCCAATTCATGGATTTTTGCCATGGCAACTGTACATGTGTGCACCCTTGCATTGTCTTGGTGGAAAAGAACTTTTTTCTTGGCCAAATGAAGTCGTTTTTTTTTCAAATCGTCATTGAATCGGTCCAATAAGTTTGCATAATATTCCCCATTGATTGTTCTTCCCTTTTTTCCCGCGTGCATCTCAAAAAACAGTCGCCATAACTTTATTGGCTGACAAACCCACCTTGGCCTTCTTTGGCGCCGATTCACCCTTAGAAACCCACTGTTTTGACTGTTGTTTGTTCTCTGGTGTGTTGTGATGGATCCATGTTTCGTCCACGGTTACAAAACGGAGCAAAAACTCCTCCATATTGCGATTAAACAACGCCAAACCTTCCTGTGAAGTTGTTACACGATTGCGTTTGTGGTCGACTGTGAGCAAACGCTGCACCCATCTTGCGGAAAGTTTTCTCATGCCCAAGTGATCATTCAAAATTGAAACCACTGAGCCATGCGAGATCCCTACGGCTTCCACAATCTCTCGCACTTTCAATCTTCGGTCGGCCAACACCATATCGTGAATTTTTTCGATTGTTTCGGGTGTAGAGACCTCAACTGGGCGTCCAGGAGGTTCGGCATCTTCAGTGCTTGTACGGCCACAACGAAATTCAGTAAACCACTTTTTTACCATTGAAATCGATGGTGCAGGGTCCCCATAGTATTTATCAAGCTTAGCCTTGGTCTCGGTAATGGTTTTTTTTCGCAAGAAATAATGCTTAATAAGCACACGAAATTCACTTTTTTCCATTTTCTCCTCAAATTAGTGAGTAGTCTGATAAAAATAGCTGTCAAACACAAACTAACTGACGCAGCAAGTTTAAATTTTGACAGGAGTCAACTGACAAATGCCTGTTGACAGGAGCAGTGTTGCTGTTTCAGTAAAGAGGTCAGTAATTCAAAAATGCACGGAATTATTGACCCGCCCTCGTACATCAAGAAGGTACCAGAAATTGTTAAATAAAACTAACAATTTTCATTTGCTCATCAATTTTTTCGCCTTCAAAGTAAGTCTCATTTGATGCAATACACAAGCGTTTCTTCCGATCCTTGAAATAATTTTTGTATGGTCTAGTGTTCCCTCCACGATTTTGTTTTATGGCTTCAATCGGGTCAAAAAGGTTACCCCGGAGCGGAAATTTTTGTTTTGGGGGCATAAAAAGTCACACAGCGCTAGATTTGGTGACCTTTGAATAATGAGCTTTGGCTTTTGAAGGACTTTAACGGTTTTGGCTCGTCTTTTGTCCTCTATTCTGATGACCGTCAAATACATGTGGAACTGGTAGAGTCATGTCTTATCACCGGTTATGAAGCGTTCCATCAATGTACATTCAGAAATAGAAGATCTATTCTCGGCACTGGTTTTGAAGAAAACTGAGATCTTATGGAACAAGCCGTGCGGCTACGCTTCCCTTGCCCAAATTATCGACGAAAATCGAATGACAAACTCGTGTGAAATGTTATGCTATCTACATAATATTATCGGGCCACTTTTTTATATTTTCTATCGGTTGAAGAGATCGCTAAGAAAAATTCATGTCTGCAGTTACTTGTAAGCTAGTTTTGATGAATCACAAACATTTCCTAAGTTTTTTTGACGTTTGAAACACAATATTTAAGGCAAACCCTATTTGTTCTATAATTGGATTGGATCTCTCTTGTTTCTTCTATATGGAGGGTTCTAAAGTTTTGCGAAATCGTTCCGTTCGCAGATGATGCTCAAATATACCTAGTGGGCAGAGATATTGCAACGATGAGTAAACATCTACAAGAGGACCTAGACAGCATAAGCAATTGGTTCAAAACAAACAAACTTTGATTGAACAAAAGAGGAAGTCCATGGTATTTAAAACAAGTAGACCAAATAAAGTATTTAAGTGTTATCAAAGATGCTCGTAGCAATTTAAAAAGTGATAAACACGTAGACTATTTATTTAAAAAGGTATCCAAGAAGGTCAGCTTTTTACGAAGAGTAAAAAGTAAAATAGATACTGAGGCATTAGGCAGAGTGTATCTAGCCGCATTTTATATATTATTCCACAGCCCTTGCTTTGTTAACTAATAGTAATATAAATAGATAGCATTGTAATCGTCACACAAGTGTTTTAAATATGTTAAATCGTCTTAATTGGTTACGTGCTAAACAACAATTGGTGATAGATGTTGTTTTGTTTATTTAAAAGATGAGAATAGGTGATTTACATGGTTATTTTAACAATTTAATTAGGTATATTGGGTAAGTTCAACTATGCGAATGACAAAATGTTAATAAGGTACGGCTGCCTAACTGTAGAAATCTAATATCACAAAATAGCATTATATACAAGGGTTTTCAGGCCTTGCTTGAAGAACTTAAATTAGAAGCAAATTTTAACGTACATAAACCTAATGCTAAGAAAATTGTAAAAATAATTTTATAAGAGATTACACAAATATATAATATAAAATAATAATTTAAGTGTGCTAAATAAATGAATAAATGGAACCCAAAGAATGAAACAATGTTAACTCTTGGTTATCCTTTATTACGAAAGAAAAAGGTCAAGCAATTGACTTTATTCTGTTCAAGAGGTACGCCAAGGAAGTCACCAACTGGAAAGTTCTATAGAAAGTTTTCATGTCAGACATTCGCTAAGGTCGATATATATATCCAAATCGGATGAGAAATCGCGACCTTGCCGAAAAGAAGGAATTCAAAATTCCACCTAGGTTCAGAGTAATATGGGAAATAGGGCAAGCTATTCGAAACGTGAACAATACTCTCAGAAAATATTTTTAAACTAACGTGTAGTGCTATTTTAGAGAAAAACTTACATAGGTCAAAACGGCGATTCCATAATGAAACGCATATCGGCATCGTACATGAGAAATTGAAATGTGGATCTTAATATTTCGGATTCTGAAGAGGCCGTCCTGTAAATATTTCGTAACCACTCGGTGAAACCAGAGGGCTGGTCAGAGTGCTCACAATGAGCAAATAAGCCAGATTGGAAACGCTCAAAATGATCAAAAGATCATAAGCCGCTCACAACTAGCTCTTATCATCGGAACGGCAAATGAGCTAAGTAATAACGGGTGACCAGCAATGATAGTTTTTCCAATTGTTATGTTTCAGAAGCTGTCAAAGTTACCAATGATATCCAGTCAAAATATTCAGCAAAGTTTGCAATTTTAGCATGCGTTGCCGAACGTGCGCAAATTATTAAAAAATATTATCGAAATTCCGGCTCAGTTATGAATACGCAACGAGAATTTCGTCGTGAGGTCGGCCGTTATCATAGCTTCAGTGTGCAAGCAATTCGCCACACCGTGGAAAAGTTTCAGCGTGAGTACACTCTTTTGGATCTTAAGCCACCAACCAGACAGAGATTGGTCCGAGATATAGAAAACATAGCCACCGATTTGGCCAAAAAATCATCTTCTCAGACGAGGGCCATTTGTGGCTCTGCGGCTATGTCAACAAGCAGAATTGCCATTATTGGAGCGAACACAATCCACAAGTGTTCAGCAAAGCGTCAATGTATCCACAAAGATTGACAGTTTGGTGAGGTTTATGGCATGGCGGCATCATCGGACCTTATTTCTTTCGAAATGAGAAGGACACACCGTTACCGTCAATGGTCTCAGGTATAGAGCGATGTTAACCGACTTTCTGTGGTCAAAGCTCGAAAACATCGATATATCCAAGCTGTGGTTCCAACAAGATGGAGCTACATGCCATATAAACGACTCAACGTTCGAAGCTGTGAAGGAGTAATTCGGGGACTTTGTCATCTCACGACAAGTGTTCATGCGATTTGACACCACTCGACGCTAAAAAGCCAGCCACTTTGGACGAGCGCGAGGCCAACATTCGACAGGCTATTGCCGGAATAACGCAGCACCTATTGGACCGAGTCATCAAATATTGGACCGACCGCTTGTAGCATTACCAGCAAAGCCGAGGCAGCCATTTGAATTATTCCACACATAATCAATGTTACATATATCTCACACTGTTGTTGTTTTCTTTAAATTTTTTTTTCCTATCATTCTTATCTAGTCACCCTTTACAGCCCGCTGTAGTTGACATCTGTAATTGGTTATGGTGATGGATGCTATCACTCGTTTTGATGATTTCAAATCATTTGGTACCACCAATGGCATACCATATATCTAATTATGGCCCAAAATAGTATAGACGCTTTTATATCAAAAATCTGCAAATCGCTCCAGTCTTGATAGACTGATTTCGTTCTTGCTGAAGAGCATGGGAATGGCTTCTATTCATGTGCACGAAATTGCTGTGCGAATGCTCCTCTGTCTAAGCTAAAACATGCTTACGGTGAAGACATTGTGAGATTGCGCTTTTAAATCTAGTGTCCAAAAATGAAGAAGGACAACTCTTTACAAGGATCATGTCTCTACTGATATGTTTCATGTTAGTCGCGTCAGGCGATGTCGAGCCAAAACTAGTGACTACTTCCTATAAAGGACAGGTATCTCTAGACGTAATCGACGATTAAGATCCCTATGGGGCGCGGCATTTCTTATTGAACCCATTTGCGTTTCCTAGTCCTGCTGATTTATATCTACGATCACTCACACTTAAAATTTCAGCGAGTAGAGATTGGATCACGAACAATAAATGTTATATCACAACATCGATCATTTTATCCTAAAATCTATAACACCAGACGAAACGTAGTACAACACGCTTTGACGTTTCTGTGAAATTGTGAAAGATTCAAGATAAAATTTCGATCTGAGTCACCTTATTTCCAAAAATCTGATTGCCAACAAAAGCACATACCGAGAATGACTCAGAATCCATTTTGGTCTTTCTGGGAACAAGATTCATCCTTTGAGCTACTCCTACCAAAAATTCCTTTATCTTGTTCCATTAGAGCCAAGAAACTAGGACAAACCGGATAACTTTTCACGATATTTTGGATGACGAAACTTAACTTATCAATTCGGCTGTCATACATATTACCTAACCTTGATTTTTCGTTCCGTAACAGCAAAAGTCTCGGGTGTTCTCTTTTGTAATTTTCGAAAATCTACAGTGCCACCACTGAATGAAACCTTCTCCTGGGAGGGGTTTTCCAAGATATATTATTGATGTTATCATGTTAGAAGGATCTTCTCTCTGCATTGGATCCTTTCAACTCTATTCCAAAATCGGTCCGAGCGGAATATATATTTAAAGCGTTGAAAATTGGAATCCTTCTGTCTTCAAATTACCAGGTTGTTGCAGTACGAATTTTTCCGTAGGTTTCTTGCCCAGCGAGTTGGAAGCTTTCGACGTAAACTGCTACTGCTACTTGGTCATGATTACTGCAGTTTCGTTCCCTTGAAAGGTGTTCATCCTGGTCTGTGACTAAAGCTATAATTTATTCATTTTATGCCCCTGATTGCGGGCAATATTTGATGGCGAAAATAAACAGGGGTTGCCTGTCTTGTCTCCAATGACGTGATGCATATTGTTTGGCTCTCAATAGTTCTGAAGTCTATGGTGAGTAACATGCACATGACCTAGCTGTAATGTCTGTTGAATCATTCGTAGCGAATGTCTTTTCTAAAGCGCTAGGAACCGTCCTAGACGTGATCAAGGACTGGTGCACTAGAAATGGGTTTTCAGCCAATTCCCTCCTAAATGAGGTTGTTGTCTTTACGATAAGGAGAAAGTTTACTGGTTTGACTCATGTAGTGCTTAAGGGATCAGCTTTCGTTTCCCCAACGAAATTAAGCATTTGGGTGTCATCCTGGATAATACACTTTTTGGGTCTAAACCTTTTGGGGTTTTCAGCAAAACTGGGGCTTATCGCAGGAGGCTCCTTTAGATTACATGGCTATGATACAACCAATTATACCCTAACCATCGGTTGTGTGTTGGAAATACGTCACTGCTGCTTCTACCAGGCTCCAAAAAACTGTTTTTCTTGGCTAATCTTGACTCTGCTCTAGACGGACTGTTGAGTCTTCCTCTCTTTCCTTTGATATGTGCTCGCAGAGCCACCTTCCGTTTAAGAGGTAGTGATCAGTGGCACGGGAGCATTTTTTTTTTATTACGTTGTTCACCGACTGTCTTTTGATTCTATTCTTATTGACGTGCCGTAGGATCGAATGATACTCGTATCATTATGCTTGATTGACTTTTCCTATCCCAGAAATGGTTTCCTTTATAATGGGCAGCAGGAAAAGGATGTAGTTGGGTCATTACGGATGGCTCCAAAACCGATTTAGGAAGTGTGTCCTTTTGGAGGATAACACTGCTCGTTTGGAAAACTAACTTCTGTCTTTCAAGCGGCAACATACGTAAGCCTTATGCACTGAACTATATTGCGAAGAATTGATGGAGGAGGCGAATCATCTGCATCTGTAGCGACGTTGCGCTTAAAACCTTGTGAACCCTCGCACGAATTTCAAGCTAGTTAGAGAGTGTAAAAGTGCACTGAACACAGTTGAATTCATTGAGTCTTATTTGAGTTCCAGGCCATAATGAGATCACAAGAAATTAAATCGCCGATTAACTTGTTAGGCAAGGCTAAGAGAAGTGTATTTCTGGTCCTGAACCTACTGCACTAGGACTGCCTGGGTCCTCCATTAGGGCTTCCACTAATAGTTGAGTTTAATATGAGCATAACTGCGATAACATGACTTTTAGCTTGCGGGCATACCAAAAGAACGCTTCTCCTCAGTAGAAAAGACTGCACACTGCTTACTGGCCTCGTGATGCGCCACTACACTTTGCTTGGTGGGCATTAGTGATACAACATACTGCTATACTTCCTATGAGAAACTGGTGACGAACCCGCGGAGCACTACATCTGCGAGCGTCCTTCTTACGCTGGTGTGCTGGTATTTAAGCACTTTACCACGATAGAAATTTCGGTACACGGACATACAAGAAGTGAAAAAAAGCCAACTGCTCTATGACGTTTGTAAAGGGAAATTTTCTTCTTAGGAATTAGTGTTGCACTGACCTTTATGCTGTGGTGTATTTAAAGACATTAAAACTGTTTCTAACTCTATAGAAGTGAAACTGGTCATTTTGAGAAAACTGAAGGTCGCCTCTTGTTCTGTGACTCTGTCGAACAAAGTTGTTGGCTATTCGAGAGCATGAAAAGAAAATTTTGAGCTGCGATATTTTAAGTAGAAAACCAATAAAATTTTACACCACGTCATTGCAACCAACGCCACAATCGCCAAACATAAATTGCACTGGGAATAAGAAAAAAAAAATTATACCACCGCCACAATGACGCTCACGTAATTCGACCATTCCACCAGGATCATGGTCAAATCACTTTCACCTGGCAAGTGCAGCGCATGACACGCTTAAGTCAGTGAAGTACGAGTACGAGTACGAGTACGAGTTTTTACCCCGTTCCTTCCTTCGTTTTCCACTCTTATTTTCGTTTTCTTCTCCAATATCGTTTTGCCCTTTTGTCATTTTCTGGCAAAAAATTTCCCCCTTTCGGACCATTTTTTGTTTTAACTGCTTAGTATTCAAGACATGAGTGCGTGAACGAAATTTTTGAATACAAAAGCAAAAGTCATAGTCATAGAGTTTTGGTATTCACAAAACGTTCGACTATTACTCCCTCTACTGGTAGTTGGCCGATGGGCATGGTTACGTAGTCGATCGGAGTTTATTGAACCTGGTCTATCTGCGGCGGAGACCCTTTAAAAATGCAAGCTCTTTAGAAAAGTATCTATGTACGGATTTTGTATCTATCGGGGCAATAACGAATCACGATCGTTTGGAATGGTTCCAAAACAAAGCCTTTCGATTCACATAACATTGGACTTATAGATACATAGATACAAGAAGTCCACCATGTTTGCGGGGAGGATAGCTGATGGATTTGACTTAGTGGAAACGCGTAATCTGCACACCAAACAACTGCTTGGGAGAACGGGTTTTGCGCAGTTTTACGTGTATGAGTGAGTGTTTGAGACGAGTATCTGCGGTTCGTTCGCTACGGACTGGAACTTAAGGTCGATGTTATCTTTACATAACTGCAGCAGCAAAGCAGCAACGTACCATGGCACTCGTAGTCGTGGTGGTGGTGGTGGTGGTGGTTTCACTATTTAGGCCTTTTTCTGGTTAACAATTGGGAAATGAGTTTTTTATTTCTTTTTCATAATACCATGTATCTGTACACCTTTCTCTTTGAGATTGTATGAGTTGGTATTATTTTTTTTCGCACTGATTGTTAACGTGTTACAATGGGGAAAAGAAGTTAACGTAATCATGTTTTTTTTGGTTTTTTTTTTTTGTTTTTTGTGGCATTAAAACCAGATGATGGGAAGTTCAGGTGCAGAGTTTGAGTTTTTTTCGGCCGTGTTTTTGGGGGTTTGTGTTTTTTGGTTGAGTTTCAGTTTGAGTGCGTACGTAGTAGATTATGTTGGTGTGCATGTGGGAATGGAGAGAGGAGGAGGATTTATGGTTAGCAGTTGCAATTCTGACTTAATCGATCCAAACTTCACCTTGTATCTTTAAAATTAAGAGCCGAAAAAAGGTTTGCTTTTTGCGTTTGCCTCTTTTGGGTATTTCGGAGTAATTGTGACAGTTTTTCGTCGAGAAAGTTTAACACATACACGTGTGCATTCACATACATCCTGCAATTGTCAAGGTTAAATAAGATAAGTCAGATACATATGTGCATATGCAGAATCGTTTTTATGAGATTGATATGCGGAAACGGATCTGAAAGCTAAGTACGAGTGCAATATAGTTTTTGCAGCGTTGTTGTTAGATAGACATTGTTGTATTGTTGCAGACTTACTCATACATATGTTAGATTATTTCAATCTACAATAATTTGGGCTTCGGCTTTGCATCCAATTTGAATCAAAATGAGATCGGGGAGTTTATTTTGATGCTATCATCGGGCAAATCTTCTGGAACGATACGCTGTCTTCTTTTATTGTCTTCAAATGTCTAGTAATTTTTTTCGCTCCTTAAAGACTGTAAATGTCGTTTCCATATCTATACCATCTAATCAATTGTTCATCGATTTTACGGGTTTTAGAACGGAATAGCATCTACGAGTAGGCCCGGAGGGTTAGAATTTGTACACGTTTGGGCAACGGCTTACGATTGCAAACTTTTCTGCATCCACTCACATAGAATCTAACATTTACTTTTAACATTAGGTGCCGGATAAACCGGCGCCTCAAATCTTAGTATCAGCTTGTGAGACCAGAGATGGTTGGAATCGCTAAATGATATTTTGTGGGATTTTCAAGTTAATTTGGTATCATGTGTGTGATTCTGCAAAAAGTGGCCAACTATTTACGCCTTTACCGATAGTCTGATACACCTATAGTTGGCACAGTTCAGGAGTCTGCCTTCTTGAGGATCGGCCCGCCAATATTTTATAGATATGATGCAAATTCTCACTACTTAATTCATGTAACCCCTCATGGGGCATTGGGCGGTCTGCACTTTCCTCGAAAATATCCTTGATAAGTTGCTAACAGTTTTGCATCATGTGTTCTTAGATCAACTCGCATTTCCACTTGCCAGCATAAACGGATGAAACTATCCCCGCACGAAAATATGACTAACCCACTACCATTTCCTTTGCTATTAAGTTATGGACAAAAGCAGATACGGAGCTGTTTAAACGCTATTTAACAGGACAAGTTTTAGGAATACGCCAAGAAATTTAATTGTGATGTAACTATAGCAACAACATATAAAAGTTGTCACTTGGCTATGATGCTGAAAAGTTTATTTTCTGGAGTATACAAAACGCCCCTTCTGCCTTCTTCGGTCCGCACAAAGACCACGTCAGCTGTAGCGATATTTTCAGGATAACAATCAATTGAAGGTGAAGATCCATAACAGAATGTGAATATTCCAAGTAAATTGTCATTGTCCATTGGATTACTCAGTTTTCCTCAGACTTTGCTGCGGAGATTGAAGCGATAGTAGATAGCTTTGAACTTACCGAACGACTTCTAGAACACGGCATTATGAGCAGCTTGACAATAGCCATGAATATGGGAGGGAAACCTGCATAAGGCTCTTCGTATGACCTTGATAAAAAGAAATTATAACGGAGACATTCTCCGATGCAGGAGGTTCAAAAATAAAAGCCTGCTTGTTCGACTTCAAGAGCTGGATCTAGGTAGTTTCAGAGCTGGTTCTCATCCTTCTGGACTTTTATGGAATGAGCATGAGCGATTATACTGGTTTGCTGCGTGAAAATAAAGTATTGCATTTGTCATTAACTGCGTTCTGTTTACTATGATACGCTAGGTACTATTGTGAGTTGGAATTCGTCCGTCCAATATTGTGTGTTCAGATCTGCTGATTTTTCCCGTTCCCGTAGGCTGAGATAGTCCTTAAATTGTCGATACACTGTGTGATATTGGTGTTGTACTTGGATAGAGTATTGGATTGTATTCCGATATTGCGCCCTCGTCTTTTTCGGATAGCCGAATTCAATTTCTAACTAGTCACTCAATTGCAATGTCGTCTACCTTGTTTAAAGTTCGCTGCCTATCAGATTAGACTGAGCTTATTTAGTGTCAGGATGTTCAAATAATGTATTGTACATACGTGCGAAAATCGACAAACCGTTCATCGATACTTGAGCGTTGCATTCTCGTTCCTTACCTTGGCGCATATGTGTTGTTAGTCATAAGGTTGAAGGCGATTGAATGATGCCACCGCAGACATCCAGCGAAAAATCACCCTTGCCAATCGCTGTTTCTTCGTACTATGATCGGAAATGAGTCTCTCTCGGGAACAAGAGCTTTATCATCCAAGTCTTAATGTTTGTTCCGGAAGAATAGACTTTATTTAAAGCGGATGAAAATGCCCTTGGTTGCTTTGGAGAGAAATTTTTCTAGTGATTTTCGGTACTGCCGTATAAACTGTATTTGGAGAAGAAGACATAGCCACGAATTGTTTGGGATACACAGCGACACAGACCTAGTCGGAAGGACTAGAATTCATCAGCTCCGATAGCTAGGACAAATTGAGCGAACGATACGACTTGAAATGTATTCGAACCCATTCCGAAGGGACAGTACGGTAAAGGAATATCTCTTCAAATTGGTTTGCATAAAATAAAGTGAATAGCGCTTGGCCTAAGGTCACCTTAATTGCAGGGCCGGCCAGATGGTATTAATAGGCATAGAACTATCTTATTTCGGTTAGCGCCAAGATGCTCATCTTTTATCGAATGAAGTCTTTCTTAAGTTAAGGAAAGTGGGGTTCAGCAGATAGCAGAGAGCGGACCTTGTTTTCCTAAGTTTTTTATAATTAGCGGGCATTCAAGGCGGGCGAAGGAAAGTTAGGGAGTAACAAAGAGAGATACCTATAACTGGTGGTCTTAATATAAATTTATTTCTGAATCACATGTTATTTTGACTCTGACACTGTGGGGAGCTCGAAAACATGACTGTCAGTCAGTATGATAACTCTGCAGAACGAAATGAATCGCTTTATCTTTGAACAATGTTGGGAAATATTGCAAACTTATTTCAAAAGTGAGTGCAGTGTCGCCCAAACAGTGCGTTTATTGAAAATAAGTTTGTGCAAAAAGTTCGTGAGACACTCATGGTCTCTGTTGCCGTACGGTACGTACTGACAAGAATGTCGCTGCTGTGGTTGAGAGCAACAACTCATCATTTCACGCAGCAGCCTCATGAGAATTCTGCATAATTCAATTGAAGGCAAAATACCATCCGCTTCGTTATCGCTTCTCAGCTTGGGCCTTACAGCAGCTCGAATTGGACGTCAAATTTGGCCGAAAAATCCTTTTTTTTGACGAGGCGCATTTTCATCTCGGCGGCTATGTTAACAAACAAAATTGCCGCATCTGGGGCAATGCTAATGCTTCCACAGAGAGTGACAGTTTGGTGCGGATTTTGAAGTAGTGGAATCATTGGCCCGTTTTATTTCGAAAATGGTGCCGGAAACGCCATTTAGCTCAACAGTGAACACAACAGAGCCATGTTTGCTGAATTCCTGTGGGCTGAAATTGATAACATGGAATTGGCCGGTCTTTAGTTTTAGCACGATGGCGCGCCATGCCCCACAGCCCATCAAACAATAGATCGTGTTATCAGCCGCCTTGGCGATGTCAATTGGCCGCCTCGGACCTGCGATTACTTCCCGTTAGACTTTCTTTTTGTAGGGTGCCTTTAAAGATCCATATTATGTGGATAACCACAATACCATTCAGGCCATTAAAGCGGATATCGTCCATGCCAATCGCGAGATAGACCCAGAACCAGTCAAAATGGTATTGGAAAATTGTGTTGACAGGATGCGCTACTGCGAAACTAGCCGAGGCAGCTAAATGAATGAAATCGTATTCCACAACATATCTAACATAATTGAGTTTTGTTTATTTTGCTTTATTTTTAAAAAAGAAACTTGTATTTGGACCACCCTGTATATGTATACGTTGGTTCTAAATGTTTGCAAGTTAGAGATTAAAGGCGCGGTAGGTCATTCTACAATATAAGACAGTTGTACAGCTTAGGAAAGAATCACGATATTTTAGGGTACGTCCGAAAATGGGCTTAAGGGTACACTAAAAAGCATTCATACCGAGACGGGTGTTACGGTTGAAAGTTTGAAGGAGCGGAAAGCTATGTGACATCAATGCAGAAAGGTCGTAGGAGCACCTGACCAGATATGAGCGTCACACTGCAATTTCGGGCGGATAAATGCCTTATTAAATATGTTATATATTTAACATATACTGTGACCTGATCAAAGAGAGTGAAGTATTTCTTACATCGCTTGAGAAAACTTAGTCATTCCGAGGTAAGAGGTCGTTGACACACATACCCAGAATGAAAAGTTTTTCAGTTTTGACGATGCAAGTGCCATTCATGGATAATGGCGCTCTTTAAATTCTTGACAAAGTAGTTCTTAGAAGCAATCTGTGCCTAAATCGTACTTTTTTCCTGTGGAACCATGAACGGGTAGTGGGTTTATATTGGCAAATTCTGATGTCAGGCAAATTCTAATTAGATATTCACATTACCAGTGCTCATTACTCTTTGCATAAATTTGGTCCTGGATCTCGTTATGGGAATATTCATGATTGATATCACAGTTGCTTTCTTCTTTTTTAGCCGATAAATCACATCGTTCTTATTTGATGTCAGTGATATAGCGGTCCAGCCGCTCTGCTAAAATATGTTTTAGGAAACCGCGTGTAAATCTAAAATCGCTGCAGAGTTTGACACTTTACAGCAGAAGGTAGAGAAGGAAGATCTATCATGGAAGCTGATAGACCAAAAATGAGTAGTCCGGCATGCTACTACTACTACTGAAGAGTAAGGTTTCCTCCGCCTTCATTCCTACAATATTTTAAGATCTCGCCGTCCACAGTAGTGGTGTGACCCACGGCGTTTTCAAAAAAATAAGGCCAGATGACGCCCCCAGCTTAAACATCACACCATGCAGTACCTTTGAGTGGGTGTAATGGCTCTTCGTGGGTTATACGCGGATTTTCGGTGTCCCAGAAGCGATAATTTTACTTATTCAAATATCCACAGAGATGGAAATGGGCCCCGTCTCTGATGATGATTTTCAATGAAAAGTTGTATTTCTCGTGGTCGAGATTCAGGATGTCTTGTGCGTAGGTTACATGCGCTTGGCGATCACTTTGTAAGGGAACATATTACAGTCTTTCACCAAAATTCTCTCTAAAGACTGCTGATTGATGACCAATTGCATGGCACATCGTCTGGTCGATACTCCGGAGTCCTCTACGACATCTTCAGCCGGAGCTGTGGCCAACCTGTCAGCATCTCGTATTGTCCCATACTTTTACGCCTGGTGGAATTTTATCAATTTGTTCACTTTTAGCCAGTCTCTCTGTATTTGGCGCATACTGTGTCATTGCTCTTTATTATTAATTGCGCAATGTTTTTACGAGGGCTATTCCAAAATCAACCTCCGATGTGTTACAGTTCATTACATACGTGCACTTCGGTGACGTATTTGTCGCAACCAGTACATTAGTCTCTAATAATATGCCAAGTTTCGACCGTTTTCCGTCGCCGTTTGCCGTTTTAACATGGAGAATACAATTTTATCTCCCGCCGCCTGTGAAGTGTAATTCGTTTTTTGCAAGCCGAAGGAAATGGCGCAGCTCAAATTCATCGTCGGTTATGTGCTGTTTACGGCAATACAATGATGAGTGATGGTTCGGTACGTGATTGGTGTAGACAATTTGAAAACGGACGCACAGATGTGCAGAATGAAGGAGGAAAAGTTCGAAAATCGATCATGAATCAAGACTTGGTTCACCAAGTTGACCAATTTCTTCGAGAAAACAGGCGTTTTACGATTTCAGATCTTGCGACAAGATTTTCCGAAATTTTTCGAACTACTCTATACAGAATCGTGTCTGAAAACTTGGGTTACCACAAGTTCTGTGCCCGTTGGGTCTCAAAACAGCTCACAGATGTCCACAAGACCCAACGTGTCAATTCAGGTAAAAGCATTTCTCGAGCGCTTAGAAATGGAAGGTGAAGAATTTTTGCAGCAAATTGTGACTGGAGATGAGACTTGGGTGTGTAAGTAAGTGTAAGCTTAGAAAGCAAAGAACAGTCAAAGCAATGGATGCACACTCATTCCCCAAACAAGCCAAAAAAATTCAAACAAACTTTTTCCTATCGAAAAATGATGGCCACAGTTTTTTGGGACAGTAAAGGCATATTGTTGGTCGAGTTTATGGAAGTTCAATTGGGATATTTTCGATCACCTTCCCTACAGTCCTGATCTGGCATCAAGTGATTATCACCTTTTCCCAAAATTTAAATCATCCATTGCATCTCAACATTTTGGAAGTAATGAGGAACTCATGAACGGTGTGAATCAATGCCTAAACGCACTCGCGTGGCGGTGCCATTTTTTAAGGATGGTATACAAAAGCTCGTCCCACGTTACCAAAAATGTATAGATTTAAACGGAGACTATGTTGAAAAATAATTTAGATGTTAATAAAACTATTTTGTGCAAAAAATTAATGTTTTTGGTTTTTTTAAAAAATATTTTTCACTTCGGAGGTTGATTTTGGAATAGCCCTCGTATTAGATAATATTCTTTTGGAGAATCTACGCATAAGATTTGTAAGTTCTTCATTTTCTCGTTCACCATATTATATGTGGAGGTTTCCACGCACCTAAATATATTCTGGCTGATCTTAATTAGAATTGCATGCGTCTTGCGTCTTATAGTTCATAGCGCATGTGGAATATACATAGATTGCAACCATGCTCTTCAAGTAGCAATCATATAAAATGAATGAGTAAGTCGGGGATGCCTGTAAGGTTTGGGAGATGGTCTTCGGATTGGGTTGAAATAACGAAACCTCGATCTTTCTTCACTGGATTTTATGCATACCTTTATATAGTAATCCATAAATAACTCACGAATTTTTTCAATCTTAATTGCGTAACTCTTGGTTTTTATTTGTAGAAAACTGAAAGTTGAAACCTATCGGACAGTGACAATGATAGAGACAAAAGTACGTCTTGTCATTTTCATTCCGATTGCATTCTGCGTTTATATCTACAACCATAGGTGTAAGCATATAACCGTTCAAATTGAATCACAATAAAGAAAAAAAAAACTCCACTTCAAGTCGAATGCAATCCTCTTATATGATAGATGAAAGAAAATGTTTTTTCTTCTTGCTCTTTGATTGCCTTTCGTTTATTTTGATTTTCCTTTCACTGATTCCTACTCATGTGTGGAATATCTGTGCCAACGTAATAGACCAGGAAAAGTTTTCCTGGTTTTCCTCTCTATGTCAACGTCGCGTGCGTCGGTCAGCCGGCAATGGCAGGCGCAACAGATACAGCTAGAGCGACTTTATATGCCAAGATGCAGAATCACTTTTTCCACCAGTCAACCATTAAGAAATTCGTGTGATGCGTTTGGATGAAGTTGAAGTTGTTTTTTCTTCAATACGGATTCATGGCAACACACGCAACGCACTAAGAGCGTACACTGATACAAAGATGTTTGCATATATCGGGCGGTTACTTGCACTTTTATTTAATCAGTCTCGTTGTATCCGTACGTGGTTTTTCGAGTTTGCCTTACCATTTGCCGCACTATGATACCTTCTGAATTTCAATTCGATTTCAAGCAGATTCGTTATATCAAAATAGATTACGTATAGATCTACATATGTGTATATGTACATATGTATTAGAATGAAAAGAAATTCACATTCAAATGGCAACTTAACTTGGTCGCAAGAAAATGAGCAGTAATAATCGGTTCAAGTTTCCTGGTTTACTTGATTCACTGTCGATTTCGCGGATTTCGTTTGCATTTAAGACAGTTCTCTGCAAAACTGAAGAATTTTGGTCTAATTTGTCAACTTATGAATGAATATTACTTGTTCGAAGAACAACTGTGATAAAATGCCCATAGTTCCACCACATTCTACACTAGCGCCTAGTACCTGCAGCCTGATGGGAAAGTAGGCTGAATATTTACAGAAGAAGCGTCCTGCGTTGTTTATGTCTATCATAGAGCATGCGTTACATTAGCATTGTCACTTAAAAAAAAACCCTCACTATCAGTGGGAGCCTTAACCTCAGATTCGGGACACAGCTCCCGACTGTGCTTAAAGTAGCACTGCATTCTCGAACTAACTTGAAATTGATCAGTAAGATCAGTAAGGCCATAGCGTAGCTTAAGTGACACTGGGGAGTGATACCTAAGGTCGTCATATTTCACCAACTTGTAGACTATAGTCTCTGTGAACCATGGTTAATTCCATGGTGATTGAATATTTATGGGGGTCTAAGAGTATGTTGCCTAGTAGAATTTAGAAGAGACTGTTACAGGAGATGATTATCTCTGCCTCAATTGTTCCTTGAATATATGATCACATGATACAGTCAAAGATTTTTTGTACTTATAAGAGGTCTGACAATGGCTTTCAGAATTCCGGGTGATGTCTTTATCTAAAGATTTCATCGCAAATCTGAAGCTTTCTTAGAATGGAGATCAGTAGATCAATATATTGCGCGGTCTCTGGTATTGTGTTTCGAATTATGTTTTGCTCAAGATCACACCGCAATATCTGGAGGGGTTAGAAATGATTAGAGACTTATCGTCAGCTCCTTGCAGATCAGTGTATTGCACTTTGTATCTTCCCATTAAAATTACGACCTCCTTGTTCTCGAGCCCATCTCGGAAGTTTCTGAAAGTAGAATCTATGATGATGGCCTTTCAATGATGGAAATAAATAAGCACATATTGCAATTGATTCTTCATCCTTCATGCCTTCTCGCATCTCCTTCTTTGTTAAGTATCACGACTGGTTTATTGAACACCTTTGCACAAAGTATATCAAAAATTCGCTCTGCATCTTAAGCAGCCATTTACAAGTGCGTAAATTCGATTCCATCGATCCTTACATTAGGCAAAAGTTATGGTGTATGCAAGTCCTGCAGGAGTCCACTGAAATGTTGATATGTGTTTCGTAAAGCATTGTACTTTGATTGATGCCTCAGACTTTTAGGTTTTCTGGAAACTAATACTGTTAGTTGGCAAGGCGGCAGTTGGGCAGTTGAGGCCCACCTAGCCATACTACAAAATATAATATTTTATTGTGAGCTCTAACCACATTAAACTGCGCCTTTAGGCACGCAACCCATGAAGAGTTACGGCTGTTACGACTTCCGCACAGGATCAGATGCATGTGCTTCTCTACTTATTTTCTAGGACTTCTCACCGCTTCACAGCGTGTGCTTTGTGTTAGTATCTATTAGTTTAGGAGCGTTTTCTTATCTTCATCACTGTACTGTACCTGACTGTACCTCTGGTACAGTCTTAATAGTGGAGTTGATCCTACTCGTATCATTGACACAGGGAAACTCCTTAATTAGAAGTTTCTGTTATCTAGCGCAACGATTTTCCCTATGAACGTTGGTTTTGAATTTTCTTGGTTATATTGAATAAAAAAATGCAGATCTCGACAGGCATTTCATAAGTAAGTCGAACGGCTTAGGAAATAATCACAGATTTCAGGGTATATCCGGTGGTTGGCTTTTTTTTTATAACTTGCGCGCGCTCAAGGGATTATTTTTTTAGTACCCTTAAAATGTTTGCACACAGCGCGGGCGAAGGAAAATCAGGGAGGATGGAAAGAGAGGTACCGGTGAACGTTGGTTTTCAATGTTTGAAGGTTGTAATGACTAGGCTTGAGGGTAAAGTGATGAGAATTCATATCAAGAGGGGTATTACGGTTGAATATTTGAAAGAACGGAATGCTAATGGTAGTTTCAATGGATCGCTATTGGTAAAATAAACGATAGAGCAAGGCAGGTAAGGCGACACTACGTGGATGTTCAAGGATGTTAATTAACTGTGCAATAATATCATCATCTATGAGTTCAACTGCAGGATTTTGAATCATGTCTCGGAAGTGCAGATAAGTCTTAGGAGCTTCCGACAAGATATGGGCATTGTACTCCAATGTTGGGCGGATACATACATCAACTGTGTATATTTCTACATAAGTTGTCATTGGCACACATAGTAACTGTTTGGTTTCGAAGATGCAAGTGTCATCCCTGTACAGTTGCAGAATGTTTAGAGTTCGTTCTAACGACAGAAGACGGCATTGTGTTTAGAAGCAGTTCTCCAGCCAAAGGCTATAGGAATGAGTCCAGGATTGAATATAAAAAGTGGAGAATACTGTTGTCAGCTAAGAAATATGCTGGATAAGAAGTGGTAGACAATAGATCATGACAGATTGGATTTATTTTCCATTTATTTTGTGGATATGTATCAGACTGAAACACTCTTGAATTGGGCGTTCCGAAGATCCCAAATGAACGTATTTTCTACAAAGAAACCTGATGCCAAACTCTTCCAAATGCGCTTGAAATATCAAGAGCAGTGACGTATCTTGCTTACGCCAGATTGGTATACACCACTTATCAGTCAGACAGCCTATTATATCTCCAGTGGACCTGTTGCTTTCGTGTCGCGGAATATTTCATAAGTGACGGATCAGCGTTTACATGGGCCTGGAAAGAAAAGACGTGAGTGCAATTCATCTGTATGAGGATAGATACAAAAAATTCGCATTTCTTAGGAATGGACAAATGCTACTCAGAAAGAGTCCTAAAGTGTAGTAAGATTTTTCGGCGTCACATTGGGAACGACCTATGATGTTGATACCATTAGTGGTAATTCGTTATAAGTTATTACGAAGTTTTGGACAGCTTTCCTCAAACTAAGGCACTACTGTACCAATTTTGCCATCTCTTAATAGAAGAGCTCAATACAATGAATGCTATCATAAGCTGTTTATTCTGTATTTAGATAAGTAGACAGATAAAGTCTATCATCGATATACCAAGCATTTCCGGTATGCATCTAATAGCTTAATCCAGCTATTAATCCTGTACTTTGGCAGTTCTGTGGGTGAGGTCGATAGTGCTTTGGTGTACGTATACTATTAAAATATCACCGGCTTGTCCGAAAAACTCGTCCGGTTGAGAGAGGATTGCACCATCATTGATGTATGTTCCCTTCTTATTCCATCATATTTCTCTCTGTATATCGGTTACGAGATTGAAGATTTTATATTACAGGTTTGACTTTCCGATGTCCTTGAACTAGGATTATTATCATCCATGTTTTGTATGCGTACATGATCTATCATCTTCTTTCGAAGTAGACCCTAAGTGTAGGTATGGTATGAAAATGCAACAGTTCGTTTGGATCCAAATGCTTGATGAGGATGTCGCGCCACTGGTTGGGGAATGAACAGTAGCAAGTGTAAGGTCCATTTCGAATTGTGTGCATTAAATTAATTTAAGTCTTCCTCTACTCATCTGCGCTCCGGGGTTGATTCGAAAATCTTTGAGCATGCTTTTGTACACATACACTTGTATGCTCTTGTTTTACCCATCTAATTCGTTGTATTTGTACATTTTTTATTTCAACAATTTCTATTCAACATACTTTTGTTTTGAAGCAATCAATTGAATCTACTTTTACTGAAGCACACTTCCACGTTATAGTGCCTAGTTCATGCTTTATAGAGTGTCATTTAGGTTAAATAATTTTTCCAAATCAAATGAAACGGGAGAGTCGCTACGGACTTTAACGATATCAGCAATCTATCTCAAAAATGTGAGCATTACCTATGGCTCTAATAGAGCTTAGATCACTCCATCTTTTCTCCAGTAATTCCGACTTTGCTTTGAAAATTTCTAAGACTAGATCTGACATATACTGCACCATTTATGAGGACATAACTTTGGATAGTACCTTCTGGTCAATTATTGTGCTGTTATAGTCTTCGGGATTTAGGGTTTACATTCATACGGTCCGATTCAACAGATGTTCACTTGTAAATAATGTTTCACTTTCTCTATCTGGGACAAATCGTGGAATCGAAATTTTGATTAGTTCTGTCATGGGCTTCAGCTGTGCATAAAATGCAGGATAGTACAGTGATACACATACGAGGGTTGTCTGAAAAGTTCCCGACCGCAACGTAAAGATAGCGGCACTCGTCAATAAAAGCTAGTGGATGCTAGTTGTGCATCTTTTGACATTTACGAGTACTTACCGAAGTTTCAGTCCTTTTGGACGCGCAGTTTTTAGTTGACAGTCGTGTGAGTGAGTCGATGTGAGTGTTTTTTGTGAAAATGGAAAAAAATGAGTATCGAGCTGTTATTACTCGTAAATTCTTGTATTAGAAAGGCAATACGCCTACGCAAATCAAAAATGAGTTGGACTCTGTATATGAGGGCTCTGTACCATCATTTACCTCAGTGAAATTTTGGGCAGCTAAATTTAAACGTGGCCGTAAGAGCTTGGGAGATGATGTACACTCGGGACGTCCAAAAACTGCAACCACTGACGATAGCATTGCTAAAGTTCACCAAATGGTGTTAGACGACTGCCGAATTAAAGTGAGAGGCATAGTAGAGGTTATAAAAATGTCCAAAGAACGTGTTTGTTACATATTAAATCAAGATTTAGGCATGAGAAAGCTGTCCGCGCGTTGGGTACCGCGTTTGCTTACGTAAGACCAAAAACGTGTTCGAATGAACAATTCCAACGCTTTTTTGGCGCAGTTTAGGCGCAATAAATCCGAGTTTTGGCGCCGATTAATTACTGTAGATGAAACGTGGATACACCATTATACGCCCGAAACAAAAATTCAGTCAAAGCAGTTGATTGCAAAGGGCGAGCCGGCTCCAAAAAAAGCAAAAACTGTTTTTTCGGCTGGGAAAGTGATGGCGACTGTTTTTTTTGGGTTAGTAAAGGAGTTACCTTAATCGATTATCTTCAAAAAGGAAAAACCATTACAAGAGCATACTACGCATCATTACTTGCAAAGCTGAAGGCAGAAATTGCGGAAAAACGGCCACATTTGCGCCGTCTCACACCTCAGTGGTTGCCATGGCAAAAATCCATGAATTACGGTTTGAACTGCTTGACCATCCGCCTTATTCACCAGATCTAGCCCGAAGAGACTTCTTTTTGTTCCCTCATCTAAAAACTGCGCTTGGCGGACAGAGATTTTCATTTTCGTCAAATGAGGAGGCAATCACCTTCGTGAACAATTATTTTGCAGAGAAAAACGCCAGACTACTTGGACGGGTTAGAGAGATGAGAGCATAGCTCTCAGGGGAAAAAGTGTGTAGAGTTACAAGGCGACTATGTAGAAAAATAAATAAATTTTGAGGAAAAATGTCTTGTATCATTGTTCGACAACCCTCGAATAATCAAAAATATTTGAACAAGGTCAAGTATTCGTGGCGCTTAGTACAGTGCAATCACTAGACGGCTTAAAAATACAAGAGCTTGATACAAGAAAATATAAAATTAATGGACAAATCTCAAATTACAGAACTCCTTCATAATGACGTCAACCTATGTATATGTAACAGATTCATTCTTCTTTCTGTACGGGACTTACAAACAAAAGTGAATACATAATCAATAGTTAAATTAGTGAGAACAACCCTTCTATAAGCGTACTAAAAAGAAAGTAATATTTGTATTCATGATTTAAAAAAAAAATTAAAATTTATATACGAGTACGAGTAACATATATAGTATGCCGAAACTGAAAGCGTTGAGCGCAAAGAGACGCATTTTTAAAGAAGTAAGTGAATGTATTTTTGTTATGAATGTTAATTTTATAGATAATTAATGAACTCTTGGTAATTAATTATTAAACATTGTTATATAGACACCTAATGAACTCGAATTACATCGACGAAATGTGATATATTGTCCAAAAATAATACATTAATACTAAAATAGCCAACGGCCTCGCAATACTGAAAGCATCAGTTCCCATTGGCATCTATCCAAATGAGGCCGTCGGTGATGACATCTTCTTTGTGATCGAGGATCCGCAGGAGAAGGTAGAGGCTATAGGAGCGACTTTCCAGAAAGTGTACAAGGCGAATGACATCATTGGCTCGAGCCACGACCTGGGAAATCGAGTCGTTGTGCACAATTTCTACCTTGTTAATGAAATAGTGAACTGGCAATTCGAGAGCTCGGGTTTCATTCAGTTCAGTGACGAGAATATGGCGAATAATGTCATCGCCGACGATATGGTACTACTCAAGTTCATTTGGAAGGAAGCACCGAATATTGTGCTTTGACATCTCCTACTAGAAGCGGTGGACATTTACATCATCCTGTTTAATAATGCGATGAATAATGCACATTATCCAGCGCATTGGAAAACTGCGGTGGTACATCCCATCCCCAAAAAGGGATAAAGATACTTCCAAACCGGTGGATCTCCGGTCGATCAGTCTTCTTCCTAACATCAGTAATGTTTTCGAGAAGGTAATCAATAGAGTCCTGACTAATTAATTCAGTTTCAAGGTGCAATAAATTCGTCGAGCCTGTTCAACATTTACACACGTGATCACAAAGGTTCAGTTCACCATGCCACAGCTTACGCAGATGACTTAATCGCTTACAGATCAGGTCCAAAAATCGAGGTCGTTAATATACTTTTGCAACGTGACTTCGAGAAAATTAAACGATATTGCGATGACTGGAAGTTGAAAATCAACTTTCAGTAATCGGAAACCATTATGTTTAGGACGCTTTTGTCTGGGGCCTCTAGGGTTATCAGAAAGAATTGGCGAACATTTTCTATCATCAGACAACCTGGACATCCACTTGCTTGTCGAAACGACCTGGCTAGATCAATATCTGTATTTTAACAAAAACGAAATGTTCTGGCCAGAGCCAAAGGTGCTTTTGCCTTTATAAAGAGACTGCTTTGTAGCAGTCAGCTTAATGCGAGGGTGAAGGTGATATGCTACATGGCCCTTATCCGGCCTATGCTTGTACATATTTGGATGTCCCGTATGGTTCCACGTGAGAGCGAGTATATTGGAAAAGATTATGGTGTTTGAGAGGTCTTGTCTCCGCTTATATAGAAAACTAGAGTCTGAGTACATAAAATTCTATTCTAAAGAGGTCTTGTACAATAGCGCGAACCTAATAAGTGTAGACAATTTCGTCATTAAGTTGACTCGAAGGTAGGCCTCTTTGAACATTCTAATCCCCATCGCACATTACGGTGCGAAGCGTCTCCGATTTAGTAGGACGGTTGGGAGTTGCTACATGAGAATGTTGCTCGGCAGCATAAACAATTTTGGTGGCTTGAAGAAGCTTCATCGTCGAATATCTCTAGTACTACCAGTACTAGGTAGCTCCATAGGAAGCAAAGTTGGTCAGCCTAATTTTTTAGCCGAGGCTGGCTTACATAGATTTAGGTAGAATTAGGTTAAATTTAAGAAAAAAAAAATTATAAGACTTCCAAAAAAAAAAAAAATATATAAACATATAAAGAATTGAAAAAAAGGATAGATAAAAAAATAAAAAATACAAAAAAATTATAAAAAAAACATAAAAGATGTGACAACTTATAGTAAGGGATACACAAAAAAATATTTTGTTATACAGGGTGTCCCAAAAATCAACGTCAAGCCGGAGGCGTATTATAGGTCAAGTGGTGTCGGTTATCACAAAATTATAAAAAAAATTTAAGTCATGTACTTTTAAAATTTTTGGCACTCAAAAAAAAAATCGAGAAATCTCACACCCTGTGACGATCTTTGAAGTACTGTGACCGCAAATCTTTGCTTTTCTTAATTTTTATTTTTTGCCACGTAACCCTGAGTAACAGTTCTGTAAATTACGGTCCAAAATTGAACCATAATTATATCGGTTTTAACTAAAATATTACTTTTTCGTCCATCCATGTATCTGAAAATCATTAATCACCCAACTTGAACTAACTGTACTGACAAAAAAATGTACTGCGCCATTTTGGCAAGCAACTTTAAAAGATGGCGGAGTTAGTAGTTAGAATTATTCCGTATTCGTGTTGATTTCGTGCTTACAACTTTGGCTTTATTTATTGGACTTCATTGCATTGCGACTTTGGTTTGCTATCTGACCGTTTCTGCCGAACCTGGATTTCTTCTAGACTAGTGTTGATCGTTGATCCCGTGATTGTGTAGTGTGAATGCCATCGTCCCATCTCGATACACTGCTCAGGAATATGCTAACTTGTACTATATCTCATTTATGGGCAATGCAGGTGTAATGCTAGTGCTGCAGCCAGACTTTATCATGAGAGATACCCTGGACCGTAATTTACAGAACAGTTACACAGGGTTACGTGACAACAAAAAAATTTAAGAAAAGCAAAGATTTGCGGCCACAGTACTTGAAAGATCGTCACAGGATGTCAGATTTCTCGATTTTTTTTTTGAGTGCCAATAATGTTAAAAGTACATTAGATTCTTTTTTATAATTTTGTGATAACCGACACCACTTGACCTATAACCCGCTTCCGGCTTGACGTTGATTTTTGGGACACCCTGTATATCAGCAACGGCTGTAGATAATTATAAGCTGCTTTTGGAAAAATTATAGAAAATACTCTAATAAAAAACATATCCAAAATCTGTTGTGTGTTATTAGTGCACTTTTTTGAAAAAAAGTATGACATGTAATTTATTTTAAGAAAAAGTTGCAAAAAATTGATTGTGAGGGCTTCTATTTCGAAACAATAAAATTTTTTGCTTAACTTGTTATATACTGTTGAACAGCAAATTTAGCTAACCAGTAGCCGATCATATTCATTTGCTCGATAGACCACTAGCCTACTCTAAGTGATTTATGGCAGAAAACGTTTAAACCTTCTATAACTTTGTAACGGGAGGAGTTAGACCTCCCCGTTGGACTTCCCATGCAATTTTATTCTTACATCACATTGTCTTATCTCCCCCTCAAGACTTATTGCTAGGTCCTGAATCACCCTATATATATGTATATCAGAAATAAATTCTAATTCAATTCAACAGTTCGTGACATTATTTTGAGAACGACTTCAAGTGTATGGCTTTATTGGCTCATTTTGGTCCAACTCGAGGCCCCTGTTTGGAACATTAAGGTGCTGAATAAGGAGTTTGTCAGTATACAGCGAATATTTTACAATTTTGGACTCATTGTATATATTGGAATGGACTCAAGCCCATTTACCGAAATAAAGTTTTCGTTGAATTGAGTCCTCTGTAAGGCAATAATTTCATGCGGAGTATGGCACGTCACTCTACCTTGCTGGATCACATATAGTCCGGTTCACATTTCGAAAGAACTACTCTGTGATCATTGTCCAATGTCATTGGAGATTGACTGCAATTCAAGCCTTAATCTCATTCTTTAAAAAAATTGGGGATTTGCCTGACTTCAGAAACCGAGGAAACCGATTGAGCCAGAAGTAAGCCTCGCTACTTAACATAGGTTTCTCATAAAAATAAGAATCGACTTCAAGCTGCTCAACCCATGGAGCATGATCTCGTGGGTTAGAAGTTGTGTTCGGTAAATTTTCGAAAAACTCTCCGAACTGTTGCGATTTTTTTTTTTTATAAACTACCTCAAGGGGTTAAGGTACCCTTAAAATGTCATACAGCGCGTGCGAAGGTGCGTTGGTTTTCTATGTCTGAATGTTATAATGACTAGGAAATAGAGGCCCGGAACGAATCACGATATTTCAGAGTACGTCCGAAAGTGGGCTTAAGGGTATAGCATTTATAGCGAAACATGTGTTACGGTTAAAGATTTGAAGGGGCGGAATGCTACTGGCGATTTCTGTGGAGCAATGGTGGTGGAAATAGCGATAAAACAAAGTGAGACAGGAGACATTACGTCGGTGTTCGAGGGTGTTCATTGTTTGAGTGATATTGGTATCAGCTATGAATTTTATCGCACGGTTTTGAATCCGGTCTAGCAGATGCAAAGATGTTTTAGGCACACCTGACCAGATGTGAGCTTTGTACTCCAATTTTGGGCGGATGAATGCTTTATATATAGAGGCCAGATCGGAAGGGGAAAAGTATTTCTTACATCGTTTGAAAAAGCCTAGACATTTCGTCGTATTTTTGGCGACATCGAATATGTGGTCACTCCAACGTAAGTTGTCATAAACACACATACCGAGAATGGTATGTGCAATACATGGATTATGGATAAGTGTTTAAATTTCCCTTTAATGACAGCATTGTGTTTTGGAATCATTAAATTCTACTCTGTTAGTGGTTCCCCAATTAGTTATGCTGTTAATATCAGAATTTAATGAGCTTAACATACGCTGCCGTTCCCGTTTTACAGCCGAAGAGCAGGGACCTGAGTCCGGGAACGAATATGAAAAGTAGAGAGTACCATCGTCAGCAAACTAATATTGGATTGGAGGCAGCAGACAAGAGATCGTTGATTAAAATTAAAACGAATGTCGGAAACAGAATGGAGCCTTGGGGCACACCAGCATTTATTTTGTGAATATCAGGCTGGAAACCATCCAAGACAACTTGGATTGAACGTTCCGAAAGGTAATTTCTAATCCATTGAAGAAGAGAGTTATCGATTCCAAAAGCACGCATTTTCTGTCTGTCAAACTCTGCCAAATGCCTTAGAGATATCAAGTGTAACTATCTTGCTTTCGCCAGATTGATGTACGCTTTGGTTTCACTTTTCGGTGAGACATGCCATCAGATCACCAGTGGACCTGTTGCTACGAAAACCATATTGCCGGTCATTAAGAAGTATTCGTGTTTCGAGATATTGCATGAGCTGACGGTTTATCAGCGTTTCCATGACCTTGGAAAGAAGGAACGTAAATGCAATGGGTCTATAGGAGGAGAGAGAAGAAAATTCGCCTTTTTTAAGGACGGGGTGGACAAATGCTGTTTTCCATCTGCTCGGAAAGAGTAGGATTGATGAAAGAGCTTACGCAGTGGCTTTGCCAGCGTGGAGGAACACCTCTTCAGAAGAAGGGGAGATATACCATCCGGACCAGCGGACTTGTGAATGTAAAGATCTTTAAGAACTCTTGCTCCTACACGAGTGCGAAAGTGGATTCGTCCCGTTGAAGGATCGTACACTCAAGTGTAGGCGGAGACAAAACCCAATCCGGCAGTGTTGAGCTGGTCGCAAAGTGTGCAGCAGGCAGATTGGCCTTGCCCAAAGAGCTGACATCTGGAATGTCATGTAAATGAGCGTTGGGATGGAGGATGAGGCAGAATTTCTAATATGTTTACTGCCTTTGGGACATTTTAGTATTTTTTGCCTCAGTTTTTGGTCGTTTTGGAATTTCACACTTGAGAAAGACGTTGCAGTCATTTCTGGTTCGTTTAAACTTTTTTCGGTTTTCCTCTGTGTGTTGGTCTTGAAGGACCGAATAAACATTTCTCTAACCCTGACAGCCTCTTTACAACTCGAGTCATATCATGCCTTTTCTTTCATCCGATGAGGGATTGACAATTCTGGATCTTCTGTCACACCTTCACCGAAAGAGGCTATAGTTGCTTTCTGGTTGACTCTTTATTGGTTTGAAAATCACCCACTACGACCACACGATGAATATCAAGTTGATCGTGTGACTAGAAATATCATGAAATCCTCTATACGTTTCGGGAATTGAAATCGATTTTCGAAATACATTTGATTGCTACTGAAGCGTTATTCTGGTGTAAGTCTATTGATGGTAATTTATTACATAATGCTCGGCATAGATACTCGTATCAAAGAAATTTAAAAAAATGACAAATTGGAAGACCTATCAGTCATAACACCTGGCACTGCGAAAAGGCTTTTATATGATTTTATCCTCTAGTTGTGTCTGAAGTTAAGAAAGGAATCACTCCTCAGTCGGTGTCATATATGATATTAAAAAAAGTTGCAAATGCGAACTCTGTTTCAATATCTGAGAAGACTTCATTCAGCCTGGCGATTAAATCCATCAGTAGGCGTTTTTACTGCCACGGATACTTGGGCGAATTATTTTTTCGCTGATGTGGAGGTTCAAAGGTTTTTCAGGGCTGCTAAAAAACCGACGTAACATTCCCAGGAATGAAAGCAATTTAAAAGTTTGTGGCAACCATTGAAGATTCTCTTGAGCCGTCGTAATTTTACAGTTTTCCAATGTCAGGGTGCGGATTTTATTTCAGTTTCGGGATAGAAGATATTTCGAAACCAGATTTGGAGACTTCAAAAATTTGTTTCTTACCATTGGCTTTTCCGTTTTTATCGTATGTAGTATGTACAATATGATACTCGTATTAGGGTTCGTGTATGAAAAACTCTTTCCACATATATTCCTAATTATAAATGTTTTCTTGTCATACGAGTTGCAAGTTGCCAAAAGAGAGTGAGAGTGTAGAGTTATGTATTATGCTCATAGATGCAACACGACAAAGAAGCGCTAGCGCATCACACCAAATTAAAAAAAAAAAAAAGCCAAGAGCAAAATGGAGAAAAAAAAGCTTTTTTCGAGGGCGGGAAGGTTGCTAACATCTTTTTGCATTCACACACAAGTACGTACACGTTGTCGTCGTTTTTAATTCATTCACCATTACCAACACAGAACTGCGATTTTCATTTCATTTCGTCCCCAGCCCCCCCTCTCAATCTATTTTTTTCCATCTGAGCTCCTTGGTGTATTGGTGTTATTTCTATCGCTATTCCCTCCTCACCAATGTATTTTCATTTTATTTGCAGTGCATTTTCTTTCTGTGGAGATGTGTTGAAATTTCGTATCTGTGTGCGCCATTTATGTGTATTTTCTGTTATTGTACGTTGCTACGGATTCGACCTCCTACAGGTCTTTGACCCAAACTTTATAACAAACTCGAAAACTAGGTTAGTTTGGTGTTCCGTCTATCGTCGCTGTCGTTGTTGTTGTCGCTGTCGACTTTGTTGCCCTGCCGTTTGTTATTTGGTTTTTTTTTTTCTATTTTCTTTACTTTTTTTTTGCCTTCTATTTTGCTTTTTGTTAGTTCAATGCGATAGATACGAATACACACATGTAGTTGGTAGATTAACTGAGTAGGAATCTATGCAACATGTCTGCTTATAGTATGTACTAGGCAGGCGGTAGTGCTTTTTGTATCTATGGAGCGGGACATGGTAGGGTAAGAGTGCATATTCTTCGTTGTCCGTGTAGTTATATACCAAGCAGAAGCGAAAGAAGGAAGATTTTTAAGTTTATCACTTGTGGTTGGATACGTATTGTTGGATACATGTATGTAAATTTATCCAAGAGAGAGAAAAACACTATTAAAAGTATCTAAACACTGTTTTCTTTGCTAGTTTTGTTTGGAAAGATGGGTTGCAGACATTTGTGAGTAGTTACCTACATATGTATGAACATGAGTATTTGTGAAATTCCTTATATTTGAAATGCTTGAGCATAGATAGATATATATATTTTTATATTTATGAAACAAATGGACGGGTATACGCATCTACGAGTGTATAAAGGCACTAAATGTATCTAATATAGCTGTCGGGCTCATGGAATATGCGTTAACAGATTTAGTAGAATTTTTCGAAAAACTGCACGCACTATGGAAGTGCGATTATGAAGTGCTTTACCTTAGTGTGCATCTTTCGCTTTTTTTTTTTGAGGGACAGGAAGTGCTAGAAAGATTTTTTCTCTGCGAATGACATTTCTGTGGGTCAGTAGAAATTGGTTTACATCGTATCATATTTATTTTTTAATTTTCCGAAAACCTTGTGTCTCCGATTTTGATGTCCAATTGGTGGAAGTTGTTATTCTTGTTCAGCAGCTATTTTTGTCTTTGGTCATTCTGTTTGGAAAGATCTTTTTTTATTTATTCACATACAAACTTTGAGTGCGTTGTTTGGATTTTTGGAGCCCGATTCTAAAAATTATGTTGAGAGTTAGGATTAGGTCAATTCGTGCTCCAAATCGAATGGATATGTAGTATGGTATGTCTATTTGACATTTTCTCTACTGAGAATTTCATATGAAACCGAACTTGTATTGATGCCACAGCTTTTTTTGAAATGTTACTTGGAACCGGCAGAGGTTACCAAAGACGGAGCTCAACTATGATGTTGTTTCCCTTGATGGCTTCAAGTCCATTGGCACCGATGGTTCTCGTATATATCCATTTGCTGGCAAATCCGAATAGTATCTCCGCTTCTAGTCTGGCACTGGCATACATGCTGAACACCCAGCGACCAGTAACAGTAGCTTTTCTGCCAAATATCGAAAATGACTACACACTGGTCAGGAGGATCACAATAGTCAGTCCGAATTCCTCCATGTTGAAGAGCATAAATAGAATAGTCAAGCTAAACATCTTTGCGAACGCATACTCTGTCTAAGACGCAACACACCTAAAAATGCGGACGATTTTGCGAGGCTTCCCTTTAAAATGTGGTGGCCAGAATTGATGGTGCATCCGACAAGAAGAGTGTCATCAAAGCATTTAAACGAGTTGACAATACATTTTCGAATTCTGACTACTTTAAGTTAATAACATTTTGACATACATGCTCGTATACACATTTTTTTTATAATTTTAATATATTTTTTTTGTTTTCTTTGCAGGTAAACTATTTTATTTTTTAAATTGATTAAATGCAAGTATGCCAGTGTGTAAGTAATTTTGTTTCTACTTTACTGTTTTAAAATTATATTAGTTTTAAATTAATTAATTTAATACTAACAAATATCAATAGAAAATTATATTTTTTTTTACGAATATGGAAAGGAATTTCATAAATATACGATTATGTAATGTTGAGGCTTTAAAAAGATTCACCAAACCTGTGAATATCTACTCCTTTTCAGGTTTCTTTTAAAGGACGCAACACTCACTTGTGTAGTAGTATAATTTATTTGTATATCAGCCCATAGACCCAGCAAAACACAACCCTCCTCGTTGGTTAGGGTTTGAACCCGCATCAACGTACTTTCGATCGATTTTTTGGAATTATTTTTTTTTGAAAAATTCCAAGTTTTGTTCCATTTTGTTAATTTAGGAGTTAAAAGTCTTAATTTGTTGGACAAGCTCAAGGATCATCGGCTGCGCAGAATTACACTGGCGATCACTTGGATGATTCCAAACATTTTGCAATCGATTTTCACTCTTTATACCTGTTTGAAATTTTGTACCCGCAAACTTTTACTACCCCTGAATAGGTACATATTTTCTCAACAGGAAGTCATAAAATTAAGGGGTAAATAAGAAACGACAGTTGGAATTTCCCAAGATCAAACAATGAACTACTTGAAAAGCGTGTAAAAAGATGCGCCACTAGGTTGAGGCCATATGCAAAATCTTCGAAAGAAAGGAAAAAATGAATAAAATGTTTCCATTTTATGGTTTTAAAAAATTTATTTATTTTGTTTTTCTACATTAATAATGAGTATGCCCGCAATTTTTCGATATTACCTCTAAAAGGCGGTTTGGAATAGAATCATACAGTTTTTTTTAAATAATCACGAGAAACTTGGGCCCAGGCATCACGAATAGCTTCGATTAATGTGTCCTTGTCTGCTACCTTCATACACTTTACGAGATAACCATGCCCAAACGTTTTCGATTATGTTTAAGTCCGGTGAATAGGGCGGCCATGGCAAAAGTTCCACGTCTTCTGATTGAATCCAACTTTTAACAACCCTGGAAGTGTGGATGGGGAAATTGTCTTGTTGGAATATCCAAGGCAGGGGTCCGAAAATGTTTTTCACTTTTGGAAATGACCGTTCCAGCAAACATTTGTAGTTGCTTCCGTTCATTGTTGTGGATTGTGCCACAGTATGTAATAGCACTCCATACCATTACACCTGATGTACGGCTGTGGTGTCTTGCCAAAATAAGCTCTTCCTTTCTTAGATCATGGAAATAAAAGTTGTAACCGTCAAGGCCGAAAAGACAACGCGTTTCCATTCACTGCTCCAAATGACATGTTCTCCTGCAAAATTCATTCGATGCTCCTTGTGTTCTTGCCTCAAAACAGGTTTCTTTTTAAGTTTTTTTCTTTGTATAGTACCACTTTTTCGGACCGCTGCTAAGCTAGCTGAAACTCTGCTGTTGGCCCTTATTTTAGTCACTGGTAGAGTAGAATTTGAGGCACGCCGTAGAATTAACCGCTTTTCTCGCAATGTTGTTGCTTTTGCCGTGCGTCCTTTTTGATTTTTCCCATAGTTTTGTGGATCCGCGAGATAACTAAATAAAAAAAGTTCTTTTCAACGCTTTTTTAAATATTCTTAACAGAACTTTGAAAAAAATCGCTGATATGAACTCCTGCAACGAAATATTCGCAATGGCCTCATCCTAGTGTTCGCCAGTGTATGTTGTACAGTCGAATCTCCACCAGCGTGTTCTTGGTCTGATTTACGTTTACTACACTCATTCACTAACTTAAAACTGTAGTCGTTGGTTGTTACATTCTGTCGTAGCGTGTATTTTGTATTCTCCCCATTCAGTGCCAGACCACATTTGCGTACCTCAACAACAAAGATTTGTCAAATATGGTTGCGTCTGTGTTTATTTCGGCTTTTAACACAAACTGCCCTATCTAATGGTCGAAGAAGTCACACTTCAGTGCACATCCTCGCCTAAATTCGGTGGATGTTTGAAATAATTCGCAATCGAGGCACAACCAGATATTATTTCGGGATTGACATTTCGACTTCTATCATCGCATTAAATAGTAAAGGGCTACATGCACTGTCTAATATTCTGATGTACGTTAACTTTCTCTTGAACACGTAGCTGTTGACGTAAGCGTAAGCCCGCCAAAACTTGAGCTGGTCCTCTTCACAAGAAAAGATGTCATACTTTGCGCCATCCCATCTAAGTTTAATAGCACCCTCTAAGTTTCTCGTGGAGTACGAGGTATCTAGGCGTCAGCAATCTGAGGTGGGGAGAAAATTTTCAAATGAGCTCTAGTTGTCCGCTGAAGGATCATGGTGGGGAATGAATTGAAAATCATACACAAAGTCTGCACCATGGTCGTGAGATCGATTGTCATTTACGATGTGGGTGGCATGCCCTGGAAAGACGGACTTACATCAGCATAAGCAAACTTTACCCCATTAGTATCAATTTGTTTGGCATGAAGATTGCAATGGCCTCAGGATGAGACTTTCTCTGAATTATCTGAAAGTAACTTCAATCACAAGATTCCAAAAAGGAACGAGTAAAGATAAAGCGAAGTTTTCATCTTCACAGGCCGCAGAGGTTCCCCTCCGGTCTACCTATAAACTATATTGTCTTCCAATCCGAAGTTTCAGCGCACTGCTTGACTCACTCTGAATCCAATACATCCGGCGGTTATTGCAATTAACCTAGACAGTTAAATAACGATCATATCACTTTCTTCGAACTCCACGAATTCCGGAGCGTCTGAGCAGCACAAGATCGCACTCTGTTAAATTTCGGGACATGTCCTAGAATCGCTGTAGATCTGGCCACAGGCATAATGCCTATCATAAGTGGACTTATCGAGACAGCTGTGAGATAACCAAAAAAGCTAATCAACCTTAGGAGAAGAGAAATCTCCAAACTCAAAAATACGATGATTGAAAGCCACTCACAGCGATTGAGAATTACTCACAACGATTTCTGAAGAAGCTGCGAGGATGAAGGGAAAGATAAATTTGTGGCGCACTTTTTTGGCACCTGCCTAGTCTTAGTACGTATTTGAATGTAATCCTTAGGCAGTTACCATTTCTGTGATCTTGGAAAAATTGCCAAAGTCAGCCCATGCATTTCCACGCTTCCCAGTGGTATCACAATGGACTTACAACTGGTGTATGTGTACGTCAATAACAACCACTCCAACCTGGGGTTACGTTAGTTTAGGTAAGAGTGACTGTTGGAAAGACCAGCCCAATTAGGCCTAATGGCCCATTGTGACGACACGTGGATCTGTGATCTTTCTACTCTCTGAACCAATTTGAGCTTATGATGATACGTAGGAGAATGTTAATGTTAATATTTTCTAGATCTCTTAAATCATTATAGAAGGATGCTCCTAAGTGGAGTTTCTTTCTTTAGGAGAGAGCTGGACATTTACAGAGTGGATGGAGGATTGTCTCTTTCTCGTCCTCGTCCATGCAGCTCCTGCAAAAATCTTTAGTAAAGACGTGATGAAGACTTTATCCAGTGATGAAGACTAAACTCTTAGAGCGATTCAGATTCAGCTTTGGCCAGATCTGTTTGGTCGCTAGACATGTTGATCCAACAGTCCACCTAAGGTTTATTGTTCTATTAGCATCCAGCGTTAGTATTAGTTTGGACGTAGCAATTGATACTGATCCTTATGCGGTTGAATAGGTAGAGTCAGAGTGTTTCCAATTTTGGCGAGTTCGTAGGCCCTACAATTCTCTTGAATGTCTCTGTGCATCGGCACCCAACAAAGGTGAAAGTTGAACTGCTCTGCCATCTCCATAAGAAATGATCGGCATTCAAGAGGGGTTTTACAATTTAGTGAGACCCTGTCCAGGGATTTGATAGCGGCCTGACTACCTGAAAAGATGCGGATATCCTTTGCAGATATCATGTTTTTCTTCAGCCAGGACAGAGCTTCTTTAATCGCCAAAATTTTCGCCTGGAACACGCTACAGTGATGTGGAAGGAGATGCATGGGTTAAGCTTCTCTGAGAGAACGTCGCCATTAACCTTGCTATCGGTCTTGGATCCAACCGTATAGAAGTGGGTTGACTTTTTATCTATGAAAGCACCTTCCTCCCAGAAGGATCTAGAGGCGATGCTTAAATCGCTTTAAGGCGAATAGCTGCGTTAGCAACCACGTGCCTGATGAAAATATCGAGGGGTGTCGAGTGAAACAGAATATCCAATGCGGCAAAGGGGCGTCCATACTGTCCTTTAGACATTGCTTAGTTTGGTGCAGTTGACTGCGTCATCTAAGGCCATCCACCAGACAACCCCACCATAGATGAGTATCGGTCTTATAACCGAGACGTATAGCCAGTGAGTTATGCAAAGCTGAAGGCTCCATTTGTTCCCAATGGCTTTTTTGCAAGAGAACAAAGCTGCTGTAGCTTTCTTGACTCCTTCTTGAATGTTAGGTTTCCAGTTTAATATCCATCCTTTCTTCTTGAATTTTAGGTTTCTAGTTTAATTTCCTGTCAAAAATGAGACCCAGAAATTTTGCTGTATCGAAGGAACCTAGACTGGTACCATTGATTGAAGGAGGGTCTATGATTGGAATTTGATATTTCCTGGAAAAGAGGACAAGATCAGCGATCCGTCCATCGGGTTAATCTGTTAACATTTAGTTGGAGGAGTTCCTTGATGGTATTAAAATGCTTACCTGAGACGGCTCTAGGAACGTCATCCACATAGGCAGTCAGCGTGCTACCAGCCGCTTACAGGTATATCAGCAGTTCATTGATCACTAAGTTGCAGAGAAGGGGTGAAAGGACACCATTTTGCGCCGTACCTGTGCTGACAGATCTTTAAGCAGAAACCCCACCCAAGTTGGAATTGATTATCCTGCTATTTGTTATAGCATAAGACTGATCAACTCCCCAAGTGAGTCATCTACCATCGAAAATGACGTTGTTAAAGGCACCTTCTATGTCTAAGAATGCGACCATTGTGTACTCTCTATAGTGTAGGGATTATTCGATGTGGCTAGTTAGTGAATATTGAGCCGTTTCCATCGACTTTCCTTTACAATGGGCATGTTGAGCCGTAGACCACAGTCGTGGATCAATTTTATATCGTACATGGATATCAATCAGTCGTTGTAGAGGTTTCAGAAGGAAAGATGACAGACTTATAAATCTGAGGTCCTTTGAGACAACAAGAGAACATTTCCCGGCTTTAGGAATGCAAACTACTTTATCCTTTCTCCATGACAAGAGAATATGGATCATTTCTACGCAGACCCTCATCATATTCTTTAGCATTGGCAGGATAATATCTGAAGACCTTTGTAGTTCGGTAGGTATTATACCGTCTGGACCAGCAGACTTGCACGGTTTGAGGCTATGGTTTAAAGCAGCTTGTCTCTTGAAATCCGAGCCTGGATTTCGGTCGCGACTGCAGTAGTTCTATTGTGGTTCCCACTGACCGCGAATAGGGAGCCACCGGGAAAATGGGTGCCAAGAAGCAGATTGAGTGATTCATCATTTGAGGTTGTCCAAGAGTGATTAGTTTTGTTTTTCAAACAGATAGGCATTATGGGATTTGTAGAGAGGGTTTTTCTTAGCCACGATGCCTCAGAGGTTTCTGTTATTTTGTCTTTGCCTTTATCAGTTCTTTTTTTAGATATTTTGAGGGAGTTCTTGTATGAGTCCCGGTCAGTCACTTTTCTTGTGCTTTTTCCTTGGTTGGAAAGTTTCCTGCAATGGTTTCTAAGCGCTCACGATGCTTATGTCTACCAGTGCGGATTTTTCTAACCTCTAGGTGGAATAGGAGGGCAAGAAGCAGCCATAGCCTGATTGAAAGTCAGGGTGTAATCCTTGACTTTCATGTCAAGCTCGTTGGTTTCCGACTTAAGACTTCGGAAAATAGTGTTTTTAACAGTATTCCTCTATATTTTGGCCACTCAGTTTTCTAAGAAGCATCATTCAAGCTGAATTGGATGTATCCATGGTCTGAAATTAAGTGTTCGGACGTTACCATCCAATTCGTTAGTATTTGAGTTATGTTGTCGGAGAGAAGAGTGATATCTAGCACTTCCTGTCGGTTTCTTGTTATTGGCACATCCCCAATGTTGCCAACAATGAGGTTAGTACTTATAATGTAATCAAAAAGTGGCTCACCTCAATCGTTGATGTCGGTACTGCCCCATATCGTGTGATGAGTATTAGCGTCGCACCGGATGATGAGGCCAGTTCTTAACCTTCCACCTTCCAGTGTCACCCTTACTAGATTGTCACCACATGATCGCGGCCAAGATATGCCGATGCCAGGCGGTAGATGTCTTTGGCAGTCTTCATTCTAGCAATGGTTATGTTGGGGTCACTGAGGTTAGAAAGTAAGAGTACATTAAAGCTATGTTTCACTAATATATAAGTTTCAATCTTAGCTTTGTCTCTTGTATAGAGTGGAGCATATACAGGTGTCCCACGTCCACGAACCCCGCCTTCTACAGTTCATAGTTTCTGGATTAGGATAATATCTATCTTTTAGATAGACGCAGAATTAATAGCCGTAGCACCATTGCTCTGTTGTTTTTCTTTTTTTGCTCGAGTCCTCCGATTCTGAACATGTGCCCAAGAGTTCATCTTCATCATTGATCGAAGAGGATCTCTTTTTAGTTCACCACAAATTTGTTTCTGCTATCGGGTCTTGTCACTAATTGAGAGCTTGAATTTTGGGTCGTTGCCTTTGAGCATATGAAAATGTGCACCATAGTCAGCCTCCTGATCGACATTGCAGGAGCCTTGCCGGTAGGCGATACCGTCACCAAGTACCGGTTTAGAGAGATTGATATCCATTAGGTATCCTACGAGTAGCGGAGAAAGGGAAGCCAGAAATCCAGAAGGCTAGCTGATGCGGAAGTCGACAGGCATCCGAATACTCCGTTCAAAACTGAGCTATTTTTAGAGATACTGGGCCCTCAGCCAGGCTGATTATCGGCACGGGTCGTATGACCTAACCAAACTTAACTTAAATAGCTCAGACGGTTAGTGGCTCTTGCCTAGCGGCTTAGTTCTTAATAAAGACATTTTCCAGAAAATTTACCATAGTGTGATGATTTTATCTATCGCTGGCAGAAAGGATCTTGTAGGCAACATTAAAAACATTGCTAACAGCTTCGAAACGCTATGCCATTACCCGAAATTGATCCTTTTCGGTTTTTTTTTATAAGAACTTCGCACTTTCTTGCTTCTTTCTTGGCTTTTCGAAGCCCTTGAAATTGAAATACTGGGAAGTTCGTTCGAGTCGACCTTTTGTAGCATTTGTCAATTGGAATTGTAAGAGTTGCGGTAATTTGGTAGATAGAAAGGATGAATGCAAATACAGCGTTAACAACGTGGGTTGCGGTCGCGATCGGCGGAGTCTGAGGCAAGTCATTTCCATTTCGCCCCTGCTTTCAAGGGTATACAAGTAAATAAAGTTAAAGGGGTCTTAATAAGGAGTAAGATAAAACTGCCATCTTAGGGAATGAAGTTACTTACAACAGGACTAGATCTAAATAATCTAAATTCTGAACATATGAATTTGCTGAAAGAAGACCCTGCATGACTGCACGTAGGGGACGAATAAAGCTGCGAGTAATGAAGGGGGATCCGATCACATTGTGCCATATCTCATTAAATTCAATTGATAGGCTCATCTCATGAGTATGCAAAGGTCACATAATCTGCACAACGAAAATAGGTTAATAGAGCGAAGAGGCTGGGTACACGTGAGTGCTAAGGCAATAGATTGACATTTAGGGATGTTCAGCTTCAAGCAATTCAAAGCAAACTAGAGCCATATGGTGGAGTAATAGCTTTGCAAAAGTTACTATCGTCAGATCGTAAGGATTAAAGAAGAGAGCATAAATGGCTGCCTTGTGGAATACTAAACTTAGTTTAGAAAAGGTGAAGTAAGAAGTTATTTTTGTTTTATTAACATAAGGCCAGATGGTTAAAGGTTTTAGTTAAACCAGCTCAGATAACGTCGATTTTATTTCCATTTTCTAAGGATGAGTGGGCAAAGAACAGCATTGAACAAGTTTCGTACTAACTGATGTGTATACCATTTAGAAGGCCAACTTTGGTAGGGAAAATAAAGGACTTGCACTGGTAGTTTAAGGCTTCCTATAAAATACATACTAAGTATACTATATACTCGTATATGTACGAGTACATGTAATACTTTCGAAGAGTTGAGTTACATGAGAAAGTACTTCTTTTTGTAGGTAGGCTACATGCTTTTGTGTATCAAAATTCTTACTAATCTGAGGAGGACTAGCTATGCATAGCTATGTCCTGCCTAATTTTCTCGTTTGTCCAGGATGACAATGATGAAAATTAGTTGCTTCATCGAGATTGATAGTGACTTCTTCCATATTTTTTAATATTAGAATCGTCTCTTCTTTGTAGAAAGAAGGAAAAATGGATTTGAAAAACGCCTTTCTTTGTGATTCTCATGATTTTGAAGAGTCCTGTGTTATCGCTTTTAACTGCTCTTGCCAGTTAGAAAATTCAATTGAGCCACAACAACAATATGAATTAATTTGACGTACAGAGGGTCTGGGTAACCTGCCTCTGTCTTCATCTCCTGTGGAAAGAAATTTTCGAACAATTTTCTTGTCAATAACCAATGACCTTCCGAAGAAGTGCTGCGATAGTCTTAAGTCAACATACGAGTACGTGTACCGTAAGATAAAATCTTGCCAATTAATTCTGAGAAACAAACACCTTCTATTCAAACTGCTGCGCTGGTTGCACAGGTTACAGTGGTGCATGGTATATGATGCATGGTGCATGGTACGATTACATGGCGCATTTTACTCGTATTGCATACCATGCCTTTCGCTATTACACACTTTTCCGCTTTTCACGTTCATCGTTCATGCACTTAGGAGACTTGTGGCAGTGCACTCTGCAAGTCGATTGCATAATCGTCATCGTCTATTAAAAATGAATACACAAAACAACTTTAACTGCAACTGGTTCAAGCAGCATCCAAACTATGTAACTACAACCGAGAGTTGATAGCACCGGTTGCCGTCACCGTCACCGTCAGCGCCGCCGCCGCCGCCGCTATTACTGATCTGTGGTGATGTTTTACCACTGCAGTTATGTACGAGTACGAGTATGGGTATGGGTATGAGTATGTATGTCTATCAGTTTGCCTGCCCGCCAACAGGACAAACGATATTACGTTGGCGATAATATGTCGTTTGCCAATGTTGTAATATCAATGGATTAGTACAACTGTGGCGAGTATCTCTTGGTGTCAGCGGCATTGCATGGTATGGTATGGCATGCAATGATGATGGCAGTACCAACGCCAGGTGATCGCTCAGAGTGTTGATCTTGTGGTGCCACGTGAACTGCTCCTTCTCTTTAGATTTTTCCCCGGTAATATTTCATAGGCTAAAGCTGTCGTTGTTGGGTGATTTTCCGCATCGCTATCGTTTGCGATCTTCGGTGATCCACGTCGCATCCCGCCGATACTGGATATTAGATTACGTTGCGATGCCAACGATGGTCGATGGGATGGCGGTGATACCTGTTTGATAGCACTCGAACTCTCGACTACTTCAGGCCACAGAAAGATGGATTAAATCGTAATCGAAAGCGAAAATGGGAAAATGAAAACTGGCACTCTTTTGAAAGTGAAAAACCGAAGAAAAAGCAGAAATGAAAAACATAGAAAATTTAAACGATGTTTGATGGGCAGCGATGAATGTTGCGGTGAGCTGTGTATTCGTATGTGGTCGGTGCGAGTATGCTGCACGGTACGGTATGTAGCGTGTGAGTGGAAAATGATAGACGTCGTCGTCGTCGTCGTCGTCGTCGTTTGATTATGTCATACAAGGAAGCTGTTTTCTTTCTTCATTCAGTGGGTTTTCATTGCGGCCTGTTTCTTTTTTCGTTGCCTGATTTTTCTTTGTTACTTGTTTTGTTGTTGTTGTTTTTTGTTGTTGTTTTCTTTTGGTTTTTGCAAATAAGCGCTTGGGAATGTTAATGGCGCACCAGGGAATCTAGCATGCCAGCGGCTATTACATCAAGTGCGATAGTGTGTAATCTATCACTTGGAAAATTATGTTGCCAAAGAGAGGAGATGAATTTTCACTATTTTTTTGCACACACTTGGTGTTATTATTGGTGGCCGTTTCTTTAGAAGGCAGAGTAATTGATGATATTACACATCGTTATTCCACTCTGAGAAATTCATTGCGGTAAATGGTGATGTAGACAAGAAAAAAAAGGATTTCATAATCTTTGCAAACGTAATTTACCTGATTTTCTTTTTCTACTGCGTTGTGCTTTCTTTTATGTCGTAATAGAAGATCTCGAAAAATCAGCTTGAAATGGGGTAACGTAGGTAAGACTTTGATGGGTTAGAGAGTGCGTATGTCAAGTCGCCTAAGATATGATGACTAGAAGATCAAAGCTGAAGTTCCATCTGTGATTTTGTTCAACACTCGATGGATTTCGATACTTCGATGAGGTGAATGGTACCTAGGACTTGTAAGTCCGGAGTAGGCTGACCATTGTTTGCGGGATGAGAAGCACACTCTTCTTTCCACGTTCGGTAATAAGTGAAATACAGAACAGCTTCCGAACTGAAAATAATTGCTCGAAATTATTTTGAATATTGTCTCGACATTTGTGTTCGAAATGATCTACATAGCTTACCAAATTTTACTACAGTGCCATCTCTATCCTAATCCGCTCTACAACTAGACAGCGATTTGACTGTAACCAAATTTAAAGCACGTTATGACTCCAAACAAAGATTATATGAATGTAAATATCCTTATTATTGTCATGGCTGCCTTCGATTTATGTACAGTGAAACTTCCCATATCGGACACCTCTCTGGCGCGGACACCTCCCTTAAGTGATTTAAATTCCATCTCCGTAAGCAAATTATCCACTACTGCTTTATTTGCAGAAGCCCCAAACTGGATAGCAACTTGACCTTTCACGAGTTTGATGCGCTGTCTGACTCCATTCAAAGAATTGTATCCCTGTATCCTCATACTGAAATCGTGATTACGGGCAATTTCGATATACACAATTCTGGTTGGCTTCGACATTCTGGACAGACAACACCCTAATTACGGTGTGCTGAGATCTTCGCTGCGGAAAATAACTTAACCTAGCTTGTAAATGAGCCCACACGAATACCTGACGTTGATAGTCATACCGCCAATACCCTGGACTTGTTTTTAACTTCTCACCCTGTCATATCAGCTAAATTCTCGTACACCCACCACACAGTTAGAGAAAAGATCCCTAAAAGAACCGTATGGCAATACGAGAAAGCCAACTGGAGCGGCCTTAACAGCTCTTTAGGAATTTTAACTGGTCGTTATGTTTCCTCGATAACGACGTGGATGCCGCTGCTGACATGATCACAAAAACTATTCTCTTTGGAATGAGATGCTTTATCCCTCATCGGATGAAGTGTATCAAACCAAAAGAAAACGCATGGTACGACTCGAGCTGTAAAGAGGCTGTCAGGGTTAGAGAATTGTTTTTTCGGTCCTACAAGACCAACCCGACAGAGGAAAACCGAAAAGAGTTCAAACGAGCCAGAAATGACTGCAACGTCTTTCTCAAGCGTGTGAAATTTCTATACGACCAAAAGCTGAGGCAAAAAATACTGCAATGTCCCAAAGGCAGTAAAAATTGTTGGTCATTCGTCAAAAACATTAGAAATTCTGCCTCATCCTCCATCCCAACGCTCATTCACAATGACATTCCAGCTGTCAGCTCTTTGGACAAGACCAATCTGCTTGCTGCAGACTTTGCAGCTAGCTCAACACTCCCAGATTGTGCTCTGTTCCCGCCTACGCTTGAGTGCGTCGAATCTACAACGCGACGAATCCACTTTCGCACTCGTGTAATAGCAAAAGTACTTAAAGATCTCAACATACATAAATCCTCCGGTCTAGATGGTATATCTCCCCTTCTTCTGAAGAGGTGTTCTTCCATTCTTCCACGCTGGCAAAACCACTGCGTAAGCTTTTTCATCAATCCTACTCTTTAGGACTCTTTCCGAGTAGATGGAAAATAGCATTAGTCCAGCCCGTCCTTAAAAAAGGCGAATCTTCTTCTCTCTCCTCATACAGACCCATCGCACTTACGTCCCTTCTCTCCAAGGTCATGGAAACGCTGATAAACCGTCAGCTCGTGAAATATCTCGAAACACGAAAACTTCTCAATGACCGGCAATATGGTTTTCGTAGCAACAGGTCCACTGGTGATTTGATGGCATGTCTCACCGAAAAGTGGAACCAAAGCGTACATCAATCTGGCGAAGCCAAGATAGTTGCACTTGATATTTCTAAGGCATTTGACAGAGTTTGGCATCAGGCTCTTTTGTCGAAAATGCGTGCTTTTGGGATCGATGACGATCTTCTTCAATGGATTAGAAATTACCTTTCGGAACGTTCAATTCAAGTTGTCTCGGACGGTTTCAAGTCTGATATTCACAAAATAAATGGCGGTGTACCCCAGGGCTCCCTTCTGTGTCCGACACTCTTTTTAATTTTCATTAATGATCTGTTGTCTGCTACTTCTAATCCAATATATTTCTTTGCTGATGACAGTACTCTCTGCTTTTCATATTCGTTCCCGGACTCACGCCCCTGCTCTTCGGCTGTAGAACGGGAACGGCAGCATATGTTAAGCTCATTTAATTCCGATATTAACAGCATAACCAATTGGGGAACTATCAACCGAATGAAATTTAATGCTTCCAAAACTCAATGCTGTCTGCTGTCATTAAAGCGAAATTCAAATACCCAACCATTATCCATGAATGGCACTTGCATCGTCGAAACCGATAAACTTTCCATTCTCGATATGTGTGTCAGTGACCAAAAATGCTGCGAAATGTCTAGGTTTCCTCAAGCGATGTAAGAAATATTTTACCCCCTCTGATTTGGCCACAATATATAAGGCATTCATCCGTCCTAAATTGGAGTACAATGCCCACATCTGGTCAGGTGCTCCTAAAACATCTCTGCACCTGCTAGATAGGATTCAAAACCGTGCGATAAAACTCATTGGTGATACTAATATCAATCAATCAATTGACACCCTCGAACACAGACGTAATGTCTCCTGTCTCGCTTTGTTTTATCGCTATTTCCACCACCAGTGCTCCATTGAAATCGCCAGTAGCATTCCGCCCATTCAAACCTTCAACCGTAACACCCGTCTCGCTATGAATGCTCATCAGTGTAACCTCAAGCCCATTTTCGGACGTACTCTAAAATATCGTGATTATTTCCTAAGCCGTACAACTCGCTTATGGAATGCCCTGCTGATCTCTGTGTTTCCTGGTCGTTATAACTTACAAACATTTAAAAACAATGTACATCGGTACCTGTCTTTTCTTCCTCCCTAAATTTCCTTCGCCCGCGCGGTGTACTCCTTGAGCGCGCGCCGATTATTAAAAAAAAAAAAAAAACGCAGACAGTTTATTGCAGACGGAACCTTTGCAATTTAGTTTGCATGTGTGACATATTTCCTTTAGCGAGCTCTCCCTTGGGCGGTTGGGGACAGCAATATTCGTTGAAAACCATTGAAACTACCTCCCTTGGACGGACACAAACTAAACTTATCAAATACGACTGCAAAATGATTTAGCACAAGACAGAAAACAAAAACAAAGGATATGCACATCATTGGAACAACATTGATCAAATTTAGGTTTGAAGGATATAAGGTTACGCTTCTGTGTAGTTGTGTCATAAGAAGTCACGGTGCAGTATGATATATGAATCTGGTTGCATTTGACAAAACCTCTTTCCACGAATTATTTTTTCTCACATCACATGCATTGATAAGTTAAGTTTAGAAGCCAGTTTGGTTTTAGTTTAAGATCCTTTAACATGGAGTAGGGCGTCAAAGAAAATTGGATCGCGGTAATAGCGTTGCATAAGTGTGGAAAAAGTGCTGGCTAAATTTTTGAATTGTTGATACCACTAGATATGTATATCGAGAATGTTTGTTTTTTGGACTATAGTCGCTTCAGTGGACTGTCAAAGAGAGAGGACAGACCAGGAAGCGGTAGTAATAGCCGAAAGTAGAAAATCATTTCCAAAGAACTAGTGGTATTCAACAGATCCATCCACCAGTTGCATTTTCCATCACTCCTGCCATAACTTCCGTCGATAGGTCCTCGTATTCTTGACGCAGATTCCCTCTGAGGGCTTTAAGAGTCAGAGACTTGTTGACAAAGACTCTTGACTTCAAAAAACCCCCCAAAACGAAGTCTAGAACGGTTAAATCAGGCAATCTTGCGGCAAGTGCAAATAACCAAAACGAGAGATTAGGCGACCCGAAAATGCAGCCTTCAGAATTTCGGTTGTGACTCATGTAGTATGCGACTTTGCTCCATCCTGCTGGAACCACATGTTCTCCAGTCCCAATTCATCCAAATGAGGAAGAAGCAAGTCGTTAAGTCGTTGAGCATGGCTCTGAGGTGCTCGCCGTCCACCGTAGTCTTTTATCCCGCGGCGTTTTCGAAGCCTCCGGGTGTAATGGCTCTTCGTGGATTATACGCGGATTTTCTGTGTCCCAGAAGCGATCATTTTGCTTACTCACATATTCACAGATACGGAAACGGGCCTCGTCGCTTATGATAATTTTCGATGAAAAGTTGTCTCCCTCGACGGGTCCAACCGCGTACAAAATTAATTGTTGGGAAGCGACCAATAGCCACGGATAAGCACAGATTCACTGTTTACGACCCTGCAAAACGAACAAAAGACAACGTCTTTCGGATCTGCACATGTAATGTTCGGATCTTGAATCGGCCGTGTGCAGCCGAACAATTAGCGGAGGCCCTAGACTGTTATAGAGCAGATATCACCGCTGTCCAGGAAGTGCGATGTGATGGACGAGTAAAAGAAAGATGAAAAACTGTGATGTTTACTACGGTGATGGCTACACGGAACGTAAGCAGCGTCTATTTGGATGCGGATTCCTTGTAAGCGGCAGACTTTGGCAAGAAGTCTTGAGCTTTCAACACATAAGTGAACACGTATCAATGGTAAATTCGCTAACGTCAGCCTAATATTCGTTCACGCCCCAACAAAGGAAAAGGACGATTCTATCAAAAAAAGTTTCTACGAGCTCCTCGACAAAATCTACTAGCAATGTCCGATGTAAAACGTTAAAATCGTCCAAGGCGACTTTAATGCCAAAATTGAAAAGGAGGACACCTTTGGTAGCACAATCGGAAGACACAGCCTACAAGACATCACATCTGGAAACGGACTTAGGCTAATCGATTTCGTTGCGGGACGTAACCTTGCTATAGCAAGCACACGGTTTGCTCATCTCAATATTCACAAGGGAACATGGCAGACACCAGATCAGCAAACTGTCAACCATGTTGCAATCGACGTGAGGCACTCCTCTTGTATTTTAGATGTTCGAACATTCCGAGCGTCCAGCATAAACCCTGACCAGTACCTAGTTGCAGCCAAGGTTTACGGATATATCACACGCCACAAGAATGATTAAATACTATGAGGAGATTTAACGTTGAACGGTAGCAATCGGGAAGTCCTTTGCTGCCACTATCAAATGCTGAAGACCAGTGGCTCAGATGCCGAGAAGCAACCAGAAATGCCGGAACTGACGTACTGGGTTTCACCCGCCCACAAACACAAAACCTCTGGTTTGATGATATAAAGCGACGCTGCACATGAGCTCTACGAGCAAAATTCCTCCGGAGAAAAAAGAAAGAGCATGAGAGGCGGGCAATCGAGGAAATAGAGAGGTGCTACTACAGGAATAATGTCCGGAAGTTTTACTAAAAGGTAAAAAGAACGTGCCAGGTTAATAAGACCCGAACGGAGAACTGTTGAAATGAACAAGGAAACCTTGTAGTAAGGTCACAGTCAGTGCTGAGGATGAGAGGTTTTCTCTTAACATCATTCTTGGAAGAATTATACAAAACTCACAAGTAAACTCCAGAAGCACCATCTTTCAAAAGTCTGTTAAGATAATCTCATATGCAGATGACATTGACATAATCGGAAGAACACAATGGAGCGTTTCCGACTATTGAAGTAGAAGCGACAAAGATGGGTCTGGCGGTTAACTAGGAGGTAGACACAACATCGATGCCTAGGACAAAACGTCAGGACAGGCAGCAACAATTGAGGAAGTAAGGGACTTTAGCTACCTCGGCTCCGCTATCAATTCCGATGACAGCAACACGGAGATCATGCGAAGAATCACTGTTACTCTCTCGAGCAACCAAAAATACGTTATACAAGACACTGTTCATCCCAGTACCACCTTGCGGCGCAGAAAGTCGTTCACTGGCGAAGGTCGATGTAATTCCTCTCGGCTGTTTCGGCAGAAAAGATCTTCGGGTATGTTCTGGTCCCGTTTGCATCAATAACGAGGAGAGACGTTTCAATTAATTTCTCGTTTATGGGCCACAAAGTTAGAGAAAAGCTTCCGAAAAGAACCGTATGGCTGGCTGCAAGAGAAAGCCTGTTGAAACGGACTTAAAACCTTCTTTAGGAATTTTATGTTTCCTGGATAAGATCAAACGAAAAGACTTGGTACGTTGGTGTGCCACAGGGCTCCGATCTGTTTCCGACACTCTTTTCAACCTTCATTAATGATCTCTGGTCTGCTACTTCTAATCCCATATGTTCCTTTACTGACGAGGGTACTCTCTACTTTTCATATTCGTTCCTGGACTCACGTCCTGCCTTCGGTTGTAAAACGGGGTTGGAAGCGTATGCTAGGCTCATTAAATTACCATGTAAGCAGCACTACTAAATGAGGAATCAACAACAGCGTGGAATTTAATGCTTCCAAAGCATAATGCTATCTGCTGTCATTCAAGTGAAATCTAAATACCCAGCCGTTATCCGTGAATGGCACTTGCATCGTCGAAACCGATAAACTTTCCATTCTCGGTATGTGTGTCAATGAAAACTTACGTTGGAATGATCACATAGTCGGTGTCGTCAAAAACGCTGCGAAATGTCTAGGTTTCGTCAAGCGATGTAAGAAATATTTCACCCCCTTCTGATCTAGTCTCAATATATAAGGCGTTTATCCTCCCGAAATTGGAGTACAATTCCCACATCTGGTCGGGTGCTCCTAAAACTCTCTGCACCTGCTAGATAGGATTTAAAAGCGTGCGATAAAACTCATATGTGATGCTAATGTCACCCAGTCAAATGACGGTCTCTACAATAACACCGACGAAATGTCGGTATTTTCACCACCAGTGCTTCAGTGAAATTTCCAGTAATACTCCGCCCCTTCAAACCTTTAATCGTAACACCTTTCTCGCTCCGAATGCTCATCAGTTTACTCTCAAGCCCACTTTCGGATATTCATTGAAATATCGTAATTTTTTCCTAAGTCGTAAAACTCTCTTATGATATGGCCTGCTAAGCTTTTCATTTCCTGGTCATTATAACTTTCAAACACTTAAACATACATCGGTATGTCTCTTTCGTGCGTCCCTAACTTTTTCTCGCGCAAACTGCGTGCAAACATTTAAACAAAAACAAAAAAAAGAATGTATGGGCTATATGACGCCGCTGACCTCGCCAGAAAAGCTCGAGTAAACCGGCTTAGATGGCTAGGTCAGTTCTTGGCTTCAACCCAGAGGGATAACGCGCACAGCAGTGGAAAGGGACCTCAGCCAACTTCGTATGCGCAAGTTAGCTGAGGCTCTGCTGCACTCCGAACTGTAACGCCATCTACGAGTAAGTAAGTAATTAATTAAGTAGTAAGAGAGAACTCGTCTGAAGGTCTTCTTTTTTTTTCTCTCCTGCTCCCCTTGTATATTATTGCTGCACCTTCTGTTGATACCTGACAAAAGTCAACTACAGCAGGTTACCTCTTCTCTTCCTCTTGATTCTTCTCATACGAGCAATTAATTACAGGCCGCTTTATTTTGAGAAATTTTCTCAAAAATGAAGGCGCTTTGTCTTCGGATCGAAGTGTCGGAATATTTTGGTTCTTCAGCTTGCTGCTTTATGGATTTTATGATTGGTGTTCATGGCTGCGAGTTTGTCGGCAGTCATTAGACACGGTGATCCGTGATATGGGGGTTTTTGCGTCTTATGTTGGGTAGGTCTTAGTGAGGATGTTCGGTTTTCTTACTTTTATTTTTATTTTTTAACGTTTGAATGGTTTATTCAGGAAACGAAAGTTTGTTTTTTACGGCGCTGACTTATATACTGATACCAATCGTACCCGTGCGTAAGTCTTAGGTGCTCGCAGTCAGTTTTCTTCGATCACTTCCTATCCCTACTGCCTTCGTCGCGAGTGGCTCAACATCCTTCATTTGAAAGTATATACTCGTACATATGGTATATATATAAATCCTTTAACCTCTCGGGGGGCATAAAACGTCAACAACGCCAGCGCGCAACTTCATCCGGGGTTCTGCAACGCGTTTGAGCTCTCTTCAACTCATTCTCAAAGAGCTCGATTCCTCCTCGACTGTTCTGTGCAATGTACATATGTCTCGGGCGCCCTGCTATTCTGCCTGTTTAGGTAGGTGGAACTGTCTTCGCGTAGTAGGGTGTGTTGAATCCATTGCCACTTTCTCCTCCGTATAGTAATGTCTGTAGGTTCTTGGCCTGTTCTCTAATAAAGCTGTGCGTTGGAGTTAGGATTGAGCCAAACAACCCTCAAGATGATTCTTAGACATCTATGTATGAAGGTTTACAGCTTCTAAATACTTCACCCATGAAGTGCAATATTGATTCTACGTTGGAGTGGAACAGTTGCAGCTTCATTAATAAGCTGAAAACATTGCTTTTCCAGATTTTGGATAGCATTCCGAACGCAGCTTTAGCCTTCCCGATTCTGTTGCACACATCCAGTTCAGTGCTACCTCGGTTAGCTGGGACCACATTTCCTAAGTATAGAAAGTTGTCAACTTTCTCGACTTCTTGTCCGGCAATGTTAAGTTGAGCCCGTCCATGATCCATTATCCAATGTAAATGTAGGCAAACATCGTCAGCGTAGTCAAGATGTGTCAGGTAAGATGTAATTATCCATCGAATTCCACAGTTGCCTTCCGTCAATGCTGGATGGAGTAGATCGCCGATAACCACCAAAAACAATAGTGGTGACAGTAAACACGCATGACGTACTCCACTTTGGGCTTCAAAATCCTCAGACATTTTACCGTTCTGCAAAACGAGACGTTTACCACCCTCGTATGTAGCTTTAATAGCTATGAGTTTTCCCGGGATGCCTCTCCTGCGTAAGGTCAGCCATATAGAATCTCGATTCAAACTGTCGAAGGCCTTCTCGAAGCCGATAAACAGTAAATATAGCGGAGACCTGTACTCAACGCATTGCTCTAAAACTATCCGTAAGGTGTTTATATGGTCGATGCAGGAGGATCCAGCGCGAAAACATTGCCTAACATTGAATCTAAATGTCCTCTGATTAGCTTCAGAATTATTCTAGCCGTTCCCGTTTTTTCGGTAGCTTGATGATCATCCCTCTTTTCCACTCCTGCGAAAATTCTTCATTATCCTCTGCATATGAGCGGCTGTAGCAGATCAGCGGATGTATGTGGTGCCGCTTTGTATAGTTCGGCAGGGATGCCATTAATAATACCCACTGCCTTGTTTTTCTTGAGGGATCTGACTGCTGCCATTACTTCGGTTTTACTGGGTGGTCCGATGCTCATTTGAATTGGAGATCATAACGCCATCGTCTATGTGGTTGAAGACCGAGGCACATTGTTCTCCCCATCTAGTGAGTTATTCCTCATCCGAAATCAGTAGATAACCATCTACACTTTTCACTGAATGTTGTTTGAAGTTTCGACCACCAGTGAGCTCCTTTGTGATTTTGTAGACAGCGCTACTGTCGCACCTGCTTGCTGCTTCTTCCGCCTTTGAAGCCAGTGTGTTGGTGTATTGACGCTTGTCACGTCTTACACTACGCTGCACTTCCTTCTTTTTCACACGATATTGGACACGGTTCGCTCTGCTGTTGGGGCGGCTGCAATCCGAAGTTTGATTTCAGTACGTTCAGCGATCCGTCTTCCGGTTGCAGCCGAAAGCCATATGCGGTGACTTTCTACCTTTTACCGACATAGGTGGTTGCCCCAGTTGAAAACACAATTTTCACAGCATTCACAGGTCGTCCACGCTATTCTGCGTTCTACTACTGATTGCTTCTGCTTCTAAGGCAAGGTGGTCCCTGAACTGTTGGCGCACTTGTGGATCCTTGGGCCTATCGCTATGGAACCTGGTTGTTTTGTGCAAGTTTGGGCGGTTGCTGTTGACGGATACAGTAGAAGGCGTATATGAGCTAACATAAGATGGTGATCGCGTTCTTGTTCAATGTCTGCTCCGCGCTTGTTTTGGACATCTAGAATACAATTTCTAGAGCGACGGCTGATCACAATGTGATCTATCTGGTTCGATGTTCGCTGTCAGTTGCGACCCAGCTGATCTTGTGGCAGGTGTTATGCTTAAATAGCGTACCTCCAGTGACTAGGCGATTGGTATTGCAGTAGTCCACAAACCGCTCACCGTTGTCATTCCGTTCTCCAAGGCCGTTAACTCTCATCACGTGTTTAAGCATAATGTTGTCGCTACCTACCTGGGCATTGAAATCCCCCAACACCACTACGATGTCCCCCATTAGGCGTTTGATTGTGGGCGGCGCCTATTTGACTGTAAAAATCGTCCTTTTCATCTGCAGCCGTGTCTTCAGTTAGACCATGTGATGGTGTATGATGGTGACTTTTCTTACTCTACTCTGGAATATCAGGTCACTGTGAGGTTTCCAGGATATGAGGCTTCTACACGCAGCAGGATTTATCATCAATCCTACTCCAAACCTCCGAGCACTTCCAGCTGGCTTGCCAGAGTAGAGCAAGACAGTGCTTTTTTTTGGGAGCTGGTATTCCCCAGCAACAAATCATCTTATCTCGGTCAGTCCCAGGATGCCGATATTTAATCGTGTGAACTCACGTTCCAGCTGGAGGAATCTGGTGTTATGAGGCCCTTCATGGATAGAATCGAGGAGGGTTTTAACGCTCCAGAATCCAATATTTGTCCTTATTGTATAACCAAGGTCGTCAACAAGTTATCGGTCCGTATACGAGGCATTTGCTGCCGATTCGTAGGAGTTATCTTTTTAACGGTTATGGCTCGCTCATATAAAGGTACCATCGTACTATTTGACCAGTTAACCCTTGATACTAAATATGCTATTGTAATATATTGTGACAGTTATAGAGATGCCTATACCTCTAGTATACAAATTCAATATGAAATAAAAGACTTGAAGCAAACGTTAATGTCTATGGTATTAGCTTTATTTAATCGACAATTTTATGCCATTAGTGGTTGAATATAATATCAGGCATATATGGGTACCATGACTAGCTCGAATGAAGCGCAATCGTCAAGTCCAATTTTCGACAACTTTATCGAGCAACTGGGGCCGTATATCAGCAATAACAAGGCGAATGTTGACTTCCCAATCGTCCAACGTCTCTGGTTTATCGGCTTAGACTAGTGACTTCACATACCTCCGAAGAAAGCAATTTAAAAGTTTGAGATCACAGGATCGTGGAAGCCAGTTCACAGATCCATTATACGAAATTATGCGCTCAGCAAATATAAGCTTTTAAGCCAAGATCTTTCTCTAAAATCTTCCACAAAGTGGATGGGCGTATTCCCAATTGCTGTGCACGATGGCGCATCGACTCATTCGGATTCTTCTCGACACTGCGCTCCACAACGGCAATAACTTCGTCTGTTTGCACTGTTTGTGATCCTTAGGGATGTGTTTTATCCGCTGGAGTGTACGTCGTGCGAAAACGATGTATCGTGTTCCGATTATTTCGACCGTTAAATGGACGTAGCGCACAATAAGTCTGGTGAACCGAAATATGGTTTTCAAAATAAGTTTGCACAATTCGCACGTATAGTTCTGGCGTTCATCTATTTATCGTAAAATGGCAAAAAGTGCTAACCAGAAATCAGCTTTCAACTGTCAAATTAACAATCTGTAGAAACAGTGTTGCCAGTTTAAAAATCAAACCTCTAAAAAAACACCCTTTGCATACGAAAGTATTTGGAATAGTGCAAAAATCCCGAGTGAAAACCCGTGGCTGTGAATCTTCCTGTGGGGTTAATGAAGCGATTTGACACTTGTCTAAAATCTCCTCTTTGGTGTGTGAATACGGTCGTTTAATCTGATAAACTACAGCAGTATGGTATGGTATTATTTTGATGGCTAGTCTTGGCTAAGTCAGACGTCCGTATGCCCATACTAGCGTGTTCAACTAATTAGAAGCAAATCACAAAAACATATCTGTCAAATGTATCCTCCTTCGATGTGAACATAAAGCCAAAACTTTGCAAAGACTGCCATTTATTACCGGTAATTGTGCGCAGAGAATCAATAAGACATACTCGTACGCTCGTATGTGTTTGGAATTCAATTCATCGCACAAAACCTTCTTTTGTTGGAAATCTCGTCACGGTACTCAGCGGTGATAATGTGCATGCGCAAAAACTACACAAAACAACTTAATCCGCAGTGTGAACTTAATTTAACTACGCGACTTTCACAAGACCCATAATAATGTTCACTCACCACACCAACACTCGCTCGTGCACCGAAACAAGCAATCCCAAAAAAAAAAGAAAAAAAGTGAATCAAATGTAGCGAACCAGCAAAAGGCCGTAGCGTTGGCCTATCTAGCCCAGGTAGCCCAGGTAGCCCAGCTAGCCAACAATTATGAACGTAAGTAACGAGTATCTTTCGAGTACCCTGAAACTGAGACTGCCTCTAAAGTTGCCATTGCTGAGAGTCTTTACGTAAGCCTCACATTGAACTTTGGTGTTGAAAATGAAAACACTGAAAACACTGAAACTAAAAGTTAATAATAATAAAAGATTAACGAATTCACTTTCCCCATTTGTGAGTAGGAATAATGGCGGCAGTGACAGCGGAAGCGGCGACGGGGCAATGCGGCAATGCGGCGGTGGTATTCGTTTTGTACACATGATCTCCATTGGACAGGCCACGTGATTTAGGCGCATTTCTCATCTAGTGGTTCGATCGGCTGACATTTCGCTGCTTCAGCGGTCTGAGTAGGAGCGTTTGGGTTTGTTGTGTTCAATATTGGTTGGGGGGGGTGGGCAAATATTGGCTTAGTTGGTTAGTGCCTGCATACTATGTTCGTAGGTGCCTAATGATCGATGATTCCTTGTCGGTCTTTCCAAGTCTGATGAGGAAGTGACAAGGGAGCGTTGTATTCGTACTCGTACTCGTATTCGTATTTTATTTTTATTGTTGTTAATTTTTTTCTTTCGTATTCAAAATTGTATGTATGGGTGTGTGTTTTGGGTTTGGAGTTTGTTGAACTTTGTTTTGAACTTTTCTTTTCCATAGAGTGTCTTGATTACAATTTATGGTAACAGCCTTTCCCTTGAAATTCGTCTTTGGATTGAAGAGGGGGGAAGCAGAAAGTGAAGATGATTGCTGAAGCCGATGATGGAATGGTTTTAAATTAACGAAAAGATCATCTATTTGTTTTTTAAATGAATGGTACATAAATTAATTTCACTTCAATGAGTCAGCAATGAAAAAAAAAAAAACAACAACAAGTTGCTGTGGCGTATACGTACTATTTGTGTTGAGAATAGCACCTTTGAGTTCTACGTTTTCACACACAATCTTTATCTCGATATAATTTATGTAACACAATACTTTTTAAATGTTCTTGTCCAAGTTTCTTCCACCAGTCGATGCTTTCTTTTATAATTTCCTATAACTGGCTGAATCAATAAATGTGTGGTTAAAAGCGCTCAAATGTCTGAAGGTTATCGGCATACATAAGGTTCTTCATATAGCCTTATGAAAAAAAAATCCAGATGACGCCCCCGGCACGATCTTGGTCATGCGGTCCTCAAAATGTCCGCTCAAAATCTCATCGTGTTATGCAGTCTTGTGCACACTCATCGATTTCAAGCCAAAAACTATACGCTAACATGCACCTACAAGACGGCCATTGTCCGAAACATGTTTGATTTTTGATGTTTTCAAAAAAGTAAGACCTTAATACGGATCAAACGGTGATTTTGTTTTTAGCGGAAATCCTGCGGTGTAAAATACCAGAGGGGTGAAATGTGCTTCATCTGAGTGACGAAGATTTTCTTCGAAAAATCAGCAACAGACTGCTTCTTGCTCTATTATTTAAAGCATTTCACTTACTGCTTACTTATTTAGGCGGCGCTACATAGTCCCTAGGTTTTTAACGTAAACACCTGTCGTGTAGACTTAAGTTTACAGGATGCCCATACATCCACGGGAGCAAAGATACGCCTTGCCATCGCTTATCTACATTAATAGTATAATACCAAAGCAGAACTTGTATTGGAGGCACAAGCTCCACCCTTGGTACGGGTCGAGGCCGATCTTAAACCTCTTGCTGATTTTAGGGTCACAGTACTTATTTGGTGATCTACATTGGATCAAACCAACACCAACAAAAAGACCCTTCCCACGACTTTGGGTTTAAACCACAACCAGCATGACGCTCCCACAAGGGGGCCTACCTCAATAAGTCAGGCCTGGACCGAAATCCGGGAGCTCCTAACTCCCATGGTACCGTGATTTAAGTCCTGGTAGGGACTACTGGTGGTCCTGCCGCCAACAAGACCTATGACCGTCAACTTGTAACTGATCAAATCGTAGCAACCTTCGGTGGCGTCATCTGAAGATGTTTACGCTAATACCAGTAATACGAGAGTTGTCTGAAAAGTTTCCGACAGAACAATCATACATCTCCTTGTAACTCTACACACTTCTCCCAGCGATGCTCCCATCTCTCTAACCCGTCCAAATAGTACTTGGCATTTTTCTCTGCAAAATAATTGTTCACGAAGGTAATTGCCTCCTCATTTAACGAAAATCTCTGTCCTCCGAGCGCAGTTTTTAGATGAGGGAACAAAAAGAAGTCGCTTGGGGCTAGATCTGGTGAATAAGGCGGATGGTCAAGCAGTTCAAATCGTAATTCATGGATTTTCGCCATGGCAACCGCTGAGTTGTGAGACGGCGCGTTGTCTTGGTGAAACAGGATTTTCTTTTCCTGTAAATGTAGCCGTTTTTCCGCAATTTCTGCCTTCAGCTTGGCAAGTAATGATGGGTAGTATGCTCCTGTAATGGTTTCTAAGATAATCGATTAAGATAACTCCTTTACTATCCCAAAAAACACTCGCCATCACTTTCCCAGCCGAAAAAAAGTTTTTGGTTTTTTTGGAGACTGCTCGCCCTTTGCAGTCCATTGTTTTGACTGAATTTTTGTTTCGGGCGTATAATGGTGTATCCAAGTTTCATCTACAGTAATTAATCGGTGCCAAAACTCAGATTTGTTGTGCCTAAACTGCGCCAACAGAGCGTTGGAAATGTTCATTCGAACACGTTTTTGGTCTAACGTAAGCAAACGAGGCACCCAAGGCGCGGACAGCTTTCTCATGCCTAAATCTTGATTTAATATGTAACAATCAAGTTCTTTGGCCATTTTCATAACCTCTACTATCACTCTCACTTTAATTCGGCGGTCGTCTAACACCATTTGGTGAACTTTAGCAATGTTATCGTCAGTGGTTGCAGTTTTTGGACGTCCCGAACGTTCATCATCTCCCAAGCTCTTGTGGCCACGTTTAAATTCAGCTGCCCAAAATTTCACTGTGGTAAGTGATGGTCCAGAGTTCCCATACACAGAGTCCAACTGACTTTTAATTTGCGTAGGCGTATTGCCCTTCAAAAACAAGAATTTAATAACAGCTCGGTACTCAGGTTTTTCCATTTTCACAAGAAACACTCACATCGACTCACTCAAACGACTGTCAACTAAAAACTGCGCGTCCAGAATGACTGAAACTTAGGTAAGTAACTGTCAAAGGATACACAACTGTCAAAAGCATTCACTAGCTTTTATTGACGAGTGCCGCTATCTTTACGTTGTGGTCGGATACTTTTCAGTCAACCCTCGTACTGTCTGCCCCAACTTTTTATTAGACAACGTCATTGATGGGCAAATTCTTGATAATTGGGCGTGGGCCCAGGCGGCGCTACAGTCCGTGATGGAACTACTGCTTCCAGTCATCCTTGTGCGCGCCACCTGAGGCGAGGCCTTCCTCTACTGCGTTGTTCCTCCGGATTAGAGTCGAAGATTTTGCGAGCTGGAGCGTTGGTGTTCATTCACTCTACATGTCCCAGCCCTCTCAAACCCCCAATGCACCAGTGACAACTCGCTGTGTTCTACCAATAATATCAATATCTTTGGCATATGCAAGCAATTGAACAGACTTTTGAAAGATCGTAACTCGTGTGTTGGCTTGTGAGTTTTGCACAATTTCTTCAAGTATGATGTTGAAGAAGTCATATGACAGCGGCCAGCCTTGCTTAAATCCTTTTTTGTCAATAAGTGGTTCAGTTAGGTCGTTACCGACTTTGATGCAGAAACGAGCTTTCTTCAAATCTGGACATGGTTCTGTATAGCTCCTCCCTGCAGATGCTGTCATATACGGCTTTAAAATCGATAAAAAGGTGGTGAGTATCGATCTGAACTTCTTGGATTTCTCCAGGATCTGCGGTGGTTTGAGTATTTGGTCAATTGTAGATTTATCGGACCTTAAACCGCACTGATATCTCGTTTCTTGTGAACCGGGCAAACGATGCTGAGGTTCCATTCATCAGGCATACATTTATCCGAAAAAATCTTGGAAATATGTTGGTGTACGCTCTCTACCAGGTTATCTCCTGCTACCTGAAATAGTTTGACGGGTAGGCCGTCCGGCCCGGCAGCCCTGTTCGACTTCAGTTTAAAAATTGCTATCCGCACTTCATTTTGGTCAGGTGGACGGAATTCTTTTCTTGCATCGTCAATATTGAATGCTTCGCTCTGCCTGACAGCGGAATTTGTATCCTCTTCGCAGTTAATCAGTCTGCAGAAATGGTTCTTCCATATCCCCACCACTCTACTACAAGGTTTCCTTGTTCATCTCTACAGGTTCCCGGTTGGGTCTTATTACCCTGACACGTTCTTTTTATCTTATGGTAAAATTTCCGAACATTGTTCCTGCAGTAGCACCTTTCTATTTCGTCTATCGTGCGCTTCTCATGCTCTTTCTTTTTTCTCTGGAGAACCCGATGTTCTACCCTCCTCTTTTGATGGTAGAGCTCACGAGCCGCTTCCGTCCTTTTGTGCCGCGCTGTGCCGCCGGCACTCTTTATCATACCAGGGGTTTCGTGGTTGTGTGCTCGTCACGTCAATTGCGGCATTCGTGATATCTGCTCGGCATCTAAGCCACTGATCTTCAGCACTTTATGCTGGCTGCAAAGGACTTCTCGAGAAGTTGAGGGATACACAATCGGCAAAAGTTCTGACAGCTCGTTGCATTGCAACCGTTCAACGTTAAATCTCCTCATAGTATTTCCCCGTTGTTGTGGCGTCTAAGATATCCGTAGACCTACCTTGGCTGCAACTAGGTAGTGGTCCTAGTCTATGTTGGCCACTCGGAATGTTCGACATCTAAAATACTTAAGGAGTGCCTTACGTTGATTGCAACATGATCAATCTGGTTGACAGTTTGCTGATCTGGTGTCTGCCATGTGCCCTTGTGAATATTGAGGTGAGGAAACCGTGGGCTTGCTATAGTAACAATTACGTTCCCCAGCGAAATCGATTAGCCTAAATCCGTTTCCAGACGTGGTGTCGTGTAGCCTATGTCTTCCGATTGTGCTACCAAAGATGTCCTCCAATCGAATTTTAGCGTTAAAGTCGCCTAGGACGATTTTAACGCTATACGTCGGACATTACGCGTAGGTTTTATCGAGGAGCTCGCAAAAACTTTCTTTGGTAGCGTCGTCCTTTTCCTCTGATGGGGCGTGTGGTTATATAAGGCTAATGTTAGCAAATTTATCTTATACACGGAATGTTATAAGGCGTTGACTCACGTGTCGAAAGCTCAAGACTTCTTGCCTAAATCTGCCGCTTGCAACAAATCCGCATCCAAATAGGGGCTGCTTACGTTCCCTATAGCAATCACCGTAGTAAACATCACAGTTTTTCATCTTTCTTTTCCCCGGCCCATCCCACCGCACTTCCTTAATGGCGGTTATATCTGTTTTAAGGCAGTTTGGGGCCTCCACTAATTGTTCGGCTGCACGAGGCCTGTTCAAGGTCCGAACATTACACGTGCAGATCTGAAAGTCGTGGTCCTATTGGTCACTTCGTAACAATTAATTTTTTAGGAAAAAAGGGGCCCTGACTTTGTGTTGGAGATCCCTAGAGACTTGGTATTCAGGTACGCTGAAGCAGCGGACTACACTAATGCGACATAACTGGAACTGTGGACCCTACCGTTAATTCTATCCTTAGAATTCGTCACTGCCGTCCAGAAACAGGAGAAAGTGCCTTAGTGAGATGGTAACCCCACCCACCTCTTGACAGCTGCCACCAACGACCTGCTTGCCCCTTCTCCATTCGAGGCACTAGGCAACCAGCAGTCACCACGTGGAGGTGAGAAGTAAAAGCTGATAGTGTGAGGCTTAAGTAAGAACGTTTGTGTTCTCATGTAATCGCTTTCACCACCCTTTTGACCATTTCACTTAAGGCTTCGATGTCCGTAACTTTGTGCTCTGTGCAGCACTGTCCGAAACAAATATGTGGTTGAGATGGACAATGACATCTTAACTACGTTGATGACATCTGCCTGCTTTCACACAAGATAATTTAGCTACACCAAATGGTCTTTGGGCTCAAAATGAATACGGTAAAAACTAAGGCCCTAAGCAGTTCTGTATCAAACACTCAAAATAACACCAACGCTCTAATCACCATTGCCGGACAATAAGCAGAGAAGGTAATCTTTATCTTGGAAGTATTCTTTCGGGCGATGGAGACACGGATCTTGATATAGACAGCAGGATCAATAAAGCATAAGCGTTCGGTATGCTGGCTTAAGTCTGGAAATGCAATGTTTTCAGCATTTAATACCAGCTGAGACTATTTCAATCCAATATAGAATCTGTGCAACATCTTAAGGGACTGATGGACGAACCGGATATCGAAAGACCAACTTCATTCGATTACGGGATAGGGGCTTATAGGAGGAAGGATAAAATGGCAGGAGATTGGTTACGGCGCGAAGACATTTCCATCGGGAAACTTACTGACTGTGTCAGAGCTGACGTTGGTTGATTCCATTGCCTTAACTGCGGCCTGGCTATCGATGTAGTTAGCGATATTTGTCTGATTGGAAGACACTGCTTGCGTCCGGTAGTCTTATAGACACTCTTAGTTCTGGGTCTTATGGGAAGATATCAGAACCTGTTCCTTCCTCTGTTTTTGAGCCATCTGTGATAATTGCAATTTCATTTGACCTGATTATTGCATTTTCTTTACCAGTCCTCCCTCTTCGGATATACATATTATATCATACGGGATGTCGAAGTCGAGCAAGGAAGGAATTTCATCCGTTAGAATTGGATTGCCTGATAGTAGCTCCACAAAGACCGTGCCATGTCCGTAACTTCTGCTCTTGAAGTAACCCAGATTAGTGAGTCGTATCGCACTGTTGCCAGCAGGATTCTTAATCTGTAAATCAACCGGTATTAGGTCTAGAAAGGCGTTCAATGCTGCCGTATGAGTGGTACGGAGCGCACCTGTAAGGGCTATGAAAGCCCCACTAATCTTCCGTAAACCGTTTTCTTGTTTGTCGCTTTCCATCATACTAGTGCGGCGTATTTAAGTATGGGTCTTATCACCACCGTATACAGACAGTACGCTATAGCAGCTTTTAAGCCCCAAATGTTTCCTACTGTTCTTTCGCAGATAAAAAGAGAATTATATGCGTTTTCGATTCTTTCCGCTACATTAAGCTTCCAATTTAGATTTTTGTCTAGAATCACACCCAGATACTTCGCACTGTCTAAAAGGGACAATCCCATTGCGTTGAGTTTTGGTTGTCTGAATTGCGGTATCTTGTACTTTCTGGTAAAAAGAACCAGTCCCGTTTTGGAAGGGTTGGCACTGAGAACACAGCTTTTTGCCCATTTTCAGGGCAATGTCGCTTAAAATATTGTAAGTATTTCCCCTGCACTATTATGACCACGTCATCTGAGTATGCCGTGACGCTTATACCCATTGTACTAAGCTTTCTAAGGATGTCATTGATAACCAGCACTCTCAGGGGTGGCGATATGACTACCCCTTGAACGGTGCGCCTGGTTACGGACATTCTAACCGAGGTTTGCCCAATGGAACAGTTTATTTTCCTGCTTGCAAGCATCTTGTAAACCCAGTATGTAGTGCCCTATTCAATGTTAGCGTCTACTAGAGCATTCTTAATAGAGGTGCACTCCACGTTATTGATGGCTCCTTCAATATCGAGGAAGAAAGAAAGAAATTGACTTACCTTTACCATCTGCAATATTTTTTGACCCAAATGTTTTCCGCTGGGGCTATTGTGCAATGCTGTTAGGTCCTCTGGTCCGGGCTTGTAAGGTTCTGCTTTAATGCCATGAAGGCGTTTTTGGATACGGTATTCTGAGCATAGCTCCGCTTTTCTTCGGTCATCACAGTAAGTACTTTGGTCTTCGTTGCACAACTTTTAATTAACTTACGATAATTGGCCTCAAAGGCAGAAGAAGCTTCTAACCTATGTACTTCTTTCATATCTTCTCCAGGTCAGTTCTTTATCTCTCTCTGGAGATGATATGACTTTAACACTGCAGTATCTTTTTCAAGATTTCACATTTTCCCGGGCTTAATTAAAGATTTACGGATTTCAGACGTCCAAATACTACTTCCAAGTTACTGAGGTGTTCGGCGAGAATGTGTGAGTATACGATGATAAATCAAGGCATTCGAAAAACTCGGGAAGCTTGGTCCATTAGCCTTTCAAATGTATGCATTACAGAGGTCTAAACGCATAACATTGAACTGCAACAAGAAATGTCCCTGAACGTCGTCTTTTCGTTGTACTCAGGCTACATTTCGATCTGTCAATATCCGCTGTAGAGATTCATTGTTGAGAACCATTTGATCCACCTATAGATCATCTATTTTAGAAAGGAGGTGATCTCATTCAAGCGTCTTAAGTATTCCGTACGCCCAATTTTAAGAAGCCACTTGATTGCCTATTAGGCACACATTATTGAGAAGAGTTTGCTCTCTAAGGCCAAGTGTTAATGGCCTATTTGGAATCTAAATTTCGTATTACTGGCCTCAGTTTAAAATCCTTCTGTAGCTGGCTAAGATGAGCCCATATGAATTTATTTTCTACTTTTCCAATTTATCGAATGTCTTTCTGAAAATAAAATACACGTTACGTGCAAAAGTCTATCGCGCAATTTAGTAATTGATAGTCAAAATCAAGTGTGGGAGACCCCACAGCTCTATAATCGTACTCAGCTTAATGCGGAAATGCTCTTTGATGATTCATTCATGCATTCCCGGTTTGCAGCATCCACATATCTGAAAAGGAAATCTTTTCGTCAGCATTACGAAAAGAGAAAGGGAAAGAGAGAAGTTGCTGCCAAAGCATCTATGTACCTATGCAATTCCACCACCATCCGACAGTCTTGGGAACTGTCTAGGAAAATCTATTCAGACAGTAATTGCACAACTTTCACTTTATGTCATCGTTGAACTCTTTGTTGGGTGCGCAAAACTTTGTTTTCCTTTTCCTGCTCCTACTTCAATCTTTCGTCTACTTCAAATAGTATCTATTAATGCGCTTAAAGGTATCTAAAACTGAAAACCGGGATCTTTTCCGGGATAAGTACGAGTTTAGATACTGTCGTACTTCGTGGGTGACTACAGCACAACAACAACCGTGGTGGTTAGCTGACTACTCTAACGACGAAATTTATTGAAATGGAAGTTGAAGAGCCAATTAATTTGCCAACTGCGATTGCGCAACCCCATGAAGATCATGTACGGTCAACCACTTCACTTCGTCGCGCGTCTCAATTGCAACTCTAGCTGGCTGGCTACGTTCAGCTTGTAGTGCTCATACAGCTGACGAATAACATAGCAAAGAGCAGAAAGATTCCTCTGTCTATGTACATGGAAACATTATACCTTCAAGTGCTGTAAGCACGCTTCCCACATTTCGTAATCGTGCAGTGATCTCTAATATGTAACCCACTGCCAACAACTAGCCAGGTAACCAGGTAAATGACTAGTAACAACCAACACTAAATAAAGGCAGAGGCAGTCAGTCAACCAGCAGAAAAAACAAAAAAAAAATGAAAACAGCTTTGCCAAAGCAACAAGACTGTAGTGAGTGTGTACGTCGGGCTGGCCGCCTGCCTGTCAGTTTGTCTACCAGCGCCAATACTATTCACTACCATCCAATCCAATGCAATCTAAGCTACGAATTGCATCCAAGATTCCGTGGTGGCCAGATGCACTCTGCTATTAATAATGTTAACTTTGATCGTGATCAGAGAGCAGCTACGGATACTCCCGTCTTCAGGCCACTGGAAGAGGGTTGGGAGTGTGAATTAGATTAAAAGTAAAGTCGTGAGGTTGTGCCGTGTCTTTACCGGATGAGTACTCGCATATGCGGCGGGAATACAAGACAAAACCGTTTGAAAGTTGGCAGAAAATGAAAGTAAGATTAGCGAGCAAACATGGTGATGTTTGTTTGCTTTGGAAGAAGGAAGTGGGTTTGTTCATTGAGAAAAAGTGTTTCCGTTGAAGAAATGATCAGCAGATGAAGGGATTTTTTTTGGCATTTATGACTTTAAATCAAAGTTTAAAAGGTGACAGCTTGGCAAGCACAGGGTATTGGATAGGCGAAGAGTCACTTAAGTGGTGGGTTTTCTTAGCAAGGCTAACGAAATGAGTCATTTGTTGCCAACAGATCATGCATGACGGTGTATTATGCAAAACATTAGGGCCTTTTGTTGTAAGTTGTAGCTTATATTAAGTTTTTAAATTGCATTCTAAATCTGGTTCTCATGTGTGGAGCTCCATCAATGAACGGTATCTTATGTATGCACCCATTAAAGCTAAGAAAGGATGGTTTTGTACTCAAATTGATTGCGGTCAGCATCAACTTCAGCGTCATATTACTTTGCGGACAATCTCACAGAGCGGGCAAAACATGGTTAGTGGACTTGTTATGGATCGGAATCGTTTTGCGATTTTTAAGGACTTTTCCTGAATACCCATTACTCGTTTTAGCTGACAAAGAATACTAACTTAATCTAAGATGAAAGTTTTCTCTACTCTGTTGAACCTCCGGAACGTTGCTGTTCGTTTGCTCTATATTTCCTTGGAAACTTAAGTAACAGATTCATTGTATAGCTGCTAGTCAAATCCGCCGTCTGTCGCTGTTACTTCAAAGCTCATCAATACTAAGCAGATCAAAAAGAGCTCGAAAAATCTTGTATTCAAAACGGCCAAGGACATCTTTATTCCCTTCGCTAACGTCAATGGCTTTGCGGTATAGATCAGAACTCGCGCGTTAAAGTTCTTGCACAGAGTCTCTTTAGTGTTTCTTGATAATATCTTATTGCTTAATCGTCTTTTTGGCCAACAATTTCCGTTTGAATTCAGATGAGTGATGATTGTCAAAGTTAAGGCAGACAATGTCTTGTATTACTAAATGCTGTAGTTATTTAGTGTGACATTCTGCCTGAATCGTCAATGTGGTGCGACTCTCTAGTAATATATGAAAAGGATCATATTCAAGATCATCACACAACTTAAACCCTTTTTGATGGTAAAGCTCTTTCCAAGACAGCTTCGACTCTCTACGGAGCAGCGAGCTCCATTGTCATCTTGCACAATTGATCAAGCTTACAGAGATTTTTTTGTTTGATAATTATCGCGTGCTGAAAATGTTTGCACGCAGGGCGGGCGAAGAAAAGATAGGTGCCGATTTACGTTGGTTTTAAATGTTTGCAAGTTATAACTACCAGGAAATAGAGTGCTTAGCAGGGCATTCTATAAGCGACTTGTACGGCTTAGGAACGAATCGTGATATTTTGGAGTACGTCCGAGAATTGGCTTGAGGGTTTACTGATGAGCATTCATAGCGAGACTGATGTTAGGGTTAAAAGTTTGAAGGGGGGAGTGCTACTGGCGATTTCTATGGAACAGTGTTTATGGAAATAGTGATAGAATAGAGAGAGAGACGAGACATTACGTCGGTTTCCGAGGGTGTCCATTGTCTTAAGTTTTATTTAGGATCTAGAATCACGGGGTCAATCAGATCGTTGATAACTAGCTGCAGGCGTTCATATAGTGGGGAATTTACGAAACTGATTCTCTTTGTAGTTTATGCAGCATAGATTGTCTCCTTTCTTTTTAATCAGGAAAACGATACTCAGATTCCATTTAGCTAGCGTACTTTCGTCTAACGAAATCCTTGAATTGAGTTGGTGGATGCTCTCTACCAATTTATCAATTGTTCCCTTCCATAGCTCGGGAGATTCGTCGTGCTGCATTAAGGCTTTCTCTAGTACAGTCGGATACTGGTTCCGTCCAACTGGATCTGACTTTCTAATCTTATAGGCGAGTATTGAGTACAAATAAAAGGGTAGCACTATAATACCATATTGGTAATGACTGAGATTCAAAAGGTGGATCAACGGTGCATAAATTCAACTGTGGCGTTAACAGTCACAACGGCAAATCCTTCATAATAGCTACTTTAACGTATTGTAAGCTAAGGTGAAGAGGGATTTTTGAAGACTATTCAGTTGCTGCCATAGATGTGGGCGCGTATACATGAACTCGTAATCCCCTAAGTGGATTATTGACTCTCCCTTTCATTGTTGCAATTTGTGCGCACGATAAGCTACACGACCGCATGAAAACCATACTGACGCGAAGCTACCCAAAACCTTGGACAGAATTGAAGGCCCCCAGAAAATTTAAGAAGACGTTTCTAGACTGCCATACAGCAAATATCACCGCCATTTAGGAAATGAGTTAGGATGGGCCACGCAAAAACGAATGAAGTACGCCTACCTACTCTAACAGAGAGAACAGAAACTTTTTGGGTGCGGATTTAGTTCAAGCGGCAGACTTGCACAAGAAGTCCTAGGCTTTCGATTAAGAAATTTTTGGTAAGCTTAAAATATTTTAACAACCGTTAAAATTCTCCTTCCTCCTTCGATTTTTTTAATTTCCCCATAGACAGGCTATGGTTTCGATCATCCCGAAGCACACACAAGAAAACACTTTGATCATATTTAACCTTGGAGCCTCACTGGACTAACTGTTCCTGAATTTCTAGAGGTCATGCGCTATCAGCGCAAAATGTGGTCGAACGAAACTATGCCAGATGAATGGATTTTTGTTCGCAGATCTGAGGGAAAGGCGACGCTGTAATCTGCACATCATCCACAAGATCATATCTGTTATACCGCGCAAGAACCTAGATACTTTTATCAACAAACTGATTGGTTTTTATCAATGTGACTTTAGGCCCAAAAATGTTATTCTCGTTGATTTTAAGGCCAGAGCAACGTATAATTTTGGTTCGCTTCAATCTTCGTTTCACTTTGGAACCCGTGAAAATTAGTCTATTCAGCAACGATGGAAAACAAGATTCATGCTGTCCATCAAAATTTATAAACACGTCCCTAATAAAAAACAACGTCTTTTCAAACAGATACAACATAAGAGGGAAAGGGGCTTTCTCTATCTTGGGCCTGGTACTAGTTCTGCCCACGACACCTTAACGATAGTGATGAAGTACACCCTATGCTAATAGTTATGTTTTGGGTCTAATTATGCAACAAAACCCTCTCTCGAAAAATTAGAGTGACTTTATAAGACACTAATCATCCTAGGACTTATCTTTGACGTAGAATCAAGGACTTTCTCAAAACTATTCAGGTTGTCTTCGGCTCCGACTGCATATGGTAAAGGAGCAGAAGATACACTAACGAACTGTATGGACGACGAAATATTCACAAGATTTTGAATAAAACGGCTACTTTGGCTCTCAGAATAGAACGGACGAACAACAGCGCAGATTCTTCGGGAACCCTTGAATCCATCCCGGGACAGAGTAGAGAAAGACTTATTAACAGACTTATAAAGCTGATTACAAGCATATTCTTAAAACTAACAATTTCGCTTAAAACTGAAGATAAAAACTAAAGGGTGGGAACGTTTAAAGAAAGTTAGGACGTGAAGCACAGGTGGAAAGGAGAATGTTCTTGAGAGACAGTTTTCTGAGGTGGTAGTCGAAGAGAGGCAGAATTTCGTTAATTTCACGAAGCATTCTAGATTTTGGATCAAGGTGTCCGTAATTCGTTCTGTGAAGATTGAGCCGGAAAAGTAGCACAGACCTAAGATTCAGTTAGATGGTGTTAAAATAGATAAGTTGGAGTAAAGAAGAGCAATCAATATTACCAACTAAGATCTGATGAATAAGGGGAATATCGGCAACATTTCGACGTATAACACGGGGTTGTAAATTTATAAGTTTCAGCGGATAGTGGTAGTAAGTTTTGGTTATCATCGCTGGGAAGTCCACGTAAAGCAAATCGCAAAAACCTGCGTTGAACTGCTTCATTCGGAGGATGTGAGTCCTGTAGTAAAATGACCAAACTTGGCTTGCATATTCATGAAGTGGACTAATAAAAGTTTTGTAAAGAGATTTGGTAACATAAGGATTGGAAAACTCCTTAGAATAGCGATTAATTAAGCCAAGGGCAGAGGCAGAGTTACTTATTACAAATGACACCTAAATCAAGCAACTGCCAGATTAAAGACTAGGAAGGCCCTTACGAGTATGTGTTATAGCCCGACACTTATTAACGTCAAACTCAAGGAAATTCTTCTGACAGCAAGTACAAAATTTGTCTAGATCTTCCTGTAGTGGTAGACAGACTGAGGAAGATGATATACTCGTATATCTAAAGATTTTCATATCATCTGCATAAACAGATATATCATATATGAATTTTTGATGACACAGTCAACATCTTTAATAGTCAGAATAAATAATAAGGAGGGACACCGGATTTCATTTAAATATCATTAAACCCACGCTATAAAGCTTATTTCGAAATCAAGATCCTTGATTTTAGAAGGATTATATTATGAGTAATTCTATCTATATTCTGTATATTCTATATTCTTTGCTGAAATCGGTGGCAATCATGTCAACTTCATTTCCAGATTCTAGTGCACATAAAGTGCTTGATACGAATTCCGTTAGGTTGGTGGTTATAGATTTACCTTTGAGTACTCCGTGTTGATTTTGGGAAACAATATATTTACAATGGAAAAGCATTTTGTCATAAATAATGCTCTCAAAGTGCTTAGGTATGCAGGACAGCTTAGTAATTGGTCGATAGTTGGAAATATAGTCTTTGCGACCTTTTTGAAAAATAACAAATGACTTTTCCATGTGGATGACTCCACATTGATACAGACCAGAATCAGTAAGGCAGTCTACGAAAAGATTTTCTTTATCTGATGTAGGATTGGTTGCAGTAAAGAAGATCTGGTCAGTCTGGGTCAGACAGATTAAAAATCAAAAAAAAAACCAACAATGTCGTTAGGATCAGCAGCATTGAAAATACAACAGCTAGCTGGTAACCTGGAATTGGTTGAGGGCGAACAAATTCATAAAATGCAATGGACGATTTTATAAAGTCTAGACTCGATTGCTAGAAGTACGCCAAGGCCATATAAATTCTCTTTATCTAGACCATCGTCACGCTGTTAGTCGAAGTCTGTGGAAAATAATTCTATTCTTAATATTAGGGGTGAGATTGCTTTCTGTGAGGGCAAAAATGTCGTAGGGCAGAATCTGTGAATTAAGTTATCTCACAGAAGTCTTAGTCCTTAATCCTCTTACGTTTTGATAATAAAGGGACAGACCTTTGGGGAACTTCGGCAAAGAATTGAGAAGCGGGTTAGGAGCGATGGTAGTTTTTGAAACTAGTCCGTGTTCTCTGTAGGTGTAGTATGGGCTTGGAACTTACGTGAGACACCATGTCATTAGGAGTCAAATCTAAGTGCTCCTTATAGAATATAAACCATTGCATTGGTTTTCGTTCAACAATCGATACAGACAGAGTCCGGCTTGTCATGTAGATAAGCGAAATATAGATGAACATTATCATATAATCTGCGGTCTCTTAATCGAGAGAGAACACCTCGGCCATCCTCCCTTGAATCGGTATGGTGCTCGGTTAATATTCCCTTTGAAGTAAGTAGGGGTCAAAAAAATAAGGTGGTGACGTATTAGGCTGGGAGTTTGGCGTAGAAGAAAAAGAGGGATTTAAAATATGAGGGCTATTAAATTTGGGGTAAGCCGTGACTCAAGTGGTAGTGTGTTGGCTTCACAATCGGATGGTTCGGGGTTCAATACCAGCCGTGGCCGTAAGACTTTTTTCAGGCCACTAAAATCTCGTGAGATGAATGGTTGCCTAAATACTACATCAAGCCAATTTACACTCCCCATTAAATGTTGGATGCCACCCATGGAGCGAAATAACCATTGAGCAAAAAACTTCTTTCTTTCTCTATCCCATTTTCCAAAAAACTTAACACATGCTGAGGCATTATAAGGCATCATAAGTGGGTATGAGCACTAGAGTGTTAAGTTCTATATAAAAAAAAAAAAAAAACTGTTTTTGTTTGAGTGGAATAAGGAGATTTCGTTAGGTTTTTTAAAGGACTAAGTGGAGTAAGGATCAAGTTAAAAGATACACATTTGGGAATTGGGTTGCTAGTTTAGCGACTAGCAGAATTAAGTGGAGAACAGGTGAAAAAAGGAAACGTCCCAATTTTAAAACTGCAGTTTGAATCAGGAGGTTGTTTATTAGAAGTTGGTGTCGAAGCCTAAAAGTTAGGCCTCAAATTTGACTTAAGAACTCTATACCGAGGTTAGATTTAATATTAACATTTCTGTTTTCTAGAATTTCTTCATTTTAAATTGTCTTTTTTTGTACTGGACTTAACCAAAGTTCAACTAACTCGGCGTTCGTAACTGGAAACAACTAGCTTACACTCAAGCTGGAGCTGAATTGTTCGCTAAGGCCGTAGTTCACCTTGGAGTATAGCGATCATCAATCTAATATTAGTTATTATAGAATTCCAGTCTTATTTTAGTTCGGGGGTCGCAGTGGGCTCTTGAGTAATGAGATTGTAGATGAATTTGCTATGTCTGGATCAGAGAAGTTGTTTTCGAAACCGTTAGCTAGGTTACAACTACTTGCCCTTTTGTTTCTTAAGATACACTAAATGAATGCTTTTCATTATTTGTAAAAAAAATCAGCGTCGTTCTTATTGTTTTCCAGCAGAAATATTGTAAGTATGCCACTTTCTATAATGGATTTTAAAGATTAAATCTTGTAAATTTCGACCTCGACTACGTTTCAAGTGGTCCATACGAAGAGTACAACTTTGCATAATTTTTTCGAGCATATTGTGTGGTATCTCGCTAATAACACGTGTAATGTTGTCTTCCAAGACCGCGTATTGACGTATCCCCATAAAAAAATAAGCCAATTCGTCGGTCCAAATTGCTATATAAATTGCTCACCGAACTCATTTCTCATATGGCCCATCGACTCACGTGCTGTGCAGCATGTAGCGCCGTCTTGTTAGAACAACATGTCGACCAGGTTCAGCTCGTGAATTTGGTTAATGGCCAGTGCCTCCGCTGGACCATAAACCGCACCAAACAGTGCACTTTTCGAGCTGAATTGGTAGCTCTTGTATTGCCTGAGGTTGCTCATCGGACCCATTATGGCAGTTTTGTTTATTAACATACAAATTCAACTAGAAAAGATCTTTCTCCAGCTTTTCTACTACCTACTCACCGAAAATGCGACGCTGTAGTAGGTCGTACGGCTTCAGTTTTTGCACGAGCTGTATTTTGTAAGGTTTTAGACCAAGATCCTTGTGTAAAATCTTCCACGTTGTCGACTAACATAATCCCAATTGCAGCGAACGGCGACGAATGGATAAATCACCGTCTTCGTTAACACTGACGGATACATCAGCAATATTTTCCTCTGTACTGCACTCTAAGCATAGGTGGTTTGATGTTCAATAGCGTGTAATTGGTGCGAAATTTGGTCACTATGGTTCAAATTATAATTACAACTCTTTAACTTACATCGTACCATTCATGTAAGCTTTCTGGTATATCAATGCTTTAGGTTAGGTAAGATAAAAGTGGCTGTTGGAAATACCAAGCCACTAAGGCCTATTGGTCCATTGTGATGCCACGTGGATCTGAAATCCTCCTACTCATGTAACCAATTTGAGTCTATGATGAAGCGTAGGAGACTGTCTAAATCTATAAGTCATTGTATAAGAAAGCTAATAGGTGAAGTTTTCTTCTTTGAGAGAGAGCTGGACATGTACAAAGTAGGTGGAGGATTGTCTGTTTCTCCTCCTCGTCCATGCGGCTTCAACAGCAATCGCTTGTAAAGACGAAAGGGTCCAGTGATGACACATATGATGGAGCTGAGTTGTTTCCGATTCAGAAGGATCAAACTCTTAGTGCGATTTAGATCCAGCTTTGGCCAGATCTGCTCGGTCGCTAGACATGTTGATCCAACAGTCCACCTAAGGCCTGTTCTTTTGTTAGCATCCAGCTTTAGTATTAACGTACACATAGCGTTTGGTAATCTACGCTACCCTTTTGCGTAGAAGAGGTTGAGTGGTTCCACTTCTGGCGAGTTCGTCCGCCCAACAATTCCCTGGAATGTATCTGTGTCCCGCCACCCTAACAAAGGTGAAGGTTGAACTGCTCTGCCATTTCCGTAAGAAATGATCGGCATTCAAGGGCGGTTTTAGACTTTAATGATAGTGAGTCCAGGGACTTGATAGCAGTCTGACCATCCGAAAAGATGGAGATATCCATGCCAGATATCACGATTTTCTTCAGCCAGGACAGAGCTTCTTTAATTGCCAAAATTCCCGCCTAGAAGGAGAGGCTTAAATTTGGCTTATCTGAAAAAACACCGCCATCAACCCCGTTATCAGTTTTAGATCCATCTGTGTAAAAGTGTAAAAGCATCTTCCTACCAGAAGGATGTAGAGGGGAAGTTTTCATGTAAATCTTTGTCAAACCAAAGTTCGGGTATAGTGTAATCGATGTTCCAATATATTAAGAATATTATTTGTCCACTGTCGGTCGACAGTCGCTTTAAGGTGCATTGCTGCGGTCGCAGCTGCTTACCTACTGAAGATATCGAGGGGCGTCAAGTGAAGCAGAATATCCAGTACCGCGGAGGGAGTAGAGAGTAGGGCTCCGCTTATGAATAGACATGATTTTCTTTGGATTCTCGTTAGTTTGCTGCAGTTGACTGAATTGTCTAAGGCCGTCCACCAGACAACAACCCCGTAGGTGAGTATCGATTTTATAACCGAGATGCATAGCCGGTGGGTTATGCGAGGTTGAAGGCTCCATTTCCTCAAAATGGCTTTTTTGCGGCAGCTGCTGTGGCTTTTTTTTGACTCTTTCTTGAATGTTCGGTTTCCAATTTTGTTTACTGCCAAAAATGAGACCCAGATATTTTGCTGTACCCGAAAAGACTAAACTGGAACCGGTTATTACGTGAGGGTCTATAATTGTAATTTCGTATTTTCTGGAAAAGAAAACAAGACCAGGTTTCGCAATCCAATGCGATCTGCCCAACGGGCTAGTCTGTTAAAATTTAGCTGAAGGAGTTCTTTAACGGTATATTACCTGAGACGGCTATAGTAACGTCATTCTCATTGGCAATCACCCTGCTACCACCCGCTTTCAGGTATATCATCAGTTAATTAACCACTAGGTTCTAGAGAAGGGGGAATGGACACTGCCCTGCGGCGTACCTCTGCTAACACATCTTCTAGCAGAAGCCCCACCCAGTTCGGAGTTGATTATCCTGCTATTTAGCATAAGACTGACAACTCCCCATGTGAGTCATCTACCTGCAGAGTTGACAGCGCAGTTGTGATTGCGGATGTGTTGACGTTGTGAAAGCCACCCTCTATGTCCATGAGAGCGCCCATTGTGTACTCTTAATATTGTAGGGATCGTTCGATGTGGCTAGTCAGTGAAAGCAGAGCCGTTTCCAACGACTTGCCTTTACAGTAGGCATGTTGAGCCGTTGACAAAATCCTTGGATCAATATTTTAGCTCGTATGTGGATATCAATCAGTCGTTCTAGAGTTTTCAGAAGGAAAGATGATAGAATTACAGGCCTAAGGTGCTTTGGGACAACATTGACTTTTTTTCATGGCAGTGGAATGTGGATCAGTTCTACACAGCTTGAGAGATTTTCTAGCGTAGGCAGGATAATATCTGAGGGCCTTTGTAGCTCGGCAGGTATTATACAGTCCAGACCAACAGACTAGTATGGTTTGAAGCTATGTACCGCTCAAAGGAGTTTGTCTCTTGTAATCAGATCATGAATTTTAGCCACGGTTGCAGTAGACCTGTGTGGATTGCTATTGGCCGCTAATAGGGAGCTACCTGGAATGTGAGTGCACAGTAGCAGGTTGAGTGATAGATCACTTGATGTTGTCCAAGGCTACTTTTGATAAATTCGTCTTATGAATTTTAAACCGCAAAGTTGTATACAACATTGAACTGGTGAGATTGATTCATCTCTCATCCAAGTTACAGTCGTGAACATCTGATGAAACTTTGCTATCAAACATCAGCAGTTTTTCTAAATATGAATTTGACATAACAATTTTTATTTAGTTTCGCCTAGTGGATATAAACCTTTACCTTAAGTAGTTCCCTTCATCTAATAGTTGTTATCGCTGTCTTATATATCGCCTTCTACTATATAACTAGCCCGCTTTCTGTCTGACTCTTGTAAGCTTGTCAAGACACAGTTTTAGTATAGTCATTTCTCATGCAATCGCTAATATCGTCTTCTTTCCCCTACACGGATGGCATCGGTTGTTCGGTCGGACAAAGAATTAAGGCGCACCAATGCCTTTGTCCTGTGTATACACCAATCTGCCAGCTATATAATCCAGCAATAGATTAAAGAAATCACATATCGGCACATCTTGTCATTTATGCCCAAAAAGAAAGAGAAAATCCGTGTTCTCATATCCAAATCCACTATTTTTGATAGCAGTGTCAAAATACTGCTACGAGTACGTTGTAGTAGAATAGCAAATTATCGATTGTGGTTCCAATTTAAACTGGGCCAGCATTTTACATTCCATACCTCTCACTCGTATTATCGTATCCCAATTTGAAATGAAGACCTTGGACTTTGTCTGTTCGATTTATGAAATACTTGCTATCGCATGTCATTACCTAAATTGAGCAGCCTAATCTCTTGAATAGAGAGTCACTCCCAACTTGTGACAACCGATATTATGCTGCATAGATAGTTTATTGTTCACAAAATGTGGATATCCTACATACAAGAGTATGTTGTCCTTAGAACATAATTCACCACCTCCGTTCGCTAACTTAAACAAATACGAGTAGTTCAATTTTTTTTTTTTGCGTTTTACTTTTCCTTTAAAACGCTCTTTTAACTCGGAGATCTATGAAATGACAATGTGTATTCATAGTTTTCACATACCCACACACACATTGAATAAGAAAGTCCTTCAACACAATCTATATATCCAATAACATCCAAAATGCGTATTCTAGCTATCCGTACATAGACGGATGTTGAAGTACTTGGAGCTTTTTTTCGAGGCCATCGTGCTTTTATGTATCACATCGGTTCATCAACCTACCATGAAACTTTGAGAGTCCAAGGACATCTGTGCAGGGTACAAGTACATATTTACTCCACTTTTACACCATAACCCGGCAAAAGGACGAGCACATTATTTTACTAGCCCCCAATAATACCAACCTCTCGCACCACCTCACGAACTATGCACTTTTCACCATAACTCTGTATACGAAGGGTACATATGTACATATACTCGTATTGTATTTTCTGCTTAAATTATCCTTCAGATACATAAATGAGTTGTTGTGGTGGTGATGGTGTCGATGACGGTGACGGTGGTTATGACCGAGACGCTGCCGATATCGTTGCATCGGCGACAGTGACAGCGACGCTTGGCGGCAATAAGATAATAAAATCTTTGTCGCGGCCAATTTCATTGCTTGGTTCCAGTGCAGAGCAGCTCAGTGCAGTGCAGAACAGTAGCTATGACATGAAATAATCAGGTATTTGCTGTTACAATTTGTTCCATTGCAGCATAACAAGTATCAAAGGCAAAATCACGTTCACTGTTCCAAGTTAACTATGTAGTATACAGTGCCCACTAGTATACTCTGCCCAAAGCAGAGCATACGAGCAGGAAGACATCAAATTGCAAACCATAAAAAATTATGACATTCTGCTGCGCTAGTACGTAGTTATCGAACTGACTGCATTTCCTTGTTTCACTTGTTAGATAATGAGCCATTTTCAAGTGTGACGATGCCAACATCTATGTTGATCATAAGGTTTATGTTAGCATGACAACGATGTCGAATGGTGATTTTTACGCACCCCACGTTAAGTATTTTCAATTTTAGTCCGAAACATATTTGATCCGAGACGTATATGTCGCAGATAAAATATAAATGCATACACCGACACCCAGATTCGATGACTGTCGAATACTAGAGCAACACATTCCTGGATACGCTAAATGGTACATCAACCATTCCCTTGATGGAGATATAATTGCGTGATTGGCGCGTTAATTAAGATTTCATGAAATTTTTAACAGCTACTTGCACTTGCAATTCAGTAAGGTTATAGAACTCTTGGCTTCATGTAGCGAGTATGTGTTGGTTGGCGATTTCAGTGTTTGTTACCAGGAATTCAATGCTTCAGAGGCAAAGTGGAAAATAAGGATTTAGCCTGAGAAGTCAAACATGTGCAAAGCCATTCAATTGCGGTGACCTACTTGGGCTTTGGCTCGTTGTGTAAGTTAGCGTATTCATAAAGAGTCCTGGCCACAGAATGAGAGTAGGATTATGATAATTTTTTTGAATGCTCATTGGATAAAAAGTGGATGCTTTGAAGTTGGAGTCTATTGTATGTACATTGCCGAATTTGTCTAATAAATAGAAAGTCATAGCTCCTGCGTAAAGAAAGAAATCGACGGAGCAACAGTCCGGTATAGGCCAAAAACTAGTCACTTCGCTCACTTTATTGATTGTCAAGACCTTTGGTTTTTACTGACTCCAAACCGTTTGACAAGGGGTCACTTTTTCATTCGAGTAGATTTGTCAAAGGATGGTGACATCCAGAATACATTTTTTTCGGTTTATGCCTTGGTAATCGAACCCAGACCTCATGTGTAATAGTTGATGAACTTAACCACTAATGATTATCTTATCTTATTTCACTCGTAGTTCAAAATAAATGTGTGGCATTGGGTGAAGTTGATTTACTATCCAACGAATAGAGCCCTTGGTTCATCTACTTGTACTTCCGCCAACTCACAGAGCTGTATGAATATCTGAGTTTCTACTAGTATAAGCCAAGTTTTCTAAATAAAGGCTGAACAGGTAGCAATGATAGTTTCGTCTATAGTTATGTTTCAGCAGCTGTCAAAGTTACCAATGATATCCAGCTGTCAAAATTTCATGATGCATAGTTATACGCTTGCCGAACGTCATCATGGCTTCAGTGTGCAGGCAATTTGTAGCACCGTGGAGAAGTTTAAGCGTGAGTACACTTTTGGATCTTAACCCACCAACCAGACAGAGTGGTACCGCCGTAGCGGCCAGTGTCGAAGAAGACCCAGAAATGTCGATTCCGAGAATTAGGCATCGCCAGTGAGTCAAATCATCTTCTCGCACGAGGCCCATTTTTGGCTCAACGCATATGTCAACAAGCAAAATTGTCATTATTGAAGAGAACACAATCCACATGTGTTCGGCGAAACATCAATGCATTCAAAATGATTGACAGGTACGGTTTATGCCATGGCGTCATCATCGGACCTTATTTCTTTCAAAAGGACGAACGAGACACCTTTACCGTCAATGGTCTCAGGTATAGTGCTACATGTCGTACAAGCGACGCAGCGCTCGAAGTTGTGAAATGGAAATTTGGCGGCTGGATCATTTCACGACGAGCGTTTATCTATTGGCCGTGGCAATCAGGCGATTTGACATCATTCGATTATTTTCTCTGGGACTACTTCAAGTCTTTAGCTTACGCTAACAAGCCAACCACTTTGGACAAACTCGAAGCCAACATTCGACACGCTATTGCCGGAATAATGACGCACATATTGGACCGAGTCATCAGCGAGCGGCCGCTTGAAGCACCGCCAGGGAAACTGAGCCAGCGATTTGAATGATATGCTATCCTACACGTAATGGCAGGAATGTAGCTTCAAAGGAAAGCCAGAATCAATTTTATGTCTCACGTTGCTGTTGTTCAATTAAATTTTTTTTCCTATCATTCTTATCTGGTCACCCTTTACCTATTCCATTTTTCTTAATTAGACACACTTTTTGTCCTTTGAGACCTACTCTTTTCGGCTTTTTTTTAACAATTTCCGGTGATTTTGCTGCCGTGGCCATACCTCGATAACATCTGCAGCCCTACACACTATGTGATTGGTCTTTATTGCCTTAATCGGTGCATATATGGAATACAAATTGGAATAGTTCCGAAGGCGAGTTTTCAAGCCGCACAGCATAATGAGTATTTGCTAGTGACACACAGCATGTGTTAGTATCTTTTTCAGTATCTCTCTAGACGTGAAGTATTGGTCTTCAGCCCATGTGTCGCTTGTATCACACTCATGGCCTTAAACATTCATGTAACACGTTGAATAGGATTTTATAAGCTTCGGATGATCTTACAAGACATAGAATCGCACTTTTTATACATGTGACATATAGATATGATACTTCAGTTTTTGGGCATAAATTCATTCTCCAATTCTTAATTTATGACTTGTTACATGTTTCCTACCATGTCATCATATCCAGCTATGATATTTCCGCGGATTTTAACTCAGATCTGAATAGTTGCTTTACAACCTATTAACAACTGATATAACCTCTTTTGGGCTAAGTCTCTATTAGTTACTTTACCTTATGGCCACTAAGCATGTGTTGCAAAAAGCCATTGGTGGCAAGTTTCCTGTAAAAATTATATAGATTCTGTGTTCAGAGCATATACTCAACTGTCAGATACTGAGATTTCCTACATACTACCTCGATCAAAAAGTTCCCGAAAATTAAATTAAAAATACAAGTTTATTCATCTAAATCTATATTGTCCCCTTCAAAGTAATACCCATCGACTGCAACACACTTATGACAGCGCTTGATCCAATCCTCGAAACATTTTTTATATTCGGTTTTTGGTATGTCCATCAGTGCTTCCTGCGCTTTTTCCATTACTTCCTCTCGCTCTCGGCTGCGGAAACGTGTTCCCCGTAGTGGTTTTTTAACTCGATTGAACAGAAAGAAGTCACAGGGAGCCAAATCAGGTGAATTCGGTGGCTGTTGGATGGTACTCGTATTTGTTGCATTCTTCGTCAAAAAATTACAAATAATGATGGCACTGTACAACCGCGACGGTGCGTTATCATGGTGCAAAATCCACGAGTTTTCTGCCGACAATTCTGGTCTCTTTCGCCGAATTGCTTCACGCAAACGTCTCATAACGCCCAAATAATACGGGTACTCTTTGTTTACTGTCTGGCCTTCTGGCAAAAATTCATGATGCACTACACCGTTGTAATCTATGAAAACCGTCAGCATTGCCTTCTTTTTTGATTGAAAACGACGTGGTTTTTTTGGTCTCGGCTCATTTGATGAACGCCATTCACATGCCTGATGTCTGGATTCATAAACCCACGTCTCGTCTCCAGTAATGATCCTTTTGATGAATGTGGGATCCTATTCAGCCTCGCAAATCATCTCTTTTGCGACGTCAACACGGTCTCTTTTTTGCATAAAATTGAGGTCTTTTGGCACCAACTTTGCTGCTACACGACGGAAACCCAAATCATTAACCAAAATGTCTTGGACGGATCCATTGGCAATGTTCAAATCCTCCGCTATCTCTCAGATGGTTAATTTGCGGTTATTGACCAACATTTCTTTTACAGATACTTCATCAATGTTTTCGTCGGTTTTCGATGTCGATGCTGTGCCACTGCGTTCATCATCTTCGATTGACTCACGACTACTTTTGTATCGCTCGTGGCACTGGTAAATGACCGTTTTCTTTAGAGAATCATTGCCGAAGCACTTTTCAAACATTTCCAACGTTTGCGCACCATTAAATCCGTTTTTTACGCAAAATTTAATACTCGTACAAGTTCGTTGTTGCAAATTTAAATCCCAACACACACAAAGATAAATGTACTGTTGGCTACGTAACATTTGCAAATGTCAAGCTATGACGCTAAGATTTAGAGGGAATGTCAAAAACAGATTTACCAACTTAACAAAAAAAAACAGAGCTCAAATGGGAACAATGGGAATTGACTGCAGCTTTTTCGGATTTGGTGAACAGGCAATACCAAGCTTCTGAAAATGGGCCTTAGAAATTGATCGACGTCAATATTTCCATCTCCGAAAACTAGTAAAGCCAATATATTGGGGACTCGTTTTCTAATGGTCAGCACATGGTTGTTTAGTTGGTGGTTCAAAGTATATGCAGTCTCATAGCCTGCATATTTTTCGGCAAACGAGTAAGTGGCGTTGAATTTAAGCTAAGTAGAAGCTTTATGAATATAAGATAAAAGTCTGCTAGTACGAATTTTTCCTGGAACCTGCGGATTTCATAAGACGTCATATAACAAATCTTTTTTGATAAACTCTCCAAATATGTCAAACGTGCTTATGCTTTGTACAACTATTTTCTTTTTACAAGGCGACTTTCAAATATCAGCGCTTTAGAAAATTACGAATATTTGATATTGCTTTTGCGACAGTAATCCCTTAACTATATTATTAAGTGTAATCTTAAGGACTATATATTATATTTCTAGTTACGACTGTGCTTTCGTCGAAGATTTCCGGGATTCAGTGATGTAGGTACTCCTTCTAGGGAAAACAAGCCTCACATTACAACGAAAATGACATGGAAAAACGCCCCGGTATTCTTTAATTTTTGCTAAATGTACGAGTATTATGCTAGTTCGACTTCACATTGCAGTGGTCGTAGATATCGTGTATCTTGTTTATGTGTCTTCAGATCCATGAAGATGGTGGACAGATCTTTCCAAATATTCTAATGTCTATCCATTTTTATTTGTAATTATTTAACAATTTCACAAATGCTGTTACTGTTTTGGACTATTGAGTGTTTTGTGTATTCTGATCGATCATGATACAGGCTTCATCGTCATTGGGTAGTTGTTACAATTTTTTGTGACGCATTTGCCTTTATGGACGAAATAGGAAAGGTCTCCCATGACTAATAAGGCATGCGATAGCATCTCAAAATATAACAATGCAATGTAGAAAAAAATATTAGTAAGGACCTCCCCGATATAAAGACCTTACAACTGATGCGCATTTTCTGGCTGTTCTTTCTTTTTTCAACAAACATGTCCTATTACGATACCAATTGTCTATCCCTTATATCTTCATTCAAATATCAATTTCAAATTGCATTCATTAAGGATAAGTCATAGTTCTGACGTACTTTCTAAGCATTTAAGAAATTTTACATCTGTTTACTGCCAAATCGGTACTAACCCAATTGTTTCTTTTGCGATTGTAGGATTAAGTGCGTGATTTTACCAGTCCTCTGTCAAATCTAGATTCGGATTGATTTCAACCACATAACACCCCAAGCACACATTCAAGATACTCGTAGTCTCATAAATATCCGTTGATGGAAATAGGTTAAAAAATACCAGCACACACAATATGTGAAAAAAAAGGAAAGCCGAGTAAAGAGAAGCAAAGAAAAAAAATGTTGAAGGAAAACTTCTCTGATTTCATCTGAAGGACAAAGGTCCTTTCCCGGTTATTGCACATAATTTCCTTGGAGTATAATGTATGTAAATATGTGCACAAATACAAAGAGGTATTCACCATCTAGGTACATATAAACGAACATATAAGCAGTATATTTACTGCTGCTACTGCTGGTGCTAGTGGTATTGCTGCTGCTGCTGCACAACGCGCGGTGAACACCGATATTTCCTGACCTAGATAAACTTTTCGCGTAGGAAAAATCGAAATCCAAACACGAAGCGCAATGAAAATGTGCAGAAAACAACTGAAACGAAAGAAACGAATGTAATGACGATGACGACGGCAACGACAACGACAACGATAACGATACCGACGACCGACACGGGTAACAACAGTCAATATAAGTGTACGTGTTTCTACACATTCGTATGAGCGAGTATGTATCTGAAACGTATGCACATCCCTTGCAATTAACGTCCTTGGACTCGTGCAAAGTTTCATGTTAGGTTATTGAACCTCGAGTGCAATAGAAAAGCTCGATAGCCTCGAAAAGTGTAGATACAATAACACTGAGGGTGTTAGCTGAGTATTGGGTTGATGGCAGCTCATCCTGCCCTGTCCAGATGAATGTTGTTGGCTTGATTCGCTGAAATGTTATGTATTACTATATATGAACTTACGTACACCCCATGGGGTAGGTTAGTAACAGTCGGTGTGGCGGAGAGAAAGCTTAGCAAAAACCGAAACCACCCAACTTATTCGTACCATTTGCTCGTTTCTCGTATTGGCAATTTCATTATAAAAGCAGTATCTACGTTCCTGTAGCGAGTTTGAATGTATTTGTGTGTAGATTTGGGACTACCCCAACAAATTTAACGTCTAGAAGTGCTTTCCTCTGAACAGTAGAACATGAATACATGCTCGCAGATTCGTACATTTGCATCGGGCTATGAATTGAATGAATACCAGAGAAGAGAGGCAGAATAAACAAAATATGAACACAAATACTCGTATCTACACTTACTTTTTGGGTAATGTCATTGCCAAAATTTGGTTTTCTATGTCATTTGCCTATGTACACATAGGCGAGAGGGCTGGTTGTGATAACCTTTGAATTTTTTATCATAGGTCAGGTGAGAGGACTGCTATTGCTTTTTGCTTGATGGCTTGTGTGTGGATAGTAGTGTAGAGTAGGGGTGTTAGAAAACGATCGTTTTGTGTATTTTCTAAGGACGGACATGCATCTCTCTGCTCTCTTAAAACATATTTCGTAAAATTTTGCAAGCATTAGACAATTTGGAAGAAAAATCAAACTTTTATTATTTTGTTTGTGTTTCTTGGTAGTTCAGAGCAGAAATATCCGAAATTCTGATACTCAACTTGATGAAGTCAATGTCAATAATTCATCAGTAGTATGCAAAGTGATGTACAAGGCATTTAACCTCCGAGCCCATTATGACGTAGGGCGGTATTGTTAAGACGCTTGAAACTATTTCGGTATAACACGGCTACTAAACTGCTTTATCTGAGGTCTGTGCGTAAAGCATACTGTGAATTACAAATTGTATCTCCCACTCGAATAATAAAGTCTACCTGTGTTATATTTTTTTATCGTAAGATGTGTGGTTTGTCAAGAATTTTGAGCAGATGGAGTGAGTTTTTTTCAAACTTAAGACAACAAATAACTGAAATAAAGTTAAAGATAAAGTTTTATTTTGATGGCTTTCAGATTTTTATTTGTTAGGATGTCGGTTTTTTCATCAGTTAGGTTCTGCTAAAATGCAAATACTTAAAAGATCCCATTCGCTATCTGCGGAGCCAGCAATTTTAGAAAGAGGGAGATTTCAGAATTTGTATTTCAATTACGATAGATACCTGGGATTGACACCTATACTGGGTAACGAAGGTAAAGGATAACCCTGCAGATGGAATACGGCATTTCATTTCTTTGGAATGCCTTTAGCTTACCTTACTTACTTACTTAGTTACTTACGCGGCGCTACTGACCGGGGTGGACCTGGGCCTCAACCAATAAGCCCCTCCAATTAGCGCGCTCTTTGGCTAACTGCCTTTGGTTGCGCACTCCAATTTGGCTGAGCCCCATCTAGGGCGATGCCTTTCTCTTCTGCGTTGTTCCTCCGGATTAGAGTCGAAGACTCTGCGGGCTGGAGCATTGGTGTTCATTCGCTGTACATGTCCCAGCCATCTCAAACGCCTAATGCGCAGTTTTTTGACCAGGTCGATGTCGCTGCACAGCTCGTAGAGTTCACCGTTGAATTGTCTCTTCCAGACCACCCAAGGCATAGTGGACCAAATATCTTACGAAGAATTTTTCTCTCAAAACGACCAAGCATATCTCCATCCACTTTAGAAAGGGCCCATGCTTCGGAACCATAGAGCAGGACTGGGATTACAAGGGTCTTATATAGAGTTTCCTTCGTTGTCCGGGAGAGAGCCTTACTACACAGTTGCCTTCTCAGCCCAAAGAAACAGCGATTGGCAAGCGTTATTCTTCGTGCGATTTCTGAAGAGATGTCGTTTTCAGACGTGATAGCAGGGCCGAGGTAGACAAATTTCCTTACTACCTCAAAGTTATAGCTGTCGATTGAGACATACTGGCCGATTAGTCGATGTTGGGTGGCCCTTCTTGTTAACAGCATATACTTTGTTTTGCCCTATACCCATTTTGGTCGTTTCTGTTCCTAATTCCTATTAATATCAGAATCGTCGGCATATACAAGCAATTGAGCAGACTTTTGAAAGATCGTACCTCATGTGTTGGCTTGTGAGTTTTGCACAATTCTTTGAAGAATGATGTTGAAGAAGTCACATGACAGCGCGTCGCTTTGGCTAAATCTGTTTTTGACATCAAAGGTCTCGATTAGGTTGTTACCAACCTTGATGCAGCAGCGAGCTCTCTTCATCGTCATCCTGCACAAGCGGTCAAGTTTGGCAGGGATGCCAAAACTAGATATGGCTCTGTGTAGCTCTTCCCTGTAGATGCTGTCATATGCGGCTTTAAAATGGATTAAAAGGTGGTGAGTATCGATCTGAACATCTTGGGTTTTCTCCAGGATCTGCGGTGGTTTGAGTATTTGGTCAATTGTGGACTTACCGGTCCTAAAACCGCACTGATAGGATCCAATCAGATAGTTGACAAATGGTTTCAGGCCCTCGCACAATACGGCAGACAAGAACTTATATGTGATGTTTAGGAGACTAATACCTCTATAGTTGGCGCAATTTGGAGTCTCTCATTTCTTTTAAACCGGGAACACGAAGCTCCATTCATCAGGCATATAGTACATTCATCCGAAAAAATCTTAGAAATGCGTTGGAGTATGCTCTCTACCAGGTCAACTGCTGCTGCCTTAAATCGTTCGGCGGCCCGGTGGCCTTGTTCGACTTGAATATAGAAATTGCTATCCTTTCTTCATTTTGGTCGGGTGGACGGAATCTCTGACTTGCTTCGCCAATATTGAATCGTTCGCTCTGCCTGACAGCGGAATTTGTGCCGTCTTCGCCGTTTAGCTGTCTGCAGAAATGGTTTTCCCATATCCTCAGCACCGACTGTGACTCTACCACAAGGTTTCCTTACTCATTTCTACAGGTTTCCGTTCGAGTCTTATTACCCTGACACGTTCTTTTTACCTTTTGGTAAAACTTCCGAACATTATTCCTGGAGTAGCACATTTTTATTTGTTCGATCGCGCGGTTCTCATATTCTTTTTTTTTCTCCGAAAAAGCCGAAGTTCTTCCCTCCTCTTTTCTTCGTAGAGCTCACCAGGCGCTCTTGTCCTTTTGTGCAGCGCCGCGTTGTAGGCATGTTGTTTTGCTGCATCTGCTTGCCGACACTCTTCATCAAAGCAATAGTTTCATAGCGGTGGGCGGGTGAAACCCAGTTTGTCAGTTGCGGCATTTGTGATGGCTTTTTGGCATCTAAGCCACTAGTCTTCAGCACTTGAAGTTGGCCGCAAAAGACTACCCGAGAGGTGAAGGGATACGCGATCAGCAAATGTTCTGGCGGCTTGTTGCGGTTGCAACCGTTCAACGTTAAATCTCCTCATAGTATTTCTCCGTTGTTGTGGCGTCTGAGATATCCGTAGACGTACCTTGGCAGCAACTAGGTAGTGGTCCAAGTCTATGTTGGCCGCTGGGAATGTTCGGACATCTAAAATACTTTAGGAGTGCCATACGTCTATTGCAACGTGATCAATCTGGTTGACAGTTTGCTGGCTAGTGTCTGTCTTGTTCTCTTGTGAATATTGAGATGAGGAAACCGTATGCTTGCTATAGTAACGTTATGTCCCACAACGAAATCGATTAGCCTAATTCCGTTTCCAGACGTGTTATCTTGTAGTCTATGTCTTCCGATTTCGGTATTAAAGTCGCCTGGGACATTGCTCGTAGATTTTGTCGAGGAGCTCGTAGAAACTTTCTTTGATAGAATCGTCTTTCTCCTCTGTTGGGGCGTGAACGCATATAAGGCTGACGTTAGCGAATTTACCATTGATACGGATTGTTATAAGGCGTTCACTCACGTGTTGAAAACTCAAGACTTCTTGCCTAAGAAATCCGCATCCAAATAGACGCTGCTTACGTTCCGTATAGCAATCACCATAGTAAACATCACAGTTTTTCATCTTTGTTTTGCCCGGCCCATCCCATCGCACTTCTTGGATGGCGGTGATATCTTCTTTATAACAGTCTAGGGCTTCCGCTAATTTTTCTGCTGCACGCGGCCTGTTCATGGTCCGAACATTCTACGTGCAGATCCGAAAATCGTAGTCTTTTGTTCGTCTTGCAGGGTCGTCAACAGTCAATTCGTCCTAATCCGAGGCTATTGGTCGCTTCGTAACAATTAATTTTTACGTGGTTGTGCACTTTACCCCACTCACAATCTACAGCCTGGTGGATTACCAGAACCTAATAAAGTATAATTGAGGTTTTTAAGGTATGAGATCTAAGATTCTTGAACATAAGGTCGTAAGGGTAAGGGCTTGCCTATACATTCCAGTCCTGTAATCAGAGTTGTCCTTAGATATCCTTCATTTGTGAGCTACTACCACTCGAGCCTTTCAGTGGTGGTCGCAATGCACATTTATAGCAAGATTAAATGCTTTGATGCCGTTCCCTATTGAAAATATAGGTTCAAGTGTTAGGAATGTGGAGCTGTATCCCGTCCATATGTAGGGATCTAAACTTAGTTTGATGTAATAACTTTGTTTCTAACCTGGTTAGTTTAGTCTAGCTGTCAGTTGTTATCTTCTTTAGTGTGTTATTACTTGCTGGAGCCTTGACCTCAGCTTTCTCTACCAATTGCTCGCAAATTTTTTGAAGTCCATTTTTAATTTAGCTCGTCTAGCCATTTGAGTGACTTAAATTAACGTTTATGAGAACGGTACCGAGATAGCTCTTGTCCTCCTATGTATCATCGTTTTATGTTTTTGTGGCACTTGCTCTCTACACTCTTTACCCATTTACACCAGTTACGATATCTTGGGCAAAGTAGCCACTGGACTCTACACATGGACTTCGATGAAGAGCTCTGAGAATCATTAGCGATTACAGCTATGCGTCGTCGAAATTCCCTACAGCACTTCGGTTTATTGTCATCCAGTGATCTGTGTTTATTGTGACTCCTTAAACCGATGCTTCGGCCAAGCATCAATGCATCCACAAAAATTGAGCTTTTGGTGCGGTTTATGGCATGGTGGCATCATCGAACTCTATTTCTTTCATAATCAGGAAGGGGACACCGATGTCAACCGACTTTCTGTGATCAGAGCTCGATAGCATCGATATATCTGAGCTTTTGTTTCAACAAGACGGCGCTACATGCCATTACAAGCGGCGCAACCCTCGAAGTTGGGAAGAAGAAATTTGGCGACAGGGTTATCTCACGGCGAGCGTTCATCAATTGGCCGCCCGGTCATCCGATTTGACAATGCTATATTATTTTCTCTGGGGCTACGTCAAGTCCTTAGTCTACGCTAACAAACCAACCACCGTGGACGAGCTCGAGGCCAATATTCGACACGCTATCGCCGGAATAACGCCGATCATATTGGATCGAGCCATCAAAAATTGGAGCCACCGCTTGAAGCACTGCCAGCGAAGTCAAGGCGGCCATTTGAATGATGTGCTATTTCACAAAGAATGGCATGAACGTAGCTTCAAAATAAAGCCAGAATCGATATTATATCTCACTCCGTTGTTTTATTTATTTTTGTTCCTCTCGTTCTTATCTGGTCGCCCTGTTCGCTAGTAGCCGAAACACATCTCGACTACAGCATTGTTATTCCTTCCCTTGATATGGCGAAGCCAATTATATGGTCTTTGTTTAAGCTGCATCCGTATCTCGGTGCAGACTAAAGAGTTCGACCTTCGTTACAGCTTTTCATTTATTTGGCGCTTTCGAATGCAGGAGAAAATTTCGGACGATGGGTTATTGTTTCAAAAAACTTCAGGGATTATCGCCTTATCTCTCACCACACATTTTGGTGGGGGCTGAGGCCCCCAGTTATTAGCTTAATACAAGCTTAATCTAACTTAAAAACTAACAGAAAGACTTAAGAGCTAGGGACCAAGGAAGTGATGGAGGAGATCTTGTTTAAGACGAGGAGTGCTCAGGTGGAAATCAAAAAGGGAGAGATTTGAGTTGACCTTTCCGAGCATTCGGGAGACTCGTTCGTTGGAGCCATAAGAGGTGCTGTGGACTGGTAGACAGAAGAGACGAGGACAACGTAGACTGCGGGGGTTGGTATTGAAGGAAATGGAGTTCAATGGAGTGCATCCCATTCGATGGAGCCTGAGAGAAGTCGATGAATAAAAACAATGTCAGCAGTATTCCTACGTTCTTCTAACGAATTCATATTTCGAAGTTTGAGGCGGTCCTGATAGGGAGGTAAGATTAAAAGGTCGTTCCACGGCAGACCACAGAGAGCAAATCGGAGGAATCAACGTTGAATACCCTCGATTCGGGAAACATGAACCCGGTGAAAAGGGGACTAAGCTTGACTGGCATATTCAAGCAGGGAGCGAAGAAAGGTAATATTGAGAGATGTGGTTCCATAAGGGTTGGAAAATTCCTTGGACCATTGTTTAATAATGCCAAGTGATGAGTTGACTTTGAGGATCATCTTATCGATATGCGAACGGAAATTAAGCTCACAGTCGAATAATATGCCAAGGTCTTGAAAAGACTGAACCAGAGGAATTGGTTGACCATGGAGAAAATAAAGCCGGGGAGGAGACGGGTTGCATTTACGAGAGAAGGTTATAGATTGACATTTGGCTATATTAAGTTCTAGGCAGTTTTTGAGGCACCAGATTGAAAACCGATCAAGGCCTTCTTGAAGAAGGACACAGTCATGGGGAGAGGAAATAGTTTTAAAAAATTTTGCGTTGTCAGCGTAAAGGGAGAGGGAGCAATGTTTAATGACTTTCTCAACATCGTTAATACTAAGAATGAAGAGAAGAGGGCCAAGATGACTGCCTTGTGGAACTCCAGATCAGACCAGGAATGGAAATCCGTTTGAATAAGAGAGGCTCAAAGCCGAGAGCAGACAAACGCTTTAGTGAAATCAGTTGTGATAACATCGATTTCTTTGCTATTTTCTAAGGCTAAGGGAGCAAAAGACACGAATTCAACTAGATTTGTGGTAGTTGACCTCCCTTTTAGAAAACCATGTTGTCGGGGTGAAATAAAAGGCTTGCATTTGAAGCTTAAGGCTTCGTATAAAATACTTTCAAAGAGTTGGGACGATAACTGGTTATAAAAGAGGTCTTCCAAATCTGGGGAAATTCTCCCGATGTAAGGGATGGACGAAAAAGGATGGAAAGGGGTGGAGACAGGTTGAATGAGCATTTGTAAACACGGCGGGGAGTCCATCTGGGCCAGATAAAAATTCATTCTTCCTATTTAGTAACTTTTCTTCAATAACTGCAGGGTCGAAATTTTGAGTGAGAAAGAGACCAATGGAAAAATTTGGCAGATCATTGAAATAAGAGGGATCTGGCACGAAGGAGTTCTTGGCAAATGATTGTTTGAAAAATGTAGCAAAAAAGTTGGCGATGGTAGGAGAATCACTTGAAGATTTGATTTCAAAAGCGAGAGAGGAAGAATAACCATCAGTCTTAATTTTGCAATTGACAAATTGAAAATTGGACTTGGGGTCATTAATAAGATTGGTTTGCGCACTATTTCAGCCCTGATAGAGGGAGTTATAGAGTTCAATGAAATGAAGATGTGTACCTAGATGATTTGAATAGTCGGAAGAAGAGTGGGTGCGAAGGAATACCGCCCATAACTTGTTTCTTTTGTTTCACAGAGAGCGCAGTCTACGATTATACCAAGGAGGGGATGTAGAAGAAGTTTTATGGCGGGAATATGGCACATAAAGGAAGATGGATTTGAATATTTCTCTGTAAAAAATTTAGACTACCTCGGGTATTCGCTATAATTTCTCAACTTCTCGAAGTTGCTGTTGTCAGTCATGTTTTGTTTCTCGGTTCAGTTTTTGTGACCTTCTCCTTCATATTGCATATATGTATTACGGTTTGTGAGAAAAGATACTCTCGGTGTTTACACATACTCCAGCACAAAAGGCACAATATCACAGCTCATCTCTCAGTCGAATCCTAGCACAATTTTGATAATGCTTCGGAGAACTGCATGGCACAGCTTGATCAGGTTTTTTCCAGGAAATTAACTAGATGCATGAGATATTCACATGTTAGCTTTAAAAGCCTCCAAAGGATATCCCTCGATATGTCTTATACAAGGTCATGCACCACCAAAACCTCATTACATCTATATTTGACAAATTAAATAGGTCAGTGAATTTACATCTAATTTCTTTGCAGAAAAAAGCAATACACTTGTTCAAATATTTTCCTTAGACTTCACCTTAAAACTTTCTAATTAACCTCTCTAACGAATAACGACAAGTTTTCCTCATCGATTAGGGGCCACAGAATCAAAAATTTTGAATAACGAAACAAATTCACATCTCCTAAATACTTCTGACCCAGAATCATCTCGTTTACAGGGAAAAAATATAAAAATAAATACAAAATTTCGAAATACTCAAATTGTGTATTTCAAGATACATTCGCACGTCCGTCGTTTTTATACGAGCACCGCTGCTGATACGGTCTACAACAACAGCGCTTTGAAACGTTCTAGATTTTTGACTTTTCTAATGCGTGCTATGATGAGCTGAGTGTTCGTGAGTTTTGGAACAATATTCGATTTGACATTTAGACAGGTGGATGTTCTCATTTGATGGATTGTTTAACCATTTATTTTGTTTTCCTTTTTAAATATGAAAAAAACAACAATGTTTTTTTTAAATTTATTTATGATATGTTGTCATAGATGTCTTTTGGGGTTTTTTGGGTCACATATTCGATCACTTTGGAGACGAGTTGGTGTCATAATGTTATTAAGTCGTTCGGTTTTATATGTATATTGTAATATTAATGTACGTATTCGAGAAGTGGTCACTTAAGAGAACGAAATTTTAGAAAGCAAAAATAGACAGAAGGAGTTTTTTTCTGAAAGTTAATTGGGTTATTCAGTTTTATTTTTAAGATTTATTGAATTTATAAAATATTTTTGGATAGTTGTAAATATTCTTTACAATACCTTGAATTTGTTTATAGATCTGAAATTAGGCTTTTAAAATCTACAAGCAAATTAATGCAAACGGTATACTGCTATCTGACGTTCGAAAATTAATGGAAAAGTAGCCGGGGAATCTGGAGAGACAGTGTATACACTAAGCTTACATTCGAGAATCCAATGGCGAATTTTTCAGTAAGGGAGAACGACTCAGAGAATCTAATGATTCAGAAACTCTTTTGTCTGATGATTAAGAAAAACAAGAAACTTCAGTTATGACAACAAACTGGTGGCCAACTTGCTCCTGATATACTCGTATGTATTTAAATCTTATACTCAAGAACTAGAAAACTAGAATCCGTCCATGCAATCTGGATCTGAAATGATGAAAAAATAGGAAAATATCGTCTGATAAGGCGAAGATATTCGCTCGAATCTTGATTTTTTCTGATCCCTGATCATACCAACCACGTGCTCAAGCACTCATCAGGTGTTATTCATTTGGTAATCCAAACACTTTTTTTGTCAATTATTGAAACACAAACACAGGTCAAACCATGGCCAGAATCCTCGTATCACTGTATATGTTGTATGTACTCGTATGCAGTACCTAACCATACTGGGGATGGGGATGAACCTGAGGCTCCTCCATTTAGGCAGGCAGAGTCGAGGTCTTCTCTACTCTTCCATTCCATCGTCTAAGTTCAAAGATTATCTTAACACATCCAAGTCGTTGCCTTCGTACAGTTCGTTGCTGTACCTGCGCTAGCTAGACGCTGACTGTCTCTCATAACAGCCTTTACCGGCCTCATTATTTATTGAGAAATACATGGTGGAATGATTGAGGCTTACATAAATTTACTCGAATTGTTCGAAATAGGCTTTGCTACTTAATTGCTATAATTATTGTAATAAGAGTTATTCTTCTTTTGATCTCAATAGATAGAGCCGAGATAGACCATATCACTATGAGGGAGATTTGTGTTGATTATCCCTTTTTACGGACAGCATATACTTCATTAAGACCAATCCCCACAGATGCATTCTTCTGATTACGAGTATGTTAACATCTTCGACGTATGAACTGTTTAAAAATTGTGCTTCTGTTGTTGGCGTGTCAGTTTTGCAGAATTTTAACAAAAACGATCTAAAAGAAATCACATGGCTGTACGTTGCCTTCCTTGGCTAGTTTTTTGATACCGAAGTCTCAGTGAGGTCTTCGCCGGCCTTGCTGGAGCAGTAAGGAGTTTTAAGCCCAATTGTTCTGCCGGGCCGAATTAGCAACGGTTTTCTATTGTAATTCTTCGTCAGATCTCCATTAGGGTGTCATTCGTGGAGTTCACGTTTATTCCGAGGTATGTGAACTTCCAACTACTCGTATCCCGGAATTGTTGCTATCCATAGTGATGTTTTGTCCTAGGCGGTGAACAGATGCTGGTTTATTTATTGATAACATGTACTTAGTCTTGTCCTCGTTCTTCAACCGCCGTGAAAGCCTCTATCACGGAAACGTGATGATGTCAATATATATTCACATATCGCAGCAGCGATAGTGCCCTGCGCCTCTGCTTGCCGAAATCCGATGCTCGTTTGAAATAGTCCGGAGGAACTACTCCAAATTGCACGTTCCAGCGTCACGCGACACATCTGGACCAGTTTTGCCGGGATCCCGAATTCAGCCATCGCCGTATAGACCTCCTGACGATGAATTCTATCATATGCGGCTTTGAAGTCGATGAATAAGTGGTGAGTCTCGACCTGAAATTCGTTGGTCTTCTCCAGGATTTGTCTCAGTGTGAAAATTTGATGTATATTCCAGAACGGTTTAAAACTCTCACATAGTACTTTGGATAGGATCTTATATGCAGGGATATGCCTGGATGGTTCGCCTTTTTTGTAGATGGGTCATATGGACCTGATAGTCCAATCTTCGAGCAAGCTTTATTCCACCCATACTTGGTTGATGATTTGGTTCACGCGCCTTACCAAAGCATCGCAACCGTATGTGAAGAGCTCCGCTGGTTGGCCATTGAAGACTGCGGCCTTCTTGTTCTTCAGCTATTTTTAGCCAAGCTGACTTCTTCTATACTGGGTGGTACAACTGGTTCTTCATTGACTGAATGTGGGTTCTCTTCTTGCCCTATCATTCCCTATACATGATCTAATTTAAGTAGCAGCTGCTGGAAATGCTACTTAAACAAATCCACTATCCCCTGTGCTTCGGTGACTTGGTTTCATTCGCAGTTTCGAAGAGCCTGTGTTCCGATCTTGAACCCAGCCGCCAGTTGCTTGACCTTCTTGTAAAACCTCGCGGGACTCTTCAATCTCCTTGAGCTGAGAGGCTGCGTAAGCCCTCTTCTTTCTACGCAGGATCTTTTTCTCCTGGTTCGATACTCTTCCCTCGCTGCACTTGTTTTGCGCTGCAGCGTTTTCTAATGTGCATCTTCTGTCATCTTTTTCCGGTATACGCATTCATCATCATACCACGGAATCTTTCTCTGAGGTGGCTGGTACCCTACAGTGGATTCGGTTACCTCCTTAATGATTTCGCGATACTGGCACCACTGATTGTGGGTATTGGTGGTGGGTGACTGCACAGTGGAAAGTTTCTCACTCAGGCACTCTGTAGACTCTGGCTACTCCAGGTGTGCTTAGGCGCCCATAGTGGAATTTCTTCTTCTGGGCAGTTCCCATCTTCTTCTTGTTGGACAGTCGAGCTCTGAATTTAGCCGCAACAAGAAAATGGTCAGAGTCGACGTTTGCCCCTCGGAATGTGTGCACGTCGAGGTGTGGGCCTTGCATCGATTAGAATATGGTCGATTTGGTTGATAGTTCAACCGTCTGGAGAGCACCAGGGTGCTGTGCGGATCCTTAGCCTTAGAAACCTAGTGCTGCCTATCACCGTATTAGAAGCTGTTGAAAAATCGAGTAGTCGGTAGCTGTTTTATGTTGTCGTTTCGTGGATTCTGTGCTTACCAACTCACTCGTGAAAGATGTTTTCCTTTCCCAATTTAGCATTGAAGTGCTCGAGCACAATTTTGACATCATACTCCGGACTGGCTCCGTAGGCTCCATCCAGGAAATTATAAAACTCCTCCTTGATAGGGTCTTCAGCCTCGTCGGTAGGTGCATGTGCACATATCAGGCTTATGTTTTGGAAGGTGCCCTTGATGCCAGGTGATCAGTTATCGGCTTGAAGTTCATGACTTTTTCCCTAAGCCAATTTCCAACGACGAATCTGCATCCTAATGCATGCAATTTTTTATGGCAGCTGGAATAAAAGTCGCTATTTTTCCCTTTCATCTTTTCTGATCCTATCCATCGTATCTGCTGGATCGCGGTAATATCTGCCTTGTACCGCGTGAGGACAGATTCAAGCTTTTTAGTAGCACCTGGGGTGTTATTCATTCATTATCCGAGGCTGGTTGTGTCTCTTTCATAACTAAGTTTTTTGACATGGTCGGGAAGTTACCCCGACGGCACAACCCCCAACATGGAGGGTCAGGCCATTGTTTTGACCTTAGGACAGCTGGCCGGATATTCCGGTGCCAGTAGCTCACTTCGGGTTACGAGTGCTGCCGTTGACACATTACGAGTTCATCCGCCACCAACTCTTTTCCAACACCCTGGCTCAGTATTGGAGATCCCTATTGCCCTGGTATCCGGATATGGCAAAGCAGCTCATATGGGGATTACATTTGGTAGTCCGGCCTAACTGGAATTCTAGAGAACTCGTCCACTGCCGCCTGGAAAAAGAAGAAGTGCTTGAGTGAAAAGACACTCTCCCCCCTCTCTCTACATTAAATTTGAAAATAATAAAAATGTTCATTAATTTGAATTATTCTAATGTCTGCTTCTGAGAATCCGGTGTTTTACTAGTTTCGTTTGTTTGTAGATCTCGAAGGCAGCTCTGGCCCTTCTATGCAGCTTCCATGTGCTTACAGATACTTTTCATCAATCTACAAACAATAATAGAGCCGGCGAATGTGATGTCTGTTTGGAAGTGCTGCCATTTGTATTCAGTACCTGGCAGGCAGTATATGATTTTTCGGAAAATTCGCTGGGCAGAGGCTGTTTCTTTGGCTGTAAAAGAGGTATTGCTAATTTAAAATGCGAGTTCGGAAGTTTTGATTATGTAGATTACATACAACCTTTGGGAAGGAGATTTTGGAAAGCTGCAAGAAGCGGTTATGTGCTGTGATAACCCAAGTCTAATCATATCGGCAACATAAACCCAAGAATAGGCAATAAATAGGGAGCAGTTAATAAAGAAGCTGCAAAAAGCAGACAGTCAAAAAATAAGCAATGCAATGCTAGAGGGAGAAAGTTTTTGGATACTTGCGATCCTTTCGAACTAAGAATATTTCATGGGACGAGCGACAGTGATTGGAATGGATGAATAGTAAAAAAAAATATGTGTCTTGAAATGCATCATCCATCTTCTGAGGTGATCATCAGCAGATATTAGCTGGGAGTCGTCTAGGCTTCCCATCTGATATTATATTGCGCTACTTCGTCTTTGTAAAAAATTTACTGTTACATGGGTTTGTTTCATCTTCCGCTTGTGCAACTAAACTCTTTATGTGCTTATCCTTGTTTCGTCCCTTTTTCATTACATTATACTCTTACTTACATGTCTCTTTCTTAGGATGACTTGCTCTTATCAGATACAGTTATGGGAAGATATTTTCTAAGCTGTCGGCTCACCATAACGTGGTGTATTTGATCTACAGCTTATATGGGACCTATTTCCGATAGCTTAATCGTAAATATAATAAAATATTAAATCGCCGTTGACCGTTGTCATTTCGGCCACCAGCCTTGCTTGAGAACTTAAACCCGATCAATGTCAGCAATAGCATGCTGACTGAATGGTTATGATAGACAAACAAACTGTCTGATGTTATCATCATGACAGTCCATATCAACTCAACAGAAGCCCTAAAACGAACATCAGTTCCTCTCCGAGGGATTGATTTCCGTTTCAGAACATTTAGAGGAAATAGAAAGCTGTTAGCTGTTGCAAATACAGGCGGTCTATCAATAAGTTACAATATTTTTTCCTATTCCTTCCTGTTATCCCCATGTACAACTGTCTGGATATAATTGTAATAATAATAATAATAATAATAAGAGCCACCCTGTTTCCCAACATTTTGTCTACCTAGTCTGCACTTCGATTTTACCAGAGACGAGTTCAAACTGACGTAGATGGCCCTACAGTCCGGCTCAATCATTGTCTTTTATCTCGATCGCTTCCATTTATGCACTCCAAATTAGTTAAGATCCTTTCTACTTGTGTCCACCTGCTGGGATAGATTTTTTTCTACTTCGGTGGCCCTCAGCTGTTCGGAGATTCGTTCTACATGTCCTGACCGTTGCTGTCACAATGCAGGTGCTCGTTGAATATATGCCGGCATTTACTGTCAATGCCATAATGTGAATTTCTGCCATTTTGTTAGAAATGAAAAAAATTTCACGAGAAAAGTGAAGTGTGAAACTGATGACATTAATTTGAAAAAATGATATCAGTCAAATGAAAACCTCCTGAATAGATGCACATGTGTGCTCATTTCACGGCTCAAAATTGGTGATTTCTTCTTCAATGTTGGCTTTCTAGACTTGTAATTTTTGTGGTTTATTGTGGTAAACACGAGATTTCAAAAAGCCTCAAAGAAAGAAGTCTCGCACCGTCAAATCTGGCGATCTGGCCGGTCAGTTCAAATCGCCAATACTGGATATCACACGGCCTGGAAATTGGTGATTCAAAATCTTCATCGTTGTCCGAGCTGTGTGGGCGGTTGCTCCAAAAATGCTCGAGACCAGCAACTTATGGCAAAAAAAAAACTCATTTAACATCTGTCTATCGGCGTCCTCAACAAAATAAGGGCTAATCACTTTATCACTCCAAATTCCGCACCAAACAGTCACTTTGAAGGGATGCAATGGCTCTTCGTGCATTTCATGTGGACTCTCCATGTCCCAGAAACGCAAATTTTGTTTATTCCCATAATCACTTAAGTAAATATAGGCTTCGTCGCTCATTATGATTTTGGATTAGAAATCATCTTCATCTGGCACCAGGTTTAGCAGAGCATGGGAGTAAGCTAACCTCACTTGATGGTCAGCATGCAGCAATTGGTGAACTTTATAAGGGAACATCTTCAGGTCTTTCGCCAAAATTGGCTGATGCCAATTTGTGTGCATCGTTATCTCGGACGTCCTTGACCACAGCAGTGATATTGTCGGTCGAATGAGCAATATTGTGGCCGGGCACTTCTTGCTGTGTTAAAACAATAGACCGGAAATTGGTCAAATAAGCAGCAACAATAATTCAGAGTTCTTCAAGTGTGTATCGCTGCATTGCTTGTTGTCAACTAATGCTCTATCTGTCTACAACATAAATGTCAAAGCACAACGACACTCGATCCCATTTGCCAAAATCATTGCACATTTATTGGGTCTACAAGTAAGTTTCCAGCGTTTTTTTTCCAAAATTTGAAGTTTTATTATGAAGACATAGTTACAATGCTTTATTCAAAGTATCGTCCATCGGAAGCTACAACTTTCCCCCATCTTTCTGGCAATTTATGAATTCTGGACCAACAAAATTTCTCGTCTTTCGAGCCCAAGAACGTATCGAGCCAATTTTTCATTTCCTCTACTGAGCTGAAGTGTATTTCCATAAGAGCGTTCTGCATCGAACGAAACAAGTGGTAGTCAGATGGTGCCAAGTCTGGACTGTAAGGCGGGTGAGGCAGAATTTCCCATCCACTATTTCCACCGAAACCGCAACATGTGGCCGAGCGTTGTCGTGATGAAAAATGACGGATTCATGCCTGGTCTCATATTCTGGCCGTTTTTCTTTCAATGCCCGCTTCAAACGAATTAGTTGGGTTCGATATAATGGTCCTTTGATGGTTTTACCACTCGGAAGCAGTTCGTAGTATACGACACCCTTTTGATCCCACCATATTCAGAGCATGACCTTATTCACGTGAATATTTCGTTTCGGCGTCGATTGGGCGGGCTCGCCGGGCTTTGTATACGATTTTCTGCGTTTAGGATTATCATAATAAGTCCATTTCTCATCACCAGTTACAATACGATGCAAAAATGATTTATTTTTATACCGCTGCAGTAACATTTCTGACATGTAAAATCGCCGTTCGACATCTCTTGGCTTCAATTCGTACGGCACCCAGTTTCCAACCTTTTGAATGAATCCCAGTGCTTTTAGGCGCAGGGAAACGGCTTTTTGCGTGACGCCCAATGATGCAGCAAGTTCTTCTTGAATCTGACATGGATCCTCATCCAGTAAAGCGTCCAATTCCTCGTCTTCAAAACTTTTCGGCTTTCCGGGGCGATCTTTGTCTTCAACTCCAAAATCACCATTTTTGAACCGTCTGAACCACTCACGGCACGTCGATTCACCAATACATTCCGCCCCATAAGTTTCTGAAAGCAAACGATAGGCCTCAGCCTCACTTTTCTTTATATTGAAGAATAAAAGCAGCGCTTCCCGCAAATTACATTTATTTGGCTTTAAACTTGCAATGATTTTGCTCGAAAAAATGTACGACACCGATAGAACTTCTCAAATATAACGCTGCAAAGTTGTTGACAGATACAAAACCTGCACATGGGGTCTGACATTTCTGCCCGGGATCCACTGGTGGCGCCATCTCTGACAAACGCTGGAAACTTACTTGTAGACCCAATACATTATGACATTATTTTTGCCTCACCTTGTATTTCCACAGATTTGAACAAGAGAAGAACTTCTTACGCAATTGCCTACCCAACTCAAAAAATGATATGAATAACACGAATTATTCTCTATTTGATCTATTTGCTAACGTCGTATATTGAGTAGCCTAGATAGACGAAGTCACGGACTACCTTGAAGTTATATCTGCCCTTTTTTGCATTTAGTCCAATACGTCGATGTTGCACGTCATTTTTCGTTGACAAATTTAATTGGTTGTGCGTTAATACTCGCAAACGCATCTTTCTAATCGTGTAGACGTACCGACGTTCGAAGGATCGTGCTTGTCACCTTTTTTGAACCTTTTTTTTGACAAACCTCTATCCCTATCGCACACAGCGTACATTATCTGTCCTCATCCTGCACAGTCGAACGAATTTGGCTGAGATGCTAAAAGTGAACATCGCTGTGAATACCTCGTCTCTATACTGATTGATCTACAATATCATGATCTGCCGTATTGTAAAAATGTGGTCAGACGTGGGCGTTTCTGACCTAAAACATTTATATCGACCTTTCAAGCTGCTGAAGTGATGATTTGGTGATAAAGTGATGATTTCTCGGATTGCTCTATTCAAAGGGTCTCCTTTCTTTAGGAACTTCTTCCTGTGCTTCCTTCGGATCATATCATAGAAATAAGTTGGTGCATGCATATTACCAACTTATATTGCTGATAAGCTGTCATCCTTTGCAGCTTCATTCGTTTTAAGCTTAAATATCGGCGGTCTCACACTATCAAAATTGGATGGACGGAAGCCTCCGACATTTGATGAGGGCGACAAAAGACTACTGGATATTTTAAGGGAAACGCGATTAGTGGTTTTAGCTATTCCATGTCGATATTCTTCATAGGGTATGTGGATCCGTACCTTGGCTACAGCAAAGTGGTGATCCGAGTCAATGTTGTCCGCTCGGAAATTCGGGATATCCATAGTGATAATGATGGGTGAGTTCCTTGCGCTTATCCAAATGTGGTCAGTCTGGTTGACATTTGATTACAATGCGATGTAGTTTGTCGATTTGCCTGAGCTGTGATTGTGAAAGCTCTGTTTACAGATAGAACTACCCAAGATGTCCTCATTTTGCTGTTTTACGTTAAAGCTGTAGTATACATATACAGCTCTTTGAAAACCTTTCTTTCCTGTGGAGTCGTGGATACTCAGTAGGCTAATATTGAATGCGATCATCATGACGAATGAGTTTAATATGCCTAAAACTTAAATCCTCTTGTCTTGCCTCTAAATAGCAAATTCGCACCCGCGTAGTCACTGTTGCCGGCGGCACACAGTGGGGCAAAACGGCCACAAAACTGGAAACAATTCCTGTGCTGGATTTAGACGAGTGAAACTTTTTGAAATCATTAGATATCACTTATTAATGGTAAATAAACTCATTTTCACTTTTAAATTTTTTATTTTTTACGTTTTAATTAAGAATTAAAGTATTTATTTAAGAACACATAAATCGAACAATTTTATTTACAATTGTCTCATATTTTTTTCGAACTCATATAAATATATAAAGACGTAATAAAGAATATATATAGTGCATAATATAGTTTTTCAATTGGTTTCAATGTTTTTACAGCGAAGTTAAAAGATTGATCCATCTAATGAAGAATCATCGTCGCTCTCAAATTTGCTATCAGATGCATCACCTGCACAAATAATCAAATTAAAAACATCTTTGGGAAATGATTTAATTTTTTTTTTGAAGTTTTCTCAGACTTGTAATTAGTGGAGCAGATGTAATCAACATCAAATTAAAAACATCTTGATTAGCCCTCTTCCTGGAGCATTTTCTGGAGTAGCTTTCTTAAAATCTTTATTTCTCGCCTCCTGAGCTTCTTCAGATAACTGTCCGAAGAGCAGTGGATATTACATCTTATCCCTGGATTAAGAGTTTGCGCACAGCGGGAGGCATAAAGAACCGCGGATAGATGCTTACAAAGTATTTGGCGGTATTAATTGCGAATTTTTTGAAGTTTTCAATGTTTATTTCATATCCGCGCCGCTTGAAATTGCCACAAAAATTGTATGAAATTCTTCAATTAATACTATGTCAACACCCAAAATTTCGGAGACGAGGTTTGTATTGTTAAAAAATCTCCGAGCAGTGTTGCCATCATTTGTGTTGCCAAGCTCTGGTTTTGGTTGATCAATATTATGCCCCATTCGATTTTTGAATTAATTTTTTATTCGAGCTTTGTTTCCTGCCACTAATTTTTTGTCGTCATTTCTGGCTTGCCACTTTTTGATTGACAGTTTCCATATATCCAACATGTAACAGACATTCAAACACTCTGATTCAAACTCTAAAGTATCGAGTTTATGAGGTTTTGACAACGTCTTCTCTATACCATTGAATTCTTTAGAGCTTGCACCACAGATAAAGCAAGGTTGAGTGGAGGTATTATTAGCTAATGCGTTACACACTTTCCCATCCACCATAGGTAATAACAGCTTGTGAGTAACGCTAAAAGTTTTGCCATCAACGTCCACTACCGAAGGGTTTAATTTCTGTATTTGTTCATCAATATGCATCTTTTCGGCAATTCATAGTTTTGCCGATTCTTTTACGAAACATATTTTTAAAGGATGACAGTATCTCGTAGAAGAAGGCCGCGGGTTTTGCCACACAATTTCTCTTTTATCCGAATTGTCAGTCAATAAACAGTTGCAATGGTACCATAGAAATAATAAAAACACTGGAATCATTAGCATCCATTCCAACATATTTTTGCTTATATGAACTATGGCCTGAACTTCCGTCGAAGCCCCACTTTGATAAAAACTCTAATTTGTTCAGTTGATCGTTGTTTAATTCCGTGTTTAAACATTTATGAGATTTTATCAAGCATTCAGTGGTGTGGTTCATAACTGCCTGAAGAGAAACTTCAGCGGAAAATGAAGATACTTTGATACCTTCTGGATAAGTATTTTTTTGGCATTTAGAAAGACTTTATATGAAGGAAACCTTTCAGGATGGATCTTTGCTTCTAATGACATCATACTGATGTCTCGTTAATTTTGCTTCTACAAGTGTCGAAAGGGCTTCTTCTCCTAACACCTTTACTTTTTGTTTTGTTTCCTGTGCTTCATAAGCTTTTTTGTAGTTAGTTGCACTTTTAGGTGAACGCAATACGTGTCCTAGCAGTTTAGAGGCCAGTACATGACCTGCAGCTCTCAGGCTTACCTTCGCAGCAAACCCTAATTCCATAAAGGAAAAATCTTTTTGTATATCAGCCGTTTTACATCGTTTTGATCTATCATTACATTCTTCAAAGTTCCCTTTTGGACGTCCTCTTTTGCATGAAGTTGTATTGTATTGCCTGAAACCAATTGATGTTTGCAACTACTTTTCGTTAATTTTCTTGAATCGTGCTACTTTGCGATCTGATCTGAATCATTTTTCTTTGAATCTTGAAACAAACTGAAAAGTGCGTTCCTGCAGGTCCTATTTCAAGAATTCTATTTTCTCCTCCAATGTTGCCCGTCCAGAATTGTTCATAATGTCGAATAATTTCATCCGAGATAAAAATAAATCACTTGAGTTCGAACCTAGGGCAAAATGTGAACATTTAATAAATTCATAAAAAACCAACCAAAAATGGCGCAAGTATGCGCAGCCGATCTCTTTTGAATCTCCATATTAGCCAATAAGTTCAACTATATAGAAATGCAAATATCTCGATGTGGAACTTCCACCTACTTTAAGCTTAAAGTTTTTGAAAAGACATAAAAAATGATAGTTTCTGGAACACACTTCCATTTTTCATTATTGTAAAACAACTAAAAACAGGCACATACATGGTTTACTGCAGATTAGAATATTAAACTACACACCTGAAACTTTCGATTCCATGTCTTGGCAATGTTCTTTTAACAAAACTACAGTATTTTGAAACCAACACTTTTTTTTCACTTTTGCACATCACTTTCGCAATCGTAATAAAACTGTGACTTCAAATGCTTACCAAAGAGTGGGAGAGCATGCAAATGACTTAAATGAGTGAATATTCGATGCACTGACATGTTATCTAACGGGAAACATGCAAAACATTATCATTTTTCTCATTTCATTTTTTGAATTGTTTCCGGTTTTGAGGCCGTTTTGCCCCACTGTGCGGCAGTCGGCTGTTACAGTGTTTCATCTTCTTTGGTTGGGCCATCCTATCGTCTTTCTTGGATGGCGATTAATTGTTCGGTTACACGTGATCTGCGAAGGAACTTGACATTATACCCACAGAATTGTTAATTTTTTATTTGCGCAGGTCTTCAACGATAGATCAACACATACAAGAGGCTCCTGGTTCGTATCAGTTGGTTATAACGTGGCCATCTGGTGACTAGTGCCGACAAATTGTTATATTGTCGTTCAGTAGTTCATATAAGACTTCTGTTATGTTCTCACGTGAATTTATCCATCTCATGTCCTCGTTCTGTGGTCCAGTCATCTTTGACAGTATGTTATAAGTTTAGTAAGTCAAGTCTGGTTGGGCGAGACCGCTACTCCCATGAGGAATAAAAATTAGTTACAGCACTGGTTATTGCCATGTTGATGCCACTTTGTGCTTACCCTAATCATCCAACACACCTAAGCATCGCTGTTCACATTATTACTCGTAAAACTTATTTAATCAAAAATCTCTTTTGTTCATTGATATGCGCCCAGCATTGAGCGGTTAGTGATTTTTAGCACCTACATGTAAAAAAAGACCATCATCTCTGGTTCTAAATATTCGAATACACACTATTAAATTTTCAGACCTATGAGGAGTAGATCTATGTTAATTTAATGCAAGTTCTTGTCTTTAGGTTGACAAGCTTACCTTCAACCTCCTTGCGACATTATTAGATTTCAGTTTGTTAAGCATCCACAGTCGGCCACATTTCATTATAAAAATTTAAAAACCTCAAACATATAAATGACAAATTTTCGGCAACATCCCAGCCAAAAAAGAAAATTTATTAAATTTAAAATCAAATATTTCTAAAAAATATTACAACGTCCAAAATCGTTGCTTCATACCATAATATGTCAAATTGATATTAATGAACTAGAACCTGCCACATTCTTACCAATAAATTAAAACAAAACTAAACAACAACAACACAACTATGTCTACTTTTTGATGATAACCAAAAAGCCGGCTGATCTAGCTACACACCGATTGCGTGAACGTTTTCCTCCTTCTTCAGTTCTCCATTTCTTTTCGAAATACAAATTCCCATATAATAAATATGTATAATGAACAAAAAAAAAAACTCTCAAAATAAAAAACGTGTGTTCGACAACTGAGTAATCATCGCCCAAATAGTATCTGACCTACATTTGAGGTGGGTGAACGCAAGAACGTAAAAAAAAACCCAAGAACCATCAGTTCGGGTTAAAAAACAACAGATAAGATTAAAAATAATTTTTTTTTCTGTAAACAAAAATAAACCTTAAACTTGGTAAGTATCCAGGGATATGTCGACATTGGATTAAAACCAACAAATATTGAAAAATATTATCTACCACTACACCAAAAAAAAAATTAAATAAAAAAAAACCAACAACAACAAGGGCAATAAATACATTTCTTGCGCTCTTTCCTGATACGAATATGAAGCTCTGACGATTTCGACATCAGAAACGCATTCTCATTCAAACTTATATTTGAAGAGCATGTATCTGTAGCTGTATCTGTATCAGTATTTACGTTTGACCTAAATTTTTTTAAATAATAAAATTTTGTATTAGACGATGAGTTACTTCACCAAGATAATTTTGTGTAGACAAAATTTGTATTGTACTATATACGGCAGTGAAAAATAAATTAAAGAATATAATACTGGGCACTTACTCGTGTGTTAAACGATCTAGTGGTTTCTCATAAATTTCGAGAGCGTTTTTAAGGCGGTTTGTTGTTTGTTTAGGGCGCCTAAGTTTAGTTATCTAGGAACTGACTGATTGTTCAAAATCGTGACTCAGTTCTCATGATCATGATCAAGAAGTGCTTGCGATTTCTTGCAGTGGTCCTCGCGCAACTATTTTTCCAAAACCAAGTGAAAATGCAAGTGAACGTTTCGTTACGTTTTTCTATCACCCTAGTGATAATGTGTGGCTCGGTATATAACATAGTCGCACTACTGTAGTATAGAGTGGCCTTGATGACAGAAATTGCATCTCAGATATCCATTTGAAAGCAAAGGGTTCACTGATTTCTTCTATGGTTTACAAGGGTATCGAAAACTAAAAGACATGTGTACGAGGGTTGACTGAAAAATTTCCGACCGAACAATGATACAAGATATTTTTTCTCAAATTTTTTTTTTATTTTTCTACACACATCTCCCAGCGATGCTCCCATCTCTCCAACCCGTCCAAATAGTACTTGTCGTTTTTCTCTGCAAAATATTTGTTCACGAAGGTGATTGCCTCCTCATTTGACGAAAATCTCTGTCCTCCGACGGCAGTTTTTAGATGAGGGAACAAAAGAAGTCTCTTGGGGCTAGATCTGCCGAATAAGGCGGATGTTCAAGCAGTTCAAACCGTAGTTCATGGATTTTCGCCATGGCAACCGCTGAGGTGTGAACCGGCGCGTTGTCTTGGTGAAACCAGATTTTCTTTTTCTGTAAATGTGGCCGTTTTTTCTCAATTTCTGCCTTCAGCTTGGCAAGTAATGATACGTAAGTATGCTCCTGTAATGGTTTTTCCTTTTTGAAAATAATCGATTAAGATAATTCCTTTACTATCCCAAAAACTAGTCGCCATCATTTTCCTAGCCGAAAAAACAGGTTTTGTTTTTTTTGGAGCCGGCTCGCCCTTTGCAGTCCCCTGTTTTGACTGAATTTTTGTTTCGTATAATTGTGTATCCAAGTTTCATCTACAGTAATTAATCGGCGCCAAAACTCGGATTTGTTGAGACTAAACTTCGCCAACAGAGCGTTGGAAATGTTCATTCGAACACGTTTTTGGTCTAACGTAAGCAAACGCGGCACCCAACGCGCGGACAGCTTTCTCATGCCTAAATCTTGATTTAATATGTAACAATCAAGTTGTTTGGGCATTTTCATAACCTCTACTATCACTCTCACTTTAATTCGGCAGTCGTCTAACACCATTTGATGTTATCGTCAGTGGTTGCAGGTTTTTGGACGTCACGAACGTTCATCATCTCCCAAGCTCTTACGGCTAAGTTTAAATTCAGCTGCCCAAAATTTCATTGTGGTAAATGATGGTGCAGAGGCCCTATACAAAGAGTCCATCTCATTTTTGATTTGCGTAGGGGTATTGCCTTTCAAAAACAAGAATTTAATAACAGCTCGATACTCAATTTTTTCCATTTTCACAAAAAACACTCACATCGACTCACTCAAACGACTGTCGACTAAAAACTGCGCATCCAAAATGACTGAAACTTCGGTAAGTAACTGTCAAGAGATGTACAACTAGCATCCACTAGCTTTTATTGACGAGTGCCGCTATCTTTACGTTGCGGTCGGAAATTTTTCAGGATGGGATTGGGATGAAGGAACACCCATCTAGGATGAGAATGGACTGATGACATTTCGCATCAACGCCAGATTTGCTCGTAGTAGCCTCAATGCACGCGCACCCTTACAAAAGTGATAAGTACACAATTGAGGTGCTTTCCCCTATAGCCTCGTGGTCCCAAATTACATATCAGGTAATTTCTGGAACACCGACCAATCGATGTGTGGTGTTTCTTCCTAAAAGAACCGTACGGCAGTAAGAGAAAGCCAATTGGAGTGCACTTAACACCTTTTTTTTTAGGAATTTTAGCTGGTCGTTATGTTTCTTCGATAATGCTCTTTGGAATGAGATCCTTTATCCCTCATCGAATGAAGACTATCAAATCAAAACAAAGGCGTGGCGCGACTCGATCTGTAGAGAGGCTGTCAGAGTTAAAGAAATATTTTTTTCGGTTCTACAAATCCAACCCGCCAGAGGAAAAATGAAAAGTGTTTAAACGAGCCAGGAATAACAGCAACGTCTTTATTAAGCGTGCGAAATTTCAATACTACCAAAAACTGAGGAGAAAAATATTATAATGTCCTAAAGGTAGTAAACATTTTTAGCAGCTCGTCACAGCATCAGAAATGTTGACTTATCCTCCAACCCCAGGGCCCATACATAATGACATTCTAGCTCTGCTGCTTGCTGCACACTTTGCGACTAGCTCAACATGAATTTACTTTCGAACTATAGAGTAGCAAGAGTGCTTAAATACTCGTATCTTAACATATACAATTCCGCTGGTCCAGATGGTACTCGTATATCTCCCGCTCTTCTGAAGAGGTGTTCGTCCACGCTGGCAAAACCACTGTGTAAGCTTTTTCTTTAATCCTACTCTTCAGGACTCTGATGCAAAACGGCATTTGTCCAGCCGTCCCAAAAAAGGGCGAATCTTCTTCTTTCTCCTCCTAGAGATCCACTGCACTTACTTCTCTTCTTTCCCAGGTCATGGAAACGCTGATAAATCATCAGCACATGAAATGTCTCGAAACACGAAAACTTCCCAAGAACCGGCAGTACGGTTTCCGTAGTAACAAGTCTACTGGTGATTTGATGACATGTACATTAATCTTGCAAGTTAGTTGAACTTGATATTTCTAAGGCATTTGTCGAAAATGCGTGCATTTGGGATCGATGAATCCCTGCTTTAATGGATTGGAAACTACCTATCGGAACGTTCAATTCAAGTTGTCCTGGATGGTTTCAAGTCTGATACTCACAAAATAAATGCTGTTGTTCCCCAGGGTTTCTTTCTGTCTCCGACATTCCTTTTAAATTTCATCTATGACCTCTTGTCTGCCACATCTAATCAATATATTCCTTTGATTACGACAGTACTCTCTGCTTTTCATATTCGTTCTCTGATTCACCGCCCTGCTTTTTGGCTGTAGACCGGCAACGAAATTATATGGCAGGCTCATTAAATTCCAATATTAACAGCATAACCAATTGGGGAGCTATCAACTGAGTGGAATTTATTGCTTCCAAAACCTAATGCTACCGTTAAAGCGAAGTCTAAACATTCAAACATTATCCATGGATGGCACATGAATTGTCCAAACCGAAAAAGTTTCCATTTTCGGTATGTTTGTAAACGACAGCTTATGTTGGAATGACAGCAAACGAGTATTTGATGTCGCCAAAAATGCTGCGAAATGTTTAAGTTTGCTAAAGTGATGTAAGAAGTATTCCACTCCTTTGATCTGTCTTCACTATACATATATTCCGCGCAAAATTGGAATGAATGCAATGCCCACATCTGGTCCGGTGCTCCTATAATCTCTCTACATCTGCTAAATGGGACTCAAAACCGTATGATTAAAGTTATAGATGCTCAAATCACTCAATCAATTGACACCCTCGAACACCGATGAAATGTCCCCTGCCTCACCTTATTCTATCGCTATTTTTACCAGCAGTGCTCCATTGAAACTGCCAGTAGCATTCCACCCCTTCAAACCTTTAACCGCGACACCCGTCTCGCTATGAATGTTCATCAGTTTACCCTTAAGCCCACTTTGGGACATACATATATTGAAATATCTTGATTCTTCCTAAGCCGTACAACTTGTTTAAAGAGCCCTGCCGAGCTCTTTAGTTCCTAGTTATTATCGCCCACAAACATTCAAAACCAACGTACAGCGGTATCTCACTTTTTTTCCTCCCTGACTTCCCTTCGCACGCGCTATGTGAAAACATCTTAAGGGTACACAAAAGCATATCTTAATTATGACGTTGAGATCCTAAGCTATTTTAGCGTAGAACTGGAAATAAGAGCCTGCCCGATCCTGCGTTTGCCAGGGAACTTCGGCTTTGCTACCAAATGATATGCTAAATGGACATTGCTTATCTCCGGCTTACCTGACCTTCAATCAAATAGGCCATATTGAGATTGATTTCAGATTGTTTCGTTGGTGTAGCTTGGATACAGATATAAACGTTCCAGACAGGGTTATGAATTTAGGAAGAAAACTCCCGACAAAGGCGGCGAACATTTTAATGTAAGCTTACGCGTACTGCATAAAGGATGATGGTTAACATGAATAAATTTATAAGTGAACACATAGCACGGGGTTGATTTAAGCTGATCTGTAAAATCATGACTAATGAGAGGAATTTCAGAGTTGCTTCTTCGATACGCAAAAATCAGGCGGACTCTGCCACCTTCAGAGGCTTCAGTCTGTCAAGCATCGCCTTTAAGATCCTGTCTAAAGTATTAAGTGCAAATTTGTTGACCTCTAAAGAACTTTGTTAACCAGCTGATAATTCTCAGTAGTACGACTTTAGGCCAGGAAAATTACCAAGAGACGTAATTTTCACTTTAAGAAGGATCTTCTCAGAAAAACTGCAGAATCTCAGAAGGGTATACAGCGCTTCTTATGCAACGTTTCACCTACGAGAACATAGATTCTCATAGATAGAGAGATATGATTAGAATCGCTATAAAGAAAGTGTTTGTGCTCTGTCATGCGACCTTGTAGATATCATTCACGAAAAGAATGTGAAAAAGTAACAAGCCAACACCAGGGACAAAGCCGCATCGAATGCAACCAAACTGACATTCAGTTGAGAGAGAAGACATTTAGTAAAGAACCATACTTCTAGACAAAAACATCGACCTAGTCCGTCCTTTAGTTATATAATTTAACGGCTTGGGCATATGTTAGTTTGGCCGGTAACCGCTGACTAAGGCTGAATGGTTTTTCTTCCACCGTTTTTTTTTTTTTTATTTTTGTAACCGGAACCCGATGGCTTTTTTTTAGCTATTTTTAATTTACCGGGGTTAGGCTTTTCCCTACTTCCCACATTTGAGGGCTCATTTTGCGGCTTTAGGAATTTATCGGTTTTTTCAACTCTCTGGCTACTTCGCAATTTTGGGATAATTAGCTGGGTGTTCTCCTTTGGAATTAATTCACTTTGCAAAGGTTTGGTTGCTTACTTCACAGTCTTTGGAGAGGTGATTTCCTGCGCATTTCACACAACGTGGCTCATATTCTTACGTAGAGATTCGAGGCGAATCAATTTTATTTCATAGATTTTTTTTGAAGAAGAGCCTTGTCGAAGGTAAGCATGAAAAGAGGAAGGCTGTGTTTTACTGCAATTTCCTTTTCCTTCGATTTTTGTTCGTCTCGCAACAAATCACTGATGATGTCTTCTTTTTTGCATGGTGGATGAAGTCCTCTAGCAACACGTATTGGCCTTTCCGAATTGCTCTCGAAAGTGTGGCATTGAATTTTTTCGGTACTTAACTTTCGAGACAGCAAGCAATATCTGTCAATGTCCTTGTCGTTGATTTTCCACTCGTTGTTGTTATGCGATGTGACGGTATAGTCAGATCGCAGCAACATCTTCAAGTTGTTTTGAAGTTTGTTGTAATCCGCAATTGTTGATTGGCGGCGCCGCGCTGGCGTAGTCGATGCTTAGGATTTCGGTTTTCTTCGGGATGAGTATTTATTTTTTTTTTTCGGCCTAATTCCCTTCGCTTCTTGTTGAGTAATGATTTTGTGTGAGCAACCGGCTTTGCCTGTTCGTTTCTGCTAAACGAGTATAGGCCGAGATATTTTCTTAAAATATTTCACGTAGTGGACCGGCATTGGCAATTCCGGAACTCCTACAAACTTTCCCCCACAGCGGATTAAGTTTCTTCTGTGCGCTGATACTATGGCGCTTTGTTAGCCTTGCTCATGTAGAGTACATATCGTATGTGGTACAAAATTTACCCACAGCATGACGAATATCAGTTTAGAAATAGTCAGGAGTTTTCGCACAATGCACAATGAAATAAAGGCTAAATGGAACCAGGATATTATGGAATAAAATAAAATGAACTAGATAATGGGCTTCCAAGACAGCAGGGGATCTGGAAAGGAGTATGGATAGTAAACCTCCCGTATACATGATTAAGGGTGCCATTATACTTTAGACCGCTATCTGAAATAAACCAATCTAGGTGGGCATGATTTGTCTAGGGATTATGACCAATTTTTGATCAAAATAGATAAGGGGAAATTAAATAACTAAAGAGAGAAAAAGGCAAGACTCCGACGAAAATTCCTAGAAAAATCCTTTTTTGAGGGGAATCTGGCTGGTGTTGTTTCTTCGGAGATTACTACTTATAAGCTCTTTTTGCTTTCAAGTATGGGAGTATATACCAACACACCCGTTTTGAACATGATCTAACCTCACCTGTTGAATTACCCATAACTCTATGAAACTCTATGACCATATTTACAATATCAATTTTCTCAACAACAATTTAACTGAATTCCCGAGCTTTCTTAACTGCACCCATACTTAAATTACCCCCATTGCTCAAAGTTTTTCTAATTAACTTTTCAATTTCGTAGCTTTACCGTGCAGAACTGATCTAGAACATTTGCATGATCATCTGCAATTCAAATCAGTGACATTGAAAAGTGCATCTTGAACATACCAAGACTCATTTCCAACTCCACCTCCGCTTATTCAATTAAAGAATAAACTTTTCAACCTCGCAAGACTTAGCTTAGTTTTGTCTAAACTTTTGTATCTCTCTGAAATGTCATCGAACATCTTGGCACAGAGGGGAGTTATGACTGGCGACCACCCACTAACCATCATCATCACCTACAATGCCACTGCTGGAGCCCCATTCATTACTGGGAAAACCTTCTGTTTGTACGTCTGTACTGTATCGTGTGTAAAAACTATTTCCAATGGAAAACGTAAGTGCTGCTTGCAGCTGGAGTAACCACCTCGCGTCAAAGTTGTCTCGATTGTAGAATACCTTGAGCGTAAAGTTGTTGCAGCTACTTGGCCAATTGTCAGTGCCCGACCAATGCACTGGCAAAAGATTTATGAGAGAAATGACTGAAGCTAAGATCATACAAATGCATGGTGGAACAATCGAATAGCCAGTGCAAGTCTGGTACGAGTAGTGATTTGTTCCATGGTAGGGAAGGAGACTAGATTTGAAATGGTTTTCCGATCATTTACCAGCTGAACGATGAAGGCTCCGAAATCGTTTGTAGAAGCCAACAATGATTCGCGATATACCATATTATTGTGCACGAATTTTTGTTGCAAAGCATAGAATTGTACGCCTCTGTGACTGTTAAATTTAAATAGTTCAAGGACATGAGAAAGTAAAATACGAGTATATTATGTAAGCAGATTACTCACCCTTGATGATCTAGGGTTCTAGAAAAACAGACCTAGAGTCGAGTCCAAACTTAGTACTGACTTGAGCAGTACATTTTTTATATGACGTCTGTCTGCCGCAGGACTCATCCGTAAGAAAACTACTCGTACATATGGTATGAACAAAACTCTGAAGAAACTCATATCCAACGTATGATACAAGAAAAGTGATGGAAAGCTTTAGGACGAGCTCTAGAAAATGAACAACCGGTTTTTGACAAAATAGTTCCAGAAAAACAAAAGATCGCGATGGCTTTGGCTGAAGTGGTAGTATATCGGCTTCCAAATCGGACGATTCGAGGTTAAATCCCAAACGTAAGATGCATGGTTGCCTGGAATACAACGAAACGCTTAGGACGTGCTTACTCTTACTCTTTATGAAGCAAGTGGCATGAGGGGCTTAGCCCATCTGTTACCTTCCGTCTCCATCTAATAATGTAGCGCTTCACTTCTTGGCCAATCTTTGATTCTGCTTCTCAGAGTGGTGGTGTGTAAGCCATCAAATTGGCATACCGCTTAGTCGATTCAGACCCTTTCCTGACTAATTTTATTTTTATTTATTTTTTTTATTAACATTTAATCAATTTATAATTGAAAAAAAAAGAACCATAAAGAGTCAATTCTGTAGCTTGGAGGAGACCTCTAGCTTTTTTGGGGACAGTGAGTAATCCGTTTTTGAGGATGTTGTTCGCCCATTAAATTTTTTTGCTTACGTCCGCACTTCTCTCAACCTCCGGAATGGATCCGGAGGTTCTGATAAGGCATTTCGACGACTGATATAGAGCGCATTGTATGAAACTTCCCGATGCAAATGAGCCCTTGTGGAACTGAACTGATAGTGCCAGGATATGGTTTGCCACAGTCTTACCACTCCTTGGACTTCGGTTCGTTGTGTTTGCCTTTAGAGGATGGTGCACCATGGCCTGCAGCAGTTTTATCTCCGTCCGACAATGCAGGACTCTTACCGGTAGTCGGTGAAGTCACTGTTCTACCGCCCAGTATTAAAAGGCTATCGGTTTCGGTTTCGGCTTTTTTTCTTTTTTTTTGAGATAGTATCTACTAATATCCCACGAGTAGTGAAGAAAGGATGGTCCATCTGTACAGAGATCCGCTGTCCGGCTAGCTAATATGAAGGTCACCAGGTATCCGGATACTCCGTTCACATCTGATCAATTTTCGGAGATGCTGGTCCCTCAACCAGGTTGATCCTCTTCATTACATATTAAAAACTGAAGAACAGCACAATTAACAGCTCCGAGCGTTTTTTCGCAGAGTCCAATAATTATAGAGGTAATGCTCCGTAAGACTGCATGCATCAAATTTTCGATAAAGAAGAGGTAGATCGATGTGTGTACGATGGCCGAAAAATCAGCTCTATATGTCCCATCTACAAAAAATTCAAAACTCGGTCTTGCAACGATAACAGAAGCTTTTCCCTGTATCTAAATGTTACTCATAATATATGTACATGGTATATGCTCATTTGAAGCCAATTTATATCACACTAATGGATATGTACGTGTTCGCATGGCGCCGGCCAGTCAGATCGACTTTAATCTTCACACTAAGTCAACCAGTTTTAAGTTGAAATATTCTAGCTACTCATCAACCTTAAATGCGCATATGACAGCTTTAATCGGTAGGAACTCTACAAAACGATGGCGAATTTCGGATCCCTTAAAAGCCAATCCGAATATCCCGATTTGCGTTGAAAGAATTCGTGATACCTTGTTCAGATTGGAAACAGCTCACCTGAATTTCTTGTTGAAGAAGAAGATGAAAATAGAAGTTACTACGTTCTAGAAGTCTCTCCAGCGTCATACTCGTAGTTTGTTCTCGAACACCCGTTTTAGAGAAAATTGGAAAAAGGCGGAATTAGTTGGTCTTGTAAGAAACCAGATATGTACTTCTCATCTTCAATCGAAAGATTCTCGATTGATAACACAGGTCCAAGGAGTCCATCTATCCTCGCTAAGTTAGCAGAGATTTTACATAACAAATGGGTTAAACACTTCCACCCCGAAAGGTAATATTGATTCTGTGCAAAACCTTGATCCTGCCAGTTCTGCTCATAGAGCTGCGCCCTAGATAATAACCAGTTAATCAGAGCTAACCGTAAACTCTTTTGAGCATGTTTATGCTTCTTCGAATATTTGTTCCTGTATTCAAGTTGGGTAATAAGATAAGAAATAATATCTTTACAGGAACGCATCTGTGGTTTGGGATGTTTAAGGCGTTTCACACCACTTTATGACGAGCGATCGGAAAGCCCGAGAGCTTGTCTTTATGTGCCGAACTCACTCTCACCTAGATGGCGACTTGCGCAATTTTGTAACCAAGATTTAGTTGCTGCAGATATATAGTAAGCAACGAAACCAATGAGAATGGCTCACATTCGTCGATGCGTCCGCTTATTTTCCCTGTGATTCGGTAGCAAAAACCCATTGAACATTATGATTCCAGGATTATGGGACTTATCATATGCTGCGATACTTTTTGGAGCAGTAGCAAATGCAATGTGAGAGGTAATCATCTCCTGGATTTCATACTATCGTGTGACCTGGCTGTCAACAATGTTGGCTGAGAGTCTTACGAGAGTAAGACAATAAGTAATCGACTTAACTTTATTCAATAGGAGTGCGAAGGAGATTACTGGCTGCAAAGTACTATCGGAGATCTCCATGTCAGACCATAGATACATCGAATTCAGGATCGGATGCGAGGTCTCGACCTTGTTGAACAGGATGAATCTCTATAAAACCAACTGGAAACGATTTAAGGAGGAGCTCAACAAGTCAACAATGCTTGCCGTAAGCTTAGGAGAAAACATAAGCTTGAAGAAGCTGTTCAGAACATGAATGGCTCCCCCACCAAGTATTTCGGAATGACATGTCCAGCTAATAAGCAATCCTGAAGGTCGCCTGTTGCTTGGTGGAACGCAGACCTGCAGCGACTTCGTAAAGAATCCAGAAAACTTCTAAACAGTCACTTAAGACTAATTTAGAGGGAGATTGGAATCTTTACAGATCAACGCAAAAAGATTTTAAGAGGCTTATTCGGATTTCGAATAGCTCTTCTTACAAAGTTTTTTTGCGAAAAAATCGAAACTATCGGTGAAACCAGTAGGCTGGTCAGAGTTCTCAAAAGGGGAAGATCAACCACTTAGAAAATCTAACGGTACTCATACGGTGTCGGAAGCAGAGGCTCTCCGTCTCATGCTTGCGTCTCAGTTTCCAGCTAACCTAATTGGAATCAGCTCACAACTACAATAGCTCCTATCAATACGCTGTAACTGGGCCATTAAACATGCTGTTGCTTCCTTTGATGGCTTCAAGTCGCCAGGCACCGAAGGTATGTACCCAAATATGGTATGTTACAAAAGGGTACAGACCAACTGCTGGAAAATCTAAAGAGAATTTCCCCTGCTAGTCTGACAATGGGATACATACCGAATCCCTGGCGAACAGTGAGAGTGGTCTTTATACCGAAACTCGCCAAGAGTTTCAGACCTATAAATCTGACTTCCTTCATGCTAAAAAGCATCTAGAGAATGATCGAGATCCATGTGCGCAAAACCGTCTTGCGAATGCATCCTCTGCCGGCGAGAGCGCACTTCAGAATCTGGTAGACAGAGTTGAAGGCACACTCGACAAGAAGGAGTACGCTTTGGTCATTTTCATCGACGGTTGAACGTGCTTTGGAGAACGCAACTTTTGACGAAATTTTTGCTAGTGAATAGAACATTGACTGCGGATGTTTGCTGCTGCCAATATGTGGTGGCGGGGCGGTTGGCCACATGGCGGCGTTCTGTCTCCACTGAAATGGTGCATTTTGTTCGACTCATTGCTCAACGCGCTCAATAGTTCTAACGTCTATGCACAGGCAAACGCGGATGATGTAGCTGTATTGTCTGTTGGATCGTGTCTAGCGACCGTCTGTTCTAAAGATCAGGCAGCCCTAGACGCAATGGGCGACTGGTGCACTATCAATGGGCTTTCACTCAATCCTCTCAAAACCGAGGTTGTTCTCTTTACGAGAAGGAGGAACCTGCCTGGTCTGACTCATCTAGTGCTGAAAGGCATCACCTTCCAATACTCCAAAGAAGCCAAGTATTTGAGTGTCATTCTGGATAACAACCTTCTCTGGACTAAACATGTTACGTCGAAAGTATCTAATTCTGGCAGTGCGGAGGAGCTATCGGCAAGATATGGGGCCTGTCACCGAGAAGGATACTTTGGATCTATACGGCTTTGATAAGGCAAATTATATCCTATGCGTCGGTTGTCTGGTGGAATAAGCTTCCGCCAAATACCTGATTGCTTTTGCTTTTATCAGACTCTAAAGACGCTTTGTAACGATTGGTGAATCCCGCTCCCTTTGATATCCTTATCATTCTCAAAGTCATCTTCCATCTAAAAAGAAGTGATCTTTGGTACAACGTGCACTGGAGCTTTGACGACGGCTGTATTATGACTCTGGTTTTATGGACATGCCGTCTGATGCCATGACACCAGAACTCCTGTTGCGAAAAAAAATAAGAAATCGACTTTCCTTGTGCCCAGGAGTTATTTCGGCCGGAATCTGAGCCAGGAAAGAAATGCAGTCGGTTCTTCACGGACCAAAAACAATAACATATAGGATATGGCGCTGATGTCTTTCTGGAGGACGACAACGTTAAATTTCATTTCACGTTAGGAAAGCTTTCATCTGTCTTCCAAGCGGAGATCTACGCAATCCTGATGGTAGCGAACTATATTGTGGAGAACCAGCGGAGGGGGCGAACCATTTGCATCTGTTGCGCTAAGAGCCTTACTGAATCCTCTTACGACTTCCAAGCTAGTTTAAGAATGCAAGAGGTCACTGAACGCAGTCGGATGGCTAAATTCAGTGACTCTTGTCTGGGTTCGTTTATCCCGCCAATGAACTTACCTTGCAAGGTTCAGGACCCGAACCTACGATGGGTCTGCCTGCGTCTTCGGTTAAGGCCTCCATTGGCAGTTGGGTCTCATATGACTACAACTGCAGATGGCATAACTCCCCAGGATGCAGATAGACCAAACGAATGCTTCCGGACGTCTCTAAGAAGTCAGCAGTCTTTCTGATGGCCCTCAGCAGGAAGGACTGCAGATTGCTGACTGGCGTTGTGACAGGGTATTACACTTTTGGTAACCACTTAAATGTGCTGGGCATAAGTGACACAACATCCTGCGATGCTTGCCGTGATGACGACACTGTGAAGCACTGCCTCTTTGAATGTCCGGCTTCAGGTACTCGGCGCAAGATTTCATTAAAAGGAACTTACAAAGAGTACAATGGACTAATGGACTTCTTCCCTAGTTCATCTATATCAAAAAAAAATCAAAAGAAAGAAGCTTTTGGACTTTCAGTGGGAACAAAGTTGATCCTCCCTTAAAACACAAAGCCTTTCATAAATATACGATACGCTTTAGAAAAGTCGCTATTCAACCGGTAAATCGTTATCTGGTGTTGTACGAATTGTGTGTCAGCAATGAAGTTCTTTGTTTGTTGGGATGGCAGAGTGACGATAAGAAAAGGTAGAGAGTTTTCGCAGTCAATATCCGAAAGATGAATTGCAACTTTCGCAGCAGAACGATATCTAAAGACTGAAACTTCTCGATGTGATAATGAAAAAATAACAATCGTGGCTTAAAAGAGCTCTAAGAGAATCGTTAATCAATGGATACACCTGGGGAGATCATCTTCTCCAGACCAACTGATCAGTCTAAGAAGCAGTTCCATGAAGACTTGATCGAATTGCATATCTGCGAATAACGTGTTCCTTTTTCTATTTCACCATTATGGGATTCATGGTTCTCTTTAAGGAGCTGTCCTATCTTTATAAAAATACTACTGACGCTTCTGTTCTTAGGATTGAAGTTAATTAACACCCTCCATTGTGGGCGCTGTGAGATTTAGTGAGAACGAATGCAAATATAACAAAACATTAATGCGTGTATGTGGAATAAATAATAAAAACTTCTTTCCTATTCAAATATGAAACTTGCAGATATTTGCAAGCACCTATGTAAGTAAGCGGAATAAACTGAAACGAACTCGACCTTTGGACAAGTTAAAACATTGTTCGTCATTGGTGCATACTATATCACCGATGCCTAGCATCTCAATTTTGTTCTACTTCAAATAATGAGATTATTAATTTAACTTTACGATTTCTTAGAACTTGAAAATGAGTTAACTAGAACAGTGGCAAGCTTAAAAAACTGGTGATCAATCCCGGCTATAGTCTGCACTAAAATGTTGTGCATATAACTCGAGATTTTTTTTCTCAGATTTTTCCGACCACGACACGATCGGCAGATAAAAAAAGATATAAATTAAGATACACGGAGTCTAAGTAGATGCATGCACCTTATGCAGCAAGTACTCGTATACGAATATGAGTGATTTTGTAATAAATAGCTGGCCATGACTTTAAACCTTTTTCGATAGCTGATCGTGGCTGAGATCGGATGTTTATTATTAATTTTTTGTTTTTTTTTTTGTAATTCTTACAGCGCCAGTCAGTCAGACAGCGTCCCTCTTATCTGGTTAATTCTTGTTCGAAGTTTTTGCAATATGGGGTAAAAGCCTGTTGCTTGAAAATTAGTATCTTAATGTTTTGCGATAAAGATCACGTTACGCTCCTGGGGATTTTTAATATATTTTTGTTTGCTGCCTATTATTATGATACTTTGACCATGAATATCTTTTGTTTGGATCGGATATCCAAATGATGTATAGTTGCTCGTTAGCAGTAGTTGAAACGGGTCGAATCGATTTTTTTTTTAAATCAATGTAAATGTCCGCAAATCATTCGGTTTGGCGCCCTGTCTATAAGTTTTCCTATATAAGTAAATAAACATCACACACTTGTAGTCGTATCTTAAAACTGCATGTGAGAGTTAAAAAAAGACTTCCTCATTTCTTGCTGGCAGCTGTTTAAGCGTAAATAAGCATTCGTAGGTATTCTGTTTTAAAAATTCAATGTCAAAACGAAATCCAATCGCATACGATTACGAGTATCTATGGCGTTTGTTGTGCTGTTGTACATATATATATTTTTTTTATCTTTTTTCCCATGCTACGTTGTATACCATGTATTCCAGTCATCTTTTTTGTATACATAATTTTTTTCCTATAAATAATTTATTCAATTTGTAGCGAAGATCGTTAGCGGGGTGCCGGTAAACCTTATGACGCTGACTTTGAGAGAGAGAGAAAAAAATCTGAAACAATAAAAAGTAGTAAATTAATTAATATTCTTATAAAAATTCACGTTTCGAAGACAACAACAATGCTAGTGCGGTCATAATCCTTGGACTTGCCATTTGAATTACCGCTAGGCGTGTAACCTTCATTGGAGTAATAGCCATTGGAATATGCGTCATGTCAACTTAGTCTTATGTTGACGGGCTTTGACATCGCATGAAGAGAAACTTATTTACGTTGTTTATATGAAAATACATAGTATCTACGGCTGCTTGTATATTGCGCATAAAGACGTTGAGACAATATATGTTATGTACCTTTGCGGAAATATATTGTACTTACTCAAAACCGGGCAGCAAAGCCTGTTATTGTGCTGTTAGATACTCGTTGTTTTGATTGGTTTTCATAAAAAGTGTCGTAAACCTATTCGATTGAAAATAATTCGAAAAATTGTGCATCCAACTAGTGTAATTGATATTTGTTACATTATTATGAATGCTACAACTAAAACTTATTGTCTTTGCTGTAAGTACCTAAGTTACAGCGACTTTTAACTGATTTTTAAATGACAAAAGGAACCATTAACATGAAGCATTGATTTAACGTCATTATAAAAATGGAATGATAGGATCATCAATCCAATTTCAGTGCTGCCGCCTTGTTAGGGCAATTTCTTTTGTTTTTCTTTCTAACAAGATGCACAGCCTACTCAGTCTGTCAGTCATCATCATCATAATGACATGAAGGAGTTTTTTATTCTCTAAGTAGAAGATCATTCAATCTTCATCGATTTGATCACTGAAAGATTGTTGTCTTTATATAAGACTCTAAAAAGTCCTGGGTCCATCTAAGCAAGATATCCTTATACTCGTAATCACTTTCTCTTTGAAGGAGGTTCAATTTTCTGTTAAGAAAATCTTATCCGCAGATCTATAATTCCGGCTTAACTTCCTATCGAGTTCTTGTAAAGTGCCGATGAAGAATCAAATGATTTCGAATGCAATTATGGATGATCCTACCATCTGGTAGCAGACTGGCAGCATAACTTTAAAAGTTGAAAGTTCCTAACTCTTCTAGGGATAAGAAAGGTGTAGATTTAGATCAGAAATATTTATCAAACAAATTGATGTTTGGGTGTAGTATTATAGGGACCGTTGTCAACCTATCAATGCCAGTGTTGTATCTATTAGTTATTTTACATCCTCGTAGTCCTAGTCACTTCCAGCCAAACGTAACATGTTAAACTTATAAGCGCAAATGTTTAGCAAGAAAAAAGCAATACTGCAGTACTTTATCGAAAATAATAAACCTAGAGAAGAATGGGGTGCAGTGGATGAATTTACGCCATTATATCAGCTGCGGCATCAGCATTTAACATGAAAGATATTCTATTAGCTACTTTTATATATTTTGAGTGGTGGACAAGCTCTCCTATTCCCGAAGATGGTTACTTACTCTATGTAGAAGCTCCACTATTGTGAGCAGCCAGAGAGTGGATCCACTGTTTATGATCATCTAAACGAAAAACGATAATGAAACCAGGATCTCAACATAATTCTGAAATCAAACGGACCTCTTGTAACCGAATAACCAACGGAAACTATAGACTACTATAAAGAAAACAACCAGTACGTACTTTAGTTTTTGATATGCTACTGTGGCTGCTACAGATAAAGATTTGTTATCAGCAGCCGACTAAGTCAGGATGAGCAAACACCCTGTACCAATCCGCATCGAGACTAAATCTACACACATCAGCCTGGTATGCACTCCTTCTGCAACGAATGACAAGATGATGGTACCAAAGAATCCTTCATGGCAAAATAGGAAGGTAGGACATTATCAGACAGTCGAAGAGCGCAGCCTACACTACACAGTGACAGGAATTGGATTAAGGTTCACTGATTTTTATTCAGAGTGGAGCTTTCTTCTACAATGACTTAGGCTATCTAAAGAATATAGACGTTAACAGACGCCAACACTTCATCATAAGCTCAAATTGGTGCCAGGAGTAGGAGGATCACAGACCCACGCGGCATTACAATGGGCTAATAGGCCTATTTCTAGCAGCGACTTTTGCCTAACCTAACAGAATGGAATACTACTATAAACAGCTCACGTTTTTCCTACCTCATTATTCATAAAAAATATGACAATCATCTGATCGTCATAATATAAAGAAATTTCTGATGCCACAAAAACGGAGAAATACTGTAAAGAGATTGAACGTCGAAGGGATGGAAATGCAACGAACCATTAAACCAGCCACCTATCTCTCAATCAGTCCACAAGCCATATACAACCTGCACCAAGCACTGAAGAGCAGTGGTGTCGATACCAAAAAGCCATCAGAAAGGCCGCCCTTCTAATATATTGACAGAAGGAAAAGGGCATAGTCAGGCAGAAGATCTGTTGTCTTGAATGGTTTCAAGTCCTATATTCACAAAATAAATACTAGTGTACCCCAGGGCTCCGTTCTGTCTCCGACACTTTTTTAAGTTTTATCAATGATACGAGTATCTTGTCTGCTACTTCTAATCCAGTATACTCCTTTGCTGGCGACAGTATTCTCTGCTTTTCATATTCATTCCAACACTAACGTCTCTGATCTTCGGCTATAGAACGAGAACGGCAGCGCGTGCTAAGCTCATTAAATTCCGATATTAACAGCATCACCTATTGGGGAACAATCAGAGCGGAATTGAATGCCTCCAAAATACTATGCTGTTTGCTGTCGTTAAACTGAAATTTAAGCATACAACTATTATCCATGGATAGCACTTGCATCGTCGAAACCAATAAACTTTCCATTCTATTTGTGAAACTATTTGTGTCCATCGTTGTGATGGAATGAACACATATTTGATGTCATGAAAAATTTTGCCAAACATCTAGGTTTCCTTGAGCGATCTAAGAAATATTTCACACACTCTGATATGGATTCAAAATATAAGGCATTCATCCACCTACAATTGGGGTACAATGCCCACAACTGGTCTGGTACTCCTAAACTATCCCTAAATCTGCTAGATAGGTGTAGGATTAAACTCATAGGCGATGCTAATACATATCACTCAGTCAATTGAAACCCTCGAAAACCGACGAAAGGTCTCCTGTCTCGCCATATTCTATCGCTATTTTCATCACCTGTGCTCCGTTGAAACCACCAATAGAATTGCGTCATTTCAAACCTTTAACCGTAACACCCGTGTCGTTATAAATGCTATCAGTTTACCCTCAACCCCACTTTCGGGCGTACCTGGAAATATAGCGATTGTTTCCTAAGCCGCACAACTCGCTTTTGGAAAACCCTGCCGAACTCTTTATTTCCTAGTCATTATGACTTGCAAACATTCAAAACCAAGGCACATCGATATTTCTCTTTCTTTCCTCCTTAACGCTCCTACGCAATAAAGTTGCAGTCGGAATTATGGAAAAACCACTTCTGCAGATAATTAAAATAGCGAGGATGACCCAGATTTCCCTGTCCGGCAAAACGACGAAAGGGACTTGTGCAATAAAAGCCAAGATTTCCTTCTACCTAACTTATGCTACGAGTAAATAGAGCGATATCGTAACTTAAGAATAACAAGGCTTCCAGAACGGACGCCTCATTTCAAAGATTTGGTCGGAGGAAAGTATGCCTGATGAATTGAACTCCAAACATGTGCGCAATCGATAAAAACCCATAAAACTGTGCCAACATATATCGGTCCCCTGAACAGTTGAGCGTTTTTAAAACCGATCAATCCGCAGTTGACCACATATTCACATCACGCTTTGGCAGATCCTGAGGAAATACCAAAGATCGAAAATCAACACTCGCCACCTTATCGATTTTAAGGCCGAATATTACTGAATCTTCGACTCACCATTTTGACATTCTTGCCAAACTCATCAGATTGCGCTGAATAATTCGCGTTATTACATAAAGGCCGAAAGCAATCCCAAGAACTTTGAAGATGGATTCAGCGCCATGTGGCTTCATTGATATCAATGTCCGAATTTAAAAAGCAAGCACAGCAACTACGCTCCGAGAATGTCACCAAATTGCCAAAAGCTGTGAATAAAAGTAAAACCGAGTATGATATATGCTGCTTACAAGAACGGAAGAACAACGTCGAAATACCGGACGAGGTAGGCAGCTTTAACTTTGAGCTAGTAAGGGAATTTTTTTATCTCGTGTGCGTTATTAAGTTTTATAACGACAACTCGTTTGAAATCAAATTTCTTTGACCAGCGGGGACGTTGGAATAAGGTCTTGTTGGGCAACATAAGGCAACTCTACCTATATATAAAATTGTCATGCTATAAGTCCTATGTGATCAGGAAATGCGGATGAAAATGGTTTTAGTAATTTTTTGGAGGAGGATATATCAGTAGTTTTACGAATATATATCATACATACATCGACATCGGTTCCGACCATTGCAGTAGAGGAAGACCTCATCATAGTTTGCGCGCACAAATTTGAGTGGACCCCATTTCCTCGTCCAGTTGAGGAAGTTAGCTAAAACTCTTGCAAACCGAAGACATTAATTAGCTGAAGCCTATATTATTATTTTTCTTTATATTGCCTTTACAATGTTTGCACACATCGCGAGTTAGGAAGGAAGAAAAGAGAGGTACCGATGTACATTGGTCTTAAATGTTTGCAAGTTATAATGACTAGGAAATAGAGAGTTCGGCAGGTCATTTCAAAAGTGAGTTGTACGGCTTAGGAAATAATCACGATATTTCGGGGTACGTCCGAAACTGGGGTTGGGGTGTAAACTGATGAGTATTCATAGAGAGACGGGTGTTACGGTTAAAAGCTTGAAGGGGCAGAATGCTACTGGCGATCCACCTCATAGTGTAGTCCCAGCTTATTAAAATGTATTTCAATAGTTTTTTAAAATTTATATATTTTTTTAATTACAGTGTTGAACAAAACATACCGGATTTTTCCTGAAAACTTTTCATTGAAGAATTCTAGGGAACAGGAATACAGTAGGTACACATGTTTGACAATTTAAGAAAACTTACTGAATAAGTTTACAAATAGAAAAAAAAACAAGGCATTGCTATCATTATTTTTAGAGTTTTGCCAAAAACTGTAGCTCAACTCATGCCTGAGCAAAACATACCGGATTTTCAAAAGTAGCGTATTTTCTTGCTCTTTAACTTGCTGATAATGGTTTTGGCTGCCATTTGAAATGAGTTATAGAGTTAGCAAAACTTAAAAGGTCAGGTGTTTCCAATTTGTTCACTAATAAAATGGCTAAAAATAAATACAGTGGTGTGGTTAAAAATCAGGTGGTAGCGGATTTCAGGGCAGGGCTAACACAAAAATCCATAGCCATAAAGTATACTCGTAAAACGCCATCATCGATATTGTGTCACATTAAAAAAAAAGAGTTTCGTAATGGAAAACCGGTCGCAACCATTCACTATTTGTAGAGGACGTCCCAGAAAAACTACACTCCAAACCGATCGGCAAATTAAGAAAATGATTCTTAACAATCGTTTCTTGCCTTCAAGAAAGATTGTTAGTGAGCTCAATCTTTCAATTGAAGCAAGAACCGTACGCAGGCGTTTAAGAGAAGCTGGTTTTTGTTCTTTTCGACCAGCGAAAAAGCCTCTACTTACTGCTAAGCATTTTATTCGTATAGTAAGTCCTTGATTACTTTGCTAACGCCAATCGTTTCCTAGACTGGAATTCGCAAGAAACGAATTGGTCAGCAACGAAGTGATAACTGTACTCTTTAACGATGAGAGTAAGTTCAACTTGATTGCTTCCGATGGAAGTATTCATGTTACACGTCTTCAGCCACGACACTGTCGTCCATCCATGAAGCATGGAGGAGGCTCAGTTATGATGTTTTTCTGGTTCGGGATGTGGAGCAATATATGAGATTAGTGGTATTATGGATCGTTTTCAGTATAGAGATATACTGGAGTCCGTAATGCTACCATACGCTGAGGAGAAGATGCCATTGCGTTGGGTTTATCAACATGATAATGACCTAAGACATTCATCAAAGTTGGTTAAGGAGTGGTTTGGGCAGAAAAATGTTGATTTGTTGAAATGGCCCTCTCATTCGCCCAATCTAAGCAGGCCATTTTAAAAAGACGGGTAGGTTCAAAATGTACACATCCAAAAACCCACTTATTTTTGAGAATCTAGTCCCGTCCATGAATAAAAGATGCAAGGAGGTCATAAAAAACAACGGTTACTGGATAAAATATTAAGTATAACAAAAATCCGGTAAGTTTTGCACAGGCCTTCACCGAGTTAAGTTAAGTTTTTTTTTTGTGTAATAAAACGTATTATCGAAAAACTTTTTTTTTCTCTTTTGTAAACTTATAGTACAACAAGTTTTCTTAAATTGACAACAGATTTTACTTAGGTTCCTTCTGTTGCCTAAAATTCACCAAAGAAAAATGTTCAATAAAAATCCGGTATATTTTGTGCAACACTGTATACAATATATATAATAAATCCTTTTAAAAAACAAACTAAACTTATATTTCTTTAAAATAAAACTTAAAACAAAAATGTTTGTTTCTTTTCAGGGCATTTGGGTAATGACGCGAGCATTTCTTTTGCAGCGTTGGAATTCCTTTTTATAAAGTAAGTAACGAGCTATAGGGACTCTTTTATGTGTCAATTTTAAATTGAAATAAAGTGAATACTGCACTCGACAAATTACATACGTATCAATTTCAAGATTTGAATTTATGAATAATTTTCTTTGTCCACTCCTCGCTCATTTGCAAGTACAATGTCGCAGCAAGCCTCATAGATGGTTAACATAAAAACCCCGCTTATTACAACCACACTTAAATTCAAGACTTAAATCTAACAAAATTAACTTAAAGTTAACATGAAATTAGAAGGTCGCCCACCCTAGTAGGACGAGATGCATACGCGTAAGTAGAGTAAAGGACATTTTTTAGGGACGGTCAAGTAGAGATTAGACATAGTTGACTTTCCGTAGTATTCTAGTCATTGGTTCAAATCGAGATTGAGTAGAAAGAGGAACTCAGACCTAAGATTAGGCAGGTTGTTGTTGAGGGAGAGTAGAGTGAAGTAAAATGTGGGTATCAGTGTTACCCGCTCAAAAATCTTAAACAGTGTACCGGAAACTTGTTAACGTAAGTCTATAAGTTGCAGTCGATCAATGTAAGATAGCAAGCTAAGGATAGCAGTCCAGCATTCGTTGTATAGCTACGGAGAATGTGTGTGATGTAATGAGCTGACCAAACTTGGCCAGCGTATTCAACAAGGGGTCGAAGAAATGTTATATGAATGGATTTAGTGACATAAGGGTCATGATAAAGCCAAGAGCTGAGTTGTCTTTATTATGATATTATCTATACAGGAGGGATAATTGAGTTCCCTATCACAGGTTACGCCTAGTTCACGGTATTTAGTTACTAAGAGATTTGATAGGTTTAAGATTGAATAAATGCGAGTGATAGATCGAAGGCGCTCACGAGTATATGGTATTGATTGGCAAGCTTAAATAAATTCAGTTGATACCAAGTAGAAAACCTGTCCAGGTCATCCAGCAGATAAGGTTAGATTTTTTTGAAGAATTTCAAGTACATAAGGACTTCATAATTTCGGAAATAGGGCGCATGGAAAAAAAAAACAGCTGACTGTCTGTATTATTGGACTATCAGAGGGGAAACCCTAGGAGCTGGATGCAAGTATATCGAGTAAGTTCGATTACGTTTTAAACTTGGGAGATATTTTGACATGTCTTGAGACGTTTGCTAGTCAAAATCATTGTTAAAGTCCAGTCTGTAATTATACAACGATATTTTGGTGTCGTCTTATGCTCGACTGAGTTGGCTATTTAAGTGAAAACAGGATTGCTCAGACTTGACGTTCCATCTTCTAATCCTGAGCAGCGGAGATATCTAAAGCGAATAATCAACATCAGCGTTTTTTTCGAAAGTTTTTCTGGAATGTCGTGAAAGTAAAGGTTGAATAAAAGTTGAGCTACAATCTACTACTGGGATAATTCATTACTCAATTGTCTGGAACCACTCATACTATCGTTGACATGGAAGTAGTGATTGTTAATCTCCTTCAAAAAAAATAATAAGAGCTGGTTGCAAGCCGGCTTTGATCAGGTTACCTGGGAAGTGAGTCTTCAGCATGAGACACACAGTCTCAACATTGATAGTCGGAATATTGAGGGATCTGACAAGCTTCTTTCTGTAGTGTATCTCTAACCTTATCAACTTAAAATATCATGCGTGTAAGCCATTGTGTATGGATAGCCGTAGTATTGTAATGAATACACCTTTTGTATATATTCTATTCCCTGAAGCCATCTTCTACAATCACATCTGCTGTTAAAGGCTCTTAGACCAGGCTTAAGGCCGCCTTTCTCAATCAAAACTATTATTTCCTCATCAATTGCCCAAATAATCTTGTCGTAAATGAGACGCCAAAAGTTGTTATTGCAAACACTCAAGAGAGTTATTGATCTCTAAATTTCTGTCGTATTGTCTAGTTTCCTGGTTTTTTTTATTTTTTGAAATTTTTTGGGCAAAATTCCGCTTAATTCAATATTTGCTGTTTGTTCGTCATTTAATAAATTCTTGATAAACACCATCAGTTCTAGCTGTTGCCTTAGGTTTAAATTGCGAGCTCGAGTCCCATGCAGTTTCTAGCCGCAATAATGTAAATTCAAATTAAAAATAATGAGAAGCGATTAAATAATGGCTTTGGTGTGATCTTTTTCGGGTATAGCCTTAGAAGTTTTAACTAAGCCATTTGCAAGCTTAAGTTCTGTATTTATACTGGATTTTTGATACGAGATTGTTCAAGGATCTATAAGGTAGGAGTAAGCTTTATTCTGTTGGAGCGGGTACAGTCGAAGTTTTTAATAATTCTCATCCAATAACCAAAGACTGCTTAAGGTAATTTTTCTGGAAGTTCTTCTGAAAGCCAAGTAAGATACTTTTTCTTTTTACGATATTGATGAATCTGTCGCTGTGTTTAGGCGTCAGGGAAAACTACAAAAGTTATAGTGCTACCCGATGCGATTCCGTTGGTTGGTAACGGTTTTTATAACCAGCTGAGTCCACTTTTGTGATTCCAACAATGAAATCAAGATGTGTTGTGCCACTAAGGTCCTTGTTTTCGAGTTGCATTTACAACAATATCTCCGTCTTTCAATCCAAATCGTCAGCAGAAGTAGGACGCATCCATTCGACAACTAGAAGTCGAATAGTAGTACTTCTTGAAACGTAAACATGATTAACGCGGCTACATTCTGCCCTTACTATGGCAATATGGCAAGAACACAAGAATTTTCTGCGAAATTTTTCGCCTAATTCCAAGGCTAACATCCAGATGAAAAACGCGAAATAGCAACACAAGGGTGATTTCGCTTAGGGAAATATTTTATCGGACAATAGACAAGAAAACTGATTTATACGTAAAAACATAACACCGCCATTTGTTATTATATAAGGTGTCTATAACGATGTCCACCTTGCAAATAACTATGTAGCATCTAACTGCGAATACATCTCATCCTGGTGACAACACAGTTGGTACCATTAGTGCAGAAATACTCGCTGTGAAAAATCGTGTAGCCAAGCTCAATATCTCATTCAATGCCGCTGGCAGATGGGGGTTAATCTGTAGATATACTATGTAAACAAGTTTAAATACGACCTCGTTTCGAAGGTCGGTGGATGAACTGCATGGTAGAAAGTGCATGAAGAATCGCAATTAGGTAGATATTTCATTATTGCAAAATAGTCATTGATACGATTATACATACAAATCTGTGTATGTACATACTCGTACGTATAAAATTTGCATTTTCCTCTAAATACATACATCCATGTATGGATATTTCCCTCAACAAATGAGATTCCTGTGTGCAAATTTCTTAAGCAATTTATCAGACAGCTACCCCCTGTTTGCTCAATTGACCTACAAAAGCACGCTCACAACAACAATAAATTACTCGAGGCATCCTGAATTTCCTTATTTTGATTGATTAAAACCTCCTTGCCGGGCTAATTATCCCCAACTGATAGCTCAATACTCGTACTACAACGTGACATGCATACTGCATTCGCTTTGTTCAAGTCTCGTGGGATTATAATGCCAGTTAGTTGCACTTGCCCCGTTAGAATGATAAGCTCATTGGGTCAATAACTTGAGCTTACAATTATTATCAATGCGGCAATGAGGGCCACAGTCGAACAAGAACCAACCTTAATAGGGAACAAGAAGTACCTACTCATCGTACTTCTCGTACTCATCGATTCATTCCCTCTTGTTTGCTATTATGCTTCACAGGAATTATTATCATCACTGCCACTTCATTTTATTTATATAACACGCTCGTTCCCACTCAAATCAACAACCCCCACCCACTACAACCTTACAACAAAAACCTACACACATTACTCTCGTACACACTTATACTCCTTTCAAATTGTTGCAAGCACATTTTTTACTTGCAACGAGTTACTCGTACATATTCGAACATGGTTAGTGACACTCATGTGTGCACGAGTACTGTGCGTATGTGTATTGCTATTGAATGCATTCAACCTAAAGCTAGTGTGCAGTTCTCACTTTTGTATCTACAATTTGAACGTACGAACATTTGCATCTGTGTGACGGAATTTTCTGGGTCAAACTCATACATTGGCTTGTACTCTAATGAGTATACTTATGGTGGCAAGACTCCGTATCAGTAAGACTAACGGTGAGAGGTGCGGTGGCATGAGTAATGGCATTTGATGTGGAATGAATTTTAACAGGATTTTCATTCTGACTACACTAACACTATCAACGACGCTGAGATTTTAGTCCAAATTCGCAGGAGAGCAACAGAGAGCAATGAAGCTGAAGATGGTGAATACGAATATGTTGAGAGAAAATCTCCCCAATTCTGCTCTACACTAATACGCCTTATGTGATGTGCTTGAGTGCAACATAGAACGTACCTTCGTTCTGTCTATTGAAACCAATACATCGAAACGAGGAAACTTATGATCTCATATTTTGTTGATGGATTCTGTGAGCGCACTCTGAAAGGGAGCCTATTAAGCTTTTTCCCACGATTATCTGAAGTGCCTGCATCTTAAGTGAGTTCTACGAGTAAGAAGCCTATTCGAATACAGATGAATCTTCTTTTAACCGATTTTATGATTCAATGATGAGGAGATGAGCGCAAACATCTCTAGATAAAATCAGATTTTATGAGTTTTAGTAGATTGTTACATACCAAAGTTAGCAATCGCCAGACGAATCCTGTAAGTTTCTTGATAGCGTTTACCGTGCTAAATGATGACGGGCGTGGCGCAGTGGTTAAGTTAAATGAAAACGACACTAGATGATCCAGCTTCGGTTCCCAGGCCATACATATATATTTTTGACTTTTGCATGCAATGGCAAACCTTAGAAAAAAAGCCTACGCCACATTCTTTCGCCGTTTCCAGTCGAACGTCACGTTGTCTGTCCGTTCACACAATATCACAGTGAGTGGGTGGTGAGAGAAGAACTAAACTCGACTAGACACCCGAGACTCTTTCCTTGGACACTAGTATTCGAATTTTCGGAAAAGCGGACACTTGGCGCGCGGATCATGTCAAGTTTAGGAAGGAAATGTCAGCTGAAGCATGAGAGATAGATATCATACACATGTCAGATGTATCTGCATTATTGTATGGCGAATAGGAAGAGCTTCATTTAAGGCTCTTTTATTCTTATCCGCGATACAGCAAAAGTATATTATGTTAGACAAGATCAGTTTCTGAAGCACTATGACAGTCTTTTAAAAAGCCAAGGGAAGCCGCCAATACTCCAGATAGCTTCAGGAAAACAACATTTCTGTGGTACTCGTACAAGTAATTACCCCAAAAGTATTGTACAATTTAAGAAGATCCTTTGTACTAAAATGAAAAGATGAAATGACACTGATGACCAGGTTTTGGAGTAAGTAAGAAACATCGCATTGGGACCCACTTACAACTCAATACTCAAAGGGTCTATAATATAAGTTGCCTTGTCATTGATGACCAGCAACAATATCACAGTGCTAGCTATGCCTCGACTGCGTGATTAACACCGCATGATTGCTCGCATACAATTTCGCACTGCATCCGCGAAATGCTATGCAAACTATACCCAACAATCCTAAGGGATCCAGTAATTTAAGGAACATATTTCACCAAACAAAAGACTGATGTACTCGTATCTATCTTGGTTATTGGTCAAAAAATATGGGTTGCGTCAAGCTCAACATCCAACCCACTTCATGTATGACTACTACAATCTACCAAATAGAGCGGTGCTTCAGTTTTTATTAGAATGCCACATTGTCTCTTGACTGAAGCTTTGTCGATTTCTGTTATTAGTCGCTCAGCGGAGTTCTTTAGCCAATGTTCCTAGTTCGATAATTTTGTAGACGCGATGTATGGAACCGATTATCAAGTCAACATTACATCTTCATTCGTCTATATATACTTAACTGACGACTTAGTGCATGCACTATACCAACGCTCTGCCGCTGTACTTTTTAATTTCGGCGATTAAGCCTTCGGAACCGCTGGCGGCTTAGTTGTTTTTCAGCTTTTTTTATAGCTGTACCAATCTCCTTGACAAAATTCGTTCCAAGATAAACAGGGCTTTTTAAAAATAGGTATTTCTAGTGAGGCCATCTAATAGCAATTACAAGTTTCGGAAAGGTGGATACTTCACTGAAGTACTGCCAAAATTTATGGTATTTGGACCAACAGAAGCGGACTTATTGCGTCTGAAGTATTTATGTTTGTGTTATCACGATTGACCGGTTGATTGTATGGAGACACTTAAATCCTCCGAACTTTAAACGTGGAAACAAATTGTTACTTATCACCATGTTGCGTGGTGCCTCGAAATCTATCATATTATGACTTCGGCATCGCACGCCCAGAAAATCAAAAAATTCGTCCTTGATAGAACTTTCAACTGTAAGGAAGGACACGTGTACATATTAGGCTAAAGTATTGCAATTTAGTTTTGATGCTGTTCACAGGGTGGCATTTAGTTCACTGCCTGACATCCATAAAAAAAAATTGTCAGGCAATTTTCCACGATGTATCCGCATTCCAATACATGCATCGCTTAATTGGAGCTTTCGTGTAAATACTAGATTTTGTACATAATTCCATCTCCTTTATACTGTTCGAGGAATCATTTTTTTTAAGGGATTCTCCCGGGACGAACAATGGACCAACATTATAGGTGCACAGACTTAAATCAATGTCTTTTACCCTTGCAGGTTGTTTAGCCAGCAAACCGGCTTTCGAGTTCTTTTCCATAAATTTCATTGTCAGGGAAGCTAAGACGACGATGCAAATATGTATCTAGGGAGATCGTTACTCCTAATAACCACCAAGATACGGGGAGGTGTGATCTGGTGTCAGTACTCTGATGCGGCATGAGAATGGTATCGATAGTTCTTACGTAAAGTCATTCGTCCGCCACCATCTTTTTACAGAAGCTCAAACTTAGTTCATGGATACCTTACTGATTTCGAATATGTTGAGGTATTTCAGCAAGCTGTGACGATTTGTTGTGCTGGTGTCACCGTTGACTCCATATGTTAAATTCCACCGATGCCCATGACTAAGAAATAGCCCTTTTTCCTTCTTCAGTCTTTTGTCACCAGCAGCATTCCTCACGGATTGTTGCCTCATTTCTATTTTAGTGTCTAGTATACCCCGCGTTTCCCAACGAGGAGGTAACAGTAGGGGTAAGAGCATCACCATCCTGTTAGTCGCCGGTTTCAATAAAACCCTTGAATAAATTCACACGAAGTAACCACAATTTCTGTGTCTGATCCCATAAGAGTCCCGTTTGGGGTCCCTCAAGAAGATATCTAGGTACGAGTACCCTGATATCCTTTAGTTGCAACATTATGCCTTCTGATTTAAAACACTTTTTCAACTTAGTAGCAAGGTGTCCTAAGCCCAAAAACTACAAAAAATAATGTCACTTTCACAAATTGCCTGCAGCATTGCCAGACTGAAAAAAAAAACATACGGGAGCAAAAATTTCAGAATTATAAAACTTGCATGTGTTTCTCCGGCATGTAAGTCTGCGCTTTTGACAACAATTTTGACATGTTATATGACTCATAAGAAAATCGCAATATTTGGAAGTCGTCTAGCATCTATGCATCGATCGGGCAATGTACATACTCCAGATGTATTCATTGCTATTTTTATTGGATACTACTCGTAGGTATGTGTCAAGTATTAGTGTTACAATGAGTTATTGCTATATCATTAGCTTATTAAGATAAATATCACAAGTGGTGGATATATTTTATTTTTACTTTTTTATTTTGACAGCAAAATTACCTCTGGTAATTATTTAATTGCCACTTTTGACAAGTTGAGCTCATGCAAAAAAAAATTATTGTTAAATGTTGGGTGAGCTGGGATAGCTTTGACTGTCAAGTACAATTTCAAAATATAATGTGTAAACTATTCTCCATAGCTATACGTGAATTTCTCATTACATATTGTCGTTTATGTCGGATTATATAAATGTTTGAATTGCCTGATCATGACTGCTAGTCATTTAAATTACTACGACGTTTGCATAGGATAATTTTCTGAATGCGTTGCTTAAAGGTCTTGAAAACTCAAAAATTTAGGACTCAGCTTAGTAGTGGAAGCAAACTTAATTATCCCTTAAATTCACTGACATTTATTGCTCCACCCTCAAAATGCAATTTCTCCGTCAGTAATGAACTGAATTCTGTTCAATTCCTAGATCTTATCAAATAGAGTGTGCAGTTTTTCTAGTTTCCGGTGTCTTCATGCCTACGTTTATATTGTTAAACAAATGTAATTTCCTTTTGGTCAGGAACATCACGGAGAAAAAATCTATATTCCACTGTATAAAGGCAAGAAGTCACGTTCAACTGTAACCGTAGTAGTTAATGTTAACTTGTCAACCAAAAATGCGAATTAAAGTTGAGGAAATATTGCACCGCAGGAGGATTTTCTCGTTATCCTTGTCAAGTTTTCTTTCAATGAAACCAACAAAAAAAAGATTAAAAAAGTTCATATACGAGGGTTATCGGAAAAGTTTCCTAGCGAACAATGATACAAGACATTTTTTCTCAAATTTTTTTTTTATTTTTCTAGATATAGTAGCCTCCTTGTAACTCTACACACTTCTCCCAGCGATGCTCCCATCTCTCTAACCCCTCCAAATAGTACTTGGCATTTTTCTCTGAAAAATAGTTGTTCACGAAGGTGATTGCCTCCTCATTTGACGAAAATGAAAATCTCTGGCCTCCAAGCGCAGTTTTTATATGAGGGAACAAAAAGAAGTCGCTTGGTGCTAGATCTGGTGAATAAGGAGGATGATCAAGCAGTTCAAACCGTAGTTCATGGATTTTCGCCATAGCAACCGCTGAGGTGTGAGACGGCGCGTTGTCTTAATGAAACAGGATTTTCTTTTTCTGCAAATGCGGCCGTTTTCCCGCAATTTCTGCCTTCAGCTTGGCAAGTAATGACGCGTAGTATGCTCCTGTAATGGTTTTTCCTTTTTGAAGATAATCGATTAAGATAACTACTTTACTATCCCAAAAAACAGTTGCCTGCACAAAAAAACAGTTTTTGCTTTTTTTGTTTTGACTAAATTTTTGCTTCGGGCGCATAATGGTGTATCCAAGTTTCAACTACAGTAATTAATCGGCGCCAAAACTCGGATTTATTCCGCCTAAGCTGCGCCAACAGAGCGTTGGAAATCTTCATTCGAACACGTTTTTGGTCTAACGTAAGCAAAAGCGGCACGCAACGCGCGGACAGCTTTCTCATGCCTAAATCTTGATTTAATATGTAACAAACACGTTCTTTGGGCATTTTCATAACCTCTACTGTCTCTCTCACTTTAATTCGGCGGTCGTCTAACACCATTTGGGGAACTTTAGCAGTGTTATCGTCAGTGTTTGCAGTTTTTGGACGTCCCGAACGTTCATCATCTGCCAAGCTCTTACAGCCACGTTTAAATTCAGCTGCCCAAAATTTCACTGTGGTAAATGATGGTGCAGAGTCCCCATACACAGAGTCCAACTCATTTTTGATTTGCATAGGCGTATTGCCTTTCAAAAACAAGAATTTAATAACAGCTCGATACTCAATTTTTTCCATTTTCATAAAAAAACACTCACATCGACTCACTCCAAAGAACTGTCAACTAAAAATTGCGCGTCCAAAATGACTGAAACTTCGGTAAGTAACTGTCAAAAGATGCACAACTTGCATTCACTGGCTTTTATTGACGAGTGGCCTCGTTATAAAAGAGGGATAGCCGATGTGTATGATTAAAATGCATAGAAGGAACTTCTTAGGGAAAAGTTGCGGGCAGCTACGCTTTTGTTACATGATAATTCGTCATCCTACATTAAACAATAAAACGAAACTATTTAGAAGTAAAGGTACCCGAAAAAGCTGTGTAATACCCCTGGTACTTACTCGTATTTTGAAAGAGTTTCGAAACCTTAGTGGAGATTCATGACTTATAAACTACTGCTGCGTAAGTTGCCATGGCTTAAGTGGTAGTGCATTGGCTTCCCAATCGGACGGTTCGGGATCAATACCAGCCGTGCCCGAAAGACATTCCTTATTCCAGGCAACTAAAATCTCGTGAGATGAATAGTTGCCTAAAGTACAAAAACAAGTCAATTTACACTGATAATTCAGTCTCCCCATTAAATGTTAGATGCCACCCATGAAGAGAAATACCCACAGAGACCAAACATCTTTCTCTCTCTATCTATCCAATTTTCCAAAAAACTTAACACGTGCTCCGGCATTTTAAAAGCTGTAATACCCTCTTGAGTTTTAAATTCATTAAAAAAAACAAAAAAACTGGGTTCAAAACTCTTCGCTCGGAGGTCCAAGATAATCTTCCTCAAAATTAAGATACTTTGTCGCTTACTAAATTTTATGCGCGATGGATGATTTACATAATTCTGAACTCTATATGCTATAACAAGTTGTCCAAAAAGCTATAAAAATGTCCAAAATGTATATAAACTTTTGCAGGTTGAGAGAATGGATGGCAATCGCCACACTCTACTTCTACACATAATCGAAAACCAATTTTCGAGTTCAAGTATCAAGCAGTCAAAGACAAAAGAAAGATTGCGAACTCGGAGCTATTTGACAGATATTGAAAGTCAAGGTCAGGGTCTATTAAATATATAAATAAGTTAATGACCGCCCTATCATTCTTTCAATCATAAACGATTAGGGAATTGTTGATGCTCATCGAGAGTGAAAGACTCCACGGTCAGATGTGCTGTTGGTGCACTTACTTACTCGTACTTAAGCTGGCGATACAGTCTAGGGCGAATCTGGGCCTCGACCAACAAGCGTCTCCAGCTGGTTCGATCTTTAGTCAACTGTCTCCAGTTTCGCACGCTAAGTTGGCTAGGGTCCCCTTCCCCTTGTCACCTGAGTCGCGGTCTTCCTCTACTGCGCTGTTCCACGGGAGCCGAAGATTTTTCGTACCGGAGCATTGGTGTCCCGGTAAGAACAATTGTGAGTTTCTGACATTTATAACATATCACAAATAAACACATTAGAAGTGGCACTAGTTTCTGTGATGCTTTCTGTTAGAGAAGTAGACCATTTCTCTCCAATGCAAGGTGGGTGCTAGTGCTTTAATACAAAAACGGCTATTAACCTTTTCACAAAAGACCAAGAAACTATATAAAAGGAACATGTAAGGACTACAACGGATGAGGTGAGTGCTCTATTCCGATAGAAACAGAAATTCATAAGACGAAGAAGCGCAGAGCTGGAGTCAGGCTTCCAACTTTTTTGAGTTTGAAATCTGTCCGCTGAGAGACTGGAATTTGTAGTTCTTCGTATTGACCATTATCAGATTGTCAGTGGATTCTAACAGCTCATCATAAAAAATGCTTTGAATTTTGATTTGACGATGATACTTGTGATATAAGGCAGCTAGTTGTGACCTCCTGAATGGATCTAAAGTATATCCCCAGGCCTTGATGTAGGTCAGTCACACGATAGCCGCTAGATAGGAGATTTGGTTTTCCCCTCTCTTGAGCGAGGAGACTATTCAAATTACTTATATACCAAACGTTGGCAATGAAAATGTTTTCTTCGTTTTTGCTTTTGATTTTGTGGTAATTTTCAGACAAATATTAACCGAATTGATAATCTACAACTGTCAGTAAGTAAAATCCCCACAAATGCATCGTTGGTCGGTGGCATGAATTTTCTCACACACTCACTCACCGCAACTAACAAGAGATTGCAGATTGCACCTGTGTAACACACCGTCTTCTCATGCTACTAGTGCTGGTGTGCTTTTAGCATAACTCAATGTTGGCTGCTGCTGCTGCTGCTGCTGCTGCTACTTGGTCTGCTGCAGAAAGCTTTTCAATTTTATGTGCAAAAACCCATACCATCATGAGAGACTGACTTTGCTCATTCTACTCTCTCGCCGAACCGAATTGATTCAACAATTTTTAACATCGTTTCGACCGAGGCTTTTCTCAAAAGTTTACGCCGAGTACGACTGTGAGTATCCACCATATGCACAACCGAATAAGCAGCTTAAACGAAACTAAAAAACAAAAAAAAACGCAAAAAACGAAAAAAAAAAATACTCGAACCCCAAAGAAATATTGTATCTCAACAAATACACCACAGCGATGGAAGAAATACAAAAAAATTGCAAGTTTACGGGTTGTTGGCACTCTATGGTTCCCAACATTATGACAGTGTGTTTTGTATAATGTGCACTGAATGTAGTAACGTATAACGGCATTTTTCGAATGTTTTTTTTTTTATCTTTAATTCTTACCGTGTGCTCTGCACGCTGCTCCTTTACATCGGTGTTTGTTCGCAATCGCATCCAATCGAATCATGAAATCCAAATCGTAAAATCCGTTCCAAATAAATGTTTGTTTGAAAAGAAAAAAGAAAAAAAAAATGGAAAATTGTGAAAACAGCAAAGCGAAAAGTACGCAGCACCAGTAACTGATATTTGTAAGTTAATTACTAGTGCTGTTGCAATAGGAAAACCATCAACAACAACAACAACAACAACAACAACTGTATCTAAACCAACAACAACAGCGAACTCAAAACATCATCATCCATCTAAGCAACACTCAAAAATTCTAAAATTTTGGAAAAGGAGTATCTCTTCGGGTGTTCTGTAAATTTTTGAATATTTTTTTTTGTTTTCAAAAATCCCTTTCACAATGTTTCTAAGTGATCGTTTCAACAAAACTCTCCAAAAAGGGATAATGAGCGGTGCTAAGGATAATCCGATTATCAACTAAAACTAAAAGTGAACTAATTTCAATTGTTTTTAAGAGAGAGAGATAGAGAGAGAAAAATAAATGTTAATTTAAGAAAAAAAAATGCGGTACAAAAATTGAAAGTGAAATTTTTGAAAATCAAAAACCAAAATGTGTTCACAACAAATCCGTGTCATCTATACGTACGAGTATGATGTGCTGCGACTGTGCTAAACGATGCAACAATGATTTTGTGACGAAAATTAAGAAAAAATATAGAAAATCACAAGGGCGAAGGATAATTTGAAAGACGTCCCCAGAACGGTGCCGTGTGGGTGTATGCCGAAATTTGCAATTTGGAATTTATGTCAATTCTTGCTGAAAAATCCGTCAAAATTACGTCAAATAAGGTGTCACGGGAATCACAAACTATGCCTGGCCCAGCTGTGTGGTCGGGTATGTAAATTTATTTTTCTTTACGCTCTTTTTATGCCACTTTATCATATCTACTTGGCTTTTGATATGACATATGAATCATTGTGTCTAAAACAAATTAAGTTCCTACTTATGGTAATTTTTCTATATATACATACACGAATATATTATACTATATGTACATTTGTATATAATATGTTTTTCTAATTTTTAATTTTGTTGCAGTGGTAGTAGTGCTAATGCCGCGGTCAAAATTTGTGATCTAAAACAGATGACATACGAATTATGCATGAATTAGATTTAAGTTTAAGGTCTTCAGTGTCAGTGAGCTATTTATGTTTGAAGTAATTTAAGAAAGTCCAATCGGATTCCTAGGCCTAAACGGAATAGTTAAATTTTTCCTCTCTGCTTTGCAATTTTTGTAAATATTCAAAGAGCTATTTAAAGTTTTAAAAAGTTATAAATTCTACAAGCGCCTTATAGTGAAAGAATTGTTTTTTTTTTTTTTATAATGTGTGTGGTTTTTAAATATATGAAACGATTTTTTCTTAGAACTATTATCTCTGATTTTTTTATTTTAAAATTCAACTTGATTTTCTTCGAAGAAAGAGTTTAAATGTCGTACAACCAAATACAAAATCTCGACTAACTTTATTAATAAAAACAAAAAGAAAAACTGAAGTAGGGAGGCAATTAGTAAACATTCTCGGAAATGTATCTGGAAGATTTGGATTGTATCACCGACGGAGTTTAAATAAAAAGTAAAAGTGATCGCAACATTTAATGAACTTAACTCAAGCTGGCCGACTCTCGTCGGATTTTCCTACAAAGCAGTATCAATATTTGGTTTTACTGAAACAATAGCTTTTTTTTGGTGCATTTTGGACGCCGATTCAAATTTATTTATATGGAAGAATTGTTGTTATTCGCTCTGAAAGACTTAGACATCATTTAATTATTTATATCGGTACAGACCGACTTTTTTGTGTGAGGACCTAGTAGTATTTGTTCATGGTTTTGGCATGAATCTATCCTGTTTAATAACCAACAGGTGATAAAATGTTCGGAAAAAATATGTTAACTCGTTCTTTTGAGACGAAATAGCCCAAATAGTTCATCATGGAGGAACGCTAAAGATCTAAGGGTCATTTGTGTCTCAATAAAATATTTTTAGTGTCCCTTTAGCAGCTAACGATTTTAACAAATCCAAATAACTTGAAATAAACAATGACATTTGTTAGGCTTGATATTCTTCATACTGAATTCTTATCTGCTCTTATCTATCAAGAAGTGTGAACTGAAAAATATCAATCGAGCCAAACTGTCTTCAAAAATACGAGTACATCGACCTGGAGTATTAAAATCACCCTGCCGGTAACCGAAAGCATGCGTAAGAATGGTTTGGAGGCCCTCAATTTCGTAATTGTCTATAAAAGGAAATGCAAGGAGCTACGAGGGTTTGCGATAGATCAGATTTAGAACAACAACAAGTTGGATAGTACTGGACAAAAAATTCGTTCTACTTATCAATCTCGATGCCAGTTTGGGTAGAGTTTGTACTACTTTATGTTTTCAGCTATGATATCAAGTCCGATCTGAAGTTCGAAGAAGAGACCGATAGGAAACCAATAAGATCACTAAAATGGAAAAACATCAACAAACTATTGGGCTCACTAACAAGGTGCTATAAAATAGGGCCACCTGTAAAATGGTACTAAGGTCCGCGAATTTAGCCAACTCCAAAAGCATCTCAATAGTTATGTAGAAACATGAGAGAAATTCGTAGCATTAAATGTAATTATACGCGTTACATATTTCAGGGGCTAGAAAAAGAAGAATATGTGTAGTAGATCACATTTAGTCTCTCATAATATTGCGGTTCGTCCTCCATGGCACTACGTAGAGCAAAGGCTACTCCAAGCACCATGTAGATTCCACTTGCAAATTTTATTAAGTGGCTTAAAAAGGTTGTGTTCAGGTCCTCCTAACTACGAAGGAATATTGATTTTAAAATGTAGCTTGTCAAGAAATTTCAACAGAGGTGTTCTACTCTTTTCTTTAAATTAAGGTGGGTTTCTCATATGGTTAGTGTTAATTATAGTGGAATGAACCCATGGCTTGTTGTGTTCACAACAATTTAAGGTATCTACTGTTAACTACTCGATATTCAGAATGTTTGCTAGCCCCGCAATATTTTGAAATATTAGAGTGATCAGAAATCTGACAATGGTTTAAAGCTTTTCAGTGATGTTAAAGCATTAAGAGGTGGGAGAACTTTTGTGTTACTTAATTACTTAGAGGGTACTATAATCCGAGGCTGACCATCAAATCTTTCTATTTTACGCAGTCTAAACCCAACCCTACAGTTGCGCACTTTAAGAACGAGTTCTTCCTATACTGCCTTCTTTTTCTGGGTAGGAATAAAGGCATCATCGGGACAGAGCCATCCTAAACAACTGATAGGCACTTTCTCTTATCAAGCTGTACAGCTCAGAAAGTTCGATATTTTTTCGCTTCCTAATATCTTCATCCGCCTTCGGTAACTTCTATACTTCTGCGCCATAAAACAAGATTGTCGTGATGAGGGTTTGAGTCTCCTTAGTGTTTTCTGAAAATGCCTAAATACTCAATTGCCATTCTAAACAAACAGCGATTTGAAAATATACATATTTATCTCTTTGTTTGATTTGTGGTGACGTGTCGTTAACAGAGCCAGACAAAATCATGAACTACGAAAATTTCAAAGTGGTATCCTGTGTAGTTCTTTCCGATTCGTCAATGATGTGCGTCCCTTTTTGTAAGCCACATATACTTGTGTTTTCTCCAAGATAACTCGTCAGGTGAGCATTTATTCATTGTGGGCTTACTGAGGCTAAGGCGGCCCTGATAGGGACCAATCAGATCGTTGACAAAAGGTTATAGGTTATATGTATTTTGCACGAGATCTTGTAGGCGCTGCTAAGTTGCCGGAGTCTAGTGGACCTCCTTTCTTAAAAGGCGGATCTTAGGCTACTTTGTCGAAAATATGTGCATTTGGAATCGATGAATCTCTTCTTCAATGGATTAAAAGCTACCTTTCGGATTATTCAATTCAAGTTGTCTGGGGCGGTTTCAAGTTTGATGTTCACAAAATAAATGGTGCGAGCCCCTTGGCCCCGTTCTGTCTCTGAAACTGATCATCGACATTCTTGTCTTCCCTTGCTGACGAGAGTACTCTCTGCTTTTCATATTCGTTCCCCGATTCACGTATCTGCTGGGTATAGAACGACAACGCTATCGTATGCCAAGCTCATTAAATTCTGATACAAACAGCAGCACTAAATGGGTAGCATCAATAGAGTGGAATTTAATGCTACCAAAACACAATGCTGTCTGCTGTTGTTAAAGCGAAATTTAAACAACAAGCCATTATCCATGATTGGCACTTGCATCGTCGAAACCGAAATAGGTTCCATTATGGGTATGTGCGTCAATGACAATATATGTACATTAGAATGGCCAAATATTTGATGTCACCAAAAATGCTGCCAAATGCAAAGGTTTCCTCTAGTGATGTAGGTAATACTTTTCATTTTCTGATTTGGCCCCAATATTCTCGGATAAGGCATTAATCCGCCCAAAATTAGAGTACACCCAAGCCAGCCGAAGACCTCTTTGCACTTGCTATATAGGATTCGATAAACTTGCCTCATGTCTCTTGCCTAACCTTGTTCAATCGCTTTTTCCACCACCTGTGCACCAACGAAATAGACAATAGCATCCCGCCGCTTCAAAACTTCAACCGCAATACCCGTCTCGCTCCTCAGTATACCCTCAAGCTCACTTTCGGACGTACTCTGAAAAATTGTGTTTCCTTCTTAAGCCGTACAGCTTGCTTATGTAATGATCTGCATATCTCTTTATTTGCTAGCCATTTAGCCATTACAATTTGTAAACATTTAAGACCACCGTGCATCGCTACCTCTTTTTCTTCTTCCCTAAATTTCCTTCGCTCGCGCCGTATTGAAACACTTTAAGGGTACTGACAACTCCTTGAGCGCACGCTAATTATAAAAAAAAATAAAAAACAGGCATACTTTCGCAACTCTTTTTAGAGAATATGCGATGTATATTCTGCCAAGCCATTCCCTCCTCCTTTCAATAGCTCTTCAAGTAAGATGTCCAGTCCAGCAGTCTTGTTGTACCTAAAATGCAGATGTTACTGTCTTTTCTTCATTTTGATCGGTGAGACTGAAAGTTTGGCTTCGTTTGCCTGGCAGAGCAATTTGGGTTGTCATTTTTTTTTCATATGTTAAACATCAGTTTTGCTTTTGCTGACTAACTTAACTTCTTGGCTCAGCCATATTGGCCTATTTTCCGGTCTTGTTGCGTTGACATGTTTCTTTTACCTTTTGGTAAATCTTTAGAATATTGTTTCTGAAAGAGCATGTTTTCATTTCCCTATTCACTCGATTTCCATAATTTTTGTTTTATGCATCGCCGGTTCGTAGATCACTTCTGCTTATCTACACTCTAACATCAAACTAGGAATTTTATGCGAGTTGCTTCTTGACACCAATATCAGTGATCTTCAGCGATTGATCCAGGTTCTCTATTGTGGTGCGTAAATATACCTTGGTAGCCATAAAATAACCCGAATTTTCAAAAAAATTACAAAGGAAGAAGTCTGGCGCCTTCAAATCTGGTGACTTTGCCGATCAGTTCAAATCGCCAAAACGGGAAATAAGACGGCCTGGAAATTGGTGATTCGAAATCTCCATCGTTGCCTGAACTTTATGAGCGGGTGCTCCGTGCTGCTATAACCAACAATGCTTGGGACCCAATTTAGCAAAACAAAAACTCGTTTAACATCTGTCTGCAGCGCTAACCAGTTACGGTGGTGCCGTCGGCGTCCTAAAAAAAATACATGCCAATCACTTTTTCACTGCAAATGCCGCACCAAACAGTCACTTTGAAAAGATGCAATCGCTTTACGTGCCCCATTAACGCAAATTTAGCTATTCGCATAATCACTTAAATGGAAACGGGCTTCGTCGCTCATTACTCGTATGATTTTGTATACGAAATCATCCTCTCCTAGCACCAGGTTTAACAGACCATGGGAGTAAGATCACCTCACTTGACATTCAGCAAGCAGAATTTGGTTTGCACTTTATAAGGGAACATCTTCAGGTCTTTCAACAAAATTCGACGCAATGAACGTCTGCTGATGCCAAATTGTGTGTATCGTTGTCTCGTCGATGTTTGAGGACTCTCTCGGACGCAGTGATATTCTCGGTCGAACTAGCAATTCTCGGCTAATTCTTGCGAAATCTCTAGTGGACCCAGTTTGCACGAGATGCTCAGCCAAATGCTTAATTGTTTGCGTATATGGTGCAGGACGGCGAGCAAAATGCCGACGAATTTCACTCTGCGTTAAAACAACAGACCGGAAATTGGGCAAACAAGCTGTAACAATAAATCCGCATTCTTCAGAGGTGTATATTGGTCCATTGCTTATTGTCAACTAATTCTCTCTCTGACCACAATATAAATGTCAAAGCACAATAACACTTGAAGACATTTGCAAAAATGATGACATATTCACATATGACATTACTTTTGCCCCATCTTGCACTTAAGGGGTTCTTTCTCAATTACACAGGCTTCGTCTTTTCATTGGCATAGTTTCATAATAAACGGAGGTAGGTTGTAAGCTAGTTTGAAGGCAGATGAAGATCAATCAGAGAGCTCACTGATGTTCAAGGCATTTGACCAGCTACATTCTGAAGTCATAAGCGGCCAGTCTTGACTAGAGGCTATATTCTGTAACCGGAAGAGGTGGGAATTTCGGTGACTTGATAGAGGTTGGCGCCCTTATGCCAGTTTCATGTATCTTTAACCTAAATCGCTGGGAGAGGGTCTTGTCACCTATCGGCAAATTCGATATTGTAACAAACAGGAGGCGCCAATACCCTTAGATTTTCGGAAGTTTTAAATAGTCATCATCAAAAGAGAAGTCCATGTGTTTACATGTCTTCGAATTGAAACGTAAGCGCTGAGAGTCTATAGATAGTGGTGCAGGTCCTCACTTAAGATCCATGGTGCTCATAAACCGCACTGTTAATCACATTTAGACTTAGACTTTCAACACACGCTCCCATGTTATGTACAATACATCACTATTTGTGCTGCCATAGATCATCTGAAGCGATTTTAAATTCAAACCGAAGATTGTCGAGAAGCTCATAGAGAAATTTCTTCCTAGCGTTTTTTTTCGCAATGATAGCGTGAGCTCCTGCCTGGCTGATGTTAAAGAATTTAGAATTGCTGCGGATTGATACCTGTTGTTCGCTCACATCCCTTAAACTCAAGACTTCGTGCCTAGGTATGTCGTTTGCAATAACAATTCAGCACCCAAACGGATGACCTTTCTGTTTCCTACAGCAGTCACACTGGTATACCATATGTCACGATTTTGTGTCCTTCTTTTGTCCATCCCATTCACGTTTTTGATGGTAATAAATGAGCTTAATAAGAGACTAAAATCTCAGCAAGTTTTTTGGCTGCATGTTAAGGCATCTTCGGAGCCAAAAGTATTTGTCAAACCTAATCCTAGCTCCTAGATTGTTTCGCAATAGTTTGGATTATACGCACAACTCGCTGGGTGTAAACACTTTGAGGGTACTATACCTTAACCCCTTGAGTCCGATCTAATTTAAAAATAAAACTTAAATGGGCAGACCACATCTGAGACTCATTGGGCTAAAAGGATAGTATATTTCGGAGTCAGTGCCTCTCTGTCAGCTTTGATGTTAGCACATTATCATTCCTGGAAGTCCTTACTGATCTTAGCCCTAAATATATTGAAGTAGCTCATATAAGAAAGTTGGCGCGCTGACCATTGATCCAGTTTGGTAAATTCATCTGGCGACTTATTCATTAGAAAGTGGTGCTATTTTCTCCTGACTCAAGGTTAGTAACTATTGCGAGAGTGGGCAAAAATTTGTTCAACTGAAAATATTGATTAAGACCAGTGTTTGATACAAGATTAAGACGATGGCTCAACGTTCAAAAATTAAGACAAGTTAATAGAAGTCTTGCTCCTAGTCTTGTACTTCTTGGATCGGATTATTTTGTGAGGCAGGGTATATTTATTCTTAGAACACAATCGCTTGACTGTGAGACCAGCTGTCTTAAAGTCTGTGAAAAGGTCCAACTGAATATATTTCAAACATCCAAAAGCCCCCCGGTAAGGTACCATATCGGTCCAAATGTGTTCATTTAAATATATTTTTGATGATCAGTTGAATTTTGAGTTGATCAGTTAAAGCCATCTACTGTGCCATCAGGTGTGTTACATATCTTTCAATATATGTACATTGGAAAATATTGTTACATATGATACAACAAAATTTACAGAAATTCATTCAGTTCTACGTGTGGCGCTTCGGTTTTGACAAAAGATGTTTTCAATGCGTTGCTGCCTTTAAAATAGGTGATATATGATCTGCTCTACAACTCGAAATGCGGTCATTAAAACTAAAAATAGTTCTTTTCATTTCATTTGACAGGAAGTAGTGAACACTACATACTCGTAAAATGTATATTTTATGTTAAAATGTACGCTCTAATATTTTGCAGTAATTGATTTTAGAAAGAACCAAAGTTAACCTCATAGTCATTCGATCAACTGTGTTCATTTCTTACAATAACTATTCAGGGGTAATAGCGTTTTGTCATTGATTGGGTTGATTTTAACTCAGAATTATGAGTAGATCAATTCCTCTAATACCAGAATCGTAGCTGCTAATAGTTGCATATTTTTGTAGGTACAGTGGAATGGATCTTTTGAAAGTTCTTGTTTCAGAGTACCCGGTACGTGGTTTAACATAATCAGACTCTGAATTCATAAAAAAATTAGGAAGAATCGTTTATTTTTGAGGACATGTTGGAATGCTAAAATGTATTGATTAGCCGACCAAGGGGGTCGTATAAAAGCGTCATTTGAAGACACTGAAGACACCCTACAGAGATACAAGCCATTCTACAATATTATTTCTGTTTCACCTAATATTACACGGATAGAATGCAGATCCCGTAGTGGGCCGAGAAGTTGAAGGAGGTGGAACTATGAGCACCTAATTACCCTGAATTGAGTTCCAAAAGTACTACTGTAAAATAGAGGAAAGACTGGAGAAAGTGCACAGGGCAAAAAAAAAAAAAATGTGGTTCAATATCACGTATGAGAAATCGCGGACCATATGCCTCACGGATAAAATAAGAGGTAATAATCTGCACAACAGAATGGAATGACGTCAATAGGAGATCAAAACTCAGTGACGAGCTCCGAAGAAGAACTGTATTACAATGGAACTTGTCTATGTAGAGATAAAGAGGTGTAGTTTGTCCCTCTCTGATACTGCGAATATGCCTTGCACCTTCTTAAGCCATCGGTTGTCTGCTGTTTTCCTCCATATTTACCTGAAATCACGTCTGAAGTGATCTTAACCACATTTTAGGGGCAAATGCCATATTTTGACTATTGTGTTGCTCTCGATCTGCGATTACAAGCAACGTTACGTTCATTTGTTATCTGGATTATATTGCCATGTTGAGTGTGCATAAGCATCCTAAGAGCTTCCTTATTGATGCTATTGTAGAGATTAACAGTGATCAAAGGCCTTTCACAATAATCACGCGATTTGTAAGGAGTTTAGTCAGCTACGGAGGCATTCATGATGCAGGAGTAGACGGCAGTGGAATGCTCGCGAATTGAATGGGTTGGTTCTTGCCATTACTCCGTATATCTCAACTCATTTACCCTCGTGGCAAAATATCAAAAAAAAAAAAAAACCGAGGATAGATCTGAAGAAAACTACATTACTAAACGGACGGACTTAAAAAAGCGGAAGAAAGAAAAATAATAGAAAAAAAGAGGAAAATACAGAGGAAGATCACATCTGTGCCATCATCACTGTGCTAGACCGGGACTTACGCGCTTAAAATTAACTGACTCTACTCTATTCTAATCCCTAAAAGCGAATTAAAACTAAATCTAAAGCTAATTTAACCCTATGTATCCTATACTGAATAAAATGTCCCAGAATCACGTAGCGTGACAGCTCATTGTGACCTAACATAATCCGGATGTTGTTGGCTGAGGATGGGTAACCCACCAATTGCTACCATTCCGCCCAAAACTGTGAATGGTAGCCTTAGAACTAAGTTCCCAGGTTCCGTAAAAAATCAGCGGAAGTCATTCGCTTTGTCAAACAGTCATTGTTTGTACGTCACGTACGGTCGCAGTCGGGCCCATCGAAGGACAATCGGTCCGGCTGATCGGAAATTGACAAAAGAAAACTTACAAACTAATATGGTTTTTTTTTTTTTTTTTTTTTATGAATTTTATTTTATCTAAAAACTACTTTAAGGCCTTTCAAATCCAAACCATAAGAAACAAAAAATTGTACCTAGGACTTACCGGTATCTCGGGAATCCCTCATCTTTTTACTGCACATTTTTCCCTTAGGCTTTGTATTTTTTTTTTATATTTTCTTGCATTCTCGACTGGCACAGTCAATTCTTCTCCGAAAATACGCTTCCTAGGTTCGTTGTACTCCACTATTCGTTGGTAGAAGGTCTTCCGATGAGGAGGTCCGGATACGTCCGAGCTCAAGATGCCGTTGGGTCACGCTGGAGGATGTTTACTAGCTGGGTTTATTGGGGTTCGCCGCTGTTATGGTCGGCATTGGAGGATAACCCCTGGCATTCCCGCCGAACTGCAGATTTTCTTGATACTTAGTGCAATGGAAATTAATGTTCCCTTGGCCACAACTGAAGCAAGTCAGCGTATGGAATTCAGAAGGGCAGGCTGGTAGATTCGTCAATGTTATCCTTGTAGACTGAGTTTAACGGCCGTTCGTCCTTTCTTTCTCAGTAGGTCGGTCAGGTTTAAAGTAATTGTTGGTTTTACTTGTCCGTTGATTTTGCATAGCTGCAATCTTCTCGCTATCCGAAAAGTCTTGTTGATGTCAAGACTCAATCTCGGTCACGCGGCATTTATAACGTTGGTGTCTGGCGGACAATTAGCTTTCCGCTCTTCTGCACGCATTGCGGAGGTTTTGGATACTACGTATGGAGCAACCGAAAATAAGTGTAGCGACTCGGTCTTTGCTATTGTGTCGCAGTATGTCTACAAGGTCCAGTCTGTGCGGTCTGTTTGTTACAATATATGAATGGTTATCGACCGTATGTTAGCGTAAAAATAGCAAAAGTTTAGTGGGGTAGCTGTTTCCTATCCATCATGGACCTTAGAATTTCGTGGTCCCGTCGTTCGTCTCTAAATTGTCTGATCAGCCCAGGTTTAAGATCATAGCACATGAGCTGTTCATCTCCCCCGATTTCTTCTGGGAATTCCCAGTTGTTGTTTTTTTTTTTTTTTTGAAGAACTTAACACTCAGGTGGGTATGACTACACTTAAAGTGCCTGAGCACGTGTTGAGTTTTTAGGAAAATGGGACCGAAAGAGAAAAAAAGATTTTTGAGTTCAGTAGTTATTTCGCTCCTGGACCATATTTCTGTAGGGCCTGAAACTAAGTGATGGAACTGGGAAGGCAGTTGACCATTGGTCACGCCATTTTTCTATCGAAGTGTTTCGAACCGAAAGAGGAAACCCTCTACTGGCATCGTCTTGGACGTGCCGTCAAATTTGATCCCCCACTTATGGATCGCCGTACCTACCCTCCGAGCATCGTCACAGTGGTAGTACGCAAGTATGTCCTGGTGCCTCTCCGTCCCCGTCGAGTGAGTATTTCGTCGTTATCTATTGGAGTAAGTCGTATTGTCGTATGAACGCAATTCAGGTCTGTCTTGTCGTTCTCAAGTTTCGTTTAACCGTCTGTTAGTCGTCGTCATGCCTTCCGTGGAGGATGAGGCAACTGAAAGCACGAGACAGCTTATCTTTTCGCTTATGATGGCAATGCTCTTTTCAAACGTGGCCATAATAGCATTCATTCTACCCTCGAGCTTGAGTCGTGCAACCGCGAGTGTGCCACTACCGTCTACACCTGCATCATGATATGAATAAGAGTGGCAAAATAAACAAGTCTGATGTCCTTAGTTTGTTGTAAAGTCGGATCAACTTTTATACTGTTGTTACAGAAACAAAAACAATTGATGATAAAGAGCATGTACATATATCACAATCAAAAATCATTAAGCGTATCTGCATGCGCATTTTTTGTTGCGGCTGTTGTACCATTAAAGGTTTTGTTTTTTTGCTAAGATGGAATTCATCATGAGATTAACCGTCAAGCAGTGCAGCTATTTTGCGTGTTTCTTTTTTGACGTTATTATTAATATGTTAATATGCTCACCCTTGAAAAACGCTTTGAAAATATTAAAATCTGCGTTGAAATGATTAATAATTCATCTTAGCGATTGTGATGCCTTTCTGAGCAAGTCGTTGACCAAACAGTGGATAGATTCCGGACCACATTGTTTGCAAATGATGCAATGGCACAAAAATAACCACGGAATGTGGTTCGGCAGAGTACGTATACAACCGATAAAGTTTCATCGATTCGTTGTCAATCGATCCGAATTCATTAGTATAGGGCTTCATCCATTACACGGAAAATTGTATAGTGTGCTTATTGTCCTGGTGCAGGATTAAAGCCCCCAAGCCACAAGACTATTTGCGACGTTCCTTAACTAGTAGGGACTTAGATCGGTTGCGTGTTTCATTGTTTCCAGATTTCTGGCTCATATTCTCATATAACAATATTATTTTTACAGGGTGAGCCCTATCCAGAAGAGGTCCTTTAAATTGCATCAAATCCCCAAAAATGATGTTTAACATTTTATGTTAAAGCCAGAGTTCGAATAATGATCTAAGGAGATCGATGCTAAAACATGATCATGCACTTGCAAAGACACGTTTTGCGAAATCACCGGTTTATATCGAGATAGGCGATGTATATAAGCATTAATCGAAAAGTGCCCACAAATCCGGAGGCCTGAACGCACTTCAAGAACATCCGAGTTAGTATTTATGGCCTACTTAAAGTATTTACGCCATTAATTAAACAACTTAACATAATTAGGATTGTGCAACAGTCTAGGGGAACAGGTTGCAATCAAAAAGCTTATTTGACTTTCCTTTCTGCTTCCTCTTCGCGTTAGATTCAATGACGTTTCGAACTGGAATGCTGGTATTCATCCGCCTTACATATTATATCTATTTCAACAAAAAAACTTGGAACCCTCCATCGTTATCCAGGTTGCTACGGATCCTATTAAGATCAGGGTTGTATTATACATAATTTCAGATACCTATATATAACGTTACTATTACCATCGGTTTTAGATAAAGTGCCATGAATATTATAAGGCCATGAGTTGATCATTCTTTCACAAGAAAGGAGATCCTCTAAACTGCGCCAACTATAGAGGTATCACGCTCCTAAACATCGCATATAAGACCTTGTCTGCCTGATACCATTTGTCAACGATCCGATTGCACAAATTTTAGGCCCTGTAAGTCTACAATTGACCAAATATTCATACTATCGTAGATCCTAGAGAAAACTCAAAAAGTTCGGATCGATACTCACCACTTTTATCGATTTTAAAGCCGCATCTGACAGCATCTACAGAGACGAGTTATACGGAGCCATGTTTAGTTTTGGTATCCCTGCCAAACTTGACCGCTTGTACAAGATGACGATGAAGAGAGCTCGCTGCTGCATCAAGCTCTAACCGAGACCTTTGATGTTAACAAATTATTTAGTCAAGGCTGTCATGTGACTTCTTCAGCATCATAGTTGAAAGAATTGTGCAAAACTCACAAGCCAGCACACGAGGTATGGTCTTTCAAAAGTCTGCTCAATTGCTTGCATACGCCGACGATATTGATATTATTGGTAGAACACAGCGAGCTGTCAGTGGCTCGTTTGCGAGTATAGGAACAGAAGTGGTAAAAATGGGTATAGCAGTAAACGAGTGCAAAACAGAGTGTATGTTATCAACAAGAAGGGACATCCAACATCGACGAATCGGCCAGAATGTCATAACCGACAGCTTTAACTTTGAGGAAGTAAGAGACTTTGTCTACCTCGGCTCTGTTATGACATCTGAAAACGACATCTTTTCAGAAACCGAACGAAGAATAACGCTTGCCAATCGCTGTTTTTTTGGGCTGAGAAGGCAACTGTGTAGTAAGGCCCACTCTCAAACAACCAAGAAAACTTTATATAAGACCCTTGTAATCCCAGTCCGGCTCTATGGTTCCGAAGCATGGATCCTTTCTAAAGCTGATGAAGATATCCTTGATCGTTTTGAGAGAAAAATTCTTCGTAAGATATTTGGTCCACTATGCCTTGTCGGGTTCTGGAAGAGACGGCTCAATGAGGAACTCTACGAGCTGTACGGCGACGTCGACCTGGGTGTTTGAGACACCCAGACGACTGAGACATGTAGAGCGAATGGACATCAACTCTCCAGCTCGCAGAATCTTCGACTCTAATCCGGAGGGACAACGCAGAAGAGAAAGGCCTCGCCTTAGGTGGGGGGCGCAAGTGGAAGGGGACCTCAACCAACTTGGAGTGCGCAACTGGAGGCAGTTAGCCGAAGACCGCGCTAATTGGACAGGCTTATAGGTTGAGGTCCAGGTCCACCCCGGAGTGTAGCGCCGCCTAAGTAAGTAAGAGTTGATCTTCCTACTTTTTTTTAAACTGAAAAGCCCGTAGCTGTTACTAAGACTACACATGAAGGTACATAGTGCCGCCTTCTACACAACGATGTGCTGTTCGACGATGTTACAAGTTCAGAGCTGAGTAGCAGAGGGTTAGATTTTGTCGCTGCTTCTTTTTCTAGTGCTAACTTTTCATTCTATCCACGCTGCCGGAAAAAGGCGAGGTACGAGTAATCTAACTCATGTCCTATCTTCAACATATGGACTGTCACTATGCCACTCTTTCAGTCTAACGTTGCGTTACGCTATAGTACGTGGGAATATCTTTCTGGTAGGTTTCTGGCTTAACCGTAGCTCAGAGCTCCTTATCAGAAGTTGTGAGGAGCCGATTGGCATCACTACATAGCGGCTGATGTAGATGTGGATCGATGACACTTTAGGGTGCGAAGACATGTTCATTTTAAAGTACAAGCGCGTTATGAAATAAAATTCGCTTACCTATTCACATAGAAAAGCGGCTCGTTGCAGGAAGACGTAGCACTGAAGATATGTTAATAAAACGTTGTCCTTTGAAATGACATAAAAAGAGACCTGTAGCGCATTGGGAATAACCGAGTAAGACGCCGCGCAAAAAGAAGAGGCAAAGTCTCAAACAATACCACAGATATGCCTCGCTTCTGCCCATCTTTTATGCAGCTTTACAAAAATGTGTTATCGAAGAGCAACAGCATTCATGTACAATACTTACGTAGTTTGTAGCTTGTAGATTGCATAGATTGCTTTGTTTGTCTGTGCACCCTAACCAATGTGGTAAAAACTGCAGAAGCGTTTTGTTCACTGAATATTGGGATAACTATCCGAGGGCGTCACTTAGAGGCTATGGTGGACTTCGATTAACCACAATACAGAAATGTCACTGGTATTTCGCTAGATTGGTTCATGGAGAAAATCCTGTTAGACTGTGATGAAATCTATTTTATTGATGGGATCTAAGATTGCCTGAGCTGAAAAAGAGGTTCAAGACCAAATCAGCATGAACTCGACTGGGTAGGGCTCGTTTTCTTGAGATGCCTTTGGAGTGAACAATGTTTTGAAGTCAATTGGGATCTCAATGGTAGAATGTCCTTTGTTCTAATTTTTGACAAATTTATTAGCTTTTTGGTATATCTAAGACCAAATTAAATTTTACAACAAGCGGACAATTTTTGTCATTATCATACTACAAAAAAGCAAATAATACGCGACCGATCAACTGTTCTGGCAAGTTCGTCAAAAGCTTCGTCTTCAGCAGCATCGTTCAGAGACCCACATAAGTGTCATGTGTAGATCTGTAGAAAATGGATTGTACATATATGAGTAGATTTGTAGACAGTTTTTCAATTGGAACATAACAATTTTGTATTTTAATACAAACGCACTCTCATACATTTTTTATGATCTATGTCATAACGTAAGTAAAGGTTCACATTTTTCTCATGGTGAGGCTCACGAACGAGCAACATTTGGAAATAACCATCATCTACCAGACGGGCTGTGCATACTATAGTAGATCAATATGAATCAACAACGAGACAACGCATCGGTCGAAGTACAGAAAATATCGCAGCCGTAAGTGCTTCAGTTCAAAATGAGCCAAATCAGTGGATTCCACGTCTATCACAGGAGTTGGTAATCTCTCAGTCCACGATGTGGCGAATTTCGCTTAAAGATCTTAGCCTACTCCCTTCAGGATCAAATTGATGATAATTTGAAACGCGTCGAAACTTCCCTGATTGGGCTCTGCAAAAGTTTGATTCCTAAATTTCATAGAAAAATCTTATTCAGCAATGAAACTCATTGAGCCACATGTGGTTCAAGAGAATCCATCGCATCCATAAAAAGTGTCCGTGTAATGTGTATTTCATGCTGGAGGTGTGATTGGACGGTATGTTATAGTCAATGGAGTTCACTATCGTGCAATGTTTGAAGACTATTTTTGGCCAAAATTGGATGGACTTTACATCAGTGATATGTGATTCCAACAGAATAGAAGCTGGGTAATCGTATAAACTGGCCACTTCGCTTATACGATTTAACGCCATTGGATATACTTTTTTAGGCTTGTGTTAAATCGTTGGTTTATGCCAATAAGCCAACAAAGTTGGAGGAGCTCAGGAACAATATCGGACGCAAAATTGCCAACATTTCGGCCGATATGTGTGGAAGAGTGGTGGAAAATTGGCTCCAAAGAATTGATCACTGCAAATGTGCTCGCGGTGGTCATATGAACGAGATCGAATTCCATACTTAAACTCAACATGTGTACTACACCTGACACAAATTTCAGCCCCATATCTGAATTATTCTGTGTTTTATTTAAATATAAATTTTTTCTGTCCTTATTAGAAAACCCAATATATGGGCACGGATATATGGAAATGTGATCTTCGGAGGTTTCTTTCAATCCCACCCTCTGACACAGAGCTCAACGTCAAGGGCTGATTGATTTGAAAAGGGCTGCTTGACCTGGATTCGAAAAAAAACATTACGCAATCTAGCCCTTGCATCTTTTGAAAAATGGAGCCTTTGCCGATGCATAAGTTAATATTGAGATGACGATAAAAAGATAGCTTCAGTGGATTATTTTTGGTATCAATCCCCAATTCTAACCTGGAGCAGGTACAAAGGACCACTTTATTCCACTTCCCGTAGGAGGTCAATAGTTTTGTTTGTGGTCTAGAGTAAACCAAAGATATTTAGTTTCTTTTAAGAAATCGATCTAGCGATGGCGTTCGAATTTAAGGCCTTAGTTTATTTTTCTAGTGAAGGAGTGATGACGATCTTGCCTGGGTTACCATTTAATTTGCAAAATTTTCGGAGGCACAATGTTAAAGAAGTGTCATGACACTGTATCGCAAAAGTCTCGGTGAGATTGCGTCCAAACTCTACGGGAAAAGTGATCTATCGTCATTCTGCACAATGTAGCGTGTTTGGCAGGCATGCGAAAACTAGACATGACTCTGAATTGAATTATTCTGAGGCTCCATTCATCAGTTGCGCTTTCATCCGAGTCTTGCAGATGATTTTTTATATGGTGCTTCCCAGTCGTCTGCGGCAGCTTTGTTATACTTGTGTTCAGATATTGCTGTCTTTATTTGGTCTGTTGGACGAGAACCTTAATTTTCGTTGCCCAATTTTATTATTTTGTCCTGACTGATAGCGTTAAATCTAGCTAAATAGACGGCTTTTGGCATCGATGACACTGATCTTAATGCACGTTGTAAAGGCACCGACAAAAGTCTAGGGCATAAACAATAGTCAACGGACCTAGTGGCTTGTTGAGATGGCAGCAATGCAATCCTCCTTAAAGCACTTCAACGTTGTTTTGACGTTTAAAGTGTTTGCAAACCTATCTGCTGTAACTGGGTAACGATTGGAGTTTTCATTAAGCCCTCGAAATGTTCAGACATCTGTAATACTGGATGCCTTGAGTAGATCGTATTGTGATTAATTAAGTTGCCTGCTTTAGAAGCAGGCGGTCGCCATTTTTTTTGCGTATATTGAGGTGAGGAAACCGTATGCTAGCTGTAGAGATATTTTTCCCCAAGCAAAGGTGAATCCGTTTCCCATTGCTTTCTAACTAAAGAGTGGGCAGATAAGAACGACAGGGAAAAAATTAAATAAAACGACAACGGTGTAAGATATAAAATTGATTCTGGCTTTATTTCGAAGTTACGTTCATGCCATTCTGTGTGGAATAGCACAACGTTCAAATGGCCGCCTCGGCTTCGCTGGTAGTGCTTCAAGCGGTCGGTCCAATTTTTGTTGACTCGGTCCAATATTTGCGGCGTTATTCCTTCAATAGCATGTTGAATGTTAGCCTCGAACTCGTCCAAAGTGGTTGGCTTGTTAGCGTTGACTAAGGACTTGACGTAGCGCCAGAGAAAATAATCCAGTGGGGTCCAATCGCATGATCGCGTCGGCCAAGATGTCCAAGTCGGCAAATTTCTCCTTCACAACTTCGAGAGTTGCGTCGTTTGTATTGCATGAAGCGCCATCTTGTCGGAACCACAGCTCGGATATGTCGGAGCTATCGAGCTCTGACTACAAAAAGTGGGTTAACATCGCTCTATACCTGAGACCTTCCTCATTTCGAAAGAAATAAGGTCCGATTACCCCGCCATACCATAAACCGCACCAAAAAGTCAATCTTTGCTGTTGCATTGATGCTTTGCCGAGCACTTGGGGATTGTGTTCTGAATTAACTGAAGTTTTGCTTGTTAATATAGCCGCTGAGCCAAAAATGTTCTCCGTCCGTGAAGATGAGTATTTGTCCAAAATCCGGATCTCCGGCCAACATTTCCAACGTCCAATTAGCGAACTCACGGCATTGTCTATGATCGTCTGGCTTCAATTCTTGCGTCAGCATAATCTTATACGGATGTAGGCCCAAATCCAACTGCAAAATAAGGCGGGTTGACTCTCTGGCGATGCCCAATTCAGTTGATCGGCGCCGAATCGACATTTCTGGGTCTTCTTCGATACTGACTGCTGAAACATAACAATTGGAAAAACTATCTTTGCTTTCTGGTCACCCGTTACATACTACCTAAATTGTAGTCCAAATATGACGATTTTATCATCATACTTAAGGCATTCCGCGTAGAATTAATCGGGAAATTCGTAAGAACATCTTCTGGTAGCATCGCTTTTTTTTCTCTCAGAGCCTGATGTTTAAAAATTTAGCCTTGGTGCAGATTGTAGCAATACGTGCTGAAAACTTAGGGCCTCAGTTTGCCGCTTCAAACTAATCTGCTCCCAAATTGATGCTTCTTGTATGTCAGAGTTTCTCCTTTTGTCCTGGATGGCGGTTATAATAGATAAATTATAACTCCGCTCCGCTAGTAGTGTGGCAGTTATACATATAAATACGTGGCTCGTTCAAGAAGTAGACGAGAACGTTATTTTCCTGTTTTCGATTTGCATTATTAGGGTTCGTACGCTCTGCTCGGTTATTTAGATCCAAGTACATCCTCACTCCATTGTGTTTTGGCACCGTTTGAGCAAAAAGGGCAAGATATTGCAAAGTTAGAAGCTCGTTTCGAAGATATGTTCAAGAGTTCCCGTTAAGCCATTAACCATCTGCATGTCAGCATCTGCTCTATTCCTGAAAAATCCATAGTGATCCTGTAACCCATTTTGTCAACCAAATTTTCATTGGATTGTAACGGCGTTTCACAAATATCCCAATCAATATTATGAATACGTGCCTAAATCTTCTCTGGATTGTCAGCATACCATCAATCTTAAACAGTACCACAAAAACAAAGATGGTAAAAGAAAAATTGAAAAAAACTAGCAGATGACCCACTAACCATAAGTAAGTCGTCAGTCGGTGGCATTAGGTCGCATTCATAAGCTGGATTCCTTTCCACTTTAACAGGTCATATTTAAGTCAGATCCAAAGTCGTACAATTCTCCACAGAAAATAACCAAAAACAGGCAGTCCCATCAATCATGAGACAACAAACAAAAAAAAATGAAAAAAAACCATGCACCAATAAAAATCCAATCATTTGCCGGTTTCCATTTCCGCCCAAAATAAAGCTCTTTGGCGAACAAAAATTAAAAAAAAATACATTATACGACTTAGCTTTTTTTCTTTGTATCGGCTACATTGCACTGAACGACCCTCGTGAGTTCAATAAACTCTCACATTCTATTCACCAATTCACCAAAAATTCAAACTCAAACGAGTGAGTATCGTCTGTAAAATGGTGGTAAAAGGGATTTTCACTCAGGTTTGTCGTCGGATTTCCCAGTGCAACAAAAATCTTATCTATTTAGAAGAAAACCAGTTTACCGTTAAATCCAAGTCTCGGTGCTAAACTCTACAGTTAACTTTTAGTTTCATTTTATGACGTGACGTTGCCAGTGACCAGAAAACTAATCGTCTTCTACCTGCACTGTTGCAGGGCCAACAAACCTGTTTCAATTCCAACCAACCATTTCGGTTCGTAATGTGCAAGTGCACAAAAACCAACAACAACTACGACGAAAATGAAAATGAAAACCAACAAATTATGCTAACCGATTCAGTTACCATTTGATATTTTGCTTCCTCCTTTATATCGATCAGTTTCCATCTACCAAAGTTAACATGCAACATCCAACCAATATCATCATTACCATCCACCGCCGCCGTATGGGAAAAGTAAAAGAAACAGCCCAAACGATTTACCTATCACTAGTCCATACAAGAGTAAACGCAGAAAGAAATAATTCAACAACACCACCAACAACAACAGCACAACAACAGCAACAAAAACGAACATGACAGAGTATCGCAACAAATGCAAGTGAAAGTTCTGCTTTTGCACAAAAAAGGCGGAAAACGAATGTGTAACAACTACTAACAGTAGATACGTACGATTAATTGTATGTATATATGAATCTGTATCTGTAGGCACATAAGTACATGTAACATGTATAACCTGAAAGGCATTTTGGATCGCTTCCTATAAAAAATGCAAATGAAAAAAAAAAAACACCAAAGATACAAGAGTAAAAAGTAACATACATAGTTTGATTATTAAACGAATTTATAACCCATATGAAGGAGAAGCATGAGAAAGAAATCCAAAAAACACAAAAAAAAAGTATCTACAAACTATCCATGTGCATCTGGGCAAATGATCCAACGAATATATATGCCAAATTCACATCCATTACACATACTCGTACATACTCGTACACAATCAATGGTAAACACATGAGGAAGAGAAAAACTTTCTCCCTACCTATACTAAGTTGGATTCGTATAACAGATATACTCGGCAACATGTGTACGAACACGGATACCTACATTTACCAATGCGGCAAATAAAAGTGAAATGTACTTTTACCCACACATGTGTGAACCAAAACTCGTTGGCTAGTGGGGGGTATTAAATATTCCCGGCATATGCTTGCAATGCATCTTACGGTAATGAAGCTAAGCTTTTGCCTATTTCTTTTTCTCTCTCTCTCTCTTTCTCTCTCTGTCTTAAAAAGGGGGAGGTGATGTTAAGGGGGATGCTATGCTTCTATGCGCCTCCATGAATCCATGAATTTATTTCGTCGGCGTGTCTATTCAAATTTCTAATGGTTTCGGCCAGGAGGGTTACTTACTTACACGTCTTATGTAATGTGCAACTGTGTACATTTGTAGCCAGCAAACTTTAACCAACAACTTTGACTATATGACTATTCGATATTCGAATGCATGCTGTTCATAGATAAACATGTTGAGATGCATGTACGGAATAGGTGTACTTGTGCTCGTGGGATTTGGTTTCTTGATTGATCTCTTGTTTGATTCGGAATGATATGTATGTTTATATTTTATATCTGTTTCAGGAAAACGATATGTACAATATATACATATATCATACTATCAGCAATTGTCCCGCAAGGTAGTTATAAATTGTAGGTACCTACACATCTCATATCCTATATCACAATTTCGATTCATTGTTAAGAAGTGGGCGTCTTCGTTAAAGTTTCCTCTTTTTGAAACAAAATTGTCAACATCGTATTGCACTTTATGCATAACCTCAAGTCATATGATACAATCCGTAGAAATCAAGCAAAGAATTCCAATTCATATCAATTACTGGCTTAAAATTAGAACTTTGCTAGGACAAATGCTTTCACGGGGGCAACATTTGCCGAAGATCAGAGGCGATTTTTATAGGCCTTCTGATCAGGGCATCGTTGGAAATAATATCTCTCGGCCTCTTCTACAATTCATGAAAAAAAATTATCAGCGAAACTTCATGAACTTCCGTAAATATTGAGTTAAAATAAGGATGCTCACCCTTGATTATAGTACAAGTATTTTTAAAAAAAAGTTTCCCTTGATAAAAGAAAGCAATTTTTCATTGTCATTTTTTGGAGACTATTTCCCCCTTCTCTATAACCTCAATAACTTTCACACATTATATATACTCGATAAATAACAAATGCTGCGCGGCTGATGACACGTTCTAGGGATACTCTACAACATAGCTCGTTCCCATGTAAATTCCCATGAGAACTCCCCATACTCATACGAACCCAGTCATCACTTTAAGCTCGGGTCTATAATACAGAAACGAGATGAAGCGTCGGTATCCGTCAGCCCTTACAAATAAAACACAACTTATTTGAATATTTCTTTTACTTCGAGGTCATCCACACCACTGACTTTTTATCTTAAATCAACTTAGTATAATACTTAGAATAATACAAAACTTTACACCTATACAATGAAGAGTTGAGAACAGTTAACAATCAAGTATCTTTGCTTGCACTGCTAGTGCCGCAATTTCCAAACTAGGTCAACCGATATTGCTGGGCTGTTCTATGCTGCTTATCTTCTTGGCGTTGACAAAGAAAAGACAGGCCAAGCCGAATTTTGTTATTAAGCTGAAGTTCTCCGTTTCATTTTGATGATGTTTTTGATATGGTAACAATGGTGATAATTATACTGGCGGTGCTACTATGCACGTGAATCTCGCTTTGTGCACTCCCCTACGATGCTCCCTTTACAGTTCATGGCTCATTCCTACTCCGACAGACTCCTTTTCGTTCCTCTCCCATGTCTCGTTCAGTCCGAGCTACCGCCGTTTCCTGTCGCTTTTTCGTCTCATCGGAGTTCGAAGGCCTTTTTCGTTTCATCGGAGTTCGGAATTACTCCCCAATGAACCATAAGAACTATCACTTCAAAAATGAACTCAGATGCTCAGACTGATCGAAGGAATACGAGGTCTCAACTGCCCAATGAGCCATGGAAGTTTCATTTCATTTCATCGGAGTTTGGAATCACTTCATGTCGCTTTTTCGTTTCTTTGGAGTTCGGAATCACTTCATGCTTTTTCTTTTTCGTTTCATCAGATTTCAAAATCACTTCACGTCGCCTTTTTCGTGTCATCGGAGTTCGAGCCATAAGAAGTTTCACTTCAAAAATGAGCCCAGAGACTCAGACTGATTGAAGGAATGCGAGGTCCCAAATGGTGATGGGACCTGTACTGCAATGTCTCCTTGAGAATTCAAGGAAAACTCCGAAAATGCTTAAGATATTGATGTAGGGACTCATAGTAAAATATAAGAATAATATTTAATATAAAAGAACTCTGCGAAAGAACCCATACAAAACATTTGGGCGCACTACAAGGTATTGCTTACGATTAAAAAAACCAATCTGTATTGACAATCTTTGATAGAGAGTTGGTTGGAAATCTACAGACACTAAACAAAAAATTAGGTTTGTTTGTGATTTATTAGTCACACTCAGTCTTGGTTTAAAAAAATTAATTCTATTACAAAATACGGTGGATTTTGAATAGAATTTAAATTTCCATTATTTCGAATATGTACTTTGAGTGCTTGAACCGACTGGGAAGTGTTGGCATAAACCTTAACTTTCACATTGCATCAATGAAAAAAGTAGCACGGTGTTAAATTGGGGTCTAATTGTGATCTCCATTTCGGTAAATGATTTGGGAAATAAGCTTTTCCCACAAAGAGCAAGACAACGTTTTGTTGAAATTGAACATCACCCAAACTCATACCATGAAATTCCAACAATACAAATTGATGGATCATGGTTCGATAACTCAATCAATACACGGTAACAGCCATATCCATTTTATTTTCGAAGCAGTAAGGTCCCATGATAACACTGGCCGAAAGTAATACCTTGTAGATAGAGAGGCTTCACGACAACCATTCTTGGATTTTCTGATTTTTGAGTTAAATTCTTGATCAATTTCATTAGTTTCTTATTCCCAATTATCAAAATCATGGTAATGCTGATGGTCCGCAAGCTTAAGTTCAAAAACCCGGTAGGCTTTACTTAGTGGAGTGTTGGTTATGATTGTTAAGACCAACGTGAAATCGACAAACCTGAGTTTTCGGTTGAAAGGCGCATCGTTCCATTTTTATTATTGAGGTATTTGTCATCTGCCAAAAAATGAAAGCAGGCTTTTTGACAAATGGTAAAATAGCAGACCATTAGAATGAAGTATTTCTATTGGAAAAACCTGTATTATGATAGAATCCCCTTAGGAGTGACGAATATATAGGCGTAAACGAGGGCACAAAAAAGAATGAAAGTGTTGTACATTAGTATAGTTTCGTGAAAACGTCAAACGTTATGTATTATATTGTATATTGAAATCAGATACAGTTTTAGGGTCCTGGATTGATCTCTATTTCATCCTCCAGCATATCAGCTATGAAATCTACTTCCAACTGGACCAGTACTACTAGACAATGTACTCGCGGTATGAATGCGGTTTGGACCTGGTTCCAAGTCAAATTTCATTGTCATTTCACTATCGGTGTCATTCTCTTTCATTGCGTATTCAACTAGTGCGATTTGAAAGTCTCAAATTTCTCAAATTCATATCCTTGTATGGTGATGAAAACTTGGGGCCAAGTTGTAACAGAAGTTGAAGATAAGGCTCGCGATGATATGCTTTCAAAAATATTGGAGCACCGTTTCACTTTTAAAACGAGACTAACCATCTTAGCAATTTGTCTATTTTGAGCTGAGTTACTGAAGTTTGAAATTACTTTGACGATCGGCTCAATCGGACGCAATTGCCTATCCAAACTCGGGAAACATTTTTTTTTTACGAGGGCGGCTTGACAAGATTTATTTACTCTAGAACATTGAATCAATTTTCATTTCCACATCACATCATTTTGCCTTTATGTGGCATCGTACACCGTCATATATTGTACGTTAGATACTGCTGCATGGCTGTAAAGGAAACACCAATCCACATTTTATTCACCTGAATCCACATCCATAAAATTTTATGGAAAAAAAAACTGTGACGTTAGAATGCGATAATAGGTGGATGGCAACACCGTACTACACTAATTCCATAAAAAGGGTGTCCAAAATACGTGCAGGATTTGAATTTCACGCCATTTGTCAGCGTGACAGCTGACAGTTCAAACTTATTAAAAATGGAGGGCTGCACGAAAGAACAACAAGTTTTCATTGCCGAGAGCAATATTTTAAAAATAATAAAGGTTTGGCAACACCAGTTTTCAAGTTTCGTACAAGATTGGAATAGCAATTTGACTTCATCAACTGTGAAGACATTAATTCAGAAATTCAAGAAGAATGGATGAATTAGTGATCTTAGACACTCAAGCCGCCCTCCAACAAATCGTTCAACATAAAATATCGAAGCTGTTCTGAGAGTGCAGGAATATCAACGCGGCACCATGGTCCGGAATTGAGCATTTCGAGAAGCTCTCTACAGCAATTGACTCAAGAACTGTAGAATGGATGGAACAACAGCAAGTGGATCACCTTGTTAGCTTTGTTACTCGTTAAAATTGTCGAATTTGTTGTTCAGAAAATCAACGAGTGATTGTTGAGAAATAAATGCATCCACAACGTCATGTGGATTTTTGGCTGAAGGCATCATAGGACCATTCTTCTTTGAAAATACTGCTCGTCAGGCAATAGTACATAGTTAATGTTGTCCAGTTTTGTATACTTAAATTACAAGATGTGAATGTGGACAAGATGTAGTTTCAACAAGACAGTGCCAAAGGTCATAAAGCCCAAGAAACAATGCAATGGCTGGTCGTGTAATTTCTCGTTTTGGTTATCAGGATTAGTCGCCCAGATCATGCGATTTAACGCTGAACTTTTTTCTTTCGGCCTTTTTGAAGTCTAAATTTTATGCGAACTATTCCACGGCCACTCACGCCTTGAAGGAGAAAATTGAGCGCTGTATCAACAAAATTCAGCCACATTTATTCAAAACTGTCATGGAAAATTTCGGCGTAAGAGTGCGTATGTGCCAGCTAAACTATATACTATTCCAGATATACTATTCCATATATTACCATACAGTATATACTCGTAGTTACGAATCAATAAAAAATATTCAATTTGTAAGTAAAAACCTGTGTTTTCTATCAAAATCTTGTTGCGTGAATTTTGGGACACCCGTTACCTGTCTATGTAACTACTTACTATAGCTCTGTTATCGGTGCAAATAGAAAAAGTCATTGCTGGTGGTTTATCGATGTCTTGTTTCAATAAAATTGGACATTGAAAACTAAAGGCTCTTGAACACTGTCCCGGTGTACTCCATCTTTAATTGTTCATTTATTCCAATTGTCCTTTTTATATATATATCGTCCCCACATAGACCTCTAAGACGTTGATATCCATGCGCCATCCATACAGGTTCCGATGGGGCCACGTCGTGCAGATTTTTAACGGCTTCTCAGTGTTTCTCCACCACCATCATTAAGTTTTCAGTCGCGTCGTAGGTTAATGAGGCCCCCAAAAAATTGCATCCAACTGCCATGAACTTAAATACATGAACAGCTGCTGACGATCTTGAGCTCGCTTGTAACTCTTCATTGTACATGGCATAAGTCTCATCGATCATTAATTGGTACAGTTACAGTTTAACGTGTCGTTTTTGCCTTTATACAATAGAATTGAGCTTTATTTATAATAAGCGTGCGTATAGGGACTCCGAACACCCTTAAAATGCAGGCACACAGCACCAGTGGAAGAAAAATTAGAAAGGAAAGTCTGAAAAATAACGTACGCTGGTTTTAAATGTATGTTTGCTGGTAATAATGACCTAAGGATAGGACAATCCGTAAGCGACCGTATAAGTCGCTTTGAAAACGATTACGATGATTCAGAGTATCTCTACTCGGAAAGGTGCGCTTAATGGTGCACTAATGAGCATTCAAATTGTGGCGGGTGTTAAGTGTGAAGGATTGATGTGGGGCGAACTGTTACTGGCATTCTTGGTGAAAATATGTAGGATACAGACCGCCGGTGGTGTACTATATGTAGCAATTGACTGTGCAACATTATCTGCACCTATAAGTTTTATCGCTCTCACAGTTTTGAATTCTATGTATTTAGTGGATGGAGAGAGGTTGTGGGAGCGCCTGTTCTGATGTGGGTATTGTATTCCGAGTATTTACTCGTACAATATCGCTTGGTGAAACCTAGGCATTTTGCAACTTTATTGACGAGGTCGAATATATGATCATTTCAACGAAGATTTTCATCGATTGGAGAATCGGAGAGTCTTTTCGGTTTCGGGGGTACCATTCATGGATAGTGACTGAGTGATTAAGTATCGCTTTAACTACGGAAGATATCTTGGAGCATCATATCCGACTCTATTAATGGTTCCCAATTAACTAATGCGCTTCATAACGAATTTTCATTACCTTAACATACTCGTATGCTGTCGTTACACTTCTAAAAGCGAAGAGCGGGTATGTGAATCCAGGAACAATACTGCAGCCAGTCAGCAGTGGAATATACCGGATTTGAAATAACAAACAAAAGATTTATAGTGAAAATAAAAGGAGTGTCGGAGACGAAATGGAGCCCTGAGGCACCCCAGTAAGTACAATATTTTTTGAGTATCAGATTTGTGACCGTCCACTGCAACTTGAGTTTAGTGTTCCGCAAAGTGATTTTAAATAATTTGAAGGAATGATTCATCGGTCCCGAATGTACGAATTTTCGACAAAAGAGCCTGATGCCAAACTCTGTTAGATCCTTTTCCTTGAGACATGCCATCAAATTACCAATATACCTGCCGCTATGACAGCTTACAGCCCATCATTTGAAGTTTTCATATCTGGAAATATTTTATGAGCTAAATGTTTATCAGCGTTTTCATGCAATGGATTGTAGAAGAAGGAAGAAGTAAACTTACCTCTTTAATGGATAAGATGAATAAATATGGACCAGGGGGTTTATGTATGTTAAGATATATTTGAGGCAAGCATTTCTATTTACATATATGTATCTTTTAAAATCTCGTATCTCATTTGGTCATTCCTTTTCTCACTCCTGTCTAGCTTCATCTTCCGTGTAATCATCTGCAGGTCTACATTTTATAGTTAAAATATTCTTTATATCTTTTGCAGTTATCTTTACTTGTTTTCGTATTCTTAATATCTTGGTTTCTTGATCTGGACTTCACTTTTAAGTTCTAAAAAAAGTCCTTCCCGCCAGTTCCTCTAAATCATCTTTCGTAATTTCGTCTATTTGCTCTGCGCAAATTAAGCCATTTTTGGCAAACTAAACCATGATACCGACAGCCTTGCATAACAAAGCTGCCTCTTTCGATAGGTCCACTTACAATATCGCTATCTACACACTATGTTTTCATTGTTCGTTAGTTATTTTCGCTTAATCACATTTTCTGCAAGACAGTTACGTCAGATAGCTCCTAAGTAGTCCCTATATTGTCTGGAATAGGAGAAGATATCGTGTAAGGGATTCGTTAAGTATTTTAACTAGAACTCTAATTCATACTCTATGAAGAGACATTTTAGTGTTACTACTGAACTGGGCATCTTGACATTCTGTTTGAGGTATGATGTCCGATTTTTTCTAAAACGAAGATTTGTATAGATGTTGAAAGATCGGTATTAATGGCCAGGATATTTTTTAAAACTTTGTTTAATTTAATTTAATTTTAATTAAATTCGCCCGAATTTGTTTACTAAATAAAGCGCACGTCTGCTTATCATTCAAATGTCCTTCACGGAACCGCTTGCATGAGTGGATGCCGATATTCCAACAATTTCACGTCGATTGTTCACTTCCAAGCCACTTTACACAGCCCCAAAGTAACGAGCCTAAATGGGTTAAATCGCACAAACGGTGGCGGTTAATTAATACGGCCATTTGATGCGATAAGACGATCACCGAACTTGATATCCTATTGATATCCTCTAAGCCGTTCAGTTCCATTTATCCCAAAATAAGTGCAATAGCTGTCTCCACTGACTAAACGAGTCGCCGGCATCATCTCAGAAGAAACACGGCACAATGACACTTCGGCCATGAAAACAATCAATTCCTTTTGTATACAATAGAACTCTAAGAATGCTCGCTTAACCAAATGCGACAATTTTGCTTATTAACAAAGACATCTAACCAAAAATATGCCTCGTCACTGAGAATGGTTTTTCGGTGAAAATCCGTTTCCTCTTGTGTGCTCAATAGAGCTTAGTCAGCAATAACTCGACTTGCACCATGATCTTTTGCCTTTAGCTCTTTGATCGATACAATCTCATCTATATGATCGTTTAGTCAAGGTTTTTCGAAAAATACGCCACAGAGACGTTCGAGAAATGCTCATCGCATGAAAACGGTGCGGAATCAGTTTGTTGCGGTTTTTACTTACCGACTCACATACAGCCGCAACATTATCCTCCTTTCTGAATTTTTGCTGTATCACTGTCCCACTGGCTAATTGCATTAAAATTTTTTCACCTAACGCTCACTTCCTCACTAATCGGGACGACTGAAAGACCAACCCACTTAGGCCTATAGGCCCATTGTGATGCCACGTGGATCGATGATCCTCCAACTCTTGGAATCAATTTGAGCTTATGATGAAGCGTAGGGGATTGTTAACGTCTATATTCCTGATCGCTTGAGTCGTTGTAGGAGAAAGCTCATAAGTGAAGTTTTCTTCGTTGGGAAAGAGCTGAACACATACTCCTCCTTCGTTCAAGCATCTTCTATGTACAGAAATTGTTTGTAAAGACGCTAGGCCTTCTTGCATGATTACCTATGAGGCAGCGACCAGTGATGACACCTATGAGAGCGATTTAGATTCAGCTTTGGCCAGATATGTTCGGTCGGTAGGCATGTTGATCCAACAGTCCACTTAAGATATGTTCTTTTGTTAGCATCCAGCTTTAGTATTAACTTAGTGGCCATTTGTATACCGATGCTACCCTTTTCCGGTAGAGTAAGTAGAGTGGTTCCAATTTTAGCGAGTTCGTCAGCCTTACTGGAATGCTTCTGTGGTTCGGTACCGAACATAGGTGAAGATTAAACTTATTTACCATCTCCATAAGAGATGATCGGCATTCAAGGGCTTTTTTAGAATTCGATGAGACTGAGTCCAGGGACTTGATAGCCACCGAACTATCCGAAAAGATGCGGATATCCTTTGCATATCCTTTAATCGCCAAAATTTCCACCTGGTATATGCTACAGTGATTTGGAGGACAGAAGGAGAGGCTTAGATTTAGCTTTTCTGAGAAAACACTGCCACCAACTCCGCTATCAGTTTTAGATCCATCTGTGTAAAAGTGGTTTGACTTGTCCTCCGTGAAAGCATCTTCCTCCCAGAAGGATCTAGAGGGGAAGCTGACATGACAGTATTTGTCAAACCAAAGTTTGGGTATAGCGTAATCGATGTTCTCTGTGAGGATTCCTAGTATATTTTGAATACCACCTTGATCAAAAGATCAGAAAATTATAGATACAAGTTTATTCATCTAAATCTATATTTTCCAATTTAAAGTAATCGCTATTGACTGCAATACACTTATGCCAGCGCTTGATCCAATCCTCGAAACATTTTTTATATTCGGTTTTCGTTATGTCCATCAGTGCTTCCTGCGATTTTTCCATTACTTCCTTTCGGCTGATGGAACGCGTTTTCCTTGTAGTGGTTTCTTAACTGTAGTGAACAGAAAGAAGTCACAGGGAGCCAAATCAGATGAATTCGGTGGCTGCTGGATGGTATTTGTTGCATTTTTCGTCAAAAAATTACGAATAATGATGGCACTGTGCGACGGAGCGTTATCATGGTGCAAAATCCACGAGTTTTCTGCTCACAATTCTGGTCTCTTTCGGCGAATTGCTTCACGCAAACGTATCATAACGCCCAAATAATACTCTTTGTTTACTGTCTGGCCTTCTGACAAAAATTCATGATACACTACACCGTTGTATTCCATGAAAACCATGAGCATTGCCATCTTTTTTGACTGAAAACGATGGTATTTTTTGTCTCGGTTCATTTGGTGAACGCCATTCATTTGCCTGATGTCGGGATTGCGTGTCGTACTCATAAACCCACGTCTAGTCTATAGTAATGTTCCTTTTGATGAATGTGGGATCGGATTCAGTCTCCCAAATCATCTCTTTTACGACGTCAACACGGTCTCTTTTTTGCATGAAATTGAGGTCTTTTGGCACCAACTTTGCTGCTACACGACGGAAACCCAAATCATTAACCAAAATGTCTTGGACGGATCCATTGGCAATGTTCAAATCCTCCGCTATCTCTCTGATGGTTAATTTGTGGTTATTGAACAACATTTCTTTTACCCGTACTTCATAAATATTTTCGACGGTTTTCGATGTCGATGGTCTGCCACTGCGTTCATCATCTTCGATTGACTCACGACCACTTTTGAACCGCTCGTGCCACTGGTAAACAAAGGTTTTCTTTAGAGAATCGTTGCCGAAACACTATTGCAACATTTCCAACGTTCACGCACCATTAAATCCGTTTTTTACGCAAAATTTAATACAAGTTCGTCGTCGAAAATTTAAATCCATTTCTAAAATTGTAAAATTGTAAAAAATCGCCTACACACACAGAGATAGATGTACTCTTGGCTACGTAACTTTTGCTAATGTCAAGCTATGACGCTAAGATTTAGAGGGAATGTCAGCAACAGATTTACCAACTTAACAAAACAAAAACAGAACTCAAATCGGAACAAAGGGAGCGCCACATGGTGGTGTCCCCCGGGAACTTTTTGATCAAGGTGGTATTAGCGGGGTCAAATAAATTAGTTATCCACTGTGTAGTCGCAGAAGATATCGAGGGCTGTCAAGTAAAACAGAATATCCCGTGCCGCGGAGCGAGTAGAGCGTAGGGCTCCGCTTATGCATAGACATGCTCTTGTTTGGATCGAGACTACTATAACGGCCAAAAATTGGAGTGAGCAAATTTTCAGAAAAAATTTCGATTATTTGTAAAAGTTATTGAAGGGTATAGGTACCTTTCCATAATTAAATGGTAGACAATCTGGAACACAAATAGGACTCTTCCAGAATGTCTATCGAAATATGGAATCGGAATATGGAGCGCATTTAATCGTGGTGGTTTGAGTATGCTAGAATATAGCAGCATGTCTAGATTAAGATCATTTCCCACAAATATTACTCTGCAGGTGCATCCTTTTTAGAATAGTCGTCAAAGCTGCTCAGGAAATAATAATCAATTCTCATCGTGAGGCAATACATATAGCTAAAAGGGCAGATTCGTTAAAGTCAACGCAATGACATCGATTTCAATAACTTTCCAGAACTTTGAAGAACCCATTGGCATTATTTTGTGTTTTCTGTTTTTTTTTATAACACCCATGCCTTAAACCCCTCTAAATTTGATATACGAGTAGTAGTCTGTAAACTAGGTCCCTTCCGGGTTTAAAGCACTAACCGTCATCCCCCAATGCTTCGACCACATTCATACCTAAACTAAACACCCATTTTCACTCTTACCGTTCACCAATATACTTGCAGTAGAATAAAACACCAAGAAAAAACAAAACAAAAAAAAATCGTTCTTCCTCGCCCTACACCTTGGCAACATTAGTCAATGTTGCCAGCGATCAGTTAATTCTTCCTTCTCCCACCAGAAATAATCCGAGCATAGCCCAACGTCATCGGCAATCACTTGTTTAGATACATTTCGCATAGATACACCCTAGATGGCTGAAAAGCTTTCGCTATCATTACGAATGTTTCTGTGCAATGTAACATATGGGTGTGTGTTGTGTCGGTGAATGGAATAGATTTGCTACACGCATACACTCACGTTGGCGCGGTCGTTCGCTCTATCTATTGAATAACTGTGTCAACTTGCAGATACAAACGAGCATGTACATACGAGTATGTATGTGCATATGTATATAGCCAACGAAACTATAGCTGGATTGAACTTTTTTGTTTCTTTTTATTTTGCTTTTGCCTTTGGTGTTTCTCTATTATTTGTGCTTCGCTTTCGTTACGGCTGAACATAGAAAAAGTAGAAAAAGTAGAAAAAGTAGAAAAAGTAGAAAAAGTAGAAAAAGAAACAAAATATAGGAAGTGAAGTATTATGCAGTTGGTTGTGCCGTTTCGTTGGTTGACTATTAATTGTCGGCAGCGGTGGCTGTGGCGGGGAAATGTTATGTTATGTTTCTATGTTGCTAGCTTTTCCTCATTTCATTTCTCCGGCGCGCGTTTAGGCTACGTTCTCTATGTGTCTCTTGCTCTCACTCTCTCGCTCTCTGTGTATGACTTTTGTGGGGTATTTAGGTGTATCTGCAACACAGAAACTAAGTCAATGAAATGTGCATACAATGGAGCAGATACACAAATGTATCTATGAAAAATTGTATAATTTGTTGTCGTTTTTTTCGGGATGGCTTTTTCACTTTTGTTTTTCCGCTTTTGTTGTTGTTGTTGCTGTTGTTGTTAATGTTGTTGCTGCTGGCGGTGGTGGTGGTGGTGATGTTGGTAAATTTTATTGCTTCTTAGTTCGTTAGTGAATCGTCAAACTATGATAGATTCTGCATTTGGTGTTTGTTTGCTGAAGAAAGGGAACACGAAACGATAGAAGAGAGGTCTATAACAGAGACAGGGACTAGGCTGGCAGTTATAGCCCCCATACAACCAAACAACCGAACAACCGAACAACCAGCACCAGCCAGACCAGAGACCAGGCCAAAACATAGTGCGGCACAAAGTTGGTGTTTTTTTTTTTTTTTTTTTTTAGTTCATAGAAATATCACAGAAGACACACAGAGAGTGAGAGAGTGAGTGACTTGTTGTGTGTGCTTTCTTCTGTGCACATTATGTACTCCTTTCATTTCACTTTATTCCGTTCGTATGTACGCACGTTGGGCGCGGAATAAACTAACAGTTTTCCTTTCATTTCAAAAAAAAAATTCATAATTTTTACATCTCCACTAAGAACACTATCGAAATGTGAACCAAAAAAATTCGAACTACAACCAAAACTGAACGCACAACGTTTCATTCAAAAAAAAAAAAACACAAGACAGAAGTCAAACACTTTCGATTCGAAGACTATGTTACAAATGTTGCATAACATTTGTTCACGGTTTTTTTTACCATTATTATTATTTTTATTTTTTAAATTAACGATTACTCCAAGTGAATAAAAGAATAAAGTGTTAAAGTGTCTCTCTAATAAAAAAAAAAATAAAAATTCAAATTTTCAACTGTGCTTAGAAATGGTGGATTTCCTGTTTGTCATTTTCGAAAATGTTTTGACACATTAAGAAATAATGTTGACATTCGACTCAAATACGAACAGAACAGGGTTACTACTTCCTGTCATCATTTTCGAATTCTAGCTTCTAAATTGTGTTAAGTGCTGCCAAGTTCTGAATTCTACCGTAATTCGATTGTGTTTATTTTTTTTTACTCTAATAGTTAATGTAACTGCGTTTTAATTGTTGTACGAATAAGCAGGAAAAAAAAATTCACTAAAATGTCTGCTAAACAGCTTCAATGGATATTCGAATTGTGAACATAAGTGAAAGAATTTCAAGTGCGTTATTTTGGATATACCCACTGAAAGATATTCGACTGATTTTAAAGAGTATCTGCGACTGATTTAACAAATTAAAAATAAATTTATACATATATTCCGTCCTAACGAAAAGACTTAATAGAAAGTGACTTAAATTGAAGACGTTGAAATTATGGAAAACACGTCTTTAAGGAAACATTTCTGCATTTCTACATTACTCGTTCGTGTTCTGCGTTAATTCTCTAGTGCAATAAAATTCGACTAAAAAACAAAAACAACAAAAAATCTAAAGACTGATAGCATTTTTATCTCTGTTTCTTGTGGGGAATTATATTTTTTCTTTTGTAATACTTATATAAAAAAAAACAAAAAAAAATGTAGAAGAAACTATTAATAATTTCGAGAGTGTGAAAAGTTATTTCGTCGTTACCAACCTCTAACCTCTCAAAACGTCGAAGATAACCGAGGAGGAAAAAAAATTAAAAAAAAAAACAAAAAAAATATTGAACCACTAAAAAAATCACTCAAATGTCAGCCAATCAATTGGCCGATATACAAAAGAATCCATCGGAAACCGTAGGATTAAATACGTACTCAATTACTGCTTGTAATAATTCAATAACTACTGGTAACGATGATGAATCCCAACAACAACAGCAGCCAAGATCACAAACACAACAACCGCAACAACAACAGCAACAACAACACAATAATAATAACAATAAAGATCAACAATCAAATGCCGAATATAATCATTCATCATCACCAACAACCACAAATGGCACAAATAATCTAAATTTCACTTTCAATTGTAACAATTCCGATACAGATAGAATTTCGAATCAAAATTCAAATGAAAGTGATGCTACGAGTACAACAACGGCTGCAAATACGCCTATCTCAGCTACATCAATTATCAAAAGTCCATTGAATAAAACATTACTAAAGAAATGTAATAGTATTGACACAAAGCCAATTAACAAATGTACAAAATGCAATAATAATAATAATATTCACTATAATAATTTCAATTGTTATTATAGGAAAAAATCGCGTTTGCCCATATGCCGTTAGTATAAAATACTATACTCTTCTTCTTTTTTTTTTCGAAAACAAAATACAAAAATATATACTGTCATTTTTTTTCATATATAAAACATTTTCCAACTAAACAAACTCCTTTCCTAGTGAATTGGCAAAATCCATTTGAACTTTTTGGAGAAAAAAGAAATTCGAAAATTATATTTTCTTTTTTTTTTTTTTTTTAATTTAAATTTTAATAATTGGCATACAAAATTTGGACTAAATTAATATTTTTGAAGAAAAAAAAAAGAGATCTTATTCAAAATTCATCACAAAATTACAATTCCAACAATTGGCTAAAGAAAAATTCAAAATTTTCCCCCACAAAACTGAATTAAAACAAACATGACTTCTATAGGTAAATTTTTTCATATTTTAATATTTTTGTTGTTTTTTTTTTTTTCAACATACTATACATATTTTTAATACAATTTAAAATTAATGATTTTGCTTGAATAACCTATATTTCGAATTGAATGTGATAAGATCAACATGGGATGCTTGAAAAATCTCCTTTCAGGCTCGATTGCTAATGAAAACCAATAGATTGTAACTTGCGGCTTGATCATTCTGAGTTTAGTGCTATTTAAACAGATATTTTGAACACTGAAAATTTGTTAGCAGTAAGGACTTTCGACTGAGGACAGCAAGAAAATGTTTATTCTTTGCGAATTTATTTAAATCACGCCCAACTTTTGTGGTGAAGAAGTTAAAGAATATGTGTTCATGTTCACAAATTCATTTATTTTTAGAATTGAAAAAAAAAATAGGAATAAATCATTCAGAAAAATATTAATTCGAAAACTACTAATACAAAAAAAAACAAGGACTCCAATCCTAACAATTTGAAAATTTTAATGATTTCACTCTGATACTTATACGTTTTTAAAGAAATTTTTATTTTAGGAGTGAGGTTGAATTACTTCTTGAGACCAATAAGGCTCCTTTGAATCATTTTTAATATTTTATCACTTTCGTATAATTCAACGTAATATTATAATATTATTGTATTACAAGCCTTCAATATAAAGTTCTTAAATTGGTTATCAATAAATGCTTATTACAATACTTTATTTTCTTCTTGATAATTTGCGCAAGAATTAAATAGATTAATGCAGAATAAGTGAATTTACTAGATTCGGAATATGTTTATACAAAAACTGTCTTTTAAAATAACCATAGGAATTTTTTATAAACAATAATGATAGGCAGCTAGTTTGAATCAAAAAACCTGTGTTTTGAACACGACTCAGGCGTATGACTTTCTTGGCTCAGAAATTCTGTCAATACAATTTACTCTACTTTTTCGACCATTTGAGGCTCACTAATATAGTGGATTCCAAGCCACGTTGCGCCATTCTGCTAGCATCATATGTCCGAATTAATGTCATTAAAATTTTCGAACTCTGATACAAGCTTCGGTCTCACTCTCTCTTCACACAAAAATAAGGCGTGAAGACCAACCCAGGATTTGGCAGGGTTAATTAATTCTCATGCGTCTCTTCTGGATTTGCCTGACTCCAGAAACAGCAGTTTTGCTTGTTTACAAACTCATTGACCTACAAAAGGGCCTTGTGACTAAATACGATTTTCTGTTGTATCTCATGGTCTCTTATCTTATCTGATACGGATGTAAATCGAAATCTTTTCGCAAAATTTTCCATATAGTGGACAGATAAAGGCGAAATTGTTTCGATTGACTCCGAATTGACAATTCCACGTCATCTGGGACACTTTCACTCACAGCGGATACGGTTTATTTCTTGTACGCAGATAACGTTAGCGTTATGTAGAACGAAATTCTTAACGTGGTTGATTATAAGGACTAAACAAGTCACAAAATGTCCTATATGAATCGTGGATTGAAGACCATTTTTGAAATAAATTTAAAGCATACGTAAGCATTCTTCTGGCGTAAGACGCATCTTGATGATTTGTCAAATAAAACTGAACATAAGCGTCAATCAAAACAGCACTTATAAGATACATTTAAACACTTCTATATCTTAAAATTACGTATTCGCCTCCGGACTGCCTAAATATTTATTTTATTCCTGTGCTTGGAAATATGTTTTTTTGGTTCTTATTTATGTAATTATACAAACAATTATGTATTTATTCCGTTTTAATGAAATCAAAACAAATGCGGGAACCTAACAGACTTAATCTATCTAAAACCGCACATATTGTACTATTGTATATGCATATCAATCGTAGTCGGTTCCCGGAGACCACCTAGAAATTATTTTTTTTAATTTTCTGACTCGCCAATTGTAAAGTACGACACTTTGGCCTAAAAGATCTTTTATATAATTTAGACAGAACTATAGTTTGGTTAGTAGGTTTTCTACCTTCCGAATGAAGTTGATAAGACTACTAGCAGAGGAATTCATTAGTTCGTTGGAGCCGAATTGTTCCCTGAAGAAAATCCTTCATCTAATTCCGTTGAGTGCTGGACATTCACATAATTTGTTTTCAGCAGTTTCGTCTTCTTTAAAACAAAGTCGGCACTCCGGAGAGTCGACCAGATTCATTTTGTTGAGGTGATACCCATATCTTAAACCGTTGCATCCTCCGGGATAACCTACTAAGTTTTTGATATCGTGCCGACTTGAATTTAGACATCTATTGGCATTTTGGCCTGTCTTAGACCTGAGCTATTCTCCCAATATGAGATGCATTTCGAATGCTCCCAGCTATTAATAGTTAAACTGGCTGCTGATTTAGGAGTGTAACAAAAGGGTTCAAGTCCATTAAAGCATTAAAGGGAGTTTCTGAACCCCTTCTGGCCAATTCGTCGGCCTTTTCATTCCCTTCGATACCCTCATGTCCAGGAGCCCATCACAGTTTGGTTTTGTTCCCTGAGCTTACTTTTTGGAGGGTTTTGAAGCATTACATGACTGATTTGGAGTCAATAGTGTGCGAGCTGAGGGCATTTGTAGCTGATTGACTATCCATGTATACAGGGATGCTTTTGACACCAGTGTTGTAAATATGGTTAGCACATACTTGAATGCAGTGGAGTTCTGCCTGGAACACATACTTCTTAGCTATGGTTCTATTTAGGTTCGGTCCGTGTATTCCAGCTCTCACTGCCGATTTCATTTTAGAACCATCCGTATACCACTTTATGCCATTGAAGGTGTTTGGTGGGTTATTGCTAACTCATGCTTCTTTACTGGGGATCTCCGTGGAGAAGCCTTTAATGTTCTCCGAAGGTGGTCTGTTACCGCGCAGATCATATAAAGTTCTGGTATTTCGGAGAGTATGGCCCTTAGGTCAGGATGTTCGCTAAGACGTAATTTGTACCAGACTTGCTGACACTTAAAAATTATGTAATTTCTGAACCAAGCGCTTTTCAAGTGCTCCTTCTTAAGACTAGAGAGTGGTCTTCTCACATCATAAGTATAAATCAACATCTTTGACTGTCATTTATAGCTAAGCCGAAAAAGAAAACCTCAGTCAAATGTTCTAATCAAATTACTTTGTTTGAGAAAGTTTAAGGAATAAAGAAAACCTCGAATTCTCCTCTTAATCAGTTTTCAGGACTACGTAGTATTTCAACATGAAAGTCTAATCTGTTTGCCAATAGGTTCTTCAACAATCATACTAACTGAAGTAACTAAGACAGAAGAGTCATTAAGCATATTTAAATCTTAATTTTGAGATAGAGTCAAATTCAATTAAACAAACTCACGGCACTTGATTATATTTTAAGTAGAAAAGGACTAAGCTCAGTTATCTAATAAATTTCAGAGAATAATTGGGAACAAAGTAAAAAATTACTTAGAACACGTAACCCAACATTTTGGTGTCCAATCAAAGATTCGTATCGAAAATCTATTCCTTATCAATTTCGTCGAAATCTTTTTCACAGTAATAACTGATTTATCCCGAAACAGGTTAAGGAAAGTATTGTAAATATTACAACAGATTCACAAAAATGTCGCACCCTATATGCAGCAAGAGGAGTCTCAATGAACGACTTATAGAATTTCATTAAGGCGCTGTAATACGTTTCCTGTTATGCAGTAGAGGAGACTTCTTCCTTGCTTCATTCAGGACTTTATTCTTTTTGGAGTACTTCTCTTCCCTAACCATAAGAAATCTTAAGGATCCATTCCATATTTCTATATCCAATTAAAGCTGGATATGTGCCACCATACCAGCCGGCTTTGAGCCATCAAAACCGCTTAGTTACTCAATAATTTTTATTCATAAAACACTTTATCGTATGAAAAGATGCAAACATACACTGCTTTGTCCAGCTTCCCCAATTGATCACCGCAAGATTGGCATTCTGCTTCGTTCAGAGAGGAAACAATTATAGGTATGGGGTTTTTTTTTCCCATAGGAAATGAATATTTCTATGGCATCAAATTATAATGCACCGGAAATTCAGCTCTTGCTGGTTGCAACAATTGGTTCTACCGCTGGTTTCATCCAGACATCATGTACGCACACGGTATCGGAATAATTTTTATTTGTATATTTGACTCCTTCACCCGGTCGTTCAGAACTCCGCCCCTAACTGGTACCTGTGTTTATTTCGGGCATTTTGCATGGGAGAAACCAACCAGCAGTAACAGTTCTAGAAACCTTTTTTCATCTATTCTGCTACTACTGAATATTGATTAATTTAAGTTCAAGCAACAACTGTGTCGTGTTCGACTTCATCTGCAGTCTTTTTACAACTTACTTTTAATTGACGGCTCATCAGAGCGTTCCTTCTCTAGTGATCGTTCAATCGTTTTAGTTTCTTGAGTCAAACTATCAGAGGTATCACTTTGTCAATCATCTCACTATTTCGATTGAATTGAAGCGACATAAACCATTTTATCCATAAGATCAGCTCAATTTGCCAAATATCTCGTAAATCCATTAAAGTCATCTTTATCACATTTCACAAAAAGCCAAATTCAACACATCCACCAACTAGAAACCATTCCAACAAAAAAAAAAAAAAACAAGAATAACAACAAACGTGTGTCCAAATTGAGGTCAATTAATTCCCTAATCTTATTATTATTTCTATTATTTTTTTTTTTTCTAATTATCTCTTGATTTCCTAAGGCGCAATGCTACACAAGACTTTACCATCAATAAAAAAGTGAAACTACGAAGTAAAATACCAAACTTGAAACAAAAAAAAAACACCCTTCCTTCCCTTATTACCATGGTACCTACTCGTAAACTTAAAATAATAATAAAAATAGAAAAAACAAAAAGAAAACACCATAAAAGCTTCTTCCTAAATGTTGCATCATATGGCCAGATAACGAAAATACTGTTCCATTTACAGATACATACATAGGTCATTGCCTCGTTTCATTCAACCCAATATACTCGTATGTAACACAATCCTGACTAATTTTATTTGGACTGCATTTTCCAGTTCACTTCTAGAAGTTTTCAATTTAACGATCAAGTTCGATTTTTCACCCCCAGATGAAATAACAGCAAAACAACTTCAAAACTTCTTGTTTTTTATTGCATTTTTTGTTTTTGTTTTTTTTTTTTTTTTTTTTTTTAATACAATTAACCCAATCATCATCAGACTATCGTACATACGGACGTACCTACCGATATATGCATGCGTTATAAAAGGCCTTCTATATAGACAACTGAAGTAATAAAACTAAGTGAAAATATTCGTATATCGCACGCCTATCATTGTTTAGAATAATCTTGCGCTTGATAATGAAAATAGGTCAAATTTGAAATAGAAAAAAAAGAAAAAAGACCTAAAACTGCGTACGCATGTGGAGCGTATCTGTAGAGTGTCGGTATGGTACGTTCCCCCGTATGTTGGCAGACGTTTCATTCCATACGTATGATATGAATATTTTTATTTTCTTTTTTTAAATTGTGCGTCTATTCTGTGCTTTAGATACATGTATCTGTCTATAGAGAATTTTTTTTATATTTATATTTTTACTTACTTAACAGTCAGATTATGATTGTATGTACGAGTATGTAGCTACAGCTGAATGGTATGGTACATAAGCGGACATTTGACAAGATAACAATGCATTAGAGGAGGTGGTTCTCCTTTAGGTACATACGAGTATGCCATGTTATTATTGCGAGTATGTGCTAATTTGTTGCTGTCTGATTTCGTTGTAACAATTTATCCGTGCGTAGGTGAATAACCATATAAAGAAATTAGTTAAAAAAAAAAGGAAAAATATTTGACGGGGCTGGTTGTACAATAGATATGCCAGTACATATATGTATCTGTTGGCTTATTTGGTGATGGAAGTGATCAATGAAATGGGAGTGTACTTTTGCCGTCTACATTTTTGTACTATGACTCTTGAAATAATACGTTTTCTCGATCTCAGCTCTGATATCAGTTTTTTTTTCATATGTATGCCCCTAGTCAGACTAGGATAAAACCAAATAAATGTTCGAAACACCTTCCAAACAAAACTTCAAAAGCACTGTCGACCTTTAGGCAGGATTTGCACAACATATGCATCATTTGTTTAAACAAGTAATTCGCACTGAATGATCTAATGTACATTGCACGTTTAAAGTCATCTCTCAGCTTAAGATAGGTAGGTTTGTGTACTGCTAGATTTTTGACATCCTTGCTGGAAAATTATTTGATGACATATACGAGTAGTTCATGCCTATTTCAAATTTCTTTAGGTTCTCCAATGGCTGTGGATTACTTTAACATGAGTCATTTTATCGTAGTTGGTAGCTTCATGCTAGACATTAATATCAATATACATTTCTCATTAAGTAATAACGCTTAGCTGTATCACCACTTTCGAAATAGCGCAAGAAATACTGTAAATTTATTCGTTAGGTCGGTTGACCGATAGACAATGATATCCTCAATGATTTTGCTAAATAACCAAGTGAGGAAGAATTTTCCAAATCACATGAGCCAGCTCTTGGATTGTCTGCTATACTCTATCATCCTCAGAAATAAGGGCGTTAGCCTAAAAAATTAATACATTTGTTTTGCACCTTTGTAACCGGAGTGATGCTCTCTTTTTTGTTTACTTAAAAATTAAGTATTTCCACCTGAAAGTGTCCGAAATAAACAGTCAAGCAGTCGTTCTTTCCAAATCTGAGGTTACTTAGGAATACTTACTAATGAACTTCGGTATTTTCTATCCCTCTTACTGATTACAGAATTTCACTTTTTTTGAGCACAGCACGAAAATACGCCTATAACCATCAATAGCAGGGCGCTGTGCGCTCCAGACTAATTTAAAGAAAGTACTCTAATATTTGCAAGAAATACGCCATTAAACGCTTACATATCTTAGATATCCTTAGGAACAACTATTCTATCGTTAAATAGTGCTGGTATCTATTGCTTCTGTAGAACAGAAAATGACAAAACATTACATATTCTCGGCTATTGCCAGTCATATTTTCATATTAAGTGACAGTTCCTTGGGTGTGATGTGTCAAGTCCGGATCACCTAAGCTTTTCATTTCTGTCGGCAAAAACAAAAACAAAAGAATGTTGCCTCTCTTGATGTAAACGGTGACCAGATAAGAACGATACGAACAAAATTAAATAAAACAACAACGGTGTGAGACATAAAATTTATTCTGGCTTTATTTTAAAGCTACCTTCATGCCATTAGGTGTGGAATGGCACATCAGTCAAATGGCCCCGTCGACTTCGCTGGCAGTGCTTCAAGCGGTCGGTGCAATTTTTGATGACTCGGTCCAATATGTGCAATGTTATTCCGGCAATAGCGTGTCGAATGTTGTCCTCGACACTAGTTATCATCGACTTAGGACTTGATGTAGCCCCAGAGAAAATAATCGATGATCGCGGTGACCAATTGATGAACGCTAGCTGTGAGATGACACAATCGCCAAATTTCTTCTTCCCAACTTTGAACGTTGCGTCGCTTTTTGAATCCACAGCTCGGATATCGATGTTGTCGAGCTCTGATCACAGAAAGTCAGTCGGTAAACAGCGCTCTGCATATAGCTGAAACCATTGACGGTTACGATGTCTCCTTCTTCATTTCGAAAGAAATCAGGTCCGATGATGCCGCCATGCCATAAACCGCACCGACCAACCAATCTTTATGGATGCATTAATGCTTAGTCGAATACTTGTGGATTGTGTTCGCTCCAATAATGGCAATTTTGCTTGTTGACATAGCCGCTGAGCTAAAAATGTACCTCGTCCAAGAATATGATTTTTTGACCAAAATCCGGATCTCCGGCCAAGATTTCCAGCTCACAACTAGCGAACTCACGGCATTGTCTATGGTCGTGCAGTTTCAATTCTTGCGTCCGCCGAATCTTATTCGGATGTGGGCCCAAATTCAACTGTAACATAAGCCGGGTTGACTCTCTGGCGATGCCCAATTCAGCTGATCGGCAAATTGGTATTTCTGGATCTTCTTCGATACTGACCGCTGGGACGGCTATGTCTTCTTCATTTCGCACCAATCTCTATCTGATTGGTGGCTTAAGATCCAAAAGAGTGTACTCATGCTCAAACTTTTCCGCGGTGCGGCGAATTGCCTGCACACTGAAGCCATGATGACGACCGAACTATTCCAACATAACAATTGGAAAAACTAGCATTGCTATCTGGTCTCCCGTTGGTAATAGATGTACTCTTATCTGCGTGTTTCGGCGGTGATAGCAACTACCAACAGAAAAACAAAAGCGGTACACAGCGATGATGTTCTCTTATATTCTGTCTTATGTGGACCGAAGGATACTTGAATTTTAGTAGTTTTATTTGAGACCCATTTTTAATCAGCTGGTGCTCTTTTTCATATATCGATCCACCAAACTAATTTTCTGCCGGCTGAAACATTATTTGATTAAATGCACGCGACAAAAAAACCTTATATTGCCCAGGCTGATGGTTGTGGCTCAGACTAAAGAAAAATTGTAATGTGAATGAGCAACTAAAGTTTTAGCTAGATTAGTAGTCGACACACGGGTGCGGTAAGCTTTGTAAAATTCGTTTATGGCTTTTTAGAATGAACGCTAAATAGGAGCGATTTTCAAATAAGCTTGCCAAGAAGGGCATATACATATTTGTATACTTGCAAACTCATTAAAAAAAAACCTTCAGTAGGGTTAGCTTAATTTCAAGTGCTTCGTGTCCTTCATTCTTAGTATCATTCAACACTGTCCAGTTGATCTGAAGTCCCTATGAATCTAGTAAAATAGAATACTGAGTCAAACGTTCCGATTTCCAGGCGAATGAGACTCGGATAGAAAACTAGTTCCCGTGGGGGTCTTCATCACAGCAGCTTTAACATAAATCATCATTCTTGAGATTGAACTTCCTTGTGTAGGTTGTACAAAGGTCATGACCAGTGAGAAGTTGAAAGGTTCCTGGTCGAATTCGTATCATACAAAATTTATGCGATAATTCATAGGTGGTTAATGATTTTTTGTTTTTGGCTTCGTACACATTTTATTTTCCACCCGTTCTTTGAAATTGCAAAGTGGTGGTTTGTACGACTAAAGTCCCCGTTCAAGGGCTGTTGCCGGTTATGGAACCCAGAAGCCATGGGTACTATGCTTTGAGCCAAGGAACTTGGGTTCTTTGCGATAGCAATGAATTAGATTTGATTTGATTTCAGTATTTTCAAAGTTGTAGCTACTCAGGCCATAGCCAGAACTTCAGTTGGAAAGACTCCACTAGAGGGAATAAGGAGTACTGTTTAACTGTGTGTATTAAATTTTCTAAGAATAAACCAGCATACCTGCTCGAACATACCTTACTGAGCTTGAATCTGCGCTCTTAAATGAAGTTGACATTTACTCTGTGATAGTGTACATACTTCGTTTCGTTTCCTTTCGTCTCTTCATTAATTGCCGTTTAAACCTATGTTCTGTTGGTACGGTGAGGACCTAATTCTGTCCTCCTTCAGCATAAGATTAAAGAAGCCCACATAATAGCGCACTTCCTTGCTAAAACCTGGCATAAATTTGAAAATCTTCCGAAGAGGTGTTGTTCCTAAATTGCACAATTTTTTTTCCAGAAACGAACAAGATCAGCTTTTTTTTCGGGATGACGAATCTGATCATCATCTCGTTGAGTTTCAGACGACGATTACTTTGTATAATATCCCACTTGAAGGTGGATGCAAAAATATTATAGCATGAAATTCGAGTGTGAGGAGTTGATCCATGGTCAGTCTTCCGAACCAGAGCCCACAGTATCAAACAATTTTGATAAAGGTGTGATAGTGCATTCCTTGTTCACTTGATGACGATTTTATGTATGCTCCTAGTCATAGTATCACTTTCATGTTTACAGATACCTAGCAAAATGTCAGAGTTGATTGGGAGGGAAAACACTCCCCGAATCTGAAACTGAGAGAGACTCAGCAAATTTTCGACCGATTCATTACTCTGTTAAGGAAGTAACACTTGGTGTATCAATTTGTCAATATTTATTGGTGTCCTTAGCTTGACCACTCGTTAATCAACCTCTTTGAATGTCGATAATCCATTCACTTAATTTAAAGGATTAGAGTCTCCCTTTGTCGCCTTAGGGGTGTCTGCCTTGCGATTTGATTGTGGCAGTGTCTACTAGGTTGGACAGATTTAACCATCTTAGGAGGTTGCTTAGGGTATGTGTTATTTGTAAAATACTACATATGACCATAGACATTTTATCTATTTTGAATGTTGGACCAATAAAGGGAATACTTTACAATTGAGTTTTTCTTTTTTTTTCTAGTCTTCTTAAAATTTAAACAAACTAATCTCTTGTTCGTACTGGTTCCGTACAAGATACCACTCTCCCAATGCTTATTGATATCGCCTTGATGCTCATTATAGTGAGCTTCGACAGCTTGCAACTCTTCCTCAGGTAAACATTTCTTTAACCTTCGGTACAATAGGTCAGTTGATGATCCGCCAACTCTAAATGAGAATGAGAATACAGCCGCCTAAACCTCATGATCATCTTTTTCTGTTTAATCAATTCAGAGTCATATCTAATTCGAGTTGGCTTCTTATGCTATACTTTCTTGCTCTGTATATTAGTAATTTCAGTTTCTTAATATGGGCTCATTGTGGCCTGTTCTTTTCGGTTTTTATCAAAGGTTTGGATTAATATGATGATGGTACCTTCACCATTTTCGCCAGCTGAACCTCCTTACGATCATAATCGTAATTTGAATGGTAACTAATTTAGTTACTAGTTTTTATATGTGCATACCTATCGTCAAACGATAAACGTCTCAGATTCTGAAGGTATTCTATTTCGGGACTGCGAACTACCTTATTTTCTCGTTTCTCTCGAGCTTGACTTGCATCTTTATAAAAGAAGCGCATATTTTAACTCAGTTTTTCCCAAATCAGATAATTCGGTCTGAAAAGAACTATAGAGAGTTTGTCGTTAATTTTTAATTTTTACATATATCCTCTTCTATGAAGGATCTGTAAAGAAATACAGCGTGCTTCATGCTCTAGCATGGACATATAGAAAAAAATTAAAAAAACTGATAGCATGACACATGTAGACCGTGTAGACCCTACCATAGTCTATTCTCTTCTCTCAATGTGCTGTCTGCCATTTTGTCCACAGAGGAAGGCACCTAAGGTTTTTATCCGACTCCGAATGGCGTAGAATGAGAGACTTTTTGAATTCGTTAGGCTTGGCATAGCCTACCGAAAGGGTAATGACGTTAAAAATAATTTTTTTTCTCTTTCTCTATGTATCGTGTAGGAATCGAACCCTGATCCCCAATGCAATGCCTGAAGGACTTAACCACTATATAGGTATCCACTATAGGTGGAAAAATAATTAGAAACGATGAAAAAATTGACATAACTTTTTTTCTAATCTTTGTTTGTATAATGTACACACATGTTATCTGCACCGTTTTTTCGCTGCTGTCATTCTGTCATTACCTTTTGTTTTTGTTTGCTTTTAGTCTTTGAAATTATTTCACAAAACAGTAGTTCATTTAACAAGTGGTGTCGTCGAAAGCAATAATTAAATTTCGCGGAAATATAGTTAGAAACGACAGATAATATTTAAGAAATTTTATTATTTTACGGTAAATTTTTTGAATTTCGTGCAAATATAGTTAGAAACGACAGATAATATTTAAGAAATTTTATTATTTTACAGTAAATTTTTTGAATTGCATATTTTTTCTGTTCATATTACTTAGCACTTTTATCTAGTTAGCCAAAATGGGTAAGAAAAAACCATTGTTCACCGGAAATGGGAGAACTAATTGTTCATAAGCATTATCAGGAGAAAGCTTCTATGAGCACTATTGCCAAGGATCAAATGTGTTCTAAGAAGATGGTGTATGGGGTTATAAAAGTGTATAAGGACACAGGCAGTATATATACCCCCGCAAAAAAACCACGAATGCTGAAAACAACTGCCAAGGAGGGCAGGCTCATTTGCCGCCAAAGTAGGGCTAATCCTTTTTCTTCCAGTAAGGATATACATACAGCTTTGTCAGAAAAACTAAGCGCTAAAATAACATCTAGGACATATTTTGAAAAAAAATTTAAAAAGTCGGCTAAAATTTGCTAAGGAGCATGCAGAAAAACCCCTTGCATGTTTTGGAGCGACGAATCCAAATTTAACATGTTTGGATCTGATGGTAGGGCTTATGTAAGGCGGCTTGTAAACAAAAAACTGGATTCTAAGTACACCATCAAAACATGATGGAGGAAATGCGAGGGTTTGGGGAGCCTTCTCCTGGTACGGTGTTGGCCCTATTGTGAGCATCGAAGGCCAAATGGACAGAGACCTACTAGTCAATACTATGAAGCCGTACACATTTGATAATTTGCCAGTTTCATATATTTTTCAGCAGGATATCCATCCTGAACACACTTCACGCCTAGTGAAATGTTGGTTTAAGGAAGAAAAAATATACTTCTTGAGCTGGTCGGCCCAAAGTCCCGACCTCAATCCTATTGAGAATTTATGAACGGATGTTAAGAGAGGTTTGAAATCAAAAATTTCTAGAAATATCTAGAATACGTTGCCAGGACTTGATAGCTAGCTTACCAAAACGTTACTCAGCTTTGATAGCTAACAAAGGGTACCCGACAAAGTACTAGTCGCTATTAATTAAAAAAAATTATTTCATCTTCCTTTTTTCAATTGTTACTTTACTATATTTCTTACTTGCTGTTTCTAATTATATTTCCCCATAAGAAAGATAATGTTTTATGTTTTTTTGAATATGCCTTTATTTTTTGTATAATTTATAATTTTTCTGTTCAGAAGTATTAACAGGAATGTTCTATTATTTTGTTTTCATAATATTTTTTTCTCTTTTTACTTATTTTAAAAAAAATAGGAGTAACTTTTTGAGAAAGAAAATACCGTATACCGTTTCTAATTATTTTTCCACCAGTGTTTGTACAAAAAACAAAATCCAATATATACATATATGTACATCCTGTACATAGCCTCTTTTTGTGTCCATAAGACGCGGCAGTTAAAAGTAAGTTGCACGTCCACCTGATTTCCCAAAATCGGCTACAACTTTCAAGATATGAATCTCTGATATTCGGAATCTATCGAAATTTTAAAACCTTGTCTAATGGCCTTCTTTCAACTGAATCGCAATCAAACGCAACGCAAATGTTTGTAAACAATACCGTTCAACTGCTTTAGGCTTATAAGCCTCATTCAAGAACATCTTGTGATTCCCCTCAGGGAAAAACCATTAGAATAAGTAAATATGTATAAACGAAAAGCATTTTATATCACTGCACGGAATCATCTATCCCTAGCATGTACAAATGTGCACTAAACTATCTAACCATCAATACGCCCCCGTTTTTCAACACCTCACATGTATAGAAACAATGGTAGAGCATGCAAAAAACGAAAACACACCGCTGACGGCTGACTATGCCAAGAACTTTTGAATTATAATTTCTTTTTTTTTTTTTTTTTCTATTATACTATATTTTTTGTTTAGTCTTTTAAATCACTATTCGCACTCAGAACGTGCCACATAGCCGATTTATGCTACCGCATGCAATTTTATTATGCACAACCCAACCAAACGACATGGTGAGCTTTATTTGTGCCCACTGTATTCGCGTTCGTTTGTATTCGTAGCCCCATACTCTATTCTGAACTGCTCTACTGTGTTCTGACCTACACTAACATTTTTCCAATTAATATATGAAAACAGAAACCCGGGGTACACTGAGTTAGAAAGGAAAAGGAAGAGCGACAAAAAAAAAACAAATCTGAAACAGAAAAAGATACTTAATAATAGAACGTAGACGTTTTTGTCGACGTTTGTGCTCTGTCATCGGCTCACAGTCAGTGCCGATTTAGCGGCGAATCTTTCCATTCGATAGACTATAAGTATCCGTACTATTGTACACAACATACCCGTGAATACATAAATACCCATGTGTATTTGTTTCTACCTCTCTAATAATAATACTAGTATAGTAGAAAATGTCATGTCTTGCCAGACGAAGAAGAACAAGAAAACAAAAAAAAAAAAGCTTCTTAGAGCTTTAAATGTACACCCCTACCCCTTCGCTATGAGTATTCGGTCGATGGAGTGTACGGGTGCAAAAAACTACCCTACCCTAACTTTAGTACTAAACTGTGATCAGATTGAGTGTATGGGGGTTACACTGACTGTCAAAAGCTTGCCGTCAGCATTTACAGATACTCGTATATTAAACCTCGGTATTGGTTAATAATTATTGGGAATTGTGCTTCGTAATGAAATACAATTCGATATGGAACACTCGGGTTGTTTTTTTTCTTTTTTGAAATACGTACAATAGTTTATTGAACATTAAGCAATGATATGTAAAAGTGCTGAGAATTTTGTTTACGAATTCCTTGGCGGTAAGACGACTTTTGCAACGAGTACTATTCCGCACTTTTTTTTGGGTTTAGACCAGTAGGTCAGTGTGAATCATTTACGTATGAGTATTGTTGTATGAGGGGTTATTTTCATTACCTTTATGATTACCAAAAACGAAACGAGCTCGTGTGACATACTCGCACATAAACGGGTTTCCTTAGAATCGCCTTTATTCTTTTGATCAGCTTAAAGTGAAAATAAGTATTGAAATATAAAAGAAAATATATCTGGAACATTTGAATGTTTGATGTATGTGAGTAAAACAATCCGAGGTAAACCCCACCTTTTTGGAACAAGTTAGTCTCCTTCTTAAATTAGGGTCTGCTCCTTTATTTATGTTACACTTAAGATGAATACTTTTCTGGATTCACTCTGCATATCTTAACCATCTTAGTTTTATTTCGCTGTACACTGGTTGTTCAATCTGCTTCTCCAGAACTTCTTAACGTGAACGGGTCCAAATATACTCGTATTCCAAGACATCGAGATTATCTTCCTATGCTTCTTGTAAAGTCTATGCACCTGCGATATAGAATAGTACTCGGATGGCTTTCAGAGTAGTTAGAGCTTTAGTAAACATTTGTCATCTCCGGCTGAAAGAAATAAGACAATTGTGCCGTTGGCTTATTACATTTTGCTTCAATAACTCAATTCTTGTGACCCATCGCAAAGCAGTAAAAGGCGCCCATTATGCGTACCTGCGTGCCATATTGTTTTGCTTTCCTTCTTGCCACGTCTGCTACGAACAGCGCACTCTTCCGCTTATCTGAGCAAGAGGATTCCATTACTTAGGCAATTTGCTATGGAATTACCCTCGAAGCACTAGGACTTCCTTCGCCTTTAAGCAGGCTCCCAACCTTTTCCCATGTGAACTGTTCGTTTGGGATACGGTTAACCCATAAAACTCTAAAAAGAATTACCCCAGAGCTGACTGCTCTGTAAATCTAAGGCAGATCTGTTCTTCACGCAATGCTCTTAATGATTTGCAAGGTGTTTATATAGTTGCTGCCTAAAAATGCAGAGCGAAAGCCTGCTTTGGTTTTTTGTTCTTTGGTCCTGTTCAGGATAGTCTTCGATAATCAAAAAACACATATCCCCCATTTGTTATCACCCTTGTTATTCGGCAACATTCTTTTTCGTGTATGAAGCTATGATGCTATATTACCTCTGCTGAAATAAAGGGTAACAAGATGAAAACGACAGGGAAAAAAATTTAAATAAAACAGCAACGATATGAGATTTAAAATTGATGCTGGCTTTATTTTGGAGCTACGTTCATGCCATTATGTGTGGAATAGCGCACCATTCAAATGGCCCCTCGGCTTCGCCGGCAGCGCTTCAAACGGTCGGTGCAATTTTTGATGACTCAGTCCAATATGTGCGGCGTTATTAGCACATCGAATGTTGACATTGAGCTCGTTCAAAGTGGTTGACTTGTTAGTGTAGACTAAGGGCTTGACGTAATCCTAGAGAAAATAATCGAGTGATATGCAAGCGTTGCATCCCTTACATATCAATACGAGAAAGCCAACTGGAGCGGTCTTAACAGCTTCTTTAGGAATTTTAACTGGTCGTCATGTATCCTCGATAACGAAGTGGATGTCGCAGCTGATATGACCACAGACACCATTCTTTTTGGAATGAGAAACTTTATCCCTCATCGGTTGAAGAGTATCACACCAAAAGAAAAGGCATGGCATGACTCAGGCTGTAAAGAGGCTGTCAGGGTTAGATAAATGTTTTTTCGGTCCTTCAACACCAGCCTGACAGAGGAAAATCAAAAAAAGTTTAAACGAATTCCAATACGACCAAAACTGAGGCAGAAAATACTACAATGTCCCAAAGATATTAAAAATTGTTGGTCGTTCGTCAAAAATATCACAAATTTCGCCTCATCTTCCATCCCAACGCACATTTATAATGACATACCAGGTGTCACCTATTTGGACAAGGCCAATCGCTTTGCGGCCAGCTCAACCCAGATTATGCTCTGTCTTCGCCTCCACTTAAATCTTGACAAATCCACTTTTGCACTCGTGTAGTAGCAGGAATATCTAAAAATCTTAACATTCACAAATCCGCTGGTCCAGATGGTATATCTCCGCTTCTTCTGAAGAGGTGTTTCTCCTCGCTGGAAAAACCACGGCACAAGCTATTTCATAAATCCAAATCTTCAGAGCTCCATCCGAGCAGATCGAAAACAGCAGTTGTCCAGATTGTCCCTAGAAAAGTTGAATCCTCTTCTCTTTCCACTTACAGACCCATTGCACTTATGTCCCTTTCTACCAAGGTCATGGAAACGCTGATAAGCCCTCAGCTAATGAAATATTTCGAAACACGAAAACCTCTCAATGACCGGCAATACGGTTTTCGTAGCAACAGGTCCACTTGTGATTTGATGACATGTCTCACCGAAAAGCGGAACCAAAGCGTACAGCTATCTCGCGAAAGTAAGATAGCATTTGACAGAGTTTGACAACAGGTTCTTTTGTCGAAAATGCAGGCTTTTGGGATTGATGACCCTCTTCTTCAATGGATTAGCAATTACCTTTCGGAACTTTCAATTCGAATTGTCTTGGATGGTTTCAAATGCGATATTCACAAAATAGATGATGGGTCTCCGTTCTGTCTTCGATGCTCTTCTTAATTTTCATTAACGATGTCTTATCTGCTACTTCTAATCCAAGATATTCCTTTGCCAATGATAGTACTCTCTGCTTTTCATATTCGTTCTCGGAATCACGTCCCTGCTCTTCGACTGTAGAACGGGAACAGCAGTGTATGTCAAGCAATTAAATTCCGATATTTATGGCATAACCAATTGGTGAACTATTAACAGACAATCCTGTCTGCTATCGGTAAAGCGAAATTTAAACACCCACCCATTGTCCATGAAAGGCACTTGCATCGTCGAAACCGAAAAATGTTCCGTTCTTGGTACGTATGTATGACAGCTTACGTTGGAATGACAACATATTCGATTTCGTCAAAAATTCTGCAAAATATTTAGGTTTTCTCAAGCGATATAAGAAATACTTCACACCCTCTGATCGGGCGACAATATATAAGGCGTTTCTCCGCCCGAAATTGGAGTACAATGCCCACATCTGGTGGGGTGCGTCCAAAACATCTCTGCATCTGCCAGATAGGATTCAAAAGCGTGCGATAAAACTCATAGGTGATACTATGTAATACCACTCAAACAATGGACACCCTCCAACACCGACGTAATGTCTCGTGTCTCACTCTGTTTTATCGCTATTTCCACCAACAGTGCTCCATAGAAATCGCCAGTAGCATTCCGTCCATTCAAACACTTAACCGTAATTTCCGCCTCGCTATGAGTGCTCATCACTATACCATTAAGCCCATTTTCGAACGTACTCTCAAATATCGTGATTCGTTCCTAAGCCGTACAACTCGCTTATGGAATGCTCCGATTAGCTCTTTATTTCCTAGTCTTTATAACCTTCAAACATTTAAAACCAACTTTCACCGGTACCTATCTTGCTATCTTCCCTGATTTTCCATCGCCCGCGCTGTGTGCAAGCATTTTAAAGGTACTTAAACCCTTGAGCGAGCGCATTAAAAATTAAATCTTGCGCCATCTTGTTGGAACCACGACTCGTATAAATCGATGTTGCCGAGCTCCGACCACAGAAAGTCGGTTAATATCGCTCTATACCTGAGACCATTGACGGTAACGATGTCTTCTTCCTCTTTCCGATAGAAATAAGGTTCGATGATGCCGCCATGTCATAAACCGGACCAAACAGTCAATCTTTGTGGCTGCATTGATACTTGACCAAGCTCTTTTGAATTGTGTTTGCTCCTATAATAACAATTTTGCTTGTTGACATAGCCGCTGAGCCAAAAATGGGTCTCGTCCGAGAAGATGATTTTTGGCCTAAATCCGGATCTCCGGCCAACATTTTCAGCGCCCAATTCTTCGATTCTTCAACTCTTGCGTCAGAACAATCATATACGGATGTAGGCCCAAATCCAACCGAAAAATAAGCCGGGTTGACTCTCTGGCGATGCCCAATTCAGCTGATCGGCGCGGAATCGAGATTTTTGGGTTTTCTTCGATACTGGCCGCTACGGCGGTTATATTTTCTTCATTCTGCACCAACCTCTATCTGGTTGGTGGCTTAAGACCCAAAAGAGCTCAAACTTTTCTGCGGTGCGACGAATTGACTGCACACTGAAACCATGATGTCTACCGACCTCACGACGAAATTTACGTTGCATATTTACAACTGCCGGAAGTTTGATATTTTTTTAATAATTCCCGCACGTTCGGCACCGTAAAATAGAAAAGCTTACAGAATATTTTGACAGCTGAATGTCATTGGTATCTTTGACAGCTGCTGAAACATAACAATTGGAAATGCTATCTGGTCATCCTATTCTTCGCTGGATTTGAAAAACTCCACGAGCAAGGCTTTGGCTAGTGGTTGTAATCCTTGTATTCGTATGCCTACTGAGGCTATTCAGGAATTATCCGTTTAGAAATGTTTATTTAAGGTTCGCTTAAAATAGTTTAACACTTTTGTGGCTGATCCTTGTATGATTTCTTGGTAGCAGCATAGCATCGTCGAACCAATTTGCTGGTTTTCCTCTCTTTTTACGTTGCTCCAAGTTTAAATCGCTCTACTACTACGATTTGCTACCAAATGTCTGATGCTAGCCATATGGCGTTATTTTTTGCCTCTTAAGTCCGCAAAACACTTTTAATATTGAACTCCTGTGATAAAATACAGTTCTGATTCTAATATTGACTCACCGCCTCTTTTAGACATGGAAAAGGCGACTTCTAAGTCATCGATGCCTATCGGGTGAGATCATGTTGTTGGTGCCTGTGTCAAGCATTAAAGGAATCTGCGAAACATTCGCCATTATCATTTCGATCTTCGGAAATGTACATGCCCATAGTTTGTATATACGACATTTCACATTATGATAGAGATGCCATTTTGAAGGGTTAGCTTGAAAGCAGTATCGAGTTAATCATAGAGGTTATTATTCTGTCTTCAATCCAGGCTTCCCTCAGTGTGTAACTACACGGTGTTGTATCTTGTAATCTTTTTCATTTATAAGACTGTTTCAGACTTCTTCTATGTATGTATTAAAGGACATCTCATACGATTATGAATGGAACTCGACTTCATTCATATTTTCACCATGAGCGCGCTTCCAGCGATCCATTCGATGAAACTAATTTTCAACCACGCTTCTACGAACGAACGTCTCTGGCTTGTTGGCATAGACCAATGACTTAATGTAGCCCCAAAAACAAAAGTCTAGAGGTCACAAATCGCAGGAGCGAAGCGGCCAATTGACTGGCCAATTCCTGAGATAACACGCCCATCAAACTGATGTGTGGCAAGTGGAGCCGTCCTATTGAAACCACTTCGCACGCAATTGCCGATAAAAATAACAACATTTTCCGATAGCGATTTCCATTAACTGTGTGGCTGCTACTAACTAACTACGGCTTCATGACGCCACCGGCAGGAAAACTGCACCACGCAGTCAAATTTTGTGGATGTAGCGGCATCTCATGAAGCATATGCGGGTTTGTAGCTGTCCAATGGTGAATATTTCGCTTGTTGACAAAGCCATCTGGGTTTAGTTTTTGAGTCAATTTGATCTTATACGGATGTAGGCCGAGATCCGCTAAATTCGCCACAATGTTGTTTGGCAATGCCCAATTCAGATCCACTTACGGTCTCAATATTTTCAACACTCCCTGCATTTCTTCCTCTAGCTGGCACCGGCACAGCAAGTAAAAATGTAGACTCAACTTTTTGCACCAAATTAAAAATTGTGAGTCGGGTGAGGCGATTATAAGGACCGGAAATTGGCGGTAGCGCTCTTAAAGTTGGGGCTACCGACTCCGAATGTTGGTAATAAATATTAATAATTTGTAAACGTTGCTTGTTCGAGTATTGAACCATGACAAGATGGTAGACATTGAGAAGGAAAATAGTTCCCAAAACATTAAGGGTGCGTTCTAATTTAAAAAAAAAATCTATAATTCTTAATTGAAAACTCTGTATACACATTTATGCATTAGTCTTCCGCCGTAACTGTGCACATTTTCAGCAGCTTTTCCAGAGAAGAAAAAGAAAATATTTCCGATTGCCGAAGTGTTCTCACTGGCGGCCGACCATATTATCCTTGCTCAGATCCAAAAAGTCCATCTTGCACCGCATGAACTCTCTCTCCCTAGGCGTACGATTTTTTTGCCGCAAGCGGAGAAGGCTCCGTACATTAGAGAATCCGGTTATTGTCGTTGTCCACAATAATCAAATGGATGACGTATCCGAATCGGAGAAATTTTGTTGGATTTCGGAGCAGTTCTTTTTACAGGCAGCCTTAAAGTTTGTCCTCTTTTCTTTCCTAACTTTACAATCTCTAAAGAAAATATGCCGCTTACAAGATGTTTGGCTTCTTTACTTACTGCTCCAAAGACGGTTGAAGATGCGAGGAGGGCTACAAAAATTGATACATTCGATATTTTTTCTCCAACGAGTCTAATGAAATGAAAGATCTAACGTGTAACGAATACACATTGTTCAAAGCCAACCGCAAGACACAGATGGACTCCTTTGTACAAGTTGACAAAAAGAGCTTATCAACAGGATGCAGTCTAAGGAAGTTTGTTACGAACTCTATAGCAAACCTACACAATCTGCTGCCTTCTAGTTTTGTTTGTTTCTTTCCGTTATAACGAATGCTTTGACTACACTTTCAACACGAAAATATTTTCAATGAATTGGAATATATTGAATCTTTTATGTCGTAGACAGTCCAGATCATTTATGTAGAACCAATGATCCAAGTTTCATAGGGAGTTCTATATGGAGTACGATTATAGCCATCATTACAATTTTCCTATTAGCAAAAATATTCTATTAAAAATCTCAGCACGGCTCATTCTGCTTATGATGTCCAACTGCAACATTTACTATCGTCGTGAAATAGCACCATCCACTTTCTTGGTCCAATGCTTTCAACTTTTATCTTCTTTTTTCTGGGAGACCGGTATTTTAACTTTGTTTTCAACTCTCAATAGCACTGCTTGTTTTAAATAATGCGGCTTCTTAGGTACTCTTTACCGATCTGGAAGTTGCCTATGTTGCCGAAGAGAGCCTTGCGCTCCTGAACATTATAGTGGAGTTCGATTTGAAAAAACTTTCACTACTTCTTATGACCGAAACCATTTGACATTGAATCTTTTTCCTATTCGTGGTTTTTCCCTGGATTCGTATCTTGACATCCAAAATACTCATGAATGCATGATTAATTATCTGGTAGTAGGTTAGTCGGAAGATTTGGAGGAGATCTGATTAATCGTTGAAACAGTTCATAAGTCGTTGCTTGTTTTCAACGTTAAGACTGATGGAACACACTTTCAACTACAAACGGTACTATCGTTTCCACGATAACTGGATAAAAGAAAATTATGGGCCAACAGTCCAATCTGTCGGCTTTCTTGCCGACAGAGAGAGGTTTTAACGACAATATCGAGAGTTACTGAAATGTTGGTTTCGTCAAAGATTGTTTCTACTAGTTTTTGCACCCAGACCTTTTGTTCCTGAGCTTAGTTATGAACTGAGATTTGGTACTGGCATCTTGGTGGAGGACGACTATCTTAGACTAACCTTCAGCTTTGATTATTTTCATTAGAAAATTAGTCTGTCTAGTAAACTGAAATAATTGTTATTGGTTGCCACCCGATGTTCTTCGGCCGTAATTTTTTTATGAATGAAAAACTTTGGTTCTGCTTTTGAATTATGTTTATTTTCCAGCCGAAAAATTGATATCGGCTTAGTGGCCGCCGCCATAATTGATGACCATTCGGGCCCGATGTGTGGCATTTTCCATCACTCTTGCCAGAAATTCCGGCGATAGGTCCTCGCATTCTTGGCGTATATTCTCTTTCAAACCTCACAAAAAGTAATCTGGAACGGTTAAATCAGGCGATCTTGCCGGCCAGTACAAATCGCCAAAAAGAGAGATTAGGCGACTCGGAAATTCAGCCCTCAGAATGCGCCGCTGCTCCACCCTGTTGGAACCACATATTCTCCAGTCCCAAATCATCCAATTGAGGAAGGAGAAAGTCGTTGAGCATGGCTCTGTGGTGCTCGCCGCCCACAGAAGTCGTTTGGCCCTCGGCAATTTCCAAAAAATAAGACCCGATAATGCTTCCAGCGTAAATTTTGAGTGGGTGTAATGGGTCTTCGTGTATTATACGAGCATTTTCGGTGCCCCAGAAGGGATAATTTTGCTTATTCATATAGACGCAGAGATCGAAATGGGCTTCGTCGCTCATGATGATTTTCGATGGAAAATTGTCTCCGTCGAAGTCGAGATTCAGGATGGCTTGAGCGTAAGTTACACGCGCTTGGCGATCAACAGCTAACAGCTGATGCACTATCTGCATTTTCTAAGGGAACATTTTACACTCTTTCACCAAAATTTTGTAAATACCGCCAATCGATGCCCAATTGCGTGGCACGTCATCTGGTCGTTACTCCGGGGTCCTCTGCGACATCTTCAACTACAGCTGCGATATTCTCAGCAGAACGGCTACTCCGGGGCCGGCCAGACCCGGCAGCGGCTCATGTTGTCCCATACTCTTCTAGACGACCGGCTAAACATCGTAGTGTTTGTCCAGTTGGCGTTGGACGACCGGGAAATATGCGCCGAAATTCACACTGCGCCAACACAGCTGACGAACTATTTCGCGAAAAATTCGTAAGAATTATTCCGCGTTCTTTAGGAGTATAGCGATTCATGTCTTGTTGGCGTGTATTTTGTATCTATTTTCTTCACAAATGTCAAAGTAGAATTGACATTTGCCGCCAGTTGCAAAAATTATAGCATCTTCCGATAGTGTGACGACTTTTGCGCCAATGACTAAGCGGGGCTTAAGGCATTTTTCTTTTAGACAAAATCAGACGCATGAATTCATTGAGCCTTGTGCATTTCTCGGGTCACAATAGAATTTATTGGAAGTGAAATCATCAATGAACTTGCTTAGCAATGCTCAGAAAGATTTTTTGAGAGGTTTGAAGCTGTGCTAAGACTACATGCATCCCAAGTAATGGCTTCCAGGGAAAAACAAGAAATTAACATATATAGAAGCCTAATCTGTTAGAAGTCTAAACTGTGCTTGCTTTCGGAGGGTATTTATGCAAAATATATTTTATTGCTAGTCAATAAAAAATTTAATAAAAATCAGAGCCCTTGCTATAAGAAAGTATTACCAGCTCTTTTTAGATGACATTTTGCTGGAATAAACATTGCAACCAAAGCCTTTTTAAGTCTCAAAATAGCCAACCTTCCTTAAATCTTGACTAAAATAAAACCCCAAACCCGATAGCCATTTATCGACCGATTTCCAACATGATGCGATCGTGTATTTCTATTTATAATACAAAACACTGTTCTCAATTAAATTTGACACCCTTAAATAAATCAAAGCGAAGAAAATCTTTCTATCTGGCCACAAGTACTCGTGCTCGTACTCGTTCACTTTTTATGCATCATTTATTAGTTGCATTACTTTTTATCTCTTCCTGGTTGATACGAGTGGTACTCGTGTGTCTGTGTTACATCTCGTTATTGGTTCTCTGGTCTTTATGAGTACTAGTCGATGCCGTCGCCCCTACGGTCACATTCCCTTTACCTAAGCACTGAGAAGTAAAGTCGAAATCTTCTCGAGAGCTTACCCTTTTGGCTTGAACTTTAAATGGATTTGTCGCACAAAACCCTTAAGCTAAAAGGAAATGCACACATAGAGGCAGACAAACAGACAAACAGACAAACAGGCACACTACTTAGCACAATACTAATTTAGCACACGCCAGTCGTTTGCGTGTAACCCATAGAAATTGCATGCGTGCAGGAAGTTGTCTGATATTTTAGCCGGGCTCACACCCTTTAGTCTGCCATTTGCTCGTAACTTTAAATATATGTAAATGAAAAGTTTAGCTTCACCCATTTAAAAATGTACATATGTATGCGCCTGTATGTAGAGATATGTATATGCAGATAGACCCCTGTTCTTAGTCAAAGTGGTAAATAAACAAAACCAAAGAGCAAACTATAGATTCGGGTGAAGGAAACATGACATCCCCTGACATACTGCTACTGCTGCTTCGTACAATACTTCCATTCCATTCACGTTGACGTGACAGAAAGCAGTGAGGCCTTGTGTGATTTGTGTGACACCATCAACATAATCACTGCCCTCACCCTCACATCATGCTCGCGTTTGCATCTACAAGTATAGGTATGAGTATGTATATAGTTGTAGATTTACTTGTATTCGTATGTTGATGTTTTTTGGCTGTTGTTGAAAGGATTAAAAATAAGTAGGTTAAAAGTTGCTATAGGTCAGATTTTGCGCTTCCTTCTTGTTCTGGAGCTACGAGTATTATGTGGAGTTGTTTCCTCATATTTGTGTTGTTGTTTCTCTTTGGGAAGTAGTAGGGAATTGTGGGTGTTGTATGTGCCTATGAATACTCTAAGGCTATATATGATAGATACATTCAAGTTTTTGTATTCACTTTTGTTTTCTCTTTTTAAATATGGCTTTAGCTGGTAGAGGAAGAACTTCAACAATCAAGTGTTGTCACTCTCTTGCGATCTGGCATTTTGGTGGCATGCAATCTCCTTACCACTCTATGCGAAAATGCAAAATTCGTTTTGTATTATGACTGAAAATTAGCATATTGAACAGTGGAGACTTTTGAATAAACACGAAACATTATTCTGGTGAACACATACAATACTTGGTATGATCACTTCTGTAATAGATCAGTTGGACAAATGAAATGAGACACTTTCCTTTTCTTTTAACTAACAAATGTCAACGTTTTATAACAAATTCCTTAAATTATATATGCATCGGCACTACCATGCATTTGGAATGTTGACGAGTCCCAAACTCGTATTATTCCCTTTATAGGAGGGGTCATGGTCAGCATTATATTAAAAGTTTATTTCATGTATCTGGCAGTGCCGTTTTTAAAATATTGAAGAAATTTGAAGCGACCAATGAGTCGGCAAATGTTTCTGTTGTAGAGACTGTTGACAAGTTGAATCCCGCTGATGAGGAATATACAAAGGCAAACTTTCTTACTTCATACTATAAAATGTTTGTGTGGGTACAAATGATAGAACTTTACTAACTTTAGATACAATTACAATAAAACTACAATACAATTTCGAATTCAATCGCTTTTCTCAATCACTTTTACTCTAATTTATCGTTTACTTAAACCACTTTATTAATACTCGTAATTTAGATTTCAAATTCTACTTAAGACTTACACTTCTCGTAGGACATCGAGAACGTTCTGTACTATACAGCGTTTCATACAGCATTCCATTTTACAGAAATATTCATTGAAAGTTTCCATTCTCCAATGGTTGAGTCTTCCACTATTCAAATATATAAATAGTGAATTCAAATATAGATGGCGCTGTTCGCATTTTAAGCGGTTATCACAATATTTTGAATATTTTAATTGAAGATCTGATTGAACCTCTCCATTTGTTGGCTTTATTAATGCATCTGGAGCAGCTTTTTATATCATACTATCGTATATATTTCATTAGGAACTACACATGTGAACGCACCCTTAATGGATTTTTGGGAACTGTCATTACTGTTTTGCTTGTCAATGTCCACCATTTAGTCGTGGTTCAGTAATCCAAATTTTTATTTATTACCAAAATAAAAATATATAGTTCTTAATGGAAAACCCAATATAACACCCGAAGTTCGTCATAAAGTAAAAGTCGCAATTTTTATGACCGTGGTTTCTACTGGTTACAATCTTAAAATTTAGTACCCTCCGAGTGATGCACTTCTCATCGTATGCCACGAATTCTCCAATTATTTGGCAAAAATTGTAATTTCCTGACAAGCAGTCACTTAAAAAAAAAAACTGCATCGGCCTATGGCTGTAGAGGCCAAGTAGTCCTTCCTGCAAAATTTGGCGGATGTAAAAATGAAACTACAGTCAAAGACCAACTGGCATATCGCTTCCTCGCATTTTTAATCAACAGATTAGGTCTCTCAAAAACACTACCTTTTGACTTACAAGGATATATAAAGTAAGAATTTTAAATGTGCAGCGCGGTCCAATTTTTGATGGCTCGGTCCAATATGTGCGACGTTATTCCGGCAATAGAGTGTCGAATGTTGGCCTAGAGCTCGTCCAAAATGGTTGGCTTGTTAGAGTAGACTTAGGAATGCTCAGAATAAAATAATTGAGTGGTGTCAAATCGCATGATCCCCGCAGCCAATTGATGAATGCTCGCCGTTAAATGGCCCAATCGCCGAATTTCTTTTTCACAACTTCGAGCGTTGCGTCGCTTGTATGGCATGTAGTGCCGTCTTGTTGGAACCACAGCTCGGATATATCAATGTTGTCGAGCTCTGACCACAAAAAGTCGGTTAACATCGCTCTATAACTGAGACCATAGACGGTAACGCTGTCTTCTTCCGAAATGAGGTCCGATGATGTCTCCATGCCATAAATCGCACCAAACTGTCAATTTTTGTGGATGCCTTGATGCTTGGCCAAACGCTTGCGGATTGTGTTTGCTCCAGTGAGGGCAATTTTGCTTGGTGAGATAGCCGCTGAGCCAAAAATGGGCCACATCCGATTTTGGCCAAAATCCGGATCTCCGACCAACATTTCCAGAACCGAGTTAGCAAACTCACGACGTTGTCTACGGTCGTCTGGCTTTAATTCTTGCATCAGCACAATCTTATCGAATGTAGGCCCAATAAGCCTGGTTGACTCTCTGGCAATGCCCAATTTCTTCATTTCGCACCAATCTCTGCCTGGCTGGTGGCTTAAGATCCAATGGAGTGTACTCATGCTCAAACTTTTAGATGATGCGACGAATTGCATGCACACTGAAGACCGATCTTATGACGAAATTCACGTGAGTGAAAAGTTTTTAATAATTTCAGCACGTTCAGCAAGCGTAAAACGATGCATGATGAAGTGGCAAACCTTAATGATTATTTTGACAGCTGGATGCCATTAATAACTTTGACAGGTGCTGAAACATAACAATTGGAAAAACTATAATTGCTATCTGGTCACCCGTTTGTAATAAAAAAAATTGTGAATCTGAATAGCTAGTTTTTGGTAATACGAAGGAGTCGTTGAACTAAATTCAAAACAAATTCTGCTCTTAACAGCTCACTTAATTGTAGGATATGCTTATGCTGGGAATCGATTAATATCTTTAACAACGTATGAAATAAATCCACCTCTTCTTCATGGTTTTATTTTGTATCCAGCTTACTGGTTCATTTGAATATATGTATTTGTATAAAGCAAAGTCGTACTCCAGTTTTCCCGGTCTCTGTCACGCAAATTCAATTTGTCTACATAAGCTTTCTGACATAACCGTTTGACCTGTAATTTGTAGATGGGCTTTCTTTGTGTCACAAACTACGGTTTGGATCTTTAAGACCCTCCTGACAAGAGTACTTTCATCCATTCGTTGAATACAACCGAAAGAATAAGAAATTCGCATATGTATTAGCCTTCCGGACTAAACTCATACCTTGGCACACTTTCGCTAAGGACTCTAATATCAACCTCACTTCAGTACCTTGATATTTCCATGCTAAATCGTGTCTTTTTATGTTAATCAATATTTAGTTGTTTGCTGTTTTATATTCTTTTATTTGCTTTTCAGGAAAGCACTCCAGCTCCCTCAAATTGATCTACAGTTTGGCTTATCTTCCTTCGAAGTACAGTCATGTCTATTAGGTCCCAAAGTTTTTTTATATTCATTTTTTATAAATTGCGCGCGCTCAAGGGATTTGTGTACACTTGAAATGTCTGAAGAGAGAGGCACCGATGAACATTGGTCTTCAATATTTGCAAGTTATAACGACCAGGAAATAAAGAGATCGGCAGGGCATTCCATAAGCAAGTTGTACGGCTTAGATTCGTTCCTAAGACGATATTTTAGAGTACGTCCGAAAGTGGGCTTGAGGGTATACTGATGAGCATTCATAGCGAGACGGGTGTTATGGTACATTAAGATATTGTTCCATCGTAAGATTTTCAGAATGATACGGGAATATCTATTTACAAAAGTCTGATTGCTTTCATTTCACACCTTACAGAGATGATCTTGTCAGAAAAGTATCTATTGCTTATGGATGTATACAATAACTAATAGCTCATGCTTAGTTATTTACGTATTTCTTGTTTAATAATCCAAAAAGCTTTTGCACATGTGGTCCATCCATAAAAACCAAATGCGAAACCCGTCGTGGTGGACGTCGAGTCTTCAATTGAGGTATTCCGTGATACTATCCAGAGTTATATGTATTCTCTTCTGTTTTGGTCACAGACGGAAAAATAACATACTGCGCAAAATCCTGCTCAGTAGGCCAATCCTTAAATTCATTCTTCAGAAAAACGCTGACTTTCCTATGTACCATAAAGGGTGTCGCATTAAGACTGCCGATTTTCAAATGTGCGCCTTTTTTTTTTGTCAGCCATGCCGTATTGTTGTTTGACAGCTGTCATGTGTGAATATTAAGGTTCAGTCGTGAAGAATTACACGCACGAACAACGCATAGAAATTATGAAAATCCACTACCGAAATTATGCGATTTTTGCGGAGACGGTTCGAAAATATCGTGGATTCTTGGGTCATCTTAATGCACCGTCTCGTCGTACAATGGTCCGATTGATCGAGAAATTTCAGGCGTTTGGGTTAGTTCAAACCCAAAAGAGATCTATCCATGTTCCTGCAGCTCGGTCTCATTAAAACATTGTAGCAGTTAGTAAGAGTGATAACCTCAATCCTTCCAACTCGATTCGCCATCGTTCTCAGAAATTGAGACTTTCACGAACCAGCTTACAGCGAATTTTGACTAAAGATTCGCATTTGCATGCTTATAAGATTCAGTTGAAACAGCATTTGGAGCCAGTAGACCATGAGCAGGGCCGAACTTGCGCAGAATGGACCTCACAGCGACAACAAGTAAGTTGTGATTTTTGGAAGAAAATCATCTTCTCCGGTGAGGCGCACTACGAACGTGATGGCTAAAACAATTGTCGCATTTGAGTAGCCGAGAATCCAAGTGTAATCCATCAACGTCCATCAACTAAACACTTAAGAGAAAAAATTATGTTTGGGCTCAGTGGTTACTTTTCTCCATGGGTGGCATCCAACATTAGTGGAAGCTGGCTTGTTGTTTTCTAGTCAACTGCTCAACTTACTTGATTTTAGTTGTCTGAAAAATTGAATGTCTTTTGGGCGCGGTTAGGATAGGAAAACCGAACCTTCCAATTTTGAAGCCAGTTCATTACCACTTGAGCCACGTCCACCCACGTTGGACTGATCTTCTTCGAGAATGCAGTTGGCAATGCGGTCGCCGTCGCCGTTTTAAAGTGCTCTCCTGCCATATAGGCTTCATTCCACTGAACACCTATACATTCATGGGAGTAAGGATACGCCTTGCCATTGCTCTCCATAAACTCCCCTTGATACCAAAGTAGAACGTGTGTTGGAGACACAAGTTCCACCCTTGGTATAAGTCGAAGCCGATTTAAAACTTCTTGTTGATCGTAGGGTCTCAGCACCCAGTACTTATTGCAACTCTACGTTGGGTCTACCAACTGTAAGACCCTTCCCGCGACTTTGAATTTAAACCACAGCCACCATGACGCTCCCACAAGGGGGCCTACTTCAACAAGTCAGGCCCGGACCGAGATATGAGTGGGTCCTGACTCCCATGGTATCGCTAAGAGGACCTATGACCAGCAGCTTGCAACTGGTAAAATCGTAACAACCATGAGATGATAAGCATCTTCTACTGGCCTCAAATGACTGAAATGTATCTTAAAGGCGTGTGGTTTCAACAGGACGGCGCTTCTTGCCACACATCGATCGAAGCAACGGGATTGATGAAGACGAAATTTGAGAGTTATCTCGCGCCGCAACGATGTGAATTTGCCATTAAGATCATGTGGTTTGAAGCCATTGGATTTCTGTCTTTGCGTTTTTTGTTTTTTTTTTTTTTTTTGAAAGGAAAGGTGTATACCAATAGCCCAAGAACAATTTTTGGGCTGAAAGGCGAGATTCGACGCGCCATTGATGAAATTGACCCGACCCGACGTCAAATAGACACTGCGTTTTTTACAAGCTTCGAAATAGATGGCCTTAAAGGGATACCCTTTATTTATGATGGCTTTTAATGCTTCTGACGTTGATGTTTTTAAGTTAGTTAGTTATTGACTTTTTATTAACTTCATATAATTTTTTTTTTGTTTACAAAAAGTGAATACAAAGTCCTTTATGGTTTGGCTTAAGGCCGTCCACCAGATTGACAATTTATCTAGTATATTTAAAAAAAGAAAAAAAAGTAAATAAAAATAAAAATGTAATAAGTTAGTAGAAACTTATGCTATGCACAGTAATTGCGTTCAAAAATCGCCTTCTAAAATCCGAGTTCTGTAACGAAAGGCAGCTGTAGAGTAGTTGTATAAAACTTCCCACCCATGACTACCGTTCAATTTATTAATAACCTCCTCTAAGTCCAGCAAAGTGACTCCGAAATATCTCACACTGAATTCTATTAAAATAGGACATCTTCCGATGAAATGGTAAACATCCTCCCTCTCTTTAAGGTTGCACAGGTCATAGATAATTGGAAGATCCGGTCGATGTGGAATAAATAAAGATTTATTAATTCTCCTCGAAGTTTAAATATAGTGCTTATCATATTGAGGGAATAGCGGTTAAGGAAGTACGTAGAAGCGCTTTCAATGAAGTGGTAATTCAGCCCACTGTAGACTAGCCTATGTTGTGAAGAATGAGCTTCAGATACATATCCGTCGTATATGGCATTGCCTACTTCTTTCAAAACATTGGTGAACGTAGATTTTAGCGTTGAAAGTTGCATATCAACTAAGATATTTAAATTTACGCCATATTTTACCGCCAACTCCTCCCACAATTGAACCCTCTTGTCAATGTTAAATGTTTCAATACAATCCTCGGCAATCTGCTTTCTTCCATCTCCACTATTTTCATAATGTAGTCTGCATGCAGCTTTAGGGTATTTAAAAAAAGAGGCGGGACTCCAGTTTCTAAATGCATCATATAGTTTGGTGTACATGCTGGAAGACGAAAGATTCTCTTCACAAAGTATCTAAGGAATTTCTCAACTCCCTCAAAAAAAGAATAGCCCTAAATTTGGGCCCCGTACAGCAGTATAGAGGCCGAAGTTGCGAGAAATAGATTGTTTTTCGATGTGGGACCGATATACTTGTTGCCGATGCAACGTCCCCAGACTGATGAAATAGCTCTTTTTGCTGACGCTAGTTGACATACGAAATGTTTTGTCATGCTGAGGTTAGATGTAATTAACACTCCTAAATATTTATACTCTTTCACTATTTCAACACTTTCACACCGACAGGACCACTTTTCCCAGCGAGAGTATCTTTCTCCGCCATTTCTAAAAATCATCACCTTCAATTATCTCAGACAAAAACACTATACCGTCCGCAAACTTTAGCGCTATTATCCTCACACCACCAAGCTCGATCCCACCTCCTACTTCCCCAACTATATCATTTATAAATAAAATGAATAGTAAGGTGCTTAAGATGCATCCTTGCTTAACTCCCATTTGCGTTCCAAATTCTTCCGATACAACCTTTCCGTTCCATACATACGCCACGTTGTTGTTATACATCGCTTTCAATACGTTTATTACTTTGCTTGACAAACCCAAATTGTAAAGCTGAAGAAGAGCCAGTTGCCTTGAGTTTGCCGTAACTGCTGCCTTCAAGGTAGTGCATGAAATTTCTAAGGGCATATGTTCGGAGAATGTTTGAGCAGCTATTGAAAAATCGATGACCATTGAGCACCAATTTCCGGTGATCAAACAATAATCTATAACGGAGCACGATGTTCTACGGATGAAAGTATGTTCACCATTTACGTGTCCTTTACAACTACCATTTAAGAGCTTGCAGTCATACGCATCAGCAATTTCGATAATTTTAGAGCCCTTAATATCGCAAAATTCATCTTTAGAATTTCGAGCTGCATTTATAATCGATGGCACAGGTGCACTTATAAAATTATTTTGCGATAATCCTGTCCTCGCGTTGAAGTCACCAGCTAGGTGAAGGTCCGTCGATCCTAAGAGCTTAAGCAGATCAGAGAGCTTGTCGTAGTCTTGCCCCCAGTGACTGCAGTTCAAATAAATAGATACTATGTATACAAAGAGTTCCGCCATTAATTTTTACATTGAGAACACAGGCAGTTTCCATCATCTTAAAATTTAAATCAACTTCTTTCAGAGATTTACGAAATCTTATCAGCACACCGCCGCTTTATCTTCTAAATATATAAGTCTTGACTGCTGGAAACCATTTCGTATTGTACAGTTATCCATAAAAATACTACTAAATCTATGTAGTTTCTTTACTGACTATGACATGAGTTTCAAAAAGCATAAAAATATCAAAACTCTGAATATACATACATAGTTAAAAAATTCGGAAAAAGTAATTTGTTCTTTAGACCTGCAACATTATAGCTTAAAATATAAAATGACAAACAAAATGACATGGGCTGAAAAGTCCGTTTTATAGTAAAACACAAAATTTTTGCAAAATTCAACTTTATTTATCAATACAATTGCCTTCGAGGGCGATACACTGACTGAAACGATTTTTCAATCTTTCGATACCAGTTTTGTAGTACGATTTCGGTTTAGCCTCAAAATAGGCCTCTGTTTCTACGATTACTTCTTCATCGGTCTAAAATCGCTTTCCGGCGAGCATTCTTTTGAGGTCTGCGAACAGGAAATAGTCGCTGGGGGCCAAATCTGGAAAATACGGTGGGTGGGGAAGCAATTCGTAGCCGAATTCATTCAAATTTGCCATCGTTTTCATCGACTTGTGACACTGTGCATTGTCTTGATGAAACAGCACTTTCTTTTTCTTCAAATGCGGCCGTTTTTCTGCGATTTCGTCCTTCGGCTTTATTGCAGTTGAACAGCTTTAAACACTCCTCTGAATCATCAACACGTTGTTGTTTTTGGTCGACTGTAAGCAAACGCGGCACCCACTTTAAACACAGCTTTCGCATGTCCAAATATTCGTGTATGATATATCCAACACGCTCTTTTGATATCTTCAGAGCTTCTTTTGGACGTCCACTGCGTGCATCATCTGCGGTGCTTGTATGACCACTTTTAAATTTTTCAATCCACTTGCGAATGGTTCGTTCGCCTGGTGCAGAGTCCGGGTAACACTTATCAAGCCATTACTTTGCATCGGCTGCATTTTTTCCCATTAAAAAGCAATGATAAATCAACACACGAAATTGCTTTGAATCCATTTTTTTCACAATAACAAAAGTTGCTTCACTCACAACGGTATATCTCGAGAACTAATCGTCCGACAGCTGTCAAACTTATACGCGTATCTTTTGAAGGTTGGTACTAACTGAAAATGGTATGGATTTAATTCAAGTGGTGCCCTCTCTTAGAAACGACTTTTCAGCCCATGTGTTATACTAGATGGAGTGAAAAGCAACCTCCTTGGCCACCAGAATGCTCTGCTACTGCAAAATAGGTTATGGTGCCTTGAAGTCCGTTCATATTTAGGCAGACATGCCAAATTTCAGTGCGATACTGTCTTCAGTTTTGTTTTGACAGCTGATTGTTGTCGACGTGTTTGGCTTCATGTTGAGTATGGATAAAAACATGAAGGAAACAAAAGAAAATTTGGATGAATATTATGGGACTAATGGTCCGTCAGATTACACCGTCAAATATTGGTTTCGAGACTTTCGTGGTGGCCGCAACTCCACTACCGATCAAGTCCGCAGCGACAGGCCCTCCGATGCGGTTACAAAGGACAATGTCAAAAAAATACATGAAATGGTATTGGCCGACCGGAAAGTGAGGGGGCGCGAGCTAGCAGCTATCACAAAGATTAGTACTGAGCTCACACGCCATATTTTGAGCAATATTCTGCATATGAAAAAGTTATCCTGTCGCTGGGTGCCGCGAATGACCAAAAACACGAACCCGAGAGCACTTCGAAATAGTGTTTGGACTTGCTGATGCGGAATCGAGCGGACTTTTGGCGTCGATTGGTAACTGGATTTGGATCCCTTGGACTATTATCTCTTCCCAAACCTCAAAAGATGGATCATCAATAAAAAATTCAGCTCACGCGAGGAAATCATCGACGCCACGGAGGATTATTTTGTAGACCTTCCAGAAAATGACTTTTCGGACGGGATCAAGAAGTTGGAAAATCACTGGAATAAGTGTATCAAACTAAATTAAATAATATAAAAAAACGTTAAAAAAAAATGTTTTTTTTAATTTCCAAGGCGGCCACTTTTCACTCCATCTAGTAATTATCATTTTTCTTACTAAAATTTTTATTTCGGCGGACGGCAATGCTATTAAATATTAGTCTGAGACTCCAAAAACGAAGAACTGCTACTTGCGCTTCCACCCATTGTGTTTCCACCCAGTGCATTTCCACCTTCGGCATTTACGTTTATGACCGCAGCAACTGTCATTGAAGAACTGTCATTAGTCAGCTTTTTTTGGGAGGAGTGCCATCCCATAGTCACTGTGCTTCAGTGTGGTCTCTATGGATAAATACCTTGGAGCCTTTAAGCGTTGAATTGTTACGTAGTACGAATCCAACGTCATCCTTCTTTTGAAATTTTGCTACAATGTTAGCAATGTTGTTGCTTGACCTCATAGCACGGACGTCGGATATTAGCGATGTATCGCCGCTCCCCAGGAGTTGAAGACACAAACTCTTAGCCTTTTCCTTTGAGTTGACACCAACCTCCTCAGGCATGTGAACAACAACATTGCTTTCTATCGCCTTTATTTCTAGCATCTCTACTTTGGGTTCCAATGAAGAATAACAAGCCTTCATTACCTGTAGTTTGTGACGAAGTGCTGTGTTGTCCTTTTGAAGTCATTGGATTTCAAGGGCCACTCCTTCAACACCAGCTTTAGTGGCAACATTCTTGAGTTTGTTGTCGAGCAAGGCTGCCATAGAACCCTCAATAAGAGATTTCAGATCTATAATTGACATATTGCCCACTGCAATATGACTTAAAGTAGCGGAGACTTCACCTGGTGATGTTGCGACGATACGCCTTTTGCCGCCGTTCACTTGTAGGTTGTTGTTGGTATTTTTTGGCGGTGTTTTAAGAGGTAGACACTTAATAAAGAAGAAGTTTGAACAACTTTTGTGAGAGAATGTTAGTTCTGCACTTTGCACCACTTTTGACTAGATTTATAGTATTGCTTAAAATTATAAAAAATATGCGTTTACTTGAACGAGCGATTTTACTTGCGACCAGGCTGACAGAATTAAAATGTCAAAATCCATGATGTAAGTCCTGGCGTTACTCAAAAAAATTCTCTCATCTATGCAGGCTATCAGGTCTTTAATTGCGCCAGTAATCGCCGAGTCTGAGCTTTCTTCTCCAGTTATGATGTAGCAAGTACCTCTTTCCAATTTAGCCAAAGTTTTCATTGCGTGAAATTTGTGGTATCAAAATGTCATAATAATGAACTAGATGTCCTATCAAGGACGTTGATTAATAACTCTCTTCGTGATTACTACATACATAGTTGGTCTTTAAATAAAGGACTCGGAAAAAGTCCGTTTCATCTGTTAAGGCAATTAGGACACCAACTTCGCAACAGTCTTTTCAATTGCAATAGCACAAAATTGCAGAGAAACCTTACATTCGACGAAACATGCTATTGTATAATGTTTTTGACAGAAACATTCGGTAGTATAGCAATCTTTGTTTTGCTTGTTTTAGGGCTGTATTGCTTTAGTAGCAAGCTTTGTCGAGCTAATATAGATAAGCAGAGTTGTCCGGTTAAAATCTCCTTACAATAACTATAATATAACCTTTCTTTTCCACCCTGTTTGGTTTGTGTCGAAACCGAAAAATGTCTACAGTAATCAAAAAGCGTTTACTTTTTGCTTGCAAGATTGCTGTTGTCTTGCCGAAACTAATAAGTCTTTAGATCTTGTGGTTCCAGGAATAGAGTACCCCTTGTCCAGTTGTAAATAAAAATGTTATTTTCATTCTAAAGTGCAGAGTAACTTTACATACTGAGGGTATTTGAACACGCATTTTTACAAGAGAACGTGGTAGAAAATATGAAAGCACCGTACCTGATCAGAAATGGGGATTGTAAGACCTTTTCGATATTTGATACGACAAAACCGATGTAATCAAATAAGACCGAAACACCTTCCACAATTGAAAACAGAAAATAAAATATCGGCAATAATTTTACGATAACAATACGGAACGTACATAAAATCATGAGAATCACAAAGAAGGGATCATTTACGAATTTTATACGTTGGTTATGGCGATAAATTTTATATTTAATCTTTATCTAATGAGTTCTTGTCAAAAAATGTAAATGTTTTAAAAATAGTCAATTTAATTTTGATTTGAAAAAGGTTGGTAGCACATTAGATGTGGAATCGTCGGATGTTTTGAGCAAAAATGACGCTAATCGACAGTTTTTGAGCGTTCGGTACCACTGTACAAAAGCCTACTACAAGTATGCTTGCATATCAATAATTTTTTTTTTTTTTGTTTTTTTTCTAATGTTTTTATTTGTTGTTGACCACAGCTCCATTATTATTTATATGTATTCGCGATGACCCAATAAGCTGTAGTTTATTTGCTTCCCTCTTGTAGATGATGTATCCGTATGTGGATTATATTTTCGTAGTTGGCTTTTCCTATGTCGAGCGGGCGGTCTTAATAATTTCCAAATGCAATGGTTCTTCGAAAAACTACAGAACACTCGTTTGTATGTATGTGCATAGACATATGTATAGTTAGATGCACTAACCCTAGTGCATTTTATGCACAATTCAGTATTGGGAGGGATTGAAGTATTCTAAAGTAGACTAATGAAACTATGCTTAAGTGCAGTGCACGATGATGTTGCTGATGATGCGGTAGATGAAATCGGGGAGGTACGGATAGATTGCGCGCCAATTTCAAGGATGAGAACAAGTGCGGTGGGGCGTATGAGCATAGCGGCCGGGAGCGGCAATAGAAAACTATCGACCGGTGGAGGTCGGCGTTGACTACTACGACGATGACGATGACGGCGGCGGTGGCGGTGGTGGCGTTGCAAGAAGGAAAAGTTAAGTGGGTCCCCCCGACACTAACAACAAGCACAACAAATAGTTAGGCAGCGCGACACCCGGCTTCCGGGTGTAACGTTGTTTCGTTATTACAATTGACAAAGAACTTTTGTACTGGTTTTTTTTTTTTGTTTTTGTTTTCTCGCTTTTTACGAGTATGTTGTGAAATATTTGTCGGCCTGATTTTTATTTTTTTTTTTTATTAATACTTTTTCGGAAAGTTTTGTTTTTGTAATGAGAATTTTAACTTTAAGCCGATGCAGGCGGTAGCCGTTGTTTTATGGATCTTTGTCATGGACGAGGTGATGCACTTGATTTGATTTATTGCAAGAGTGATGATTGTTTATGTGGATTCTTTTTTTATAGTTTACGTACTCGTATTTATGCCGACAAAAAATAAGTGTCAGTATATGAAAACGATTCGAATATATTCACAGTTTGGTTTAGAAGGCTCAGTCAAGTTTTCCATAAGGCTATTTCCATGGATAGTTATTAGGTGGGCCACTTTAGAAAAGTGAAAACCCTCATTTGTTACTAAAAAAATTAAATAGGTCTTAGGACAATATTTCTGCCTGTTTTAAGACATTTCCTCTAGTGCGTTATTGCTTCAGGCCTTTCATATGGTAGGCATATAAGATATGTCCAAATGATCGATATACGTCACAAGTTATACTGACTACTGTTGGTTTCATACTGAACGTTATCCTCTTAATTCCGTCTGGAAAAATAGCCATCAGATAAGGTGTAAAGCTACTTTCGTAGCTGCCATCTCTGGCTATCGGGTTTTATGTATTAAGACTGTAGCGCTCGTTCTTTAGGAGTCCGATGACAATTCTTTAAATGCACAGTCACGTGCACGTAATTAGAAACGCCAAAAAATGCATTCTTATTTTCCTAATAACACATATATTTTCACTTTAAGAGACTGCAGTATCTTCATGATACTGTAGAATAGAGTACATTAATTGAAAAAGTCAGGGAATTCGTCATATGAGAAAAAGTAGACTAAAACGCTAGCATTTTTGGAAGCAATCTGGTTAATATCTATTAAAATAATTAATTTAATTCAATATTTAGTAGCATAGCCATGATTTTCGATTACAGCTTGTAATCTGTGGGGCATAGGCTCTACTAGCTTTTGGCAAACGCTTTGTGGAATGTTCTTCCAGGTAGCCTTCGTTTCTTCAACAAAACTGTTGAAGTTTATAATTTTTTTGAAGGCGTTGCCATAAATTGGATTGAGATCAGGACTACACGAAGGCCAGTCAAAACTGTCATCATCTTGTCTTTCAGCCAATTGTTCGTATATGCTACCGTGTACTTTGAATCATTGTCCTGCTGAAATGTCCAAATGATGAGAAAATGGTCATCAGCGTATGGCAGCGTTGTATTTTGCAATACTTCGCTATATTGGAATCTATCCATCCCGTCCTTGTATTTTTTTTAATTGGGCCGACACCACGGCACGACATTGCACTCCATATAAAAATACTGCCACTACCATGTTTGAGCGTTGGGTGGGTGTACTTTGGTTAATATGCCCTTGACCTGAGACGGCGTACAGCGGCTTTTGTCGTGAGATGAAATCCTTTTATTTTTTCTTTCATCACTGAACAAAACATTTTTCCACTGAACAACGGTCAAACGGCTGTATTTCTGGGCAAATTCCAACCTTTTCTTGCGATTTCGCTCAATCAAAAGTGGCTTTTTCTTTGGGATACGCAGATCTACTGATGGTCCGCTGTCATTGTCGCCAAATACTTTCGTACGAATTTCCCTAGCTGTGGCATGAGGGAATTTTTTGCTCTAGCGAACAATGAATTGGTCTTCTCGGTAGGTAGTCACTTTCGCCTGAGGCTTACCGCATTTAAAATATTCTACAGCATTAAAAACCTTCGGAAGGCAGGATGGATTCTTTCCCATTGCCTATTGCCCTAAGGATTAATTATTCTACATTTTACAACGTACAATGGTACAATGGCTCAGATAACTGCACTGTCATGGAGTTCCATGATGGAGTTTAGATAAACATCCAGAACATAAGCTGTGATATCTGTAAGGGCATAAGCGCACTCTATATTTATATTATTGGGCTTTCCTTGTCTCGACAATCAAGCATACTGAAGTACGGCACTTGTGTGATAACTTGGGCCATTGCCATGTTGAAATGAATATATCTTGGACAAATTCCTAAAACAAGACAATCTAGACAAAGCACAGGATTTAGTTTTTACTTAATGTTTTATGAAAATCCTTAACTGCCTCGTATGTATGTTATTTCCATTTTAGACATGTCATTTTGGGAATATCGTAGGATATATGGTGAGCATCAATTTAATACTACGGTGTGCCGGTTCTACATATTATCCGCTTCTTGAAACCTCAGCGCTTTATGTTTTTTTTTGTTTCACAGTGCTACTATCCTAATAATATCCTATACGGTCTCGCACAAATTAAAATAAGCAAACAGATTGATCGCGCAACAGTCTAGTACAGACCATGGCCTAGTTTTTCTCTCATTGTATTGAGGGACCTACGGCTTTTTGCTGACTCCGAACGATGGGAGACTCAAACACGTCTTCGTAAGCAGAGATTTTTTCCTTTCGAACATTTACCATTGTCTGCAGAAAAGATGGTGCTGTCAGAATTTTTTTTTTTGTTCTTAGGTATATGGCCTGGGAATCGAACCTACAGCTTTGGCGAAGTAGTCGACTCTGTTCTATCCCTATCCCATGAGTCATCTTCTGCCTATTCCGAAAACTCAAAGTATCTGAATCGATTACGAAATGATTACCATTCAGTTCCGCAGTTTTTTATTCATAATTGAAATTATGAAGAAATGTCATAGTCATATCTGGATTCTTCGTGTTTCCTAGTATAATATTATACAAGGTGGCGCAAAATTAATTATCGACGCAAATGGCGTCGTTCGTTAATCATATTTGACATTTGTGAACTAGACAGCTGCAGTATACAAACAGACAAGCAGCGTGAATTTCGACGTCGATTTCCTAATCGTGTCGCGCCAGCTGGGCAAACTTTCAGGCGTTCAACTACTCGAGTCGAACAGAGTGGAACCACAGGAGACCATGCATGGCGTGGCCGCCACCGGACTGATCGTTTTTAGTGAAAGACTTACACATGTTCCCGTACAAAGTGCAAACAGTGCATCAGTTAATGCCTCGTATTTTTTTTTTTTTGAGAACGCTATCGGCAATACGGTCACTGTTACTGGCGAACGCTACAGGGCCATGATAAACGAATTCGTACTGCCGGAATTGGATGAGCGGGGCTTTGTGAACATGTGGTTTCAACAAAACGGTGCAACTGCACACACAGCACGAGCCACAATGAATATTGTGAAGGAAGCGTTTCCTGGTCGTGTAATCTCTCGTTTTGGCGATTTGGCATGGCCAGCAAGATCGCCAGATTTAACCATCCCAGACTTCTTTCTTTGGGGCTCCTTAAAGTCGCGGGTTTATGCCAACAAGCCTCAGACAATTGCAGCCCTTAAGGAGAATATTCGACAGGAATGAGAACAGTTATCACCGGAAATCTTGCGGAAAGTCATGGAAAATGCGATAAAACGGGCACAAATGTGTATCAACACTGGCGGCAGCCACTTGGCGGATATCATCTTTTCCACTTAATAAAAATAATTGTAGAGGTCCAAAAAAAGTAATTCAAAAACAAAATTAGATGAATAATTTTGCGCCACCTTGTGTTTGCATTAAGCTGTGATTTTTTTTCAGGTTAAATAATGTCCCATTTGCCTTAAGTTTCCCGAATATACCTACTTTAATCGAAACTAAGTACATCATGTCGGCTATGCCGCCGGTCGAAGACACAAGACTTATTCCCTTTTCGAAATCTTTGATATGTTGACCTATAACACAGAATATCAGTCTGGGTTTTCAACTACAAATGAAACCTGAATTTTAAGATTCGGTCACTATTTTGGCTGTGGTATTATTGCACATGCCCTGATGACTTATTTCAAAATTTCTGTCCGTCACAACTATCGCTTGAAACAGCTTTTCACACCAAAGAATTCAGTAATAGTTTTGCATTTTTTCTAAGTGTGCTAAGTATAAAGTGTACAGTTTTCTACTGTGGATCCTCGTCAAATCTCGACCAGACTGTCAGTTGAAATTAATGCAGATGTTGCTATTAAGAATGGTGTTTTGCCATGTTGTTTGTGGACAACATGTACAAGGTGGCGCAAAAGTTCTTTGGCTGTAATTTTTTTTGTGAATGAAAAACTTTGATTCTGTTTTTGGATTGTGTTTACTTGATGTCTTAAATTTGTTTCCATTAAACTGAGAAAATGATATTGGTTAAGTGGCGGCAGCCAGAATTGATGACCATTCGAGCCCGATTTGTGGTATTTTCCATCACTCTTGCCAGAACTTCCGACGATAGGTCCTCGCATTCATGACGGATATTCTCCTTGAGAGCTCAAAGTCTCCTGACTTCAAAAAACCGCACAAAAATAAGTCTGGAACGGTTAAATCAGGCGATCTTGCCGGCCAGCGCAAATCGCCAAAACGAGAAACTGGGCTTGAGAGTAGGTTACACGCGCTTGGCGGTTAACAGCTAACAGCTAATGCACTCTCTGCACTTTGTAAGGGAACATGTTACAGTCTCTCACCAAAATTCTCTGTAAAGACCTCCGAATGTTACCCAATTGCGTGGTTCGTCGTCAACCACAGCTGGATATTCTCAGCAGAACCGCTGCTCCGGCGTACCCCATTTGCCGCCATTTGCAAAAATTATAGCACCTTCCGATAGGATGATGATTATTGCGCCACCTAGCACTTGGTTTCGCCCTACTTAATTCCAAGGCCAATTCATTTCGCTTGTTCTTTTATTGCCTCAATGACGGTGCGCTGTCGTCTGCGTATCCCAACAGCTTGGCAAGTTTATTGAAAGTGGTGCTATCTATACTAGCACTAGATTGAAGAAATCTGGCACACTTTTGTAATAGTTCGGAGGAACTGATTTCACAATGCGCATTGCACTGGGCGTGTCTCATCGTAACGCAGCACAGCTGGATCGGATCTACCAAGATCCCGAATTCAGCCATCCCTTATGTAGCTCACGATGATTAATGCTTTCCAATTCGGTCTTGATTTCAATAAAGAGATGATGAGAAGATGAGATAGTGGGTCTTAACCTTAAGTTATTTGGTCTTTTTCAGTATTTGCTTTAGAGAAGAAATTTGGTCGATTGTCGATTTGCCGAGTTGCATACCACCCTTGTACGCACCGAGTAGTGGGTTGCAGAAGGCCTTGAGACGTTCACATAATATGTTGAATATTGTGACATGTTTCGATCATTCTTACAAAACATAGGATACCCTTCATTGAAGGTGGGGCATACAGAGTTGATAGTCCAGTCATCGGGCACGTTTACACGCTACCAGTCACCCATACTTGATGGATGATATGACGCATGCATCCTACCTAATACATACTATCATATGGAATCTTAAAAGATCTTAAATCTTGATTTAAAATTTGTCAGTCTCTTTCGGAATTATCACCGATTTGAGGTCATAAAGCCACATTGATATTGTATGTACATGCGGTGAAACAGTTGCAGGCAATTGTTTATCCGATATGAGATGAAAATATTATGTATCTTGAAAAGTTTCAATGGATAGAAAATAAATCATAACTTCAATGTTTTACAAAATCTAGTAAAGGTGCGTCAATAAACAAAAGATTCACGTTCTGATGGTTCAGTAGCCAATCATTCCCGCTCAAACTTCATTCTTCAGCCTACTTTTCATCATTCGTCCATTGTAATCATGTCAAATTACTGTTAATTCTCTATGGTAAACCTCACTGAAAGACCTTTTTTCCTTTAAAAGAATCAAAAGTTCGCCAGAAAAAATTCACAAATCATAGTTTATATCTCCCAAAAACAAAATAATAGTAATAATTTCCTTTCACCCGACCCAGAAACCACCCTGACAATGGCAAAAACTAATGCCCGCAACCATGCAAATTACTGAAAAAAAAAAAAAACACTCATCAGCCAAATCATCTTCCATTCGTGATTAATCTTTTGCGCTTCAGAGTTCAAAAACCTCCCAAAAAGCCGTTCAAAATTTCGACAGTGAAAGTTTTTGAGTATTTTTTACTTGCTTACTTCTTTTGTTCAGTTTTGGTAGTTTCTCTAAATGAACAAACAGAAAAAAGTGATAAAACAAATTCAAAATACAAAGCAACACAGCGGTGTCAAATTTTAACGGACGTCATTCTTTCAACTCCAACTCATTGCCACATGATCGTTGCTTAGAAGTCAAAAGCTTTCCCGTTCGGTTAATAGCATAAAATATGTTGCCGATGACCGACCGACCGACCGACCGACCGAACAACTTGACGTCGCTGTCTTCTTCAAAAAGTACAAATTGCCAACTTCAAGTATCTGCCAAAAATAATGAAGCATGACCCCCATTGGAATTGTAAAAGGGAAGTGAATAAATGGACAAATTACTATCTGTCATTTTTGACATTTCTTCAGTGCATGTTGGTATGCGTGACTGAAGAAATGGAAAGTTACGCGGAACAATAATTTCTTTCGATTTACTTTTTCTTTCCATTTCTTTTCGTTTGTGTGACTTTTTTTGGGCCGCTTATGTATCAGCTACTGTCATTCAAATCGATTGTTGAACTTGCGTTTGATAAACTATGCAAAAATGTCTGAAGTCGGCCTTTCCAGTTGAGTGATTATTTGAGAAGTTTCCAATTTCCAATGGCCTGCCGTGTGCAACAAACATTGCGCACATAAAATTGTGCACCACAATCGGCGAATAGTTGGCTTTGTAATTGTCGTTGTCGCTGACGCTGACGCTAACGCCGACGCTAATACCGACGCCTTTAGATATCTTGTGTTCAGTATGGTCTTTTTGGTGCGCTTGTGTTAGTAGTGTAAAGTACTTTGAGCCAACCTCAACTCTACTCAACTGTCTTACGTACAGGTTTAAGGCCGCAATTATTTATGCGCAAGTACAAGGATTTCGTATGCATATTCGTATCTAGTCTCAAGAAGCTAATTAAGAACTCTGTTCTGAGCTTGTCTGAAATTTGATACATGCAATTCTAGTTCTACAATCACGTCGACGATCGTTTATAGGTTCAAAATTCCACAGTGTATCTGTTTATGTATCTGATGTTGTTACACCTGATGAGGGGGTTCTTGGCCGTAGAATCTGTGTAGGCATTAGACAAACTCATGTATTAGCTTGTGGAGAGCCAAACTCGACTTGGAAAATCTACATAGTAAATACAAATATTTGACCCACATTTGTTGACTGCGAAGAGATAAAATTTTTATAATTTGTTACAGGGTTTGACCGGCGTTACGAGTTCCGGTTTTTAGATTCTGATTATATCAGGAGATTCCTTTTATATGAATCATGATCACGTTCTTTAATCTGTGAACAAAACTGATTGCTTTGGAGGCGAACCTAAGTCTGCTTTTAGTCTTTTTCTTCTTTTTTTATTGACCATTCAGATGGTCTGGGGTGGACAGAAGTCTCTCACTATGTTGTTTGCCTTATCATTTTGTATTCAGTGGGAGAGGACCTACTATTTTCTGTCGACTTCTAATGCCTGGAGAGTGAGATATTTTTTTGAAGATTTGCTACTGGATACCGTAAAGATAGAAAAATAAATATCTTTTTTTTTTCATTGGGTTGATCGAGTTCTGAACCCAGTTATCAGCGAACTCAACCTCTGCGCTTAGACATAAATATATTACATTATAACATCTAGTATTACATATTTGTAACATTTACCTGGATTACTACTGTTCCGCTTGTGCGGGCCCCCGCCCAATTATCAAGGCTTCGCCCATCAATGGCGTTGTCTAATAAAAAGCGGGGGTAGATTATTCTATAACTGGTCTTATCGAAAACATCCAGATTTTTTAGCATGAATGGATGATACGATTTGACCAGTTACAAGTTGCCGGTCATAGGTCTTGTTGGTAGGCTTGACCACCGGTAGTCCATACCAGGACTTAAATCACGGTACCATGGGAGTCAGGAGCCCCCCGGATTTCGGTCCGGGCCTGACTTGTTAGAGGTAGGCCCCCTTGTGGGAGTGTCATGGTGACTGTGGTTTAAACCCAAATCGCGGGTACGGGTTTCCTTTTTGGTTTAGCCCATTGTAGAGTTGCAAATGAAATACTGGGTGCTGCGACCCTAAGAGCAGCAAGAGGTTTTGGGTAGGCCTCGACTCATACGAAGGGTGGAACTTGTGCCTCCAACACAGTTCCGAATTGGTATAATTCAAAAGCGAACTATTAAATAATACAAGCGAGTGATTAGCGATGGCAAGGCGTATCCTTGCTCCCTATGGGTGTATGGGCACTCTACATGACAGGAGGTTTACGTTAAAAATCCAGGTACGTTCTGTTCCGCTTGTGCGGGCACCCGCTCAATTATCAAGGTTTCGCCCATCACTGACGTTCTCTAATAAAAAGCGGGGGCAGAGCATATTACTAGTCTTATCGTAAACTTCTTCAGATGTTGCTACGATTTGATCAGTTACAAGTTGCCGGTCATAGGTCTTGTTGGCGACAGGATCTCCGGTAGTCTCTACCAGGACTTAAATCACGGTACCATAGAAGTCAGGAGCTTCCGGATCTCGGTCCGGCCTGACTTGTTGAGATAGGCGCCCTTGTGGAAGCGTCATAGTGGCTGTGGTTTAAACCCAAAGTCGCGAGAAGGGTCTTGGTTTGACCCAAGGTAGAGTTGCAATAAGTACTGGGTGCTGTGACCTGAAGAGCAGTAAGAGGTTTTAGGTCGGCCTCGACTCATACCAAGGGTGGAACTTGTGCCTCCAACAGAGTTCCGAATTGGTATCAAAGGATTGACGGAGAGCGATGGTAAGGCGTATCCTTGCTCCCATGGATGTACGGGCATCCACACGACAGGTGGTTTACATTAAACACCAGAGACTATATGTTCCACTGGTGCCGCTATTATCAAGGCTTCCTCCATCAATGACGTAGTCTAATAAAAAGCAGTGGCAGATTAAAAAATAAATGGTCTTACCGTTATTGTTTACAGAACTTAACGCCACTGATTTGACCAGTCATAGATCCAGTCATAGATCCTGTTGTTTGCAGTCAGAGCCTCCCGGACTTCGGTCTCCTGGTGTGTGCATCACAGTACTGGCTGCCGTGACCCTAAGATCGGCAAGAAGTATTAGGTTGGCATCGATTCATACCAAGGGTGGAACCTGTACCCTCATCAGAAGTTCCGAATTGATATCATAGCAATGACTGGGAACGAGTGCAAGGCGTACCCTTGCTCCTATGGATGTATGGGCATCCCGTGAACTTAAGTCTACACGACAGGCGTTCATGGCAAAATATCTATGGAGTTGGCTAAATTTCCGGACTATAATAACACCCTACTTGTCGTCCTGGTTGGATCAAATCGTGACTAAGGTTTGTTGATGATTTTCAATTTAAGTAAACTGACTGATTTACGCCACTCCACGCTAACCCTATGTGGAACTTCATGGTCACAATTTGTTTGATAGCTTTCGACATTGCCTAACTACTTACGTTGTTCGCACTTATGCCTGATGACTTCTTCTAAGTAACTGTCAGAGGTTGGGTTTGGCGAAGTCTGATGCTCGATCTTGCATGACGTTATAAAGCGAAGGACTTCGAACACTGCATTGGCGTACTCCAACTTTAGGTGGAAATTCTGCGGTTATTTCCGCTGTACATTAAGCTCTTACATCAACATCATCGTACGTATTGCACACTATTCTTTTATATGTCAGTGTTTCATTAGAAGATACGAGTGCCGTCCATATCACATTTCTGGGAACTCTGTCGAGCACTTTTTCCGAAAAATTAATCTTTACTTGATCTCTACAAATACACTCAATCGTTTGCTGACCTTTCTGTGGATACAACGTGGTCTATTGTGTCCTTTTCTTGGGGATACTCTACTCCTATTATGATTCGATGGTTCTGCTTAGTCTCAAAAAGAAAGGAAAAACGGCTAGATTCAAAATGGGTGACAATGCACGGTGTAGGTAGTTGACGGCATATCTCACGCTAAGTAAATCAGCAACGCTTATTCCCTGTGTTGGGCAATCTTGAAAATCGTAAAGTTAGACGGCTCGTAATTCCACCGATGTGGGCTTGATATATGCCAGCCAGTCAACCAGCGTCTGCGAATAAAAACTCTGCCAAAATCGAGGCAAAAGTAAATCTTTACTGAAGTTCAGGTTTTTGTAATTACAACAAGTCTAGATGGTTTCAATTGAAGCCTAGAATTGATTTCAAAAGTTCAGACAAAGATCAGACATTCTGGATAGATTGTTGAGATTCTGATTCTGTTGAGATCTTCGCTGCGGAAAATAATTTAACCCAGCTTGTAAATAAGCCCACGCGATTACCAGACGTTGACAGTCATACCGCCAAGACCCTGGACTTGTTTTTAACTTCTCACCCTGACAAGTACTGCGTTGATGTGCTCTCCCCTCTAGACTCGTCGGACCAATGTCTCATATCAGCTAAATTCTCGTACACCCACCACACAGTTAGAGAAAAGATTCCTAAAAGAACCGTATAGCAATACGAGAAAGCCAATTGGAGCGGACTTAACAACTTCTTTAGAAATTTCAATTGGTCGTTATGTTTCCTCGATAACGACGTGGATGCCGCTTTTGACATGATCACAGAAACTATTCTCTTTGGAATCAGATGCTTTGTCCCTCATCGGATGAAGAGCATCAAACCATGCATCAAAAGAAAAGGCATGGTAGGGCTCGAGCTGTAAAAAGGCTGTCAGGGTTAGAGAAGTGTTTTTTCGGTCCAACAAGACCAACCCGACAGAGCAAAACCGAAAAAAGTTTAAACGTGTGAAATTCCAATACGACCAAAAACTGAGGCAAAAAATACTGCAATGTCCCAAAGGCAGTAACAATTTTTGGTCGTTCGTCAATAACATTAGAAATTCTGCCTCATCCTCCATCCCAACACTCATTTACAATGACATCCCAGCTGTCAGCTCTTTGGACAACGACAATCTGCTTGCTGCACACTTTGCGGCCAGCTCAACACTCTCAGATTGTGCTCTGTCTCCACCTACAATTGAGTGCGTCGAATCTTCATTGGGACAAATGCACTTTCGCACTCGTGTAGAACCAAGACTTCTTAAAGATCTTAACATTCACAAATCCGCTGGTCCAGATGGTATATCTCCCCTCCTTCTGAAGTGGTCTTCTTCCTAACTGGCAAAGCTTTTTCATCAATCCTACTCTTTAGGACTCTTTCCGAGCAGATGGAAAACAGCATTTGTCCAGCCCGTCCCTAAAAAAGGCGAATCTTCTTCTCTCTCCTCCTACAGACCCATTGCACTTACGTCCCTTCTTTCCAAGGTCATGGAAACGCTGATAAACCGTCAGCTCCTGAAATATCTCGAACCACGAAAACTTCTCAATGACCGGCAATATGGTTTTCGTAGCAACAGGTCCACTGGTGATTTGATGGCATGTCTCACCGAAAAGTGGAACCAAAGCGTACATCAATCTGGCGAAAGCAATATAGTTGCACTTAATATTTCTAAGGCATTTGACAGAGTTTGGCTTCAGGCTCTTTTGTCGAAAATGCGTGCTTTTGGGATCGATGACTTTCTTTTTCAATGGACTAGGAATTACCTTTCGGAACGTTCAATTCAAGTTGTCTTGGACGGTTTCAAGTCTGATATTCACGAAATAAATGCTGGTGTGCCCCAGGGCTCCGTTCTGTCTCCCACACTCTTTTTAATTTTCATTAATGATCTCTTGTCTGCTACTTCTAATCCAATATATTCCTTTGGTGACGACAGTACTCTTTGCTTTTCATATTGGTTCCGACTCACGTTCCTGCTCTTCGGCTGCAGAACGGGAACGGCAGCGTATGTTAAGCTCATTAAACTCCGATACGAACAGCTTAACCAATTGGGGGACTACCAACAGAGTGGAATTTAATGCTTCCAAAACTCATGGCTGTCTGCTGTCTGCTGTCATTAAAGCGAAATTCAAATACCCAGCAATTATCCATGAATAGCACTTGCATCGTCGAAACCGATAAACTTCCTATTCTCGGTATGTGTGTCACTGACAACTTTCGTTGGAATGACCACAAAATGACAGCAAAATGTCTAGGTTTCCTCAAGCGATGTAAGAAATATTTTACCCCCTCTGATCTGGCCACAATATATAAGGCATTCATCCGCCCAAAATTTGAGTGCAACACCCACATCTGGTCAGGTGCGCCTAAAACATCTCTGCACCAGCTAGATAGGATCCAAAACCGTCCGATAAAACTCACAGGTGATACTAATATCACTCAAACAATGGACACCCTCGAACACCGACGTAATGTCTCCTGTCTCACTTTGCTTTATCGCTATTTCCACCACCAGTGCTCCATAGAAATCGCCAGTAGCGTTCCGCCTATTCAAACTTTCAACCGTAACACCCGTCTCGCTATCAATGCTCATCAGTGTAACCTCAAGCCCATTTTCGGACGTACTCTAAAATATCGTGATTCTTTCCTAAGCCCTATAACCCGCTTATGGCATGCCCTGCTGATCTCAGCGTTTCCTGGTCGTTATAACTGACAAACATTTAAAACCAACGTACATCGGTACCTATCCTTCTTTCCTCCCTAAATTTCCTTCGATCGCGCTGTGTACGAACATTTTAAACGTACGAAAACCCCTTTAGCGCGCGCTGATTATAAAAAAAATCAAGTTTGTTTTCTTGGGACTCCAACATTTCTGAAATAGTGACTTTTTGGGTTTTACTCGGAACCAATTGCACGACAAAATGATTTCTATTGGCACTCCCTAATCGCCTTAAAACCTGGAGGGTGTTTTTTCGTATTTTAGGTTTACTGAGCTCACATTATTCTGGAACTGGTATCCACATTATGACTAGTAACATCTTACTGAGAAAACATCATCGAATGTACGTATGCAATAATGCAACTGATAAACGATAAGTTATGCCCACATTTCAAGTCTATCAATTCTAATACGGGCACATAACCCTCATACCGACGAAGATAGAGACCCTGCCTAAATGGACCTTGACGACCTCTTGGATGAAGCCAACGAAGCCTGTCCGAGGTGCGACGTAAAATTTGGTAACTTTAATTCTGAAATCGGTAAGGAAAGAATCAGGCTTAAGGGTGAAAATATACAACGATTAGGGCTAAAGAAAATTAAAAAGTCCCGCGATTGAAAAATTTTTCGGATTGGAGTAAATAGACTACAACTCTTTACGGAAGATGATCTTCGAATCACAGCCCCTTGGTTCAAAAGGTATACGATGGCGAAACAAACTGACCACGGATACCAGAAAAGAGTTACAAACTCGAAGCAGCAATATTGCAGTTTTTGCTTCAAAAAGCGGAATCCATGAATATTTTGAATAGGCAACTGTCCAACGATCTTTTCTATGTCACAGATAAAAAAAGAGATATTTAGATTTAGAAGCAATGGTCAATATGTTAGATGACGCTGAAATTGTAAGAATTTTTCGCAAGTGTTGCTTAGATTCCCTTATGAATCTATTGACCCTATTTAAAGCAATGATTCCCAGCTTTAGGCTTATTTGGTTCTTTCATTTTAATGAGTACTATATAAAGAATCATCGACCATGATGATACGGATGGATCTCTGTTTTGTTCAAGTGTCGTATGCATTATGAAATTGCTTGATTGCTAATCCATCTACTAATATTTTTTCTGCTATCTAAGGGAACACAGTTCACTTTATATAAATATGAAGTATTATACTTAAATTATTAACTAGTCAATCAGTTCGGTCGCTACACCTAGTTATGTTTGAGCTACGCTGTAATTTATGTAATTTTTGTTAACGCGCTGGCAACAAAACTCGGCCCGCTAAGATACCTTACCTTTTTAAAGTCTGTCTTAGAGTCTGATCACGTTGCAACTATCTTGCCCTCGTGTAGGAAACTTAGTTGGTTTAGAAAAAAGTCCCCAAGGTTTCTATTTGCGGCTCTCCAACTGGGATTGATAGGTGAGACCATCGCTTTATCGTTCACCTTACAGAATCTATAGTCTCCTCTCTTGGTTCCTTAAAATAACATTTTATTACCACCCTCTTTTACCTGATAACTGGCCACGTAGTAGACTAACTTAGAAACAGGAAATTTAAATTAATTGGATTGCTGTCGATATTGACGTATCGTCCTGTGCATCGAGAATATGGCTTTTTCAAACTTTTCATTTGCATGTCTTATCTCAATCATAAATGGATCAATCTAATATTTGATTTTGTTTTTTTGGTTTTGTTTTTGTTTTACAGGAATTATGACACTGAGCCGTGGCCCGTACAGCGAGCTCGATAAAATGAGCCTATTTCAGGATCTAAAGCTGAAACGAAGGAAAATCGATTCAAGATGCAGTAGCGATGGCGAATCAGTAGCTGATACGAGCACTTCATCGCCGGATCTATTAGCGCCAATATCGCCGAAAATGTGCGATCAAGGACCAGTTGTAACAATATCGTCCTCGTTAATGACATCGGCGGCAGTCACAACAACATCGACGACAACCGCTTCAGCAGTTGTTGTTGCAGCTAAAGCAGCTGCCGCTGCTGCTGCAGCAGCCGCCACTGTTGCTGCCAATCAACAACAACAGCAAACTAGCAGTAGTAGCAGTAGTGTTAGTTTAAGTGTAAAGCAAGAACTGCAAGCCCATTCATCTAGTTGTACGGTGAGTCAAGAAACGCAACCACAACACATTCATTCATCAAGTTGTACAGTGGCTACAGCGGCAACATCTAGTACCAGTAGTGGTAGTTCAAGTGCTAAGCAAGAACCGCAACCACATTCGTCTAGTTGCACGATGAGTCAAGAAATGCAACCGCAACAAATTCATTTATCAAGTTCTACGGCGGCTACTGCCGCCAAACCTCCAACGCCTAAGACTACAATCACCCGTACACCGCCAATGTCCGCCCCACCAACAACACCAACTCCGCCTCATGGCAATGGAATGGCGAGTAGTACTAGTTGTGGTACCAGTAGTGGAGGTGGCAGCAGTCGGGCTTCTCCAGATTCCGTAGATGACAAGCCGTCAACAACAACTAATGCGCCGCCTTCGAATGGAATGCAGGGCTCATCGGCGGCGTTTGGTCCAAATGAAGCAGTGATAAATAGTAGTTGTGGCGGAAATAGTGGTGGAAGTGGAGGAAGTGGAAATGGTCCTGGTGGTGGCGATGGTGGTGGTGGCGGTGGTGGTGGTGGTGGTGGTGAAGCAGGATCAAGTGGTAGTGGTACAGGTGTAGGTGGTGGAAATAGTAGCATGAATTTGAGTGTGATACGTTCTGTAAAGGAAGAACGCATATTGTCATCGCCAACAAAGGTTTTATCCTATCATCAACAACATCAACAGTATCAGTTGCAACAGCTACACCAACAACAGCAACAGCATCAGCAACAACAGCAACAGCAGGCTCAACAACAGCAGCAACAGCAACAACAACAGAACCAGCAACAACAGCAGCAGCAACAACAGCAACTGCAGCAACATCATCAACGGCAGCCATCACCGAAAGGTCTTACGCAGTCGCAGCAACATGTTACCGTATTGGTTACACCCTCAAGAATAAAGTCTGAACCACAACAACATTCACCCTATCAGCAACACAGTAGTAGTAGTAGTAGCAGCAGTAGCATTCATTCACCTCACCTGTCAACTCAACATCAATTGCTGCAGCAACATCAACAACAGCATCAGCAACAACAACAACAACAACAGCAGCAGCAGCAGCAACAACAACAACAACAGCATCATCCACATCACTCGTCGCACCAACATCAGCAGCACCTGCAGCATTTGCAGCAAAATCCGCACATCTCGTCGCGAAAATCAAGCCCGCCCTCCCACCAGCAACAGCAGCATCAATTTCACAGTCATAGTCGCGGCGATAACGGTCAAAATATGACAATTACCACCACATCGACTTCCCCGATGCATTTGACCCAATCGCAGCAATTGCAAATTCTACATGCAGCTGCCTCTACCCAAGCCATGATCTCCCGCCAACAAATGTCCCCAAATTCGATGTCACCATCATCTAGGCAAAGCTTATCTATGCCTCAAGTTCATTCGTCACAGTCCCCTCAACATCAGTCGCATCATATGCTGCAACAACAGCAACAACAACAACAGCAACAGCAACACATTCGCATTAAAAAGGAACCATCGCCGATGTTGAATCTCTCACCAACAGGACATCACAGACAACCACAAGGTCAACAGTCGCAACCTCCCCAACTGCCAACACAATCCATGAGTAGTTTAGCGGCACAAGCTCTTATGCACCCCGGCTTACAGTTGCGTCACCCAGCTAGTCGAGATGCGTCTTCGATTCTTTTTCGTGTCAAGAACGAAGTCCACCAACAGCTGCCCAATCTAATGCAGTCATCTCCTGCGCAACGCATGGTTTGGGTGTCGAACAACGCCCGTATCAATGGTGTTAAACCGGAAGTGATTGGTGGCCCAATTGGAACACTTAGGCCTAATGCTCCTATTCAATCGCCTTCCCCGCATCATTCATCCTCTTCGTCATCATCACAATTATCACCGCAAACACCGTCGCAAACCCCACCGCGCGGCACACCCACGGTAATAATGGGCGAAAGTTGCGGCGTTCGAACAATGGTCTGGGGCTATGAGCCCTCACCGCAAGCGGTACAGTCACCACCTGCTGCTTCAACGACACCAACACAAACTCCAGGACCATCGCAAAATACAGAGGAGGCTGCTCAATTACTACTTAGTCTTGGACAAACACGAATTCAAGATAATAAACCGCGGTTGCAGCCATTTCGTGCACCGCATGCCCTCAACATGGAACGTCTATGGGCTGGAGATTATAGTCAACTACCACCAGGTCAATTGCAAGCACTGAACTTGAGCGCTCAACAGCAGTGGGGTGCATCGAATTCGGTTGGAGGAAGTGGCGCCATTTCGCATTATCGTCCTACTGACGCTCCTCACGATCCCACAGACGAAGATGAACAGCCACTCGTTTGTATGATATGCGAAGACAAGGCGACTGGTTTGCACTACGGAATCATCACTTGTGAAGGGTAAGTCTTGTAATATTCAAAATGTATCAAACTCATATAAAATCCCACCAAAACGTCCCTCTTTTTGATTCTCAGGCATTTGAATGACTTGTTAAGAAAGGGTTTCAGTCATCTCTAAAATGCATGTTACGATGATTAGTATCGGAATTTACGAGTACTTACAATTTAATGCATACGAGTATACTATATATGTATGGCACCTAAAGTGGGACGAACTTTTCGTTGCAATAAGTTTAAACAATTGCACAGATGCGATTAAACGAAACTATTTGTTATTTCTTAAATAGCTCGAATCATGCCATTTGTTTTTCTCATTATAAATCCAATTAAATCGATTCGTAATAACCAACTAGTAACCAATACAAATTATTTGAGTTGTTTCAATTATTTCTCACTATTGAAATTAACAAATTGTACAAGTTATTTGAATCTCTGTTCTCTAGATTTGTTTCAGTAATTCGGAGTAATTCTTTGACTTCGTATTCGATTTGTTGTTATTTGTTTAGTTTCAAGCACAGACACACCTGTCTCATTTTCCGGTGGAAGATGTAATAGTTGTAATCGTGTAACATGAAATTTTTCATGTAACATGTAATTGCTTTTAAAGAAAGCCCATAGTCGCAAGCACTCCGAAATCAGTGACTTACATTAAATCTGTGTAGCAATGCTGACAAGATCAATATTTTGAAGAGCGTGCTTGTTACTTTCTGAGTTCTGAGTTCTGGAATCGCTTGTTTTCCGCAGCCGAATTAGTAGCTAGATGTCTAGATTAAGTAATTCGTGGAGTTGGTGGTTAATGCGGAGTAGATAAGCCCTGTTAGTGTTTTTTAAGTTGCTGTTGTCAAGTTTTGTACTAGGTGGTGAATCGGTGCTACTTTACATACAAGAGCTGCTTGATGAGTACCCGGATTGGAAGATAGGTGGCACTACTGAGCCAAAATGAGTGCACCATCATTTAGTACAACCTCTTTTAGCCCATGTGTCACAATTTGGCAACAATCCGACGCTTAATTTTGATTTGACACCCATTTTAAAACATCGTGTTAGCATTTTTTGCGACCATGGAAAAAAAGCAGTATCGCTTCGTGATCCGATTCTTGTTTTTAAGTGTCAAAACCTACGAACAAATCAAGCTCATCGATGGTGTGTATGGGACCCATTCACCTTCCCGTACAACCGTTTACCATTGGTTCGCAGAGTTTCGCCATGGCCGCACGTCGGTCGGTTTTTGATGAACCGCGCCCAGGTGGCCCAAAAACGGTTACCACAGAGGAAACCGTGGATAAAATCCATGATCTCGTATTGGCGGACCGCCGAGTGAAAATTCGCGAGTTGGCTGAGATAGCAGGCATCTCAACTGAACGCGTTGGTCATATTCTGCACGAGATTTTGGGCGTGAGAAAGCTGTCCGCGCGATGGGTACCGCATTTGCTCACACTGGAGAACAAGCGCAATCGTGAGACCACTTCGAAGATGTGCTTGGCCTTGTTTAATCGAAATCCGAAGGAGTTTCTTCATCGTTTCGTGACCGTCGATGAGACATGGATTCATTGCTATACACTAGAGACCAAAGAACAATCGAAACAATGGGTTTTACCCGATAAATGTGCTCCAAAGAAGGCGAAGACCGTGCCTTCGGTAGGAAAGGTGTCAAAACAAAACTAAACACCGGATTGACACCAAATTTTGACACGCGGGCTAAAAGAGATTTTACTAAATGATGATACACTCATTTTGGCCAAGTAACTCGATCTATCTTCCAATCCGGGTACTCATCAAACAGCCCCCGTACTTGTTGACAATATGTACTTATTTTTTCTTCCTTCACGATCAACTTGTTCCTTAATACCCGTGGAAACCTTTACCCAGCCACACAGGAAATGACCATAAGTCTATGACCATGTTGTTTGGTAACCTACCAAAGCATGTGATCTCGTTGTTCGTCGGCTTTTGAATAGCAAATGCCTTTTTTTTACTGAAAAAGAGGAATGCTTCTTCGATGACTCAACCTATATTGTTTTACTGCACTTTCCTGCTTTTCTAATACCAACTGCTAACACTGCTGATTGAAAGCTTCCCGTATATCATCTTTGTTGGTTGTTATATAGATTATCTTCACTGTTACTAAGGAACCGAGTTTCAGTTTTGAAACCAGCTATCAGTTGCTTGGGAATTTGGCATGGCATATCGATTATTTTCCGTGGATTCTCTGGATATCCTCAAGCAGACAGACTGCATAGGGCTTTATCTTTCTCCTTCTTGCCCCTTCTTCTGACTCGGTAGAAGAGAGTACCACTCTCTTGTTGTCATCCGATGTTCTTTGGCCGTAATTTTTTTTATGAATCAAAAACGTTGGTTCTGCTTTTGGATTATGTTTGCTTGATATACTAAAGTCGAGAAAATAATATCGGCCAGAATTTATTTGTGGCATTCTCCATCACTCTTAACGGCGATAGGTCCTCGCATTCTTGACAGATATTCCCTTTGAGGGCTCCAAGAGTCTGAGGCTTGTTGACAAAGACTAGCGACTTCAAAAAATTCCACAAAAAGAAGTTTGGAACGGTTAAATCAGGCGATCTTGCCGGCCAGTGCAAATCGTCAAAACGAGAGATTAGGCGACCCGGAAATTCAGCCCTTAGAATTTCGGCTGTGACTTGTGCAGTATGGGTTGTTGCTGCATCCTGTTGGAACCACATGTTCTCCAATCCCAATTCATCCAATTGAGAAAAAAGAAATTCGTTGAGCATGACTCTATAGTGCTCGCCGTCCACAGAAGTCGCAGACGAAAAAATAAGGCCCGATGACGCCCCCAACGTAAACAGTACACCATGCTGTAACTTGGTGCGGGTGTAATGGCTCTTCGTGGGTTATACGCGGATTTTCAGTGCCCCAGAAGAGATAATTTTTCTTATTCACATATCCACAGAGATCTCGTCGCTCATGATGATTTTCGATGAAAAGTTGCCTTTCTCGTGGTAGAGATTCAGGATGGCTTGAGCGTAGGTTACACGCGAATGGCGGTCAACAGCCGTCTGCACTTTGTAAAAGACCATCTAACAGTCTTTCACCAAAATTCTATGTAAAGACCGCCGATTGATGCCCAATTATGTGATACTCCAGGGTCCTCTGCGACATCTTCAACCACAGCTGCGATATTCTCAGCAGAACGACTGCTCCGGGGCGGCCAAACCTGGCAGCATCTCGCGTTCTCCCATACTCTTCTAGGCGAGCGGCTAAACGTCGTAGTGCTTGCCAGTTGCTGTCGGACAACGCCAACACCACCGGCGAATTATTCCGCAAAAAAATCGTAACAATTATTCCGCGTTCTTTAACGATTCATGTCTTGTTGACGTGTATTTTGTTTCTGTTTATTTCACAAATGTCAAAGTGCTTAGAATTGACATTTGCCGCCATTTAAAAAAATTATAGCATCTTCCGATAGGGTGATGATTTTTGCTCCACCTAGTGTTAATTGCCAATCATATTTTTTGATGCTCTCACTCAACTGCTTATAATGACGCTGCCTCGACAGCCCTTTTCGAAATTATCGTGAACCGATTCACGACCACGGTGAACATCCTTGATGCCTTGGTAATCTTTTACCACTGTATTTGCAATATCTTCATTATAGACAATCGAAGAGGTCTGAACTCAAGAAAAGTCAATATTTACCTCTCTGAATTTATGCATATTTACGAACAATTTCAATGAGGCAAAATATAGTACAATGTCCCAAAGGTACTCGTCGTGAGAATTGCTGGTCGCTCGTCAAAAATATTTGAAATCCTGCCTCATCCTCCAACCCAACGCTCACTTATAATGACATTCCAGCTATCAGCTCCTTGGACAAGGCCAATCTACTTGCTGCACACTTCGCGAACAGCTCAACACTTTCAGGCTGTGCTAGAAACTTGAGTGCATCGAATCTTCAATGGGACGAACTTTCTCACCGGTTAGTAGCAAGAGTACTTAAAGACCTTAACATACACTAATTCAATAGTCCAGATGGTATATCTCCGCTTCTTCTGAAGAGGTGTTCTTCATCGCTGGCAAAACCATCGCGCCAGCTTTTTTATCAATCCCAATCTTCAGAACTCTATCCGAGCAGATCGAAAACAGCATTTGTCCGGCCCGTCCATAAAAAAGGCGAATCTTCTGGTCTCTGCTCTTACAGACCCATTGCACTTACGTCCCTTCTTTCTAAGGTCGGCTCATGAAGTGTCTCGAGACACGAAAACTTCCCACTGATCGATAGTACGGTTTTTATAGCAACAGGTCTACTGGTGATTTGATGGCATGTCTCACCGAAAAGTGGAACCAAAGCGTACATCATTCTGGCGAAAGCAAGATACATAGTTGCACTTGATATTTCTAAGGCATTTATGGAAAATGCGTGCAATTGGAATCGACGACTCTCTTCTTCAATGGATTTCGGAACGTTCAGTTCGAGTTGTCTTGGATGGTTTCAAGTCTGATATTCACAAAATAAATGCTGGTGTGCCCCAGGCCTCCGTTCTGTCTCGCACACTCTCTTTAATTTTCATCAACATCTTTGGCTGTAGAACCAGAACCTAAGCGTTTGTTAAACGCGTTAAATTCTGATATTAACAGCATAACTAGTTGGGGAGCCAATAACAGAGTAGCGTTTAATGCTTCTAAAACACAATGTTGTCTGCTGTCGTTACAGCGAAATTTAAACACCGAGCCATTGTCCATGAATGGCACTTGCATCGCTGAAACCGAAAAACTTTCGGTATGTGTATCAAAGGCAACTTATGATGGAATGACCACATATTCGAGTCTAGATTTCCTCTAACGATATAAGAAATACTTTTGCTCCTCTGATCTCTCCTCAATATATGAGGCATTTATCCATCAAAAATTTTAGTATGTACAATGGTCACAGTTGGTCAGGTGCCCCCAAGACCTCTTTGCACATACTAGATAAGATTCAAAACCGTACGATAAACTTCATAGGTGACACCAATATTGCACAGCCTCTAACACCGGCGTAACGTCGCTTGGCTCACCGTGTTCTATCGCTATTTCTACCACCAGTGGTTCACCAAGAACAGCGATGAGGTATAAAATTGAGAAAATAATCGAGTGGTTTCAAATCGCATGATCAAATCGCCAATAGATGAACGCTCGCCGTGAGATGACCCAGTCGCCAAATTTCTTCTTCTCAACTTCGAGCGTTGCGTTGCTTGTATGGCATGTAACGCCATCTTGTTGGACCCACAGCTCGATGTTGTCGAGCTCTAGCCACAGAAAGTCGATTAACATCACTCTATACCTGAGACCATTGACAGTAATGGTGCCTCCTTCCTCATTTCGAAAGAAATAAGGTCCGATAAGGGCGCCTTGCCATAAACCGCACCAAACAGTAAATTTTTATGGATGCATTGTTGCTTGGCGAACACTTGTGGATTGTGTTCGCTCCAATAATGGGAATTTTGCTTGTTAACATAGCCGCTGAACCAAAAATGGGCCTCGTCCGACAACATGATTTTTAGGCCAAAATCCGGATCTCCGGCCAATTTTCCAGCGCCCAATTAGAGAACTCGCGCCATTGTCTATGGTCGTTCGGCTTCAATTCTTGCGTCAGCACAATCTTTACGGATGTAGGCCCAAACCCAATGGCGAAATAAGCCGGTTGACTCTCTGGCGATGCCCAATTCAGTTGATCTGCGTTGAATCGACATTTCTGGGTCTTCTTCGATACTGGCGGCTATGTTTTCTTCATTTCGGAGCAATCTCTATCTGGTTAGTAGCTTGACAATTCTGGATATTCCACTATACTTTCATTCGTACCTGCAGGTTCTAGGTACGCACATAGCATTGATTCATTTTCAAACTCATACAATCTTCTAAACGTTTCACGAACGGAAAGGTGTTTTCAAAATAAGTTTAGATGATACGGAAGGGTTCTTCTATAAAAAATTACTGAACATGAAAGTTATCTTTATTGGAACACCCTGTATGTATGTGTTTTGTGCTATGCTCGTTTGCTATGAGTCTATTTATTGCCGCTTCTACTACAAAAACTATTGGCATATACGAGTATTCCAATGGTTTCTGGGGCTTTTAATAGATTATGCCTCTGTTATTAAATTCTGAATGTCGCAAAATTCGTACAAATATAGTGTTCCAAGAGGGAGCAGCGGGATATCTCCATCGTGATAAACGGTTTTACAGAGGATGCCAAAGCTAGCAACGATTCTGTATATTATAGCTCGTCCCTATCTTTTGGTTCATGCAAGTGTGTGTATTGGTAAGAAACTCTTGGGGTTTTGAAGGATCTGCCGCGGTGTAGAAGTCTGGTCTCTGTTGAACTACTTTTTTAGCATAAAGGTGAATAGTTAATGAAAGTTTAGGGCATTCACATCTCACGGCAGACAAGATTTCATACGAGAGATAATGTGGAGACTGACGACACAGTAGTTGGCATAGTTGAAGCGGTTTCCTTTCTTATGGATAGGATTGGCAATGCTGAGGTTTCATTCATTCGATATACTTTCTTCCAATCAAATCTTTGAGATGTATATGTCTACCAATTCGTTTCCAACTGCTTTAAAGAGGTCCCCAGGTAGTACATATGGCTATTCTAGATAGCTTTGTTTGTTCGTAAGTTTGGATATTGATAAGTTTACTTCATTTTGGCTAAGTGAATAGGAATTTTCTAGTGTTGAGAGACAGGTGCCACTCACTTACAATACAGCAATATTGGCCTCTTCGTCAAATTTTAGCTTAAACTATATGCATATCTGAAGTTCAGATTTAAAAATACAAAAAAAAAATGATGCTTTCTTACACCATGGGATAGTGTCTATGATAGTGATAGAACTACTTCACCAGTTCGCCCTTTGAGTTGTCGTCAGCATAGCCTGGTGGTGGTACTTTAGTTATTGTTGCCAAGTTGGGCTGGTTGATACCGGTAAACGAAGATGGCGGCGTTATTTGATTGAACGAAACAAGATCTATCCATTTATACAATTAATAAAGACTTGTTTCTGTAAAAGCTTGTAATATATTCGTGGTTCCAGAAGACTTAAGCTCATATTACATGTCCAGTTTTGCTGTCAGAATGGGCATGTCTATCATTATTGAATTATAGGTAATTCTTTATTAGTTATAGAAATTGTCCCTTTTATTATGAACCAAAATGTGTCGGAAATCCAACGCGCTTGTTCGTCATTGACATTTTCTTCGAGTTGCTATTTCATGGACTCCAAAACTATCTTCTATTTCACGTAGGAAATTTGTCGATCACATCGTTGTCCCTTAAATCTCTGCGTCAAAACCGTTGCGCAACACTTTGTTATACTTTCTTATAGTGCACATATATTACAAATGTACAGTTGACGATTGCAGCAAAATGCAGGCTGTTGTTTGCACGAGAAAACGACCATTTAAATCGATTGTACCACTCAGCTTTGGCGGTTTGGGTTTGACGGTTCTGCTATCACACCAGCTTTCTACTTTCGGTGTATCTGTAGCCAAGCTATTAGAATACTTGGCCGTTTCACATAACACGCTATCTCCATTCGAGAGACGACATCAACTACACCGTACATCTCTTTAGTACGGATTCACAGGATTCACCACACCAATGGTTTTCAATGAGAGCGCTGAGCTCAGACGTCTTAAACAACTTTAACTTAAGGATTGTTTTTCTACTGACCCTTCGAATTCGCAGACGTCAGCTCTATTCGGACTTAAATTGTATGATGATAAAATGTTTATTCTAATTGCTTGCTATCCATACCTTTTTCCAATAGTCAAGTGAATGCTGTTGAATTTAGAAGAAGTTCCACTCCAATATTTTCAAATTATACTTTCTACCCAAAGCTGCCATTAAAGGCACGATATTTCAAAAAGTTCCCAATGACTTGCATTCTAACATACATCGGCTTCTAACTGTTTTTTTTTTTACTATTATATAGCTGCTTATATTGCCATGTACCTAACGCTTTTATTGAATTCTTCAAATTTCAGTTGCAAAGGATTCTTCAAGCGGACTGTTCAAAATCGTCGTGTATACACATGTGTAGCCGATGGAACCTGCGAAATCACCAAAGCACAGAGAAACAGATGTCAGTATTGTCGTTTTAAGAAATGCATCGAACAGGGAATGGTGCTCCAGGGTATGTTTTCTTTTTTCACATTTCGAATCGCTTTATTATTTTATACCATTAAACTCCTTTGAATTAGCTGTACGCGAAGATCGAATGCCTGGTGGTCGCAATAGTGGTGCCGTTTACAATCTTTACAAAGTCAAATATAAGAAGCATAAAAAATCCGCCCAAAAACAAATTCAACAACAACAGCAGCAGCAGCAGCAGCAACAACAGCAGCAACAACAACAACAGCAACAACAGCAACAGCTACAGCAGCAGCACCATCATCAGCAACAACAGCATCACCAACAACAGCAGCCACATCATCTTCAACATGCGCATCATCATCAGCACTCACATCATCATCAGACAAGTTCACAAAGTGGAATGTCTAGCCAACAGCAACATCAGCAGCAACAACAACAACCAAACCAACAACAACCTCACCTGCCACATCAACAACAGCAACCGCATTCTCAGCATCAGCAACACCCACTCTCTCCACACCATGTAGCAAGTCAAACTTCGTCGAGTCATCATCATCCGCATCACCATCCGAGTCAGTCGGCTCATCATCATCATGCCATCCAATTGGCGCAGCAGCAACAGACAAAAATCAGTGCTGCCGCCTCATCCGGTGACAATGATCTGAAAAATGTGTTCCTATGTCCTTCCGTCTTGAAACCAGATGACGATGCTCAAGATATAAAATTACCCTCGCACTTAGTTAATGGGACAATACTTAAGACTGCTCTAACAAATCCCAGCGAAATAGTGCATTTACGCCATCGTTTAGACAATGCGGTGAGCTCTTCGAAGGATCGTCAGATTTCGTATGAACACTCGGTGAACATGATCCAGACACTGATAGACTGCGATGCCATGGAGGACATAGCGACGCTGCCACATTTCTCCGAATTCCTTGAAGATAAGTCTGATATAAGTGAAAAACTTTGCAACATTGGTGATTCGATTGTTCATAAGCTTGTGTCATGGACTAAGAAGTTACCGTTCTACTTGGAAATACCAGTAGAAATACATACGAAGTTGTTGACTGACAAATGGCATGAGATACTCATACTAACAACGGCAGCATACCAAGCGCTGCATGGCAAGCGGATGACTGGCTCATCAAGTACCTTAGCATCAAGTGGTGTGAGTGGAGCATCGGCAACAACGACGAATCCATCATCACCCATCACGGTGATGGGGATGCCTTTGCATAAGGATGATCCAGAATTCGTCCAGGAGGTGAATGCACATTTAAGCACACTTCAGACATGCCTAACGACGCTAATGGGTCAACCGATTGCCATGGAACAGTTGAAGATGGATGTGGGCCATATGGTAGATAAGATGACGCAGATAACTATAATGTTTCGGCGCATCAAGCTTAAGATGGAGGAGTATGTGTGTTTGAAGGTTTACATTTTACTTAATAAGGGTAAGCTGACTCATGCCTTCCATTTTGATCTCGGTCACTTTTGTGATTATTATTGTGATTTATTTTTTTGTTAATTTTCAGAAGTGGAATTGGAAAGTATTCAGGAGAGATATATCCAGGTTCTGCGAACGTATTTACAGCATTCGTCACCACAAAATCCGCAGGCGAGATTAGATGAATTACTGTCACATATACCAGAGGTATGTTTTCGATACGAAATTATCCGATAGCGGATAATTGATGAACTTACATATTTATTATCTTCTATATAACCAGAGAGTCATAGATTCAATGATTAAAGAAAATTTAAATTTGCTAACTCGGATGTAGGACCTTAAGTCACTAAACTAAGTTGTTCACTTAGACTGAGATTTTAATGCAGGTTCACTTTGGATAGTAACCAAATTACCCACCCTTTACTTGTCATCCATGAAGGGGAATATCCACAGAGTCCTTCTCTTCCTTAATAAATATATAATGGATATCTATATATCCAATATTAAGGAAAATAATAAAAAAGGAACGCTTTCTAGTCGATTGTGCTTTTATTCTCCAATTCTGGAATGTGTTTCCATAATTTTTCAATGACTTTTCCTAGTGTGCCAAGATATGACATTTCCCTGCGATATGAATTTGAAGTAATCACTTTATCGTCTTCAGTTTTTCAATCAATCTTGCCGAATCTTACCCAAAGCTGCTGATTTGGAATGTTTGATCTGAAAAAACCTACTACGCGTACCTAATTTACACTCTGAATGACTCGAACTGCAACCAATTTCAGACTGCTATAATTTCCAAACCGTTCATGGCAGTGAGCTCAAATTTTGACACGTGACAGATAATTTTATTATTTATAAGACTTTTAAACCATTTGCGTCTCAATTGTGTTGAAAATTTTTTATCCGCGGTGGAATTCAAACGTGATAGTGTGATTGCTTGCTTTATATTTGTGGAAAACCACAAGTAGCTATCGTTAGAGCCCTCCAGCACCTCAACGTGTATAAATCATTTGTGTATCGAACCATAGCTCGTTACTGTGATACTGGCAGCGTTGCAAAACGCCATGGAGGTGGTCGTAAAAAAGCAGCAACATCGGCGGAAATGGTTCGGAAAGGGAAAGCTCGAATTGAGCGAAATCCGCGTCGAAGTGGAAGAAAAATGGCTCGTGAGCTCAACATATCGTTGGAATGGATGCAACACATACTGAAAAATGAGCTTGGGCTCAAGCCATTGAAGTTCCAAAAAGCACACAATCTTACATCGCAACAGAAAAAAGTTAGAGTCGAAAGAGCGAAGGAGTTGCTACGCTTGCATGAAAGTGGTGAGTTGCCGAGTTTGGTTTTTTCCGATTAGTCGCCATCTGTTATCGAGCAATATGTCAACAAACAAAATGACCGAGTTTACTTGCCAGAGAGATTCTTCGAAAATTTACACCTTCGGACGGCCACCAGAAAGCAGGCAGCACCGATGGTGATGGTTTGGGCCGCCATAACCGACGATTGGCGCTCTCCCCTCGTATTTTGTACCGTGGCGTCAAAATTAATGCGATCGTATACCGTGAAACCGTTTTAGAGGCAGTGTTTGTCCAAGGCTTCAACAAACAATCATTTCGGTCGGAGACCGTGGACATTTCAACAAGACTCGACACCGTCTCACAAAGCGCGCATCAACCAAGATTGGTTAAAAAACAATGTTCCACACTTCACTTCTTCGACACAATGGATTGCAAATTCTCCGGATGCAAATCCGTTGGATTTCTCTGTCTGGGGTATTTTGAAGGCGAAGGTTGGCACTAAAAAATACCAACGTTTGGACCACCTCAAACAAGCACTTCACCGGGAATGGGCCAAAATACCGCAGAGCCACTTGCGTGCAGCGTGCGATGCTTTCTTCGGCCGTCTCAAGACCATTATTCGCGCCAAAGATGGACATATTGAAAACTACTGATACAATTTGAAAATTGACATATTTCCCAACATTTTTTGCTTTGGAACAATAAAATTTATAAAAAAATAAAAAAAATTATAGCATTTTAAAAAGTTGGAGTTCGAGTCATTCACCCTGTATACTCGTAGTTCTTCTTTATATCAAAAGAAAAACGGAGACTTTTATCCACCTAGGTAAGAGACTAAGTCTTTGTACCGTGAAGAAACATAGAGAGGATATGGGTCTAGGATTTGATCGACTGTTGCAAGAAAGGATGGTAGAGTGCCTGGTTCTCCATTGAATGGCTGGATAAATTTTATCTTCTCCACTAATGTTCGCCAGTTTTGAGAACGTTTTGTCTTGTTAAGATGCCTGTCAGTGCTACTAAACACTGTTCTATAACTGGTAGGTATGCCATGTTATTTTAATTGTTTTATGTCTTTTCGTGTCTTGGCTTATTTCTACGTGCAATGTTAAATTTTGATTCACTGTACTACGTTTTCTACCTTATCGACAAGACACTATTTATTGTCACTTTTTATATTTTAACCGATTGCAATCACTTTGTTCGCGTTTTAATTTACTTCCCCGTATCCTATGTCATTTTAGGGCCCTTAATACATCAGCCATCCTCATAACTGAGTTTATCTCTGCCACCAAACCGGTCGCCATTGGCTGCAGATCCACAGTTCTGTTTTAATTATTATAAATCATTGTCTGCATAGTTGAGCTGTTTAAGAAGGTCCGTTGAGTTCCTAAATTTCTTGTTGTTACAGTGCCGCTGCAGAGGTGGTAATATACAACCTATCCAACCGCCGCTTCAAATCTCGAATTTCTCCGACAGTACTAGACACCTTCATGCTTGAAACCGTGTTCATCGATGATCAGTAAAGTGTTACCGTGGTCAGCGCGAAAAGATTCAGAATGTAAACTCGTTTGTTTATTGTAAAGAATACTTTCCAGTTGAAACTGTCTGCAAGATTGTCTGTTTTATTGTTCGATATTTTCTCAACTTAGGGAAGCACTATGTCTCCATCCTTCATCTCCAACTGATCATCTCTAGAGGACGGCAGAAAACTGTCACACTTTTCGGTGAGTAATGCCCATCTGCCACGTTTGGTTACTCTGAACACGGTTCTGCTTGTGTTTTACCCAATACATTGATGGCGTTTCCTTCCTCATGGCTGACGACACTACTTTTCTCATTTTTATGGGCTATAGGTTACTTCCATCATCTGCAGGGATGGCTTTGGTACGGATTTGCCTCCTAAGCAAAATGAAGCAGCTTTTGTAAGAGTTATTCTGTGTAGGTTTTCCGTGGGAGAATGTACTTCGAAGCCTAATTAAATAAAATTGTATACATGTAACTTGCATGGTGTTGCTCTCTATGATGACATTTTATGTAACACATCAGTGTTGTACATCTGCTCACGCTACATATGCAAACTACTCTGCTGCCTTTGAAAACCTACTACTACAAAGATGGCACAACTCGTATGTGAAATACGACGTAATAAGCGATAAGACGTTGTATCCGATGACGTTATAAGCGATTTCCACTGTAGTACTTGAGAATTTGTAATGATCTTTATAAAAGAATGTGGCTTCAAAAGTCACATGACAACACATCTGCTTGTTCTAATCCTCTCCAGACATCGAAAGAGTTTTTAAAGTTGTGGCCGAGCTCCTTTTACCCGGTATTTTTCAAAATCTATAACAAAATGAATATTTTGTTGGTGGATGAGTGATCGATTAGTTGGTTGATGAAAACCTATAATATGTTATCGGAGACAGAATTTCATACGCGATGTTTTGGAGGCGGTAACTTAACGAAGTGAAGTCACAGTTGAAACCACGTCTAACACCGAAAACAGATGACTTCACCACACTTTCGGCAACCTCTAAATGTGAAATCTTATGCTAAAAAGCCTCTCGTTTTGAAGTCGACACGAAATCGTAGGTCTCCCTCACATTACACAAAATGACAAAGTGAACAACACAGTGAGTGGCGAGACTAGGCTACATGCGCCATCAATTTATAATTTTTTTTCTGTTTTTGATTTTTTTTTAAATAAAAAGACCGGTGTCCTTATAACGTTAAGGTGTATCATTTTTTAGGACATCATCATCACTGCATTTGTTAGCATTTATTTATGTTTGGAAAAGGTATATCTTTACCTTGTGTTAGTAGTTCTGGCAGTCATTGTCTTTGCTACGCGATTCATTCTGTCTGGCGACGAAAAATTCATCGTCTTTTTCCTTAGGCAGTCTGTGAAAGAATTTCATCCGAATTTTTGGTATCAATTGAGGATCTACTTCCAGTTTTGAATCTCTTTGTGGTACATCTTTTGAGAATCATTCCTGTACATACGAAAATGTCCGTAGAAAATCTGTCATCGGTGGCATTAAAATCGATAAAGGCATCTGCAGAAGTTTACAAATTTGGGAAAACCCAAATCATATGCTCGAATCTTGAAGAATCTGATGCTTGTGTAGCTGATTTAATCGATTTTTGTGAATCGGGTAAATAATGCTGTAATTGATGGTTATCTTGTCAAATAAGCCACATACTATGTAGAAGCCTGCATTCAATTACTTTATTACTAGTCCAGCCTGACGCCACGGAAGGACTAGAGATATTCGAATTTGCAACTTTTTATCATTAGGCGTTTTGCTCCTTTTGCAAAGGGTTCACGAATTTCCAATAACTTCCGCTTTGATAGTATTGCAGCACAGTGCTGGTTTTGTCAACGGTGTCCCTGACCATAAATTATCTGTTGCCTCCGGACTCAGCATGCTTGCTTTTTCTGAAGATGAAGTGGATTTCGAATAAAATTAACACTCAGATTATCTTGACGATATCCTTTTTCATCGTGAAATATAGCCATGAAGTTTTTACCAGCTTTATCGAAGTAGCCAGAACTGAGCACACTCATCCGTGCGAATTTCGATTTCCAGCATATACGTTCTACCATTTTTGATCTCCAATATTGCAATCTCGGCCCTAAATTTATACATGGATCTATGTATATATGAGGTCTTTATCCAGCTCCTACGTTTCGTTATTCTGCCTGACATCAAACTTTTAGGTTTCATCGTCGTATTTTGTAGAAACAGCTTTTTGTTTGCATTTTGTTTGTATTTTTGCCTCTTTTTGGTTTTCTGGGTGGGAGGGTTCTTTGAGTTGGAATAATAATTTCAACTTTGCCGTTCTTTTTGATTTTTTTTTATTCGAGAACCGCCTTCAAAATTCTCAAGGAGCTCTGATTCAACTGTGAAACGTACATATATTTAAATGTTATTTCTCTGCATAAATTTGCATCCTTTCTAAACTATTCGAAGGGTTTTATGGTGACAATAGAGAAAAACTGTAGCATCTTTGATAGCATATTGTAAATGAAAATTTCATTCTGACGGCATTGGCTTTCTACAACGACTGCGAAGGTATTCACATTGTTCAACGTTTTTGTTTTTTTCCTGAAATATTTTTTTTTCTTGAAATTGTTACATTATTCTTACGTTCGGTGCACAAAATCCGGTGATCTCATTTGATTGACCTTAAGACTGTCAGACTGCCAATTACTCTTGTTATCATTTTGTTTATTTTTTATTTTTATTTTTGTGAAATTCCTAAGAAAACTGCAATATGTAATTGATAAACATTTTTATTTTTAGATTCAAGCAGCTGCTAGTCTATTGCTCGAGAGCAAAATGTTTTATGTACCATTCGTCCTTAATTCTGCTAGCATAAGGTAGCAGATGCTGGAGCGTGGACTCATTTCGCTGGATGATGATCCACATTCATTGTCTCCACAACCACCACCGCCGCCACCGCTTAAAATCTTAATCAATCAACCATTATCCGCAACATTGTCATCATCGTCATCGTCATCAACAACGACATCGTTATCATTATCGCCTCGTTATCAACAACATGGCTATAGAAGTTTACAAATAACACTGCCAATAACTGCCATAAGTCAGCAACAGCAACAGCAACAGCAACAGCAGCAGCAACAACAACCAAAAGATATAAAGCCAACACTGCCACCACAGTCCTTATTGAAATCCTCGCTTCTAGCAACATCATCATCGTCAACATCATTGTCATTATTATCGACATCATTAACACCGTCATCATCGACATCAACGTCAACTGCAACATCAATGCAATATCAAGAGACTAAACGACAAGACCAACAACAACAACAACAACAACAGCAAATAAATGCAACTGAACTGCCCATCCATCAATATAAGTCAATTTTACATACGCATTTAATGTCTAAGCAAGCATCGTCATCATCAACATCGTCTAGTGTAACAAATTCACCATCAGTTGCATCTGCAACTCCAACAGCAACAGCAACAGCAACAGTAACATCAACGGCAACATCTTCATCTTCGTTAAGTTCCTTAAGTTTAATCAATAGCAATGCAAGTGGTCGTCACCACCAGAATCCTTTGCAAAGTCTGGTGCAACATGCGCATAATCAACATTTTCCACTGCCAACGAAGCAACATCATCAAATGCATGATCTAGCGCAGCAGCAACTGCGTAAAGCCTCAATATCATCGACGATGACGACAACGTTGCTTCCACATTTTGTCATATCGACACCATCAACAACAACAACAAACGCTAGTAATAATAGTAATAGCAACAATAACCTAAGCAAGAATAGCTCTAATTGTATTACCGATGTAAGTAATAGTCTAAGCTATAGTCTAAGTAGTAGTACTAATAACAATAGTAGTAGTAGTAGTAGTAATAGTAGTAGTAGTAGTAGTAGTAATAAAAGTAACAACGTTAACAGCTGTCCAAAGAGTTCGTCTAGCTCATATCATGCTCAGACCGCAAGCAGCGCCCATGTCACAGGCACCACTGCCACAGCAACCACACAAACTCAAACTGATGACATGGGTGTTACTGATGCTGGGTCTGGTAATACTGGTCACTTACAAATCATACCATCCAGCAGTGGTAATCTGTCATCTGGAATTTTAAACTCCACTGGAGTCAATACAATGCCCAGTAGTTCATTATCCAGACGTGGCCCTCCTCATCATCATGAAGCTGTTACCGTTGTTGTATTTAAAACAATGTTACCTGATGACTGAATTATTATTAAATTTAATTAAAAAAAAAAAAAAAAAAACAGAAAAAAAAACCAAAACGCATCGCATGTGCGTTTATGTTTTCCTTTTTTCTTCTTTGTTTCCTTTTTCTCAATTCACTTTCGATTAAACAAAAAAAACAAAAAATCAATAACAAAAAGGAAAAAGAACAAAGAACAAGCTTCACACAACTCTTACCTTTTTGTTGATTGGACTGCATTATATATACAATTATTTACTACGTATGCGTACTATAAATATATTCTACATCTACATCTATATTTTTTTTTTACACAAAATGTATTTGTTTATTTCATTTTTATTATGTTTTTTTTTTCTGCTTTGTAGATTTTTTTTTCTTGTAGATTTTTATTTAAATAATCTTATAAATTAATTCTTAAACATAAGATTAATTATTTGAAACTGATCGAAAAAATATTTAATTAAAAAAAAAACAAAAAACTGTTGTTATTTCATTAATTGAAAATTTAGGAAAAAATCTAGTATGTATGAGTAAAAAGAAAATGGAACTGTAAGCTAATATAACAAAAAACAATTAATTGTAAAAACAAAATAAATTACACAAAAACGAAAAAGAAAAAGAAATGTAAATTAAGCGTGGATATATATTTTATTATATTTAATGTGAATATATAATAAGGAATCGTATTTGCTGTGTATAAACAAAAGAAAAAAAAAATTCAAAGAAATGAAAACGAACTTAAATATACATAAAACTTAAGTATAGCCAGAAAATAATTTATAAAAATCAAAAAAAAAAACAAAGAAAATTCAAATCTTTAAATGAATGAAAGAAAAAGAAACATTTTCACAAAAATACGATTAGTAGTTTATAAAAGAGAAATATTTACACAACTTGACATAAATTACTTGAAAAATTAAACTTATTCATCCAAATTGAAGGCACAGAAGAGACAAACAAATTCATAGACTTGAACCCCTTGATACTTTTTATAAATGAGTGCAATGCAACCGGTTTTAGTTTTGAAAATTGCTTTCGTCTTTTAAGAATTATTTATTTATAAATGGTTTACTACATATATTTAAAAAAAAAAAAAACGACCTCCCAATCTAATGGTTCTGCTATTCCATTCATTTAGACTGTTGAGTCTATAATTGCTCTCACTGCCAATTCCTTGTTCTTATTGATGTCTCGTTAACTTGCATTACGTGTCACTTGCTTTTAAATGAGGACATTTGAACACAGTTTGCAGGATATCATTTTTAGTCGTACAATATTTTAAAATGTCTTGTTTGTGGGTAAATTGGGATGGCATCTGCCGATATCTGAAGATTAAGTCGGACAGTCGTATCCGCGCGGACTGTATAATGTTGATTGTTAGAAAGCGTATTTGGAATTAAACGTTTTTAAAATGAAAACTTTCTCTTTAGTATTATTTTGAATGCAACGAATCTGAGCAAATTTATAAAAACAAATTACTTAAAAATCCCATCATATTTGCACCTGGAAGGTCTTTTGTATTAATAAAAACGAAAATCCTCCAACGTTTCTTGAATACTAGTACAGCGGACGCTCAGAAATTAGAACCACTTTGTTCCTGGGGTAATTCAAATTTCCGAAATGCCCTAATTTCTGGAGGCTTTTTTAACTCACTTACTGAAACTACCTCCAAAATTTATTATTTTCTCACAAATCTCTTTTATTAATTAACAATTAATCTTTTTGTAGCATATAATCAGTAATGTGTGTTTGTGTTTTTGGTTTAATTGAACTTGATGCAACGATATCGTTACGGAGGGCCAAAAGATTGGTCACGTGCGTAGTGGAAAACAACTCACTGCTCTTGCACCATTTAATTAAATTATTGACGTTTTCCATGGCTGTAGAATGAGAAATAACTGGTACGACACTTATTGTGCTTTTGGGATCGATGACTCTCTTCTTCAATGGACTAGAAATTACCTTTCCGAACGTTCAATTCAAGTTGTCTTGAACGGTTTCAAGCCTGATATTCACAAAATAAATGCTGGTGTGCCCCAGGGCTGCGACACTCTTTTTAATTTTCATTAATGATCTCTTGTCTGCTACTTCTAATCCAATATATTCCTTTGCTGATAACAGCACTCTCTGCTTTTCATATTCGTTCCCGGACTTACGCCCCTGCTCTTCGCCTGTAGAACGGGAACGGCATCGTATGTTAAGCTCATTAAATTCCAATATTAACAGCATAACCAATTGGTGAACTATCAACCGAGTGGAATTTAATGCTTCCAAAACTCAATGCTGTCTGCTGTCATTAAAGCGAAATTCAAATACTCAGCCATTATCCATGAATGGCACTTGCATCGTCGAAACCGATAAACTTCCCATTCTCTGTATGTGTGTCACTGACAACTTACTTTGGAATGATCACATATTCGATGTCGTCAAAAATGCTGCGAAATGTCTAGGTTTCCTCAAGCGATGTAAGAAATATTTTACCCACTCTGATCTGGCCACAATATATAAGGCATTCATCCGCCCAAAATTGGAGTGCAATGCCCACATCTGGTCAAGTGCGCCTAAAACATCTATGCACCTGCTAGATAGGATCCAAAACCGTCCGATAAAACTCATAGGTGATACTAATATCACTCAAACAATGGACACCCTCGCACACCGACGTAATGTCTCCTGTCTCACTTTGTTTTATCGCTATTTCCACCACCAGTGCTCCATAGAAATCACCAATAGTATTCCGCCCATTCAAACTTCCAACCGTAACACCCGTCTCGCTATGAATGCTCATCAGTATACCCTCAAGCCTATTTTCGGACGTACTCTAAAATATCGTGATTCTTTCCTAAGCTGTACAACTCGCTTATGGAATGCCCTGCCGATCTCTGTGTTTCCTGGTCGTTATAACTTACAAACATTTAAAAACAATGTACGTCGGTACCTGTCTTTTCTTTCTCCCTAAATATTTCCTTCGCCCGCGCTGTGTACGAACATTTTAAGGGTACAAAAACCCCTTTAGCGCGCGCCGATTATAAAAAAAAATCTGAAGCCTCATTATAGCTACTGAGTTCATCCTCAGATGCGCCTTCAGAAACATCGTGATTCCATTTTTCGATTTCCTCTATACAGATGGGATTGTTGTGATCAATTTCTGCTAAATGATTTTGATTTATTCGAAGAACTTCATTGCAGTCCTGATTTTTTTGCACCAATTGTGCAAGTGGCGAATAATCGTCGCTGTCGTAGTGGTCCGAGTCCCAATTGAACAAGTTGGACCAAGAATTCTTTAGCACTCTTTGTGGCAACACATCCCAAGCTTGTTTCAGTAATATTATTGCATTGCGGATTGAATGGCGTTTCAAAAGATTATTCAGCTCACCACCTTCAGCGATTAGCAAGTAGCTTACCTCTGTAGATCAATTTTGTTAACTTTATGGGATTTTGATCCATTGGTTGCACAGCTGCTGTCAGATTTAGTGGAAAGAAATATGCAACTATGTTTCCATCGTCACTTTATCAATAGGTGCATGACCAGCAGAACAGTTGTCAATAAGCAGGAGGGCCTTTAGAGGCGAATTATTTTCTTTTGAAAAGCGCATCACCTGTTACATGAAAAATATTTCAAAAATCATGTAACCAAGAACTAAGATTATTTCTCCTCACTTCTTTAATAAATATCTTGTGAAACCACTCATGAAAGGTCCGCGACGTTATCCAAGTATTTTTGGAATAGTCGTAATGAAGTGGATTATTAAATCCTTTGAAGCACCTTGGTTTTTTTGCTTTTCCGATAACCAAATGGCTTTAATTTCTGTGAGTCGTCAGTATTTGCGCCTAGTAAAATTGAAATGCGTTCTTTTTATATTTTGTATCTAGGGGCCTTCTTTTCACAAGCAGCGCCCTACAATGTTCTATCTGGTAGGCAACGGAAAAATAATCCGCTTTCGTCGGCATTATACATATATTTGTATCTCCATTAACCCCATCTCAGCGACCTTTGCACTAAATCTGTGCATAAACGGAGTGACAGCGCCAACATCACTAGAAAGTATCTCGCCACCAATTTTTAAGTAGCGAATACCGTGGCGATTTTTAAATTTGGTAAACCATCCATCACTAGCACGGAATGCATTTTCATCTTTATCGAGATATACTTCACCCAAAATGAACTTAGCTTTCGCCTTTAATATTGGTCCAGTCATTGTGCTCTTCTTTTCACGTCGATTTGAAAACCATTCAAAAGATTTAGGTTTAGGTGTTGGAAACACCGTCTAATATCGCTTCTTTCTTCGATTTTATATAGCTGATGGCAGATTTTGTCACATTGAAATCTAGAGCTAAACGATTTCCTTGAACGTCTTCATCAAGCTTTTTTAAAATCTTAGCTTTGGTTTCCAAAGACAAAGTGTTTTTTTACGTTTATTTGACATTATTAATAAATTACATTACAATTAAAAATTACAAATATGTACATGCGAATCAAATATTCACAGGCGTATAACCAAATATTTATCTGAGTATAGCGCGAAGAGCAACACCACATACATAATTTGGTGAGTCCCCTTTTTATGTTTGCCTTGTTGAAGCAAAATAAATACAAAAATGGGAATTCCCCTATATGTACTAAGCTAAGAAACCAAAATCGCTCAGAAATTAGAATCTCAAGTTCTAATTTTAAAGCATTCAATGCACTAAACGCTCAGGTTCGAATTTCTGGAAGATTCGAATTTCCGAAAGTTCGCTGTACATATATCAGCGGTACGAACACCAACCAACTCGAAGGGAATTCTCAATTTATTCTTCTGACAAATAAGGACATCGGTAGAATCGCCAAAAATTCCCTCCATTGAAGTGTCTTAGAAATTGTCCCTAAGAATTTCATTATTTTTTAACATACATGTTACTTTTACTTATTAAAGCCTGAACTTCTGTTCTATACACTTCATATTCTCGAGCACGTTACTTCTAGGGAGTAGTATTAATTTTTGAACTAAAGGTTCAGTTTCACGTTCCTGGATGATTTAGGTTCTGAAATTACGTGACTGAGCAATATATTATACGAGTAGTAAACGGATTTCCACATCTTAGTACAGCTCGTAGAATAAACAACTTTATTTCCAAATCTCTCCAACAGAACCAAATATTTATGTATCTGACTTTGGATTTTCCCTTCCAAAGGACCAACAATTTGTTCGTTTCGGCGCATAGAATTCTGTACAATACTGTCATGGTTAGAGAGACATTACAGTCATTTTGTTTCGAAATAGTAATGTCGATATGACGAAATGTTGGGTTTGTCGTTAGCGGAAGCTTTATAAGCAAATTACGCGTATTTTGTGAAAAAGCTAAAGTTTGGCGTCAGTTTTAATATGGAGCATTTTCGTCATATTTTACTTTTTTATTTCCTTAAAGAAAAGAACGTAGCGCAAGCTGCTAAAAAGTTACGTGACGTGTAGATGTGAAGAAGCGTTAAAAGAAAGACAGTGTCCGAATTGGTTTGACAAATTTCATTCCGGAGATGAACAACGATCAGGTCGACCAGATGAGCTAAATGATGATCAAATTAAATCCATAATCGAGTCGGATCGTCATGTAAGTGTACCAGAGATAGCAAAAAAAGTTAAATGTTTCACATATAGCGATTAAGATACATTTAAAACGTATTAAACTCGTTAAAAGGCTTGGTACTTGGGTTCCACATGATTTCATTTACCGAAGCGCTGGCGATTTGCATCTTAGACGCAATGTATCTTACCCTTTTTTGATACGAACAATCACTGGCAATGAAAAATGGATTGTCTGCAGATTTTGAAGATTTTGCTCTCAATTTTGTGGGATTGGAAAGGTGTGGTGTATTTTGAGCTCGATCAATTCGAATGTGCACTGTCAATAAATGGACAGATTAAATATAGCGATCAACGAAAGAACGGTCAAAATTTGTGTCATTTTGACCAGGACATTTGCCAAAATTTATTGGAGCTTGGTTGGTAATTGTGTGTTAAATCCACCATATAGACTTGACCTTGCTCCATCGGATTACCATTTATTTCGTTCTTTGCAAAACTTTCAATGATGAAGACGCTGTGAAATCGCACTGAACCGATAAAGATCAGAAGTGCAATTATGAAGTTGCCAGAAAGATGGCAAAAAAGTGTTTTATTTATATAAAAAAATTGGCAATTACTCGTGCTTAGTTAGTTATATATCGTTTCGGGGTTGACGCAAAATTGGATCTTCACTCATCTGAGAGACGGATGGGTCAGGCCGTGGTTTTACGGATTCCCTTTTCTTTAATTCTTTATTGTAGAAATGATTGTCCATGGTCTTTATTTGTCACATCTTCATTTGAGAGCTGTTTGAGTTTTAATTTTTTTTTTTTTACAAAGGATGAGTACAGTGTTTTGGGTCATGCAAACTATAATTTTATATGTGTTGTAAGTATAGGACGGACTACTGCAATTCGATGTGTGCATTCCACTGCTATAGAATTCTCCTAGTGTCGAGGTGGGGCATATGTCTTACTATTCTCGCTGTGTGAGAATTCTTACATGTTTTCCACACTCCTCAAAAATAACTCTTTGAGCATGTGTAATGATAGTTTAGAACTTGAGGCCTCTAATAACAGTAAGACGATTCTGTCGTATGCGACTTTAATGCGTAGATAAGGAATTGTCAGTGCTGATTTAGGATTCACTGTCCTTCTTCAGTATTCTTTTAGTGCGAACATTTTGTTGAGTCAACTGCCTCAATTATCAGTTGTCTGGGGTGGATAGAATATTAAAAGCAAGTCCGTTTTTGCTAAAAATATGGATCCGATTCTTTTACCGTAGATAGATTAAGTGCTTCACAGTTTTTCGCCAACTTTATCATACTCTGCTTCCATTACGCTGCAAATTTGTTACGGTAAGACTACCCTCATAATATCAAAGTCTGTGTGCCTGATGTCTAATTTCTATGTTATAGGCTTTTCAATATTTTTCGATATATTTCGAAATACGCATAATTACATCTTTTGTCATTTACCTGAATTGCTACTGCGCTGCTTTCGGGGTTGGCTGAATTTACAAAGCTTAGTACCGCTACAAACTACTTTATTTTAGGCTACCCTGTCACCGAGGCCCGAGTTTTGCGATGTTTTTGTATTCGGGTGATCAAATTATTTTCCTTTCTTCGGTTTGAATTTGTGTTTTTATTGCTTTCGAGTTAGTTTTAACACTGATTTCTTAACAAAGAGATTTTGCATGAATACGCGTATTTTGTACTAGGTTACGTTTTGACACCCGTTAATGTTTGTATCATTTTTATCTTGGCCGAAGTCATTTTACCTTTATACTGCTAGTGGATCGTTGAACACTTCGTTCGTATGATAAAACCGGATGTGTGACTGTTATGTATGGCAAATTTGAAAGTTTTATCGACAATTTTTTATCACTAACGATTGCGGACTTTTGTAGTAAGGAAGAAAAATCTTAGTGGGTAGACCTCCAATGCGTCTTTTTACAAAATTGCCTCACTCTTTTAATAATCGCCCATCCGCATTTATTGACAAGTGATCCGGACAATATTCTGAGGGATTCCCAAGCTATTTTTTTCGTTTTATCGGTAAGTTTTAGATAGTAAACATTATCTGTAGTCTACTTGAAGGTCTGTATTTTCTGGCCGATTCGAATTCTAGATGATGAGTGCTATAAAAAACATGCCTCGGATAAAGGGGTTCTTTTTCATCAAATGGTTTCATCAAACAAATGCACATAAAAAGCTGTTATGACTCGTGTATTTAAAATTCTTGTTCAATGCAAATTTTAGTTTATTACCTCGAAGTCAGTGGCACTTACTCTGAACCCCATCTTTATGTTGAGATATATTTAGAAATCTTTTCTTTCCATAATTTTTCAATGATATTCATCGTATGACACAACAATATTATCGGATCAAAACCTATACGGAGGAATGATTTCTGTGGAATGGCAAAAACAAGTCTATAGTCACTCATGGATTTACATCTTCAAATTCAAAATTTTCTTGCCACGAATGTGGTCACTTTTCATATATTCCATAGTGAACTAACGGGCAATGGCCACCAAGTTTTAAGTATGACACTTGTCAGACGAATTAAATATTTTTATTCGTAGGTGCAAAGTTGAAGGTTGTTAAAAGACGTAGAAACGACTGAGAGGATCTGTTTTGACTGAAAACAGATCAAAATTTTCTGCTAAGTTACGGTACAGTAGATAATGGTTATAACTAAATGTGATAGCACTAAAAAAAACAACGAAATCAACTGGATTATATTATTCTTTTTATACTCACCTTATGCCAAATCTTTGCTGCAGTTTATGGAACCATTTTTGAAATCATAACCTACACTGAAAAAGCTTTATTAAAATTTCGTTTTCTATCTTGTTTCGAAATATTGCTAGTTGACGTGCACCTTGTGGATACAATGATATGCATCAATTCTTTTGTAAGGTTAACCAAAATGTTATTTTTATTTCTTGTTTTTTGACTCGCTATTTATACGCATTATCAAAGACAGAGAATGAACCTTGCCGCATTTTATTACTGTCGGATTTATCCCTGCGTATCCTCTGTGATTCTTTTTAAACTGCTTCCACAGTGAACTTCTCAGTTAGATTATTGGTGGTTGCCTTCCATGTATTATAGACCTAAAGGTTATATTTTGTAGATTGAGCGTAGGGGGCCAGTTTTAGGTCGCTTTCTAAATTATTATCAATGTTTTGTAAATATTTGTTTCCTCAATTCCTGGACGGATTACTTATATCTTGCTTTTACCAAAATTGCTCAGCGTTTATTGGAATGATGCTCGTAGAAAGTGTCACTTGCAGTCCGATGCGAGCGTTGCATACATTTTCAAGGATCTGATGATGTTTCTTGGTATCGCTGCCACTCCTACAAAGAGGATGAGAGAAGGTGACATTGCTTATTAAGATACTTAGGAAGGTCGATAGGCAATCTAGATTCCTTTTTGATTTTTCTAAATTGAATGACATGAAGTTAGTTGACAACTTTTATCGTTATTAGAATATCAAACCATCTACATATTATCATCTCGACAGTGGTCATAGAGAATGTAAATTCATGTGCAGATGCATGGTTTGTTAAAACGCGCACATATTATTCGGTTCTAACATGCCTTTCAAAAGGCATATACTGTTTTTCATTTTTTTCCTCCTGGTTCATTCAAAAATCGTTAACACTCAGACTACTAACTATCCTATAAATTAAAAAAAAAAAGAGAATAATAATGTCGTGAGAACCATTTAAATTATTTTTTAGTGATGCTTCTAAGTAACTACGTCAGCTATGTGCCTTGCCTTCAAGTCATCTACTGTCACTTTTTTAACATTAGAAATAAAATTTCAACCTTTATTTATGGGAGTCTTTTTTTTTTCATAGTACGCCGGTTTCTTAGTAGCATTTCTCTATTCTTTTCAGTTATTTTGTTTGGTTTGCATTTGCAGCTTTATGTAGTCAAAATTTTCTCTTTTATATTATTTTTGTTCGAAACAAAATTTCGACAAAAAAAGAACCAGCATGATTTAGTGAAATTTTTTTTTATGTAAATTTTATTTATATTGTAAAACTAAAACAAAAACAAAAAAAAATGCTAGTTAAATATTATAAACATACATAACGCTTAAGGTATCTTAAAAAAATTTGTACACACACCACATAATTATACACACGGTTATTATTTGTTGTTGTTTCTTATATTTTTTAAGCATTACACTAAAACAAATTATAGTTAAGTTAAAATTAAAAATAAAATAAAAAAAAAACAAAACATACAATTAGCCATTTACTACTGCGAAACTTTTTCAACAAAACAAAAATTAAATTAATCTTAAATTTATTTTTTATTTTATTTTGCATTTTACTATACATTTATTATAAAAACAAATGAAAAACAAGAAAAAAACCAACAAAAATGCCTTTTTTTAGTTTGATTTTTTTTATAGATAAAATAAATGCAAAATTAAGTTTAGTACTATTATATTTACATTTATGGAATACCACACTACTACTATAATTACTATATTTGCTATTTTAAAACTATTTTAATTATTTTTTTTTCTTTTATATGTTTGTATACAATTTTATTGAGCACATCAAAAGCAAAGTAAAAAACAAAAAAAAAAACTAAAAAAAATTTATATATATAAATGACTGATTTGTAGTTTTCTTAAAATTATTAAAAAAAAAAAATAAAAAACAAAACAAGGAAAAATAAAAACTTATCAATTAAAAAGTTCGTTTTATCATTTTGTTTCGGTTTGATTTTGGTTTGGCTTATTCAAGTTTACGTTGAAATCAATTAGCTTATTTTCTTTGGTTTTTTTTTTGGAATTTATACTCTTTTGCAAAAAAAAAAACAAAAATAAACACAAACAATCGAATACATATAACAAAAATGCTTGCATACTTAATTTAAGCCACTGTTACACAAAACCTGCAAATTCAAGTGAATTTGCAAAGATATTTCAAAAAAGTTACTAAGCTTATCGGTGCTTTGCAGATTGTAATTTTCCAAATTTTCTAAAAACAAAAAAGAAATTATTTATGTCCTGCTGATGATTGGCTTTAAAAATTCGAATTTAGGAAAAAGCGATCGGTAACAACATAAAATTTTGTTATTTACTGAAGACTGTGGGTAGACCTTTTTATTTTCAAATACGACTAAATCTCCCAACATTTTTATTCAATTAAACTCTATCAACTCTCATTTGGGCATAGGGCATACAAAATGAAGGAAATGATGGCCAGCGTTTTTGGATATCCGCAATATGTTCAAATTTTACTCAATGTTTTTTTATTCCTGCTTCACTATTTGCTTAGGCTGCTTGACATTTCTGCCTGGTTGGGTAAGTGAATTCGGCTCTATAATATACTATGTATCTTGATCAAAAATTGCATTCAGAGAATTTGAAATACAACTTTATTGATCTTAATCTATATTTTCCCCTTCAGAGTAATCCCCATCGACTGCAACACACTTATGCCAGCGCTTGATCCAATTCTCGAAACATTTTTTATATTCGACTTTCGGTATGTCCATCAGTGCTTCTTACGATTTTTCCATTACTTCCTCTCGCTCTCGGCCGCTGAAACGCGTTCCCCGTTGTGGTTTTTTAGCTCGATTGAACAGAAAGAAGTCACAGGGAGCCAAATCAGGTGAATTCGGTGGTTGTTGGATGGTACTCGTATTTGTTGCATTTTTCGTCTAAAAATTAGGAATAACGATGGCACTGTGCGACCGCGACGGTGCGTTATCATGGTGAAAAATCCACGAGTTTTCTGCCCACAATTCTGGTCTCTTTCGGCGAATTGCTTCACGCAGACGTCTCATAATGCCCAAATAATACTCTTTCTTTACTGTCTGGCCTTCTGGGGAAGGCAAAAATTCATGATGCACTACACCGTTGTAATCCATGAAAACCGTGAGCATTGCCTTCTTTTTTGACTGAAAACGAAGTGGTGTCTTTTTTCTCGGCTCATTTGGTGAACGCCATTCACGTGCCTGATGTCTGGATTGCGTGTCGTACTCATAAACCTGCGTCTCGTCTCCAGTAATGATCTTTACGATGAATGTGGGATAGGATTCAGCCTCGCGACGTCAACACGGTCTCTTTTTTGCATGAAATTGAGGTCTTTTGGCACCAACTTTGCTGCTACACGACGGAAACCCAAATCATTAACCAAAATGTCTTGGACGGATCCATAGGCAATGTTCAAGACCACCGCTATCTCTCTGATTTTACTTTATCAATGTTTTCGTCGGTTTTCTTTGTCGATGATCTGCCACTGCGTTCATCATCTTCGATTGACACACGACCACTTTTGAGCCGCCCGTGCCACTGGTAAACGACCGTTTTTTAGAGAATCGTTGCCGAAACACTTTTCCAACATTTCCAACGTTCGCGCACCATTAACTTGATACGAGTAGAAGTTCGTTGTTGCAGATTGAAATACATTTCTAAAATTGTAAAAATTCGCCATCACACACAGAGATAGATGTACTCTTGGCTACTTAACTTTTGCAAATATCAAGCTATGGAGCTAAGATTTAGAGATAATGTCAACAACAGATTTACCAACTTAACAAAAAAAAAACAGAACTCAAATCGGAACATTGAGAGCGCCACACGGTGGTGTGGTGCGGGAACTTTTTAATCAAGCTGATATGTTCTCTAAACGGTCTTTGTGGGCTAGCTCTTATTTACAGTTTTTTTACTGTGCCACGAAGCCCATCGCATGCACTCTTACCATGAGAGGTGGCAAAGAAGTTCCATTCAGCATTCACTCCAAAGTCCTGCTCATGCAACGTTAAAATAAAAAAATTCTTCTTGTTCTTGTACTGCGCGGCACATCCATTGGGAAAATAAGAAATGTTGGCAATTCTTACGCAGCAACCCTAAAAAACGGCGCTGAAATAAGTGTACTGCGTTATTGGCATGCCTTAGGCAGTCGCTTAGTACAATAAAACCTTCATTTTTAATTTCATTCATCTGGTTCTGGTAATATATTGCGCATCGTCGCCTGTTTATTAGTCCAGTGGTATCCCTTCCTTTTTTTCTTTTGTTTAAAAAAAAAGAACTTAACACTCAAGTTGGCATTGCTACACTTAAAATGTAAAAGTGCTCTGGACTTGCTAGGTTTTTTTGGGAAAAATAACGTTTTTTGGGCTCAGTGGTTATTACCCTCCATGGGTGGCATCCAACATTTAATGGGGGGACTAAATAATTAGCGTAATTGGCCCTGTTGTTGTATTCTAGGCAACGACTCATCTTACTTGAATTTAGTTGCCTGAAAAAAAGAAAGTCTTTCGGGCGCTGTTGGTATTGAATCCCAAAACATTCGATTTGGAAGCCAATACCACTTGAGCCACGATCACCCTGCACTGCATCTTGCACAACAGAACCATCTTTTTCAGAAAAGTCCATTAAAACAATTATGTCCATTTTCCTTCAAAGAGTTTTGACGAATTAAAACACTAAGCCGTTTCAAAAAGGTTTGAATGAGCTCATCAGTGTTTTCAATTCTCACTTCCAATTTTGATTGACTTATATCAAAAAGAAGTGTCATTCTTTCTTTTTAAAATAGTTTGGTTAATTTAGGCCAAATAACAGTTTATACGAGGAGAGTTGCATATCACCAGAGCTAAGCAAGTCTTTGAGATGCGTGTCTACGTTTTGTGTCAGTCTTGATATACGAGTACTGCTACCCTCAAACATGAGTTTAATATTGTGATGCAGGGTGCAAACAGACACGGAATGAGTTCCTGATGCCCCAGCCAAAATGCAGTTTTTTTGGTTTTAACGACGCAAATTTTGACAATCCAATCTCAGTATTATCATGAACTTCCTTGAATTTAGAATATGTCTCTCTATGATTGGCCAGAACCAGGCGTTTCTGAATTGGTGTTGTTTCTGATTTTTAATCTAATAAAAGAGCAAAATGTTTTATTTTTGAACCTGAGAAAATAAATTGTTGCTACCTTTATCGATATATTGCCTTTTTTACCTGGTATTAAGCGGCTGATATCGTCTTCACAGTAAAAACTTTCTAAAAATCCCTAATATCTCAGCATGTAAACTTTTCCGATAAGTTGATGAAACGCTTTGGTCTTCTTGAAGTATTCAAGGCTTTTTAAACATGTAGTTCGTTGATCCTGGAAACGCTTACATAATTTTGTCGATGGTTCATTCTCCGGAAAGTAAGAATAATAAAACAAGTTTGGTGTCCTTGCTTGTAGGTTTTTTGAAAATTTTCTTTTATTTTGCCAACAAAGTGTTCTTATTCAATTTTAAGAGAGAAAACTTTCTCTGGAATTTTCAACATAGTCTTTTTCAACTTTGATTGTACATATTTCAAGTCATTAAGTCTCTTTCTTCATCTCCAATATGCTGTAGGCATTTATTACTCAAATTGAATGCAACGCAAATCCAATTCGACCTTCAAAATCTATCAATGACCAGGTTTCAGCAGAATTTCGAATTTGACTCCTTGTGTCCAATTTTGGTTTATTCGTATTCATCCATGGTCGTGCTGGTATTCATCCACGTGCACTGGATTAGTGAGATAGTAAATCCAGAGGATTGCAGCACATTTTCCACACAAAAACATTTATTTTAAATTTATAAAATATAAAACAAATATAAATGACAAGTATCTCTATAACATATAAAATAATTAAAAAACCTTCTACAGTATACTTCGTCCTTGACAAAAAAAGTATGTTAAAATCTTCAAAGTTAACATTTTTCTGAAGAGCCAAAGTTATGATTTTTTGAAATATAGGAAAAGCTTTGAATTCAGATTTTTTTTTGTCCAATTTTTGAAGTGAATATCGAATTTTGCAAAACTTTTTCGCCTTATGTTTGGTACTACTCCAATGAGTAATTCTACCAATTTTGCGCCAAATCGGAAGTGGGTCGTTCAGAATGTCGGGCGATCTTTCCTGAAATGACCCTGAAGCAAAATTTTAACTCCTAGCCATTATCCATGAATTGGAACTTGCGTCGTTAAAACTGAAAAACTTTTCATGTCGACTTTCGATGTTCTTAAGCCCAGTCTGGTCTGGCTTCAATTTATAAGGCGTTTTTCTCCCAAAATTGGAGTACAATGCTCACATATGATCAAATGCTTCTAAGACTTCCCTACATCTTTAGATCCAAATCCATGTGGTAAAAAAACACATATGTGGGTAGTACTTATATTACATAGTGAATTGACACTCTTTGTCTCCTGCTTTACCTTGCCCGATCGCGGTTTTCACCATAAGTGCGCATTTAACCGTAACACCCATCTGCGAATACTCATCAGTTTACCCTCAAACACACTTTCGGTCGTACAACTCGCTTTTGGAATGACATGCCGAGCTTCTAGGAAATAAGTCATTATAACCTGCAAACATTCAAAACCAACGTGCATCAGTACCTTACTTTCTTTTCTCCCCAATTTTCATTCACCAGCGCTGTGTAAAAGCATTTTAAGGGTACACCAAATCCCTTGAACATGCATCAGTTATATAAAAAAAAGCCCGGCAAATGTATTATTTTGGTATTTTACGTACTTAGCTCGTTTTTATGAAAATGAACAATTCTTTGCCAGTGCGGTTTTAGTTGGTCCATTTCCTTTCAGAAACATTGTCTACAATATTTAATCAGTTCTTTGCTGGGGTTCCTTTTCCTCTTATTACTGTTGCATTGATACAGGTAGATTTGTCCATGTGATACAGGTATGGTGTTCCAGGTCCGGATTAATGTCTGGGCTGTAGGGAGGCCAATAACGTGGTTATTGTTTTCTTCGAAGTACTTTTCAACCTAAGAAACAAACGAAAGGTAAAAGTATTGTTTTTAGTCATTATTAGTAGCTTATTTTAAAGCTTAAAACTAATTTTTTATTCACAAGAAAAAGAACAATTTCATAGTTACGATTTTGGCTGCATGGCAAAGAGCATTAACTGGTTGAAAAATTAACCTACAAGGGTCACCTGCAGCACCTGTAGTTAAACTGCTGTTGTAAATGACTTTCTGTTCTAAAAGACCTCGATTATTACATCTTCAGTTTTGGAGAGCATTCGAAAAAGCCATTCAGTCCTTAGTCCTTTCTTTGGTTCTCTTCGCGTAAGAATCTTTCGATCTCCAACATTCATCGCAAGTTTGGATTTGTCGGGAAAGATCGCATTGTTCTACACATCTTGAGCTCAAACCGATCGATTTTCTCAGACCTTTATTTGAAAATCAAGCTTCAGTACTGGCTGGAGTGCTCTAAGTCCAGCTTTTACGAGCCTTTTTCTCACTGAGCTTGCCGAAATTGTTTTTCATGTAACTGAAAATAGATAATCCATGTCACATGAAATTTTGTTGAGTTCTATGAAATAGTTTATTGAGTAACGTATAACCTTTGAGAAACTTAACGGTTTGTTAAATTTAGACTTGACAGACACAAAATATTTAAGTTGTACTTGGGACTTCGATTATTACTATTGTATTTAAAAAAACAAAGTACTTTGGTTTGTTTCGGGCGGTTGCCATTTCATTCGCAATTAGACATATTTTTTGCTATGTAGTATAATCAAACATCATACGAGTAGATCTCATAAACTTCAAGAATTACCTCCCGAAAGAGTAAAAAAGGTTAAATTAGGTCAGGCTAAACAGGGTATGATGGATATGCTATCACACAGGCAACAGGTACCAAAACGGGCAAATCGCGATCCCTGTGGAACCAGTTGACTTTGACTTCAAACGGCAAAAACCTAAACAATCTCCCTGGTGAAACACTCAATTTCCTTGCAAAAGCCCAGAAGGTCTTTGAAGTTGTGCCTCCTATTTCCTCTAGGTTTTCGTAAGAGTATGTCAAAAAGCGGCCAGTGAGCTTTGGATACCCTGTGTCCCTGTGACTTGACCACCTTAGGTTGGCAGTCTTTGTAATTTTTTCCTCAATAGTGGCCCTCACTATGCAAAGGAGGTTTGATGTTGGCAACCTTACTATTGTCGAGTATCCCTCCTTTTCTCGAAAGCTCATCCGCTTATTCATTTCCTTTAATACCGGAGTATCCTGACACCCAGCACAGTCTTTCCCGGTTCTGACTGCCTTGAGCACTATGCATTTTCCATTTTTTCCTGCATACTGCATATTGCATATGCGTACTTCATATTGGATACAATTTCAATATCTTAAGCATACTTTCATACTTACTTTCTTACTTAGATGAAGATAACATATAGACCGGGGTGGAGCTGGGCCTACACCAATAGACCACTTTCCAGTTTGTCAGGTCTCTGGCTAGCCGCCTCCAACTCGGTTCAGGTGCCTTCTACTTTTGAGCGCCACCTAAGGCTAGGTCTCTCGTTACCGCTTTGTCCGGGTTGGATTCAAAGACTCTGCAGGCTGGAGCGTTGATACTCGTTCGCTATACCTTTACTAGCCATTTTAGGCGACTAATGTGCAATTTTCAGGTCAGATCAATGTCACTGCACAGCTCGTGAATTTCGTCGTCAAATCTCCTCCTCCAAACCATGTCAACGCAAGCGGGACTAAAAAAGGCATACTTTCATGATTATCTCAATATTTAAAACTCTTTGAACTGTCTCTAGTTGACCGTACAGGTTGGAAATGCTTAATACATATATCACTAATTACTTCCGCCTCACATATTTGCCACAGCTCTCACATTGCGGACCATATGGTTGTGAACGATTACTTTTTGGCGAATAATGGGAAGTTGTTAATTAATGATTTACAAACTATTTAACGTGTCAAGACGTTCTATTATATTAAATACTATAGGCTGTTTTATAAATAAGATAATGTCGATTTGAATAACAAAATAATCATGTGCGAACGTTCAAATAGCTGCCATTTTTTTTTTAAATTGCTACCGTGCAAAGTAATGCAGTCAACAAAAGGTTTCAAGGAATAACGTTTACACGACTTGCTTAACTTCTTTTAGTTCGTTGGCCATTTGCTGTCAGGCATCGTGGCAGCATCGGGACATCTAACGTATTCACTTTTGTTGGTCTAGCCGTTCTCGTTTTGTTTTTATTAGAGTTTTGTTCTTCTGCATGTATTTCTGATACTTGTATAGTCACTCCTGATTCATTCATCCGATATAGGTGACCTAACCAATTTAAGTGCTTCTCTATAATCCGTTCTATTTATAATAGACTATTTTTTTAACCTTCTCTCAGGCGTAGTCTGTCTTGTTTTAGTTCAAATGTTGTTTTAGTGTTGTCCCTCTTGGTTTTTTCTGAGACTGGTCTAATATGCTTACTTACCATGTACCACAGTTGTACTATCAAATTTTAGATTCTGTCTTCCTGCCACTATAATCCTCCGCTTATCTTGGTTAATTTTATTATTACCACTGACTGTAGTTGCAAACTCTCTGATTCTCCCTTCTCACATGTAACACTAAGAACTTTACCACACCCCTTGTTTCAATTCTGAACCTATTTCTAAAGCTATCGATCGTTCTCCCTTCAATCGTATTTTACACACAATTTTACAATTTTGAATAGCATTTATCAATCTTTTATTTTATGACACTGTCATATGTGTTTTGATGTCAATGAATGATAAATGTAAAAATTTAATTTAGGTCCTGTGCTTATCGACCCTCTCTCCTCTTCCCCAAGTCAGCTTACATCTATCTTGGGAATTATCACAGCTGTTACCTTTTTTGACAATTATTATTATGAATTATTTCTTTTAATTTTTGGATATTCCTATATCCAAAACTAGATCAGTTAATTTTCGCCGTTACTCGGCTTCACCTAATTCAATCAGCCACTGGGCTGGCTATTTTATCATAAAATTTTGTTCTAAATACTCAAAATTTTTAATTTGTATGACGTTGTTAACCTGTTCTTATTTTTGCTGTTTTCGCTTCTTGTTAGAAGCCATCTAATATTTCTTAAGCGCTTGGTTTTTAATTGCCAAAAAGAAAAACGAAGGAAAATTACAAAAAAGTATTTACTTTTTACATGAAACATGTAAATGTTGACCACTACTACGTTTTAAGTGGTCGATACGGAAAATCCAATTTTGAATCACTTTCTCGACCATATTGGCTGGTATCTAGCTAATAACACGTGTAATGTTATCTTCAAAAGCTGCAATTGACGCTGGTTTATCGGCATAGACGAGTGATTTGACGTATCCCCATAAAAAATAGTCTAAAGGCGTCAAATTGCACGATCAAGCCGGTCAATTCACCGGTCCAAAACGAGAGATAAATTCGTCACCAAACTCATTTCTCAATTGGTCCATCGATTCGCAAGTCGCCCTGGTTCAGCTCGGGCAGTTTGGGCAAAAAAAAAAGTTTGAAATCATTGAACGATAGCGGGTGCCATTGACGGTAAGGTTGTTCTCACGGTCATCTTTGAAAAAATGAGGGCCAATGATTCCGCCGGGCAATAACCGCACCAAACAGTGCAGCTCTGAGATTGCCTGAGGTTGCTCATCTGACCAAATACGGCAGTTTTGTTTATTAACACACCCATTCAACCATAAATGAGCTTCGTCGCTGAATACAATTTTTCGATAAAAAAGCGGATCTTCCTCTAGTTTCTCTAAGGCCGGCCCACTCATCGAAAATTCGACGATATGGCAAGTCGTACAGCTTCAGTTCTTGCATGAGTTGTATATTATAAGGTTTCAAGCCAGGATTCTCGTCCACGTAGTCGAGTAACACAATCCCAATTGCTGTGAACGGTGACGAATGGATAAATCACAGTCTTCCTTAACACTGGCGGATATAGTCATACCGGACTTGTTTTTAACTTCTCACCCTGATAAGTATTCCGTTGATGTGCTCTCCCCTCTAGGCTCGTCGGACAAATGCGTCATATCAGCGAAATTCTCGTACACCACACCACACAGTTAGAGAAAAGATTCCTAAAAGAACCTTATAGCTATACGATAAAGCCAATTGGAGCGGACTTAACAACTTCTTTAGGGATTTTAACTGGTCGTTATGTTTCCTCGACAACGACGTGGATGCCGCTGCTGATATGGTCACAGACACCATTCTCTTTGGAATGAAGAATATCAAACCAAAAGAAAAGGCATGGTACGACTCGAGCTGTAAAAAGGCTGTTAGGATTAGAGCAATGTTTTCTCGGTCCTTCAAGACCAACCCAACAGAGGAAAATCGAATAAACTTTAAACGAGCCAGGAATGACTGCAACGTCTTTCTCAAGCATGTGAAATTCCAATACGACCAAAACCTGAGACAAAAAATACTACAATGTCCTAAAGGTAGTAAACATTTTTGGTCATTCGTCAAAACTATTAGAAATTCTGCCTCATCCTCCATCCCGACGCTCATTTACAATGACATTCTAGCTGTCAGCTCTTGGATAAGGCCAATCTGCTTGCTGCATACTTTGCGGCCAGTTCAACACACCCAGATTGTGCTTTGTCTCCGCCTAGACTTGAGTATGTCGAATCTTCAATGGGACAAATCCACTTTCGCACTCGTGTAGTAGCAAGAGTACTTAAAGATCTTAACATACATAAATCTGCTGGTCCAGATGGTATATCTCCCCTCCTTGAGAAGAGATGTTCTTCCACGCTGGCAAAACCACTGCATAAGCTTTTTCTTCAATCCTACTCTTTAGGAATCTTTCCGAGCAGATAGAAAACAGCATTTTCAGTCCCTAAAAAAGGCGAATGTTCTTCTCTCTCCTCCTACAGACCCATTGCACTTACGTCCCATTGCACTTATGCCAGAAGGTCATGGAAACGCTGATAAATCGTCAGCTCATGAAATATCTCGAAACACGAAAAATTCTCAATGACCGGCAATATGGTTTTCGTAGCAACAAGTCCACTGGTGATTTAATGGCATGTCTCACCGAAAAATGGAACCAAAGCGTACATTAATCTGGCGAAGCAAGATAGTTGCACTTGATATTTCTAAGGCATTTGACAGAGTTTGGCATCAGGCTCTTTTGTCGAAAATGCGTGCTTTTGGGGTCGATGACTCTCTTCTTCAATGGATTAGAAATTAAGTTTCGGAAAGATGAATTCAAGTTGTCTTGGATGGTTTCAAGTCTGATATTCACAAAATAAATGCTGGCGTGGCCCAGAGCTCCATTCTGTCTCCGACATTTTTTTTTAATTTTTATCAATGGTCTCTTGTCTGCAACTTCAAATCCAATATATTCCTTTGCTGACGACAGTACGCTCTGCTTTTCATATTCGTTTCCGGACTGTAGAACGGGAAGGGTAGTGTATGTTAAGCTCATTAAATTCCGATATCAACAGCATAACCAGTTGGGGAACTATCAACAGAGTGGAATTTAATGCTTCCAAAACACAATGCTGTCTGCTGTCGTTAAAGCGAAATTTAAACACCCAGCAATTATCCATGAATGGCACTTACATAGTCGAAACCGAAAAACTTTCCATTCTCGGTATATATGTCCGCCCAAAATTGAAGTACAATGCCCACATCTGGTCAGGTGCTCCTAAAACATCTCTTCACCTGCTATATAGGATTCAAAACCGTGCGATAAAATCCATAGGCGATAATAATATCACACAAAAAATGGACACGCTCGTACACCGACGTAATGTCTTTTGTCTCTCTTTGTTTTATCACTATTTCCACCACCAGAGCTCCATTGAAATCGCCAGTAGCATTCCGCCCATTCAAACTTTCAACCATAACACCCGTCTCGCTATGAATGCTCATCAGTATACCCTCAAGCCCATTTTCGGACGTACTCTAAAATATCGTGATTCTTTGCTAAGCCGTACAACTCGCTTATGCAATGCCCTGCCGACCTCTGTGTTTCCTGGTCGTTATAACTTGCAAACATTTAAAAACAATGTTAACATTTTAAGGGTACAAAAACGATTTGAGCGCGAGCTAATTATAAAAAAAAAAAAGCGTGGAGTTGGTCACTATGGCTTGAATTGCTTGCTCAGTAGGTCGATTATGACGACCGTAAAATGGTCGAAGTGCGCGAAAAAACATTTTTTACACAGCACAAATTTTGATAATAAAATTCAGTGATTTATAAGCGTTGTTCGGATGTAAGTCCTTGCATGACGAAATGGCAATGCTAACTGAGCATGTTTTGCTTTGACATATGTGAGGAATCACGCACGACCTGTCACAAATGGAACACTGAAAAACCAAACAGCAAACAAATCACCCTTTAGTTTTGACTTCTTTAACAAATTTCTTTCTCCTTCCTATTCTTTATTTCTTCAGCCCACATATGCTCGATCAACAGTTGATCGGGTTTTAGTTTTATTTTTTACAACATATTTCCTTCTTTTCTTTTACCTGATGCTTAATAGCATCAGTCCACCAAGCGGTTTTCGATCAGGTACCAATTTTAGCTTCACCGCAGACTTCCTCTGATTTCTTCAAGTAGAACTTCTTTAATGTACTCGTATTTTTACTATTCCTCCAAATTTTGGTTATCCTCAGAGTAGTAGTAATAGTAGTATTTGTTTATTCTGTTACAATATTTAAAAGTTTAACAAAAATAACAAAAATAAGCATTGGCTTTTGCCGTCAGCTGAGAGAAGGAAATTAATAAATTTGTAATTTCTAAAAGGCTTCATTTTTAATTTGTAGCCTATAAATCAATGCACATTTTAGAAAGCTGTGTAAAGTGTTCCAGTTTCCAGGATCTTCTCCTGATTGAATTTAATATGGGGACATGTTCCAATAAAATGCCGGACATCCTCCTTCGTTCCCAGATTGCACAGTGTACATTCGTCTCCTCCGTTGTTTCTGTATGGCATAAAGTTCAGGTGCAAAAGTTTGCCTCTGGCTTTGAATATTGTTGAGATGGACTCTACGCTGTTCCGGTCATTAAAGTAGCTGTTTTCCTCAAGTTCAATCTGTATGTAGTATTCTGTACGGGGATCTCTTTATGGCTTTGTTGACTTTGTGTCTCGAAAAGCTCCCGTGTTGAGTAGTGGATTTTTTCAAGCATTTCGTTCAGTGTGCTCTCCCAGTTTTTTTCATTTCCGATTAGTTCGTGCAAGAGCACATTGTGTTCTTGGCTGAGCCTTGACCATTTCGCAAAGAAATTAGGGTTTTGGTTTTTAAGATACTTAGCAATCTTGTGGGGAAGACGATGACTTGGTTGAGCAAAAACTTTTCTGATATAGAGGAAGTGCAGTCTAAGCGTGAAGATACCATATGTAGCATTAGTAGTCGAGTTTCCAGATGTAACATGTAAGTTGGTGTATTTTCATGCAGTATAAACAGTTTCTTAAGGAAATATCTTTGAAGTTTTTCTACCTCTTTAAAATGCCAAGCCCCACATTTGTGCTGCATAGCACATTATTGACCTCATTATCGTCTCCAATATCTTGTACTTCACACTTGGTGCAACATTCCTTTTCCCCAGAATTCCTTTCCAGTTGCAATTAATAGCACGTTTAGATTCTTTCAGTTTCTCTAGCATGTCTTCTTTAAAGGATGCCTGTTAGGTGACCAGAACTCCGAGGTATTTGTATGGTATTCCTTGACTATGTATATCCAGTTCCACGTTCTGCCAGGTCAATTTTTCATTGCATGCGTGACGTCCCCAACCATTTCGAAAAATCAAGACTTTGGATTTGCTGGTATTAACTTGCAGATTCCACGTACGGCAATACTGTTGCAGCTTGTTAATCATAATTTATAGCATGCTTGGTTTCTGCGAAAATTATGATGTCGTCGGCATAGAGTAAGAGTTTTCTCTCAAGAGCAAACCGCCCGTAAGAAATTCACCTAGATCATCCAAAAATATTGAAAACAGAAGAGGACTCAAAAGACATCCTTGCTTTACTCCAGAGTTTGTTTGGAACCGATTAGTCAAGATATTCCCGTCCCATACCGCCGCTGTATTGCCTTCGTAAAATTCTTGCAAAACCTTTAGAACTTTTGTTGAGACTCCTATGTTGCTGAGTTTAAGAAATAGTGATTTTCTATCGATGGAGTCAAAAGCCGCCTTAAAGTCTACAAAGAAAGCTTACAGTTTTTTTCCTCGGTCCAAGTAAATCCGAGCGTTATTTGTGAGAATAAATATGTTGTCAATCGTGGAGTACTCCTTACCGAACCCGGCTTGAAACTCGCTTAGCAGGTCGTTTTCACATATCCAGGCTGTTAAGCGCTCCAAAATGACTCCTGTAAAAATTTTGGTTACAACATTTAGAAACGAAATCCCTCTATAGTTGGATTTATCATTTGGATCTGCTTTCTTAAGAATCGGAAAAATTATACTTTTTTTGAAAGTTTCCGGAACTTCGCCGGTTGTAAATACTCCTATATAATTGTATGTTTCCGTGAGCTTCTGCAGGAAGTGGTCAGTTGCATTTTTGAAGAACTCATAAGCAATACGATCTTCCTCCGGAGCCTTATTCAGACGGCACCTATCTATAACTTTTTCAACTTCCTGTAGGGTTATGGGGGAGTCTAAGGAGTTTACTTCGGAATACGGCAGTGCAAATTGTATTTCATTCCGGTCCACTGGTGGATTCAGCAATTTTTCGAAGTATTCCGCCAGAATAGTCGCTTCAACCTTGATTCCTTGGTCCAATAACGTACCGTTCAATGCTTTAGCCAGTTTCCGAAAGGACTTGCTGTCTTTGGTGTGTGCAAGTCTTAGCGTCAAATTATTTATGTACATCGAGTTGTTATTTTCTTGGCATTTTAAAGCTTCTGTTTGCTGTTATGCGCCTTAGCAGACGAAGGTAGACGAATTATTTTTTTCTGGCTTTTTCACATTCACAGTCATACCAGGGCTGTCTTCTTGGTCCTTTTGTTTCTGTTTGCAAGGGTTTAGCTGCATTCAAGATGCAGTTCGTGAGGATTTCCGTACCTCTAGCAGATAGAAGTTCATTATTTTCTATATTATTGATTTGCAGAGTAAGATTCACTTTGTACCTTTCTAAGATTCCGTCTTTCCAGCGTAGTTTTGGAAGAAGGTAATTTTGCTGAACTTCGATATTGGTTTGTCGCAAATTTAACTCTACTTTGACGGATATTGGTAGGCGGTCTGAATATGTTGATTCGGAAACTTCTAGGTCTGTTGCATACTTAAGCCAAACGATCCTTGCAGCAGCTCTGCTTCAACCTTTAGTATATGATCATTCCCCACTCTTCCATTGAAGTCTCCAATGACCAGAATTTCTGTCTCGCCCATCCTCAAAGTACCGACACTCTAATGGGGCATACATCCGTCTATCGTCTATCATCTTCTTTTAAATCCTTCAACTTTCGGGGTTTTTTGAGTCAAGTGTCTCCGATCAGCAATATGTGATGTGTTCTCGATTCAGCACCCATGATAGCTTTAGCATTTGTTATGTTTTTTCGTTCACTATGTGGATACAAGATACGAGTATTACACTTCAAGTATCTGTTACCCAGTCTGGAATGTTTAATATGCTGTTGTATTTTTTCATAGGCGCAAACTTGATCAGACGCCTTACATTGTTTTTTTTACGCAGCTACCCATTATTTTATGAGCCACTTTCTTAATCTCTCCTAGTTCCAATATTAAGACCCCTTGTGAAAATAAATGTCATTCCTGGGGATGATTTCTTGTTCGTGTTATAATCTGCTATGAAACTGAAACTTTAATCAGTAAATCCCTCTGTGTGTATATTACTATTATCCTCGGGTCAAAAGACTCCCATCCATATTCATAGGTCTCTAGCTTTAAGCGTGTCAACTGCTTGTTCACTTCCTACTCACAAATATGATAACATACATACTGGATATACGAATGCCTTTCTTCTATACTTCATTTCATTCCAAAGATCCGATCCGTGCTTCCTCGTCTCTTGCACCAGGTCTACTTTCGCTATTTTAGACATTATGTTTTATGGGTCACATCTCGTTCTCTTATCAAATTCGGCCGTATTGACCTATGTATCCTCAGGCTCTGAATCAACTAATTCTAGCCACGTGACCTTGTATTATTATTCTGGGGGGTTGACAAAGGTCTTTTAACAATCATATTCTCCTTTTCCTTTAACATACTGACATGGGACCGACTATTTTGCCATAGTATACAGTAATATTTTTTTTAATGAAAAAGATCAGAATATCTTCAAGATACAGTAAATTATCTTTTACAAGAATAAGACACGAATTACCAAAGATCACCCTGTTTTTCCTATTATTAGCAGTATGTACATGTGTATAAAAATTTGTCTTCACTTATACAAGCGAAGAGAAAAGTTGCTACCCTATGTTCTTTGGTTGTAATTTTTTTTATGAATGCAAAACTTTGGTTCTGCTTTTGGACTATGTTTACTGGATGTCTTAAATCTTTTTCCATTATGTCGAGGAAATGATATCGGCTAAGTGGCCGCCGGTAGAATTCATAACCATTCGGGCCCGATTTGTGGCATTTTCCATCACTCTCGCCACAACTTACGGTGATAGGTCCTCGCATTCTTGACGGATATTCTCCTTGAGGGCTTCAAGAGTCTGAAGCTTTCTGACATAGACTCGTGACTTCAAAAAACCGCACAAAAGGAAGTCTGGAATGGTAGAATCAGGCTATCTTGCCGGCCAGTGCAAATCGCCAAAACGAGAGATTAGGTGACCCGGAAATGCAGCCCTTAGAATTTCGGATGTGGCTCGTGTAGTAAGCGCCGTTACTCTATCCTGTTGGAATCACATGTTCTCCAGTCCCAACTCATCATCCAATTGAGGAAGGAGAAAGTCGTTGAGCATGGCTCTGTAGTGCTGGCCGTCCACAGTAGTCGTTTGGTTTACGGCGTTTTTGAAAAAATAAGGCCCGATAATACCTCCAGCGTAAACAGCACACCATGGAGTAACTTTGAGTGGGTGTTATGGCTCTTCGTGGATTATACGCGGTTTTCGGTGCCCCAGAAGCGGTAATTTTGCTTATTCACATATCCACAGAAATGGAAATGGACCTTGCCATCCATGATGATTTTCGATGAAAAGTTGTCTACCTCGCGGTCGAGATTCAGGATGGCTTGAGCGTAGGATTATAGCGATTCGTGTTTGGTTGACGTGTATTTTGCTTCTGTTTACTTCACTAATGTTAGAGTAGAATCGACATTTGCAGCCATTTGCCTATCTTCCGTTAGAGTGATAACTTTTGCGGCACCTTGTACTTACAATTCCGTGTAGCAAAATATAAACTGTATTCGATTATATTTATGTACATAGTTCCTAGTGTCATAAAAAAATAATACAATTTTCTAGTTATAGTTGTTGCTACTAGCAGAATTGATGTTCGTTGTGGAATGTAACTTTGTCTTTATGTACATCAACGATCGAGTGCCTAGTAGAGCGTATTTAGGATGTGTTAATCCAATTACTGCACTATGTAACCTTTATGGCCGCGAAGAGATTTTAGTTGTTTCGTCAGTTTCGTGATAAGATTAGATCGCTGTAGGAGAATAGAGATATCCCGACCAACATAATATAGACTATCACGGATTTTATTCTGCTTGAAGAATAGGTTAAGTTGACTTCCATTAATTTCTGTTAATATCCAAAGTGTTGGCGTTGTACCATCACAAGATTGCTCTTTTGGAGGGAGACCATGACGGGCTGTAAGACTGTTGGGTACAGCATCAACGATTGTAGAAGTATGGTATTACTATATCAAGCCAAGACATTAATCTTGGCGTTCTCTACGAATTGCGTATCCTCGGCCAAATGGGACTCTTCTTATTGAAACTTGAAGAAAAGTGTATTTGTGTTACGGATCACTTTATTTGCTTCAGCTGCTGAAGTGGTTGTAATTCCTGCAATGGATATAAGTTGATCACAAATTGCAGTGCCGTTCGAAAAATTTTGGTCAAACTTTTTTTACGAATTTTGTCAAATTTGTTGCAATAACTTCATAATTTTTAATGAGGATTCATTTTCTTATGCGGTTTCCATCGTTTCATTATACATTTAGAGTGTTAAACTTTTTCACACGCGGTCACGGGAGCAAAAAGATGTTAGACCGAAAAATTTGTTTTTTGGGTACTTGCCTCATTTTTAGGGATTAAAGAAATATGTTTTATTGGTGCAATGTTTTTGTTTTTTTATTGCTTCTCAGAAATATTCTCTATTTAATTAGTACTTTGTTGGACGTCCTCTTGCTTTATCACAGCTGCACATCGTCGAGACATTGACTCAGATAGGTTTTTCCATGTGGAAACAGTTATGGTGTTCCAGGTCCTGATAAGTAATTTTTTTAGGTTTTCAATTGACACTAGACGCTTCTTCGCAACCTTAAGTTTCATTATTGACTAGACATTCTCAATTGGATTGAAATCTGGACTGTAGGGAAGCCAACTTAATACATCGACATTACTTTCTTCGAAGTACTTTTTAACCTAAGAAATAAAAAGAAAATGCAAATATTATCTTTAGTCATAAAAGTTCTAGCTTATTTAAAAGCTTGATATTAGTCTTTCATATTAAAGAAAAAAGCAAGTTCATACTTACAATTTCACAAAAAAGCTCCAGCGCAGAGGGCTCTAATATATTTTCCAGAACCCGTAAGTAAACTTCTGCATTAATTTTCGGTTCTAGGAAGACCATACTACCTACCTACAATCACAATTTCAGTTTTGGAGGGCATCCGTAAGATGCGTTCAGGGATCAGTCTTTCAGGTTCTCTCCGCGCAATAATCCTCCCATCTCCAACATGCAGCTTAAACTTTGATTCGTCGGAAAAGATAACATTGTTCCATATGTCTTGAGTCCAATTAAGATGCTCTTGAGCTCAGAGCAATTGTTTTTCTCTAACTCTTTTTGAAAGATCTGGCTTCAGTACTGGCTTGAGTGCTCGAAGTCCAGCTTTTACGAGCCTTTTCCTCACTGAGCTTGACGAAATTATTTTTCCTGTAGCTCGACACAGATCGTTTTTAAGATCCACTTAAGTCTTGAACCGATGCCGACGGCTGTACAGCACCAAAAATCGATCTTTCACTGGGGTCGTATTTTTTCGCCTCCCTGAGACTTTTTTCTGCTGGTAGTCCCGGTCTCACATGTAATCTTCCAGAAACTTCACGTGTTGTCAAATTGAGACGTAACAGACACAAAATATAAGCTTTGCACTCCGAACTGATTTTTCCCATTTTTTTCACTAAATTACTTCGTTCGTTTCGGGCTGCTGTCACGAGCTAAATGCACATTTTATTCATAACAACATCGACTTGTATGCACTATTTGAACAACATTTTGCTGCCTAATGTAAAAAACCTCCGTAGCTCTCATAAATTCCAAGAACTGCGTCCGAAAAGGGTAATAAAATGCTTGACCAAAATTTTTCGAACGACACTGTATGAAGACCGTTGTATAGCACCGGATGTTCTTTTTGTTTCCAACCCGAAACCCAAATCGATTCGAATGCGTCGACGCTCGCAATAAATCCAATGCAATCTTTCCGCCGCAATTGTAATCCAACTCCTCCAGGATGCATCTCTTCGCAATTGCAACACCTGTTGCTCGCGTAACGTTATTCACTTTGAAGATTGCACATTTAAAGCACACAAAAATGCCAATCGAAATAGTTGCGGTGGTTGCCGCATACGAGTGGAAACTCGTGTCTCATTGTTATTGATGCGTGACCGAGATGTTGGAGCCTCTGAAGTCGAGGAACTACGCCTACGATGTTAGAACGAATCAGAACGAGTACGCTCAACGGCACTATGTGATTCCCCGTCGTTATTATAACCTTGATTGTTCTTAGGATATTATGGTTTGCTCAAGTCCTTACGACTTGGTCGTGTATTTACGACAGCTTCAGTAAGTCCACGCATTAAGAACGGTCGATGAACTAAAGACGATAGTGGACAATTTTCTCGCCCTTCAAAAATCGTTCTTTTTCTGTGCATCACTAGGTTTGATTCAATATTACAACTGTCATGAACTGGAGATGAGGTCGAAGTTGAGGGTAATGGAACACTACTTCCAGTTATCGTAGACAAAGATACTTGCATAGCGATACTCGTCTGACTATTATCAACAGTGCTCGGCTTCTTTTTCAGTGTTACCGAATTTGTCAGCGATAATGTTGATGAAACCATTAATGAGGAAGCCTGAGTATTAACTAATTGACTAGCTACATTCTTTGCTCGTAATGCAAATTTCGGGGTGGTAGGGGCAGTCGCTTCACTTGCAATTTGTTCGGTTAAAACTTGCATTTCGCGGGTTGCACTATTTCATAGTGAGTTGCTTTTTGTTGAATGTCGTCTTTGGCTGCGATATTAGTCACACCGGAAGTGCTAGTTGTTAGGATAATTTTCTTGGATAGTTTTGGTGTGAGGGACGAAGAACTTGCATAGACTTTTGCGCGCTCAAAAGATTTGTTTACCCTTAAAATGATTACACACAACGCGAGCAAAGGATGCGTTTGTAGTAGTCGTGCCACATGTAACATCTACGGTTGTGATTTTATTATTTTGAAAATGTGAATTCAAATTTGAGAGCTCCCTATGGTCATATGAGGTCCTTGACCATATATTTCTTGTTGGGATCTGATTGCTGCTCCCTGCCCATTAGGATTGATTTTTCTCTGAAGCCACTTTTCAATACTTCGTAAACCATTCATATGCCTTCTCGCGATACTGTTCTTCAGACCGGGTTACAGTTTTAGCATGAACCGTCATTCAGGTTCCTTGACTTTTGCAAAGACATTGTCTTACGTAAAAAGGTATTCTTCAGCACCTTCCTGTTTGTATCGCATGCGGCATACTCGTAATTAATGCTGCCTTTAAATGGCTTGGTTTCTAAATTGGTGAGGTGTTAAAAGATCGCGTATGCTATGAGTGGTGGCTTATAGCCAGTTATTTTGGAAGGCATATAGTAATCATTAAACGACGATGTTCCTGTACCATCCTAATATCAGCTTTCAGTTTGGTTTGAACGTCTAGAAAGTAGTTTCTCAGCGTTAGCTTATCGTAGAATGATTCACCTGAATGGCAGTTAAGTTACATGTGTATATATTAAACACATTGAAAGCATCGGGTTTATTGCTTGAGGAAAGTACGTTCGTATTTCGTATTGCAAAAGTCGACAAAGTTGTAACTTCATATTTGGGGTCGTTATCTTCCATCAAGTATTTTAGTTGGCAGTTCTTGGTGCTTAAATCAACATTGAAATCGGCCATTAGTATGAGTATGAACTCCACATGCATTGGTTGTAAAATCTTGCCTTTATCGCTGGCGAAAGTGATTCCAAAATATAGCGCCGAGCCTCTGAACTTGCTTATATTGTTGTATATTGGTTGCTTTTTTTTTTCTTAGGAAAAAGTCGGTTTTAGTTGGAAATAGTTGCAGATCTCTAACCATCTTATCACAGAAAGTCTCACGACATTCATCCGTATAGCATGATCCTCCCTTAAAATCGAGAAATTTGGAGTTTGACGATCTTCGTCACTTAAGTAAGGTTTCAAGGTCGGATCATTGAAAAATCGTCAATACGATTACATGTGTTTGCGTTGCGAAGGGGTAGATTTCTCATGAATGCGGGTAGTAGTCCCACAAACTATAATCGAAGCTATATCTTTTAAATTCCAAAGAGGTCTTAAAAGCTTCTACTGAAATTGTAAGATTTTCAACCACAACGGGTTGTAATGGAAGTAACTAATTTAAGAAATCTTTGTAAGTTATTGCCGTTCCATACAGATGTAGGTATATTCAAATTTTGATATATCGATCTTAGAGTTGGGTGCATTTATATACAAAGCTCAATTAGCTAGATTCTCTTCCTCAAATTCTTTTCCGAAAAGACTCCGGAGATGACTTTGAGCAACTCTCCGCTTCAGTTTTTAGGCTATCCGTTTTTTAGACCTAAACTTTGCTATTTCTATTGCACGTTGGTTAAGATATTTAACTGAAATTTCCGCGCTTCTGACGTCACCATGCGAGGTCAACTCCTACTTGGGGAAAAGCTCTTTTTCTATTACCCTTCAAAGTTGCCAAAAACATGTTTTCCTCTTTCTGCGGATAAAGTGGCAAGATGAACAACAAAGTCAGTGGAGAAGCAAATTCTTGGCCCCTTGGCCCATTTCAGATTATTGAGTGTTGCGCCCACTATTTAATTTTTTCATGGATTTTTTTAATTGTACAAATTGTGGTCCATCTAATCCATAAAAGAATGCTGGTATGTACCGATAAACTGGATGACAGAAAATGATGAGACGTTTGCGCAGTACTTCGGTTGAACTCTTACATGCAACATTGGACAAAGTTATGCCTTAAGAAATTACATATTGCCTGTGTTTTTTTTTCACCTTTGGAATTGCTAAGTTAACTTATGGTCTGCTTAGAAGAAGAATTGTTTCTGCAATTACGCTATTTTCTGGCTTCCTGCTCCTCCAAAGGGTCTTTTCTTTGGGCTTGAAGTCTGCTGGAAAATATCGAATTCCTTGTTAATCACAAGGATGCTATTTTCATCGCTAAACTCTCGGGTATCCTGAGGCTAAGTGTAGGTTGTTTGTACTTATGCGATCTAATTTTTATCCCTTCATTAAGCGCGTGTTTTGTATTCCAAGTTAAGTGTACCTTATCACAATTGTCCAATAGACCTAAGTGGGTCGGTTTTTGCAACAGCCACTCTTACATAAGTGTACCTTCAACTTTTTTCAGTAGCAGCCTCATAGATGCTATACTAGTTCCGTATATTCTGGCATGTATACTCTTTGCACTCTCTGAGTGGTCCGGCCAAGGTAGTTGTCCAGCGTCAATTTTAAAATTCGGTTGATTTGTAGCCTTTTCTTCTTGGGCTTCTGGTCTTCAAAATTCTAAAATTGGAAGATAACAGGGCATCATCGAACCACAGTGCTGAGTTCATGGACTCTGAATTCTTCAAGCAACGATCAGGCCATGTCCAATTTGGTGAAAATTTTGACCATCTGAAGATATAGTTTGATTATTGTTCGAAAGTTGTAAATTCTCCTAATGTTTCTAAGAAAATTTTTTACGTGAGTATTGTATTCCGAGTAGGTTCCTTAGTATTTTCCTCCTAGTTGACAGGATCAAGTGCAGCAATATTTTTAACAATCTTGTAGTTTTGTAATTTCCTATTTTCAAAGTCATAGTGCAAGGACAGTTGTCGAGAAAGTGTACAAATTATCAAAATACGATGTACTTGTAGTTCACAGTCTATCAACATTCTAGAACATCAATTTTAAGGGATCCATACCAAAGTTTGATGGCTCTCGCGTATATTGAATTTATTTGCATGAGAGTTTTCGGAAAGCATAGGATTGAATAAATAGAAGCCCTGGATACCAAAATTAGGCTTTGGAGATTTTTCAAGTAAACATTTACTCTTAGGCTTATGATAGTTTTCCAGGATTCTGAAAATCTGTTCGCTCCTATATTTGCTGAAGCACAACTATGCAAGCCATCATTGAATCTGCGCATATTTCGTATGAAAGAAAAACATATAAGATGGTAATTGGAGAAGCGTTGGACAAAGTGTATAGAGCTCAAGGGGGACTACGTTGAAAAATAAAATTATTTTTTTATCAAAAAATCTGTGTTTTAATCCACGGACTTATTGACCCGCCCTCGTACATCTACTTTTCAACAGTTTCAGCTGCCTAATTTCAGCCATCCAATGAAGAATACATATTTTATGCGATCGCCATGTTACTTTATAAGGCGTTTCTCGGCGAATGAAATCAAGTTAGATATAATACGTGCCATTTAGCAATTTCTAGTTTACTACCAGCCATCTAGAAACCTATAGTTACTTTGGAAAAGTATCCACTACCCATAAAACGTGGCCTCCAAGTTCTTTTAAATTTATTTCGTCTTACAAATTTTCTTGTCACTCAATATTTGATTTATTGGAATTTAATGGTATTTTGTCGTGAGCCCACTCGAAATACCTGCATATTTTAAGTCAAATACCATGATAATGACGTCTATTAAAACAACCGCTGATCAATCAAAGTGAAATAACTTGAAGTTGTCTCAATTCTCATAAAATTCTTGTCGAACACCATCAGATAAACAATGATGTCATACTATGTTCCGTCTTCCTGATCCACCTACACATGTGCTACCATCATTTTTATCATTTCTAAAGATTTTGTTCTCATATCTGATCCAGCAATTAAAAACTTTTTCTTTCGATGATTAATTACATAAACTTCGAAATACGAGTACTTTACTCGAATTCAAATTGAATTTGTTGCCGTTATGGTTTATCTTTTGTATCTACTCCAGGATCAGATGGTAATGGAGAAGTCGTGACCAAAACTTGTTTTCGGAGCACCTACAACCATTTGGTATACACAATCCCTTGGTTTTTTTTTTTTTTTTTTTAATAACCTAGTTATTATTATTTTTTTTAGTTTAATTTAATATCTTGTTAGTAATTCTACAAGTTAATAAATAAAATAAAATGAATAAGTAAGTGAAAATAATTAAAAAAAAATAAACTCGACGATTCTTAATACTAGGAAGTCTGAAATCAAATGCCTTGAATTGTAAAGTTAAAATATTAAAAAAAAAAAAAAAAACAAAGAATAAAAATAAAAATAAAATTAAAAACGAAAATACAAATTCGCAGTTAAAATCAAAAGAAAAGAAAAAACTGGAAAAAAGTCAACATGTTAATACAGCGATGTGTAAATATAATAATTTAATAATTAATTAAAAAACAAACAAAAAATCTAATTAAAAAAAAAAAATTAATGCGTTTAAATGAGGAGTTACAAAAGTGTAATAAGTCTTTTATTGTGTATATAAAAAAAAAGCATTAAAACATTATGCGCCGAATGTGTTCTTCTTTTAATGTAAACATTTTAACGTAAACAAGTTAAAAATAAAAACAAACAATAAATATTTTTGCACCATTTGAGAGTGAATTAATGATTAAGTAGGATATCTGAACTTAAAGAAGTAGTTAAGTAATTAGAAACTATTATATAAATTCTTATTGTTTATTGTATCTTATTGTATTTTTTAAGAAGTGGATTTCACTTGATTTAAACAGACCGATTAGATTTATTGGATGACGGTTTAAATTCGATTGATATTTAAATTTAGTCAGAAAGTTATGTTGAGTTCGGTTTGAGTAAGAGAAAAAAGGGGTTAGACATTGGATAAACAAAAATAGGAAAACATTTTGCGGGTACGTAAAATAATAGCAGATAATTTATATTGATGTATAATTCTGGATGAACCTATGACCCAACTATTAAGCCCTTCTCGCATTGAGGGTTTGATTCAGGCTTTCTTTCTTTCTTTCATTTCGATTTCCATTCGAAGATTCGGCATGTTGAAATCATTCTTAATATTTAATCCACTTACCGCGGTTAGAGTTTTGATTTTATTCCCTTCAACGTTATTATAGCAAATAAGTTTTAAAGAAATTTTAGTTAAAAAAGACGACGAAGTTCTTTATCGGCTTTGGAAAGACTCTCCTTATTTTATGAAAAAGACTACACATAAGATTGTTAGGTACCCCATTGTTCACAAATTTAAGACCACCTCTATGAAAAGGAGTTGCTATTCAAAACAAGCAATAAACTATTTTTTTTTGTTATTTTTGTTTCTTGAACATACGTAGATACATTTTGGATAGTAAATTTCAATGAAGCGAGGAAGCACAAATGAAGAAAATAGATTACAACGAAAAAACTGTTTAACCTTGACATTGTTGAAGAATCCTTTTCGATTTTTATAACAGCTGGGCATTCTCTCTTTCAATTGTGATATTGTTTGTTACCCAATAGTTCCTGATGAAGAAGAAGGCATTTCGAGAACTTTTCTCTTTCAATCTAAGCGATTTCATAAAAGTTGAATTGAGTTTTCATGTCTATCGATAGTACTGACCTACACATGTTGATTAGCACGTCTTCTTCTGCCTTTTGTGGTAGACTACTTTGTAGTTGTCATACAGTCGTTATTTTGTTGGAAAACAAACCTTTCTCCAAATCATCGAGAGCCTCTTAGAACACCATTATTTTCTAAAATGGATCTTTAGCTCTCTCTTTTCAAAACGCCTCCGATATGAACAAGATCGCTGTATCTATTAAAGGGTATCGGTCCCAATAGCAAAACCTCCATGTTGTGACAGAATAGTTTGGCTTACGGAACATCAAACGAAAATCCTTCACTTTGTGCTAAACAGCTCGAACTTGCATTTTTCAGTCTAAGAAACCTTTTTTTCTAAAAACTTTATTCTGGCAACATGCCCAAACAAGTCGTACCTCCCAAGGGCGCCTTTCGAGTATTGCAACGGAAATTATGATTTCTCTGTTCCTGTCGATTTCACGCAATTCTCCAATTAGGACTCATTTCAGTAATCACAATGAAATTTTATTCCAGCTAACTAAATGCCTGCAATCTCTAAATTTAGACTTCAAATCATTTGGGTTTACCCATTCTATATATATAAATCCTTTAACCCCTGGGGGGGCATAGGGCGTCAACAACGCCTGCGCGCCATCTTGTTCGGAGTTCTACGAAGCGTTTGAGCTCTCTCCAACTCGATCGTAAAGAGCTCGATTTCTCCTCGACTGTTCTGCGCCATATATGTATGTCTCGGGCGCCCCGCTATTCTGACTGCTTGGGTAAGCGGGTTCCACTGCATGGCGTACTTCGCAATGGAACTGTATTCTCGTCGTAGGCTGTGTCCAATCCATTGCTAGTTTTTCCTCCGTATACATAGTAATGCCTCTAGGTTCTTGGCCGTTCTCTGATAAAGCTGTGCATTAGAAATATGATGGGGCCAAAAAGCCTCAAGTTGATTCTCAGATATCTATGTACCAAGGTTTGCAGCGCTTTCGTGTGGTAGTTGTGCCCGCCTTCCAGTTCTGCATCCATACAGTAGTACTGATTCTAGGTTGCAGCGGAATAATTAGCCGAGACCACATTTCTTAAGCGTAGAAAGTTGTTAACTTTCTCGGCCTCCTGTCCAGCATTGTTAAGTTGAGCGCGGGTGTTGGAAGTGCTAAAGGCGTCCATTTTGGCTGTGTTTGTTTTGAACCCCAAAGGCCATCAAATGAAGGTCCATTATCCGATGTGAAAGTAGACAAACATCGTCAGCGACCAGCGTAGTCAGGGTGTTTAAGGTAAGATGTCATTGCCCATCAAATTCCTTCCTTCCGTTAAAGCTGCACGGAGTACACCAAAAACAATAGTGGTGACAGTATACACCCCTGACGTACTCCACTTTGGAACTCAAAATCCTCAGACGTCTTACCATTGTGCAAAACGGTGCACATACCACCCTCGTATGTAGCTTTAATTGCTATGAGTTTTCCTGGGATGCCTCTCCTGCGTAAGACCTTCTCGAAGTTGATAAACAGTAAACGCAGCGGAGACCTGTACTCAACGCATTACTCTATAATGATCCGTAAGGTGTTCATGTGGTCGTTGCAGGAGGACCCAACGCGAAAATCTGGCTGTTCGACGTCGAGAGTTGAATCTAAATGTTCTCTGATTCGTTCCAGAATTATTCTAGCCATTATTTTGGCTACAGTTCGAAGACGCATATACCTCCCCAGTGTCCACACTCCATCAGGCTTCCATTTTTTGGTAGCTTGATGATCATCTCTTTATTCCACGCTCTGCATATGAGCGCTTGTAGCAGATCAGCCGATGTATTTGGCGCCCACCGCCTTGTTTTTCTTGAGGGACTTGATTGCTGGGAGGCTCAATGCGAATTCGGGAATTTTTTGCCCAGGAATCTCAATTGAATTCGAGATCACAGCGCCGTCGCCTAAGTGGTTTAAGACCGTAGCAAAAGGTTCTTTCCATTCAGTGAGTTGTTCCTCATCCGAAACCATCTACACTTTTCACTGGATATTGTTTGTAGTTCCAACCACCAGCCCCTTGGTGATTTTGTAGACAGCGCTACTGTCGCACCTGCTTGCTGCTTCTTTTTTTTTTTTTTTTTATAATTTACGCGCGCCTAAGGGGTTATGAATACCCTTATACTGTTGCCAGGGCGCGGGCGGAAGCCAGTCCATGAAGCCAGTGTGTCGATGTGCTGATACTTGTCACGTCTTACACTACGCTGCACTTCCTTCTTCTTCACACGACATTGAACTTCTAGCTCAGTTTTTTCTACTGCTAAGGCGGCTGCTATCTGAACTTTGATTGCTGTATACTCATCGATCCGTCTCCAGGTTTAAGCCGAAAGCGGTGACTTTTACCGACATATGTAGTTGCCCCAGTTGCAAACACATTTTTAACAGCATTCCAGCGGTCGTCCACGCTATTCTGAGTTGCGCTGCTGATAGCTTTTGCTTCTAAAGCAAGGTGGTCCCTGAACTGTTGGCGCTCTTGCGGATCCCTGAGCCTGTCGGTATTTAACCCGGTTATTTTGAGAAAGTTTGAGCGGTTGCTGTTGACGGATGCACTACGCAGGAGTAACATATATGAGGTAACATAAGATGGTGATTGCGTTCTTGTCCAATGTCTGCTCCGCGTCTGTCTAGAAGACAATTTCTAAAGCGACGGTTGGTCGCGATGTGATCTATCTGGTTGGATGTTTGCTGGCTGCCATTTTATAGAGGAGAAAGATCCACTGATGTATTTTAATGAATATTTGCTTTACACTACCCATCATACTTATTTGTTTTAAATGTTTCGTTTAACTTTTAACCATTGTACTCGTAAATAGAATTAGTTTCTCCTCAAATTTAACGATAGATACATAATTCTCAAGCACTGGGATTGTCCTGAATAGTTCATTTTCAAGAAGATGCCCACAGTTTCACACGTCATCCTAAGTATGGTCTTCTTCTTGTGCATCGTCAAACTGTGTTAGATTCAAAGAATTTTCGATCTAGAGCTCTAGTTGGATACTTCTGGATCACAATCGAAATATTTCTTTTACAATAGATATACCTCTGTATATCCCACAATACTGGAAACTGGCATAGTGTAAAGACTCTGCTTTTTTGATGATCAGACAAACGATACTAAGATTCCGCAAATGAACTTCCTCAAAAAGTCTCTGCACCCTTAACGCACCCAGAGGCAACAACATACTGAGAATCAGTCGTTGAAAGGGCAACACAGTGCTGTCGTTAGATGACCAAGCGATAGCATCACCACACATCATCAAACCATATCCACTTATCGATACTCTTAATTCTAGGTCATCATCGGTGAAAGATTCAAGAATGTGATTACTTCTTCTATATAAAAGACCATAGTCAAGAGTTCCATCGAAATACTTAAACATGAATTTTACTGCAACATCATAAGTAATGACTGACAGAATTAACAGCAAACGCACTGTCACGTCTCGTTTGCTGTTGCCAAATACATAAGGCAACTGTTTCATGGTATGGAAATCTTGACACGCTAACATCATTATATGAAATAGTCGCCATTGCATTCTGATCTGGTGTAGCAACTGGCCCCGAATTTTTAAAACCTAATTTCTCAAGCACTTTCTTGTCATACGCAGATTGCTTGAGGGCTATACTTCCATCAGCGAGTCTGCTGATTTAAATCCCAATGTAGTTGTTTGCAGAAGAAACCTTCGTGTAAATAAGATATGAGTACCTCCAGAGCTCTACCATTTCCCTCAGCAACCAGCCCGTCATCAATATAGAGTGTTAAGTAACCTTTCGATTTTCTCATGTACCAACAAATACGCAATTTTAAAACGAAGTTTCCTTAAGAAATTGGAAAATTGCTCATTCTAGCACCTAGATGCTTCTTCAGCCTGCACACCTTGTCACTCCCATCTTCATATCCCTTTGGTTGAAACATGTAGATATCCTCAGACAAATTCCCATGCAAAAAGGCAGTCTCTATATCAAATTGTTTTAGCTTCAATCCTTCCGCAGCACCAAGAGCGATTATCATTCGAATTAATGTGAATTTTACAACTGGGCTGAATGTTTCCTCGAAATCAATCCCGAACTGCTGATTAAAACGTCTAACTACCAATGCTGTCTGCTGTCGTAAAAGCAAAATTTAAACACCCAGCCATTATCCATGAATGGCACTTGCATCGTCGACACCGAAAAACTTTCCATTCTCGGCATATGTATCAATGACAACTTATGCACGTTGGAATGACCACATATTCGATGTCGTCAAAGATGCTGTGAAATGTCTAGGTCTTCTGAAGCGATGCAAGAAATAAATAAGGCATTTTGGAGTGCAATGCCCACTTTAGGATTCCGCCCCTTCAAACTTTTAATCGTAACATTCGTGTTGCTATGAATGCTCATCAATATACCCTCAAGTCCTCTTTCGGATGTAGCCTAAAATATCGTGACTCGTTCCCAAGCCGTACAACTCACTTATAGTATGCACTGCCTAGCAATTCATTTCCTGCTCATTATAACCTTCAAACATTTAAAATCAACGTTCACCGGTAGCTCTCTTTACATCCTCCCTGATTTTTCCCCATCTGCGCTGTGTGCAAGCATTTTAAGGGTACCTTGAGTGCGCACCAATTATAAAAAAACAAACCGCGCCCTAAATTTTCCGATATTTCCATTAGCCATACGCTTGACGTTGTATACCCATTTGCTGGCTATTGCCTTTTTATTAGGCGGTAGCTCCACTAAATCCCACGTTTCATTCTTGGTAAGCGGCGTTATTTCTTCGTCCATTGCATTCATCTACTGCTTCTGGTTATTCAACATTTTTACTTCCTCAAAACAATGAGGCTCATCTGAGCTAGCTACAAGGCAAAACCAGCATACAGTGCAGAAATGGCTAATTAATATCTTCTTCCGGGGTTGAGTCCGTGAGTAAATTATCCTCACTGGAAAATACATTGAAAACATTTGAAACGTTACCAGATTCTTCTCGTGTCTCTTTAATAATCGTGTCGGTCTTCGGAGAAACATCGGAGAAACATCGGATACATCCTGAATATTGATGACGGCTGGTGTATCTTTTTCAGTTTCTTTAAATATGATGTCCCATGAAATCTCGATCTTTTTCGAGGTAACCACTCTCGAAAGCCTTTCGTATCCTCCGCATAATCAAACAAACCGCCTTTCATTGCCATGGCTTGTAGCTTACGCGTCTTTTGCTTTGGAATATGGATATATGCATCGACATCAAAAAATTGAAAATGGGTTATATCAGGGATCTTATTGAAATGAGGATTTACCCTTTTCTGGACTTCGTCCGGTTGCAACTGTGATATCTGCACTATAAAATTTATAACTAAGTCCCTTAGGATAAATCATTGACCTCGCTGATTTAATCACCGTGGGCATATCACGCTCGGCTCTGCCATTATGTTCCGGTGTATACGGCGTGCTTCTCTGATGGGAAATCCCCGTCCTATTTGAGGGCAATATCTTAACCCTTTCAGTACTCGAGACGAATACGAGGGTTGGCTGACAAGTTTCTGACCGAACATACACACTTCTCCCAGCGATGTTCCCATCTGTCTAACCCGTCCAAATAGTACTTGGCGTTTTTCTCTGCAAAATAATTATTCACGAAGGTGATTGCCTCCTCATTTGACGAAAATTTCTGTCCTTCGAGCGCAGTTTTTAGATGAGGGAACAAAAAGAAGTCGCTTGGGGCTAGATCTGGTGACAGAGGGGGATGGTCAAGCAGTTCAAACCGTAATTCATGGATTTTCGCCATGGCAACCATTGAGGTGTGAGACGGCGCGTTGTCTTTGTGAAACAGTATTTTCTTTTTCTGCAAATGTTACCGTTTTTCCGCAACTTCTGCCTTCAGTTGGCAAGTAATGATGCGTAGTATGCTCTTGTAATGGTTTTTCCTTTTCGAAGATAATCGATTAAGATAACTCCTTTACTATTCCAAAAAACAGTCGCCATCACTTTCCCAGCCGGCGTATAATAGTGTATCTAAGTTTAATCTACAGTAATTAATCGGCACCAAAAGCCGGATTTATTGCGCCTAAACTGCTCCAACAGAGCGTTGGAAATCTTCATTCGAACACGTTTTTGGTCTAACGTAAGCAAACGCGGCACCCAACACGCGGGCAGCTTTATCATGCCTAAATCTTGATTTAATATGTAACAAACACATTCTTTGGACATTTTCATAACCTCTACTATCTCTCTCACTTTAATTCGGCGGTCGTCTAACACCATTTGGTGAACTTTGGCAATGTTATCATTAGTAGTTGCAGTTTTTGGACGTCCCGAACGTTCATCATCTCCCAAGCTCTTACGGCCGTTTAAATTCAGCTGCCCAAAATTTCACTATGATAAATATTGGTGCAGAGTCCCTATACACAGAGTCCAACTCATTTTTGATTTGCGTAGGCGTATTGCCTTTCAAAAACAAGAATTTAATAACAGCTCGATCCTCAATTTTTTCCATTTTCACAAGAAACACTCACATCGACGCACTCAAACGACTGTCAACTGAAAACTGCGCATCCAAAATGACTGAAACTTCGGTAAATACTCGTAACTATCAAAAGATGCACAACTAGCATTCACTAGCTTTTATTGACGAGTGTCGCTATCTTTACATTGCGGTACTTTTCAGACAACCCTCGTATATATAAAAATTGTAAATGTAGCCACTCAAGGAATCACAACACATCTACATCTTTATGCCACGTTTCGTAGGTTTTAGTGGCGTATATTGTTTTAGTGGAAAACGACCTTTAAACTTAGTCATAGACTCATCTATTGACCGAAATGGGCTATCTTTACGAGCATCCTGAAAACGAGCCTTCAAGCACTCGATAATATCATCCAAATATATAATATGTCTTCGAAGCGTTTGCAGGTTTGTCTGGGGATGCACAATACAACTTAGAAGAAAGAAATAAGTAGCGATCAAGAGCGATAGCAGATTTGATTGCTTCATTGCCTAGTGACTAGTGGTTAGTGGAAGGAACGTGGTTATAGCTCATGATGCAACCTAAAAACATTTTTTTCTCTCCAACATCTGTACCTTGTATATGTTGATACTTTTACTTAAAAGTACGAAAAATTTTAATTGTTCCGTTTGTACATTGCGTGATATAAGTTATGTTATAATATAAGGCTCGGAGGAAACGTTTTTTTGAAAACCTGTAATGGTGTATCAATTCTATTATAATTTAGTTGCCTAAAGCGGGTTCTCGATGGCTTCAAAGTACTTTTCTAGGTGTGAAACATTCTTCCGGTGTTGACAATATGTTAGCTTCAAAATTAGATGTTTCAGCTACGGATGCTAATGCAGAGACATCAACCACTTCCTGATCTTTATCTTCATCTGACGAATCATGTTTATATCTTCTAAATTCTGAATTTATATCTTCATTTTCTTGTCCATCAATACTACTCGTACTTTCGGAGTTTGATGGCTCGTAATCGTCTTCGCTTCCAGATGAACAGTCATCATCATCAGATAGCTTTCTCAAAGTCTTTTTCTGTATTAAAATTTAAAAGTTGTTTTGACAAACTACCCTGATCCCGGATTGTATTCAGAAAATTTTAAATTCAAGTTTCTTCACCTAAATCTATATTGTCCCCTTCAAAGTAATCCCCATCGACTGAAACACACTTATGCCAGCGATTGATCCAATCCTCGAAACACTTTTTATATTCGGTTTTCGGTATGTCCATCAGCGCCTCCTGCGATTTTTCCATTACTTCCTCTCGGCTGCTGAAACGCGTTCCCCGTAGTGGTTTTTTAACTCGTTTGAACAGAAAGAAGTCACAGAGAGCCAAATCAGGTGAATTCGGTGGCTGTTGGATGGTTCTCGTATTTGTTGCATTTTTCGTCAAAAAATTGGGAATAATGATGACACTGTGCGACAGTGCGTTATCATGGTGCAAAATCCACGAGTTTTCTGCCCATAATTCTGGTCTCTTTCGGCGAATTGCTTCACGCAAACGTCTCATAACGCCCAAATAATACTCTTTGTTTACTTCATTAATGATGCACTACACCGTTGTAATCCATGAAAACCGTGAGCATTGCCTTCTTTTTTGACTGAAAACGACGTGGTTTTTTTTGTCTCGGCTCATTTGGTGAACGCCATTCACTTGCCTGATGTCTGGATTGCATTTCGTACTCATAAACCCACGTCTCGTCTCCAGTAATGATCCCTTTGATGAATGTGGGATCGGATTCAGTCTCGCAAATCATCTCTTTTGCAACATCAACACGGTCTCTTTTTTGCATGAAATTGAGGTCTTTTGGCACCAACTTTGCTGCTACACGACGGAAACCCAAATCATTAACCAAAATGTCTTGGACGGATCCATAGGCAAAGTTCAAGTCCTCTGCCATATCTTTGAAGGTTAATTTGCGGTTATTGACCAACATTTCTTTTACTTCATCAATGTTTTCGTCGGTTTTCGATGGCGATGGTCTGCCACTGCGTTCATCATCTTCGATTGACTCGCGACCACTTTTGAGCTGCTCGTGCCACTGGTAAATGACCGTTTTCTTTACAGAATCGTTGCCGAAACATTTTTCCAACATTTCTAACCAATAAATCCGATCGCGCATCATTAAATTCGTTTTTTACGCAAAACTTAATACGAGTACAAGTTTGTTGTTGCAAATTGAAATACATTGTAAATTGTAAAAAATCGCCAACACACACACAGATAGATGTACTCTTGGCTACGTAACTTTTGCAAATGTCAAGCTATGACGCTAGGATTTAAAGGGAACATCAACAACAGATTTATCAACTTAACAAAAAAAACAGAACTCAAATCGGAATAATGGGAGCACCACACGGTGATGTCCCCCGAGATCTTTTTGATCACGGTGGTATATCTCACTGCAAAAGCCGAATGGGACATACTCGTATATGTCCCACTAAAATAAAAACAAGGAAATGAAATAAAATCTTATGCTTACTTCTATAAAAACTCGACGAAAGCACCACAGAAAAATATTCGAATACTTCAAAAATGTGTTTCATCTACTTGATAGCACTTTTACGAGGGTTGTCTGAAAAGAGATTTTCGTCAAATGAGGAGGCAATCACCTTCGTGAACAATTATTTTCCCAGCATCGTTGGCAGAAGTGTGTAGATTTACAAGGACACTATGTAGAAAAATAAAAAAAAAATTTGAGAAAAAATGTCTTGTCATTGTTTGGTCGGAAACTTTTCAGACAACCCTCGTTTGTAATTTCACCTGAATGTATAGCATTTTACGCTAGTCTAAATGTCAATAAAATTTCCAAGAACCGTTATAAAACTTATAAGAAACCAAATGGGACATATTTAACCCATTTAAAGTGAAAATTGTAGATCTTCGGGCTCTATGAACATTCAGTGGGACACATATGTCCCAATAGTTGCGAAAGGGTTAACTTGCAGCTCCGTATAAATATCTACTTGCTAAAGAAAACGTAGAATAAATGGAGGAAATTCCGATTTTGAGTTTAGACAGTAAGCGCGTCCATAGTTAAAAGAGTAATTATCACGAAAGAGCAACATACACATACTTAGCACCCCCATATGCATGGTTTCTTGCATGGTGTCGACTAGTTTAGCCGGAACTGTAATTCTGTTTTTACTACAGCTAAATGCTTTCCTATAGTATTTTCCTAGTATACAGGCCTTGCAAAAGAATTCACCTCTTTCAAGATATTTGATTCTATGGCTTGATAGAACGCTCCTGACCTAAGTTTTGGAGCCACATTCGTTTCTCCCATAATTTTATTGAAAGATCCATGATTGGAAAACTATTCGCCATGAAATGAATTACCCTGAAGAGTAATTTGAACAGCTTATTTGATCCGTGGTGCCCAACAGAAACAATCTCATTGCCGAACAAAATTTGACACGTATTTGAATTTGCCGTCATGTTAAATCTCTTTTCTAGTATAGAGAACATCAGAAATATGTCTTTTATGCAACGATTTACCATTTAAAGCTACAAGTTCCACAACTCTTTTACCCGTAGCCATGATCAGATCTCCATTACCAACCCTAATAAGCATAGGCTTCTCAAATTCTTGATACCTATTAGTGTAACAAATCCAGTCTGAACGACATGTGGTCGCGCACCCCAAGAAGCAGCTGTATTTCTCTGTTCCGTTTGAGATCGCTGCATGACCAAAAAAAGCACCCCCGATTCTCTTACCACAATATTTCGTTTTTCCTCGCGGGCGATTCATTCTTCCAATGCCCTTTTGTTTTGCATATAAAATATTTCCCGCACTTTTTATTCCCGTCCACCTATTGACCAGGCTTTCGTTTACGAGTAGCTATAAAGGCACTAGATACACCACCATGCACACCTAACCTCGATTCTTCCATGCACAACTTCGCCGTCAAGTTTTTCAGATTACGTTCATCCTTTGAAGTAGACCTCCAAGAAGTAAAAAAGTGATCACAATTTTCTGGAACGGTCTTAAGGATTTTTGTAATTATTGTAACATATTTTCCGAAATTTCTTTCCCAAAGACCTTTAGTAATTGTGCGATTTCCTGAAGCTATTGTATTTCTATTGTATCTTCAGAATCTTTCGAATAGTTAAAAAACTGCCCCTTTAGCAAATGTATGCATCTTTCCGATTTTTGCTCATACACACTTTCTAGTTTAGACCACATTTCCGCAGATGTATTATAATTCATGATATGTAACATCGGGTCTTGTCCGATTGTTGTAACTATCATTTTGTGCGCCCTGTAAGCCTGCACTGTCCACAGATTCTGCTCGTTTCCAGCTATAGTAGGTTTCTCTGACACGCCGGTGGCCATATCTCAAATAGTGCCTACACTCAGAAGCGCCTTTATTTGAAATTTCCAAAGTGCCCATTGTTCCACCCAAAAGTCTATCTTTGACTGACGCCTGACTTCCACTGACAGGATACAAAAATGTTAGACAGAGTAGGCTAGATCTTAACCAACGGTTACCATACTTGTGTACCAAATCGTTGTATGCTTAAAAAACGGTGTTATGGACACCACATGTGTGAATTCGTATTATTCTGCTGCTTGCAAATTGTATTTCTTTAATAATTAATTTTATATATTTAGTGTTTCTATTTCAAATTTTCCACAAAATTAACTAAAAGAAAATTGTATCAATTAATTTTTTTCCGAATTACCCATAATTTTAAGTGCGGTCTTTTTAATAAAAATAAATTTTTAAATTTCTGTATAGTTGTAAATACAAATTAATGAGGAAATCCACCAAGATGTGTGTCATATGTCGGCAATTGTAAACAAAATTAAATAAAAAAAAAACAATTTCTTGTACACTTTAGATCATAATTAAGCTTACAACAAAATTAGATAGTAAAACTAACTCTTTGTAGCTAAATCGAATCTGAATCTGTAAAAAAAAAAACAACTACAACACTTATATACTTGTAATACTTGTAAAATAATGGTGCTCCTAGTTTATCAATAATATTTTTTCTTACATAAAAATAATTACTCACATTACTAATAAATATAATTGAATAATAAATTTTACTTGGGAATGCATTCAAAATAACAGTGCATGTGACTGAATTTCTTAAAAAAAAACCCAAAAATAAAAAAATAAATTATTATCCATATATTACAGAAAAAGTAAGTGTTTTCAATAATTAGTGTACATTAAACATTTAAAACTATGTAAACATATATTATACATATTTTTTAAAAATCAACAATTAAATAAATATATCTGTATAAATATAAACAAAACATTTAAAATATAAGGAAGAGCAAAAAAAAACTATTTTATCAATAAAAATTAAATGTAGGTTATAGTAAAAGAAGATAAATTGAAAGAAAACAAAAATCTCTGCAATTTAGGCGAAGAGAATAAAAAAAATAATTTATATACCGGAGCAGAATAATATTAGCTTTTTTACAGGAAAAGAAAAAAATAAAAAATAAAACATGCTAAATTTTCATTGAGTTTAGTTATTGTTGTTTTCATTTTCCAATAGCTAATGAAATAGAGCATTTTTTAACTACTTCGAATTGTTTTTTTAACAAAAAGAAAATGAAGAATAATTATAATAACTCCATTCACATCTTTGAAACACAGAAAAACACTTCACTCACTCTCTGAATATATTTATACACAGAAAATAGCAAATTTTTGTTTTCAAAAAATTTTAAAATATTTAAAAAAAAAAATATAAGTAAATTCAAAATGAAAAACTAATCACGCATTTACCAGACTAAAACAACAGCAAAGGACTGTTCAATAAAAATAATTGTCCTATTGAAAGGATATAGATATTTGGGTAAACAAATCGAAAAAAGAAAAGGATATAAAAACTGCCTAATTACAACAAAAAAAAAAAAACAAACAAACAAACAAACAACGTATATTTATAATTATTATTATATGGTTAAATAAATTATAAATTACAATATTATTAAAATTAACAATAGAGACTAAAATGTATTATATATACAATATATACAATTTAGTTGTATTTCCTTTTTATTTACTATTTAAGATTTTTTATTTATAATGTGTTGACTTAAGGTGAAAAAAAATATATGTATATGATAAATATTGCGGAAAAAAAAACAGATTTTATTATATATATGAACAAAAACAAAACCAGAAAATTTACTATACATTTATTATATTGATGAAAAATTTAATTAATAAAACGAAAATATATTAGTTGATTTATTATTGAGTGTTTTGTTTTTTTTTCGTTGTTTTTTGGAATTGAGATCGGTCTCAGAACCGAAAAGACTAATCCAATTGATGCAAAAATCCAAGGACACCACAAAGGGAAATCAAATTGTAGATCATACTTCGGCGAATGGGAGATAGTTGAACTGCATCGAGCACATCTTATTTTGCTTTCATTAACTATCTGACATATTTAAGAATATGGGGCATAGCAACTTTTTAACTCCTAAGCAATCAGGCTTTCGAAAAAAAAAACACAGCTGCATCACAGCGTTGCTACATGTAACCGAGGATATACTACACAGTGTTGTACATACCACACCAAAAAACAGACCAATTAATGAATTACATGTAAACTTATTTTTTTCATCTTTATACTTCACCTTCACTTGTTTCAAAAATTACCACAGACAACATAAAATTTATGTTCAAGACCATCACCAGCTATTTTGGCACTTAGTGAAACGCAGGTTGATCCCCGCCCACATCTCTCAGTTCACTTTGATCTGAAGCTAGCTGGCTACGAACTAGTGCCACTATTCTTTCCCCATCGCGGTCTCGCCATTTATATGCGTAGTGATGTTGCTTACCAAACTCCACCACAATGTAGCCCCTGTTCTAATCCGGAATTCAATTTCATGTGGTTAAAATTCCATCTCCGTTAGCATATTGTTCACTACTGCTTTATTTACAGAAGCCCCAAACTGAACAGTAACTCGACCTTTCACGAGTTTGATGCGCTGTGTGACTCCGTTCAAAGAATTGTATCATTGTATCCTCATACTGGAATCGTGATTACGGGCGATTCCAATATACACAATTCTGGTTGGCTTCGACATTCTGGACAGACAACACCCTACGGACGGAGTGTTGAGATCTTCACTGCGGAAAATAACTTAACCCAGCTCGTAAACGAGCCCGCACGTCAAGTCAAGCCCACACGAAAGTCATACCACCAACACCCCGGACTTGTTTTTAACTTCTCACCCTGACAAGTACTGCGTTGATATGCTCTCCCCACTAGGCTCGTCGGACCAATGTATCATATCAGCTACTCGTACACCCGCCACACAGTTAGAGAAAGGATTCCTAAAAGAACCGTATGGCAATACAAGAAAGCTAATTAGAGCGGACTTAACAGCTTCTTCAGGAATTTTAACTGGTCGTTATGTTTCCTCGATAACGACGTGGATGCAGCTGCTGACTTGATCACAGAAACTATTCTCTTTGGAATGAGATGCTTTACCCCTCACCGGATGATGAGTATCAAACCAAAAGAAAAGGCATGGTACGACTCGAGCTGTAAAGAGCCTGTCAGGGTTAGGGAATTGTTTGTTCGGTCCTTCAAGACCAGCCCAACTGAGGAAAACCGAAAAAAGTTTAAGCGAGCCAGAAATGACTGCAACGCCTTTCTCAAGCGTGTGAAATTCCAATACGACCAAAAACTGAGGCAAAAAATACGGCAATGTCCCAAAGGCAGTAAAAAATTTTGGTTGTTCATCAAAAACATTAGAAATTCTGCCTCATCCTCCATCCCAACGCTCATTTACAATGACATTCCAGCTGTCAGCTCTTTGGACAAGGCCAATCTGCTTGCTGCAAACTTTGCGGCTAGCTCAACACTCAGAGATTGTGCCGGCTCAACACCGCCTACATTTGAGTGCGTCGAATCTTCAATAAGACGAATAAACTCTCGCACTCGTGTAGTTGCATCTTCACATCTCAACATACATAAATCCTGGTCCAGACGGTATATCTCCCCTTCTTCTGAAGAGGTGTTTTCCATTCTTCCACACTGGCAAAACCACTGCATAAGCTTTTTCATCAATCCTACTATTTAGGATGCTTTCCGAGCAGATGGAAAACTGAATTTGTCCAGCCCGTCCCTAAAAAAGATGAATCTTCTTCTCTTTCCTCCTACAGATCCATTGCACTTATGTCCCTTCTCACCAAGGTCATGGAAACGCTGATACACCGTCAGCTCATGAAATATCTCAAAACACGAAAACTTAATGACCGGCAATATGGTTTTCGTAGCAACAGGTCCACTGGTCATTTGATGGCATGTCTCACGGAAAAGTGGAACCAAAGCGTACATCAATCTGGCGAAAGCAAGGTAGTTGCACTTATTATTTATTAATATTTTTGACATAGTTTGGCATCAGGCTCTTTTGTCGAAAATGCGTGCTTTTGGGATCGATGACTCTCTTCTTCAATGGACTAGAAATTACCTTTCCGAACGTTCAATTCAAGTTGTCTTGAACGGTTTCAAGCCTGATATTCACAAAATAAATGCTGGTGTGCCCCAGGGCTGCGACGCTCTTTTTAATTTTCATTAATGATCTCTTGTCTGCTACTTCTAATCCAATATATTCCTTTGCTGATAACAGCACTCTCTGCTTTTCATATTCGTTCCCGGGCTTACGCCCCTGCTCTTCGCCTGTAAAACGGAAACGGCATCGTATGTTAAGCTCATTAAATTCCGATATTAACAGCATAACCAATTGGTGAACTATCAACCGAGTGGAATTTAATGCTTCCAAAACTCAATGCTGTCTGCTGTCATTAAAGCGAAATTCAAATACTCAGCCATTATCCATGAATGGCACTTGCATTGTCGAAACCGATAAACTTCCCATTCTCTGTATGTGTGTCACTGACAACTTACGTTGGAATGATCACATATTCGATGTCGTCAAAAATGCTGCGAAATGTCTAGGTTTCCTCAAGCGATGTAAGAAATATTTTACCCACTCTGATCTGGCCACAATATATAAGGCATTCATCCGCCCAAAATTGGAGTGCAATGCCCACATCTGGTCAGGTGCGCCTAAAACATCTATGCACCTGCTAGATAGGATCCAAAACCGTCCGATAAAACTCATAGGTGATACTAATATCACTCAAACAATGGACACCCTCGCACACCGACGTAATGTCTCCTGTCTCACTTTGTTTTATCGCTATTTCCACCACCAGTGCTCCATAGAAATCACCAATAGTATTCCGCCCATTCAAACTTCCAACCGTAACACCCGTCTCGCTATGAATGCTCATCAGTATACCCTCAAGCCCATTTTCGGACATACCCTAAAATATCGTGATTCTTTCCTAATCCGTACAACTCGCTTATGGAATGCCCTGCCGATCTCTGTGTTTCCTGGTCGTTATAATTTACAAACATTTAAAAACAATGTACATCGGCACCTGTCTTTTCTTCCTCCTTAAATTTCCTTAGCCCGCACTGTGTACGTGTGAGGCAATTCGACTTACAAATTGGCGACCCAACGACTGGCCAAAAGCCATGTGACTCGCTTTTGGCATCACCCGGTGTGATGGTCCCTAAAAATGGTCAACAAATTCGAGTCTGTGTGGATTACCGGCAATTAAGTGCCATTACAACCCCAGACCGATATCCACTTGCAGGTGTTGACGATATTTTACATACTGCGAAAACTACCGAATACCGTCAGGTTATTGGAAAATCGAAGTTGATAAGAAAGATCAAGATAAAACCGCTTTGATCACCCCATATGGCACGTTCCATTTTAAACTCATGCCGTTTGGACTTCGCAATGCGCGAGCCACTTTCCATTAAGTCTGTTCAAGCCTCGGAGATATAAAAGGTCTTTCATTAAGTGCTTCCAATCTTTAAATTTAAATCAAACAAAGTGTGTGTGAGATATGTATTGAATATAACATCGGTTAAATGTCCTCCGCGTACTGCGCAGAAGTTTTCGTATTTCGAGATATTTCATGAGCTGACCTTAGAAAGTCCCTGCAATGGGTCTGTAGGAGGAGAGAGAAGAAGATTCGTCTTTTTTAGGGACGGGGTGGATAAATGCTGTTTTCCATCTGCTCGGAAAGAGTCGTGAAGAGTTAAATTATGAAAAAACTTGCGCAGTGGTTTTGGCAGCGAGGAAGTACACTTCCTCAAAAGAAGGGGAGATATACCACCTGGACCAGCGGGTTTGTGTATGTTAAGATGTGAAGATGCTACTACACGAGTGCGAGAGTTGATTCGTCCCATTGAAGATTCGACGCACTCAAGTGTAGGCGGAGACAAAGCATCATCTGGAGGTGTTGAGTTGGCAGCAGAATGTGCAGTAAGTAGATTGGCCTTGTCCAAGGAGCTGACAGGTGTCCGCATCCCAATGTCATTATACATATATGAGCGTTGGGATGCAGAATGAGGCGGAATTTGTAATATTTTTGACGAACGACCAACAATTCTTACTACGAGTACTTTTGGGACATTGTAATATGTTTTGCCTCAGTTGTTGGTCATATTGAGGCAGTCATTCCTGGCTCGGGTTGGTCTTGTAGGACCGAAAAAACATTTCTCTATTGCCTGAAGCCCTTGTCGATGGTCGTATCTTTTAGGCTCTATTTTTCAGCTGTATTTTCGAATCTTCGAAAGTATCTCTGTTTTGTAAGACGATGAAAGGTTCATATGTATTCGTATGAATTTTAAGCATCGTTTTGAATATTTTTACATACATAAGATTCCCTTAACACGATAAATCTCATAACTAACTAATATTTAGTTTTTCTACTTTAAATAGCATTCATGTTCAATGTCAGAATTTTCCATGGTTTTTTTTTCGAAATACTCTCATCGCACACGGTAACCCCGTCAAACACAAGTTGAGAGTTGGGGCTGATATTGAATACATTCTAACGACAGGAAGGATCCATGGCTAAATTATCGGTGCCGATGCAGATTTGGCGATATAGTGAGCGGAAGCTGAACAACCATAGATTCGCAGTTATTTTAAGTCAACTGACAACTTCATTTTTTTTTTTAATGAAAAATAAACAAACAATTTTATTTTTAAATATTAATAAATATATCAGTCACGTTTACATTCTTCTTATCTCACAAACTAGTAAAATTCTTATCACTAAACTTAAATTGTGGTTTTTGTTAATAAGTAGGTGAGTAATAGAACTGATCACATGTTATTTCACGTTTACAACATTCTGGGTAGTTAGCTTCTGGGTATAGGACCTTTCCTTCCTTGCATCCTTCCCTCATGCCTTGCTTCATACACCTAGTAATTGAAACGTGTCCATTTTCATAGCATGTAATCATTGCACATTCTCCTTTTGGATTCCTTGATAGCTCGCCTGGTGACATAATCAATGACTCATCAAGGGTACACTTTCCAGGGTATTCTATTTAAGAATAAATTTGATTTTGTAAAATTAGGAAACAAAATTGAAAGCGTTTATGAGAACTCACTTGGATTCCTGAACATGCCACCTTCAACGGACGCATTAGCTGCGGCGCAGAATACGACCAAAAGAACTGTAGCAAGGACAATTGACTTCATATTGATTTGTTGAGATATTTTTTAAAACTGAAACAATATCAAACAAATTTGTTAGCTTTATTTATATTGGAAAACAAATTCGAATTCAGAGTGAGATAAGATTTAAAAATTGTATTGTACATAATATTGACCCCTAGATACGGGTATGGTCAAATTTGAGACTGCCTCATTTTTGTGATTAGAACCAAAGAAGGGTGATACGAATTTCAGTCTCAAAATGACAATTTCTTATCAATTTAAATATTTGTCAGAAAAATAGGGCATTGAATAAATGAAGAGCATTGTAAGATGTGGAACAAGACGAAATAAATTTGACAATAAAAAATGTACGACTTTTCAAATTATAGCACAGATAAGTGGGTGAAACATTCAGATGACCAGAAATAGAGATTGTGGAATAGTTCTTTGAAAGCAGGACTTAGAAATAGAACAGTTCCAAAATAAACTGGAAAAAACAAACTAAGTTCTGTTGAAATCGATTAGACGACTATCTAAAATTTTAATGATGAAAAGACTCAGGAATTCAAATACAAATTGTAATCATCATGCGGATCACCCATCGGATTATGTGTAACGTCCAGTGAAGGATGAACTTCCGTATTACACAGTCAGGGTCTCGATTCTCGAGAATATTCTATAAATCCTCACATTGGCAATAACAAAATGTCAAGGAAGTGTATTCGCATTAAAAATATCTCATTTAATTGCTTCAAGCTTAATGGAATGACATGTACACGTATGTACATATATATTGTAGATAGAAACAGAGATGAATCTTTTGGTAATGCTTCAATCTTGGAATCTTCCACTTTGAATTTTTTATATGGAAATCAATTTTTTATGCGAAAAGAACCGAATTTTTTTGGAATAAATTACCAATCAGATGTTGTTGGATGTAGACGATTCCAAATCACTTTTATTATAATGAGTCAATAAATACGGTGTTAATCCGTTGCTTAATGGGCTGGCAGTTGTTGGTTTTTGTTTATTAATTAAATATGTAAGAGGCATGAAATAACAAAGGAAAGGTTTTATAGCCTCAAAACTTGTTCCAGCGTTAGCTTCTTAATTTGATTCATAACAGAACTCTAATTTATGAGTCTAGACAATTGAGTTTGAATCACCGACCGACCATTGAAAATGGAACAAATTTTTGTTCATAAATTTGAATAATTTTGGAGATCTCTTAAGAGATTTGGGTTAAAGCATCACTCAGTTGGATATGGGTATTTCTTACAAATGTAAGTGGTATCGACCACATCCTATTTGTATTTTACAAAAAAAAAAAATTTCTCCGCAGACCCTCTTATGAATACCCGGTCAATTCGGGCTATAAATTTAAATTCTCTTAAAACTTAATTTCTTTGAAAATAGTTTAATATGAATATCCTGGTTGTACTCAGGGAACTGGCTAATCTCATTGTCAGATATTTAATAAAAATGTAAATTTTAATTATCGTTCTATCGACGATTTTAAAATTAAATAATTTTTGTTAGTGTACTGCCACTTGTAACACGAGTACTTCCACAAAAATCGAAAGGACATTTTAAGGACATCTCTTATAAATCACTTTTAAGGAAATTTCAAAATTATAAAAATTATATTTACTTGTAAAAATCACGTTGGTTTGGTACACCAAAACTTTTGTTAATTCACCAAAGATATTTATATTTTAGTTTTATTTTTTAAATTTTAGTTTAAAACTTCTTGGTCGGCTTCTTTATATTGTGTTCTCTAAAAGGCTTCTTTCAAAAGATTCACTTTTATCTGAAACGTCTTCTGTAAGTGACTTTGTGATACTGTCGATATCAAACCAGAGCAGCTCTTTTAAACAATTTTCAAGTTCCGATTGACGACGATAAAAATAATTGATCCGCCTACCACCACGATATACCTGGCGACGAAATTCCGTGTAAGAATCCCCCCGAAATCAAGGAATGTGGGTATGACGTCAATTGTCTCGCTTTAAGATGTTCACCTTGGCGCGCGATTAATGCAAATTAGACTCTAACGAATTGGCAGCCCTGCAGCATTCCATCCAGATGAGATTTACACTTTATTTTTGCGATACCGGCTTCGATTCTCCGATTCTCCGATTCTCTGACTCCCCCGGCTTTGGATGGATCATTGATTTCATGCCCGCCCGATCTGGATCTTATTCATCAGCTGTTTTTGTTTACAAAATGATAAAAAAAAAGAGTTGATCTGTCATCATTGTTGTGGTTGGCTGGAGAGGAATGCGGATGGATGGCGTAAAAAAGCTTCGTCATTATCATATTTGGAAGCTTTCCCAAGTCAATAAAACGTCTTCGTCAATCCGAGATTCCCAAGCTTTAAATTGATGATAGAATTTTATTTTTATTTTTTTTACTTCATCGATTATTCCTGTGCGACCAATAGATCTTGATTAATTTGTTTGTTTTTGTTAAAAAGAAAAATATGCAATAGATTTCACACTAATTTTTGCTAATTAGTTTGGAGGAATTGTTTGAGCGGATTACTGTCACCATGTTACGTCAGTGTCTGTGGTCGGTGAAAGATTGGCGCCAAACTTTGTGGCATGCTGTTTTCTTAGATTTCTATTAATTTTGTTTGGTGATGCACCATTTATTATTTTTTTTTGTTTTCTAAATAATTTTATTTGCGGATCTGGTTATGTTCATTAAGTTTGTTAATTAGTTTTCATTTTTTGTTTTATATCTTTTTATATACCTATAGACGTCACTGTTTTTGGAAAATGTCAGCATGCACAAAGAATTTTTCTGATGATTATTAATTGAATTTTAAAAGATCCTGCTATTCTTCTTTTCGTTTATTAATACATTTTCATAGATTTTTTTTTTAATCTTGCTAAATGCATATATTATAATTGTTCAGTGGAATTTCTTTTAAACTGGTTAGGTTTCTGGGATAACCCAAGTGGGGTTGGTTTTTTTTTAATTTTTTAAACGGATGAAATCGGATGCTTCACAATAAACAGGGCTTTGACCAGAGCCTGTAATTTTTGAACTTATCTGCATCTGATTTCCTTTAAACGATTTTAAAAATCATGATTCACTTTCAACATTCGTATTCATCAATAAAGCATTTAAATTGACTTGTTTCGAAAAAAATGCTTCATCATCGGCTTACGCCGAGATCATTTACTTTTGGGTCCAGTCAGTTTGAACAAATTGAAATTGGAGTTACCCCAATAGATGGTACATGTCGATCTGTCGAGCAAAGGTCGCTAATTTTTTTTTGTATCTGATTATACAGTTATTCACCTTTGGAATTGATATATTTTGAAGAAATAGTTGGTACATTTATATGCACCTTGATAATTAAATGGGTAAAGTAGGCAAATCTTATTATGTGTAAGTGTATTCAAGTAACCAGAACATACAAATATATATCTTGTTAGTAAATCAAAAAAGAGTACGGGGCAGAAGAACGTGTACTCGTCCTATCCTTGCACTACATATGTTATATAATCACGTGTCCACTGTCTATAATTAAACCAAGATGAGGGTAATTATTTATCTTTTTTTCTTTTTTGCTGTCAAAATTGCATCATAACCCGTTTAGAAAAAGCGATGACGTCTAAACGGGATTGTAAAGATAAGATTGTAGTGGAATACTTACGAAATAATCAAAAGGCTCGGCTCCGGGCCAAAGCGTTGATGTTCATACGATTTACATGTCTAAGTCATATGAGCTTATGTGCCCCTTTTGGTGAGATGAATCCCGTCCAAATTTCGTAATATATTGTAATATAACTCACATGCGCCCAAGGCACTTTCCAATTTCCTGTATGTTCCTTATACTGAAATCTCTCAGTGTTTCGTATAGAGATGAGTAAGCGCTTCAATATTAGTGTGTACTACAATATATCAGCGCCGAGTACTTGCAGCTTCATGCGAGCATATGCCAGACACTCACAGTACCGTTATCACTTTCACAGCTAACGCGAAGTGCCTAAAACACCAGTAAGCAGTTTTTAGTCTTTTCTACTTTAGAGCAGGTTAAAGATAAAATAAAAATCCTCATAGATGATTATTCTGCTGGCCCTGATGATCTTTCCCCTATATTTTTAATAAAATATAGCCCAACCTCTTACAGCTCTCTTTAAGCTTTCTATCACCCAGGGATTATTTCCCTCGACCTGAAAAAGGTCTTTTATTATTCCCCTACATAAAAAAAGGCCGAAAAGGCGATATTTCTAACTATCGACCAATTGCTAAACTGTCCTGCATACCTAAGCTTTTCGAGAGCATTATTTATGACAATGCTTTTCCATTGTAAACCTACTAGATGGAGTGAAAAGTGATCTCCTTGGAAATTAAAAAAAATTTATTTTTTTTAAATGTTTTTTATATTATGCAATATAGTCCTCTTTTAGTTTAGTAATTTTCCGGAAGGTCTGCAAAATACTCCTCCGTGGCGTCGATGATTTCCTCTCGTGAGCTGAATTCTTTATTGATGAGCCATCTTTTGAGTTTTGGGAAAAGATAATAGTCCGAGGGATCCAAATCCAGTTACCAATCGACGCCAAAAGTGCGCCTGGTTCCGCATCAGCAAGTCCAAACACTCTTTCGAAGTGCTCTCGCGTTCGTGTTTTTGGTCATGCGCGGCACCTAGCGGCAGGATAACTTTTTCATATGCAGGATATTGCCCAAAATATGGCATGTGCGCTCAGTACTAATCTTTGTGGTATCTGCTGGCTGGCGCTCCTTCACTTTCCGGTCAGCCAACACCATTTCATGTATTTTTTTAACATTGTTTTCTGTAACCGCATCGGAAGGCCTGCCGCTGCGGACTTGATCGGTAGTGGAGTTGCGGCCACCACGAAACTCTCGAACCCAATATTTGACGGTGTAATCTGACGGAGCATTAGCCCCATAATATTTATTCAACTTTTCTTTTGTTTCCTTCGCCGTTTTGCCTCTCAAAAATTAATGTTTTAGGAGAGAACGAAAATCGTTTTTGTCCATACTCTACATGATGCCAAACACGTCAACAGCAATCAGCTGTCAAAACAAAACTAAAGATAGTATCGCACTGAAATTTGGTATGTCTGCCTAAATATGAATGGACTTCAAGGCACCATAACCTTTTTTGCAGCAGCAGCGCATTCTGGCGGTCAAGGAGGTCACCTTTCACTCCATCTAGTATAGTATTGTTTCCCAAAACCAGCACGGATTTCTCAAAGGTAGATCTACGACCACCAACCTAACGGAATTCGTATCAAGCACTTTATGTGCACTGGAATCTGGAAATGAAGTTGATGTAATTGCCACCGATTTCAGCAAAGCCTTTGATAGGATTTCATATGATATAATCCTTCTGAAATTAAAAGCTCTTGGTTTCCAAATAAACTTTATAACATGGGCTCAATCATATTTAAATGAAAGACATTACTATGTTCTATTTAGGTCCATGGTTTCTGATCAAATGAAAGCCTCCTCTGGTGTTCCTCAAGGCAGCCACCTTGGTCCCTTATTATTTATTCTGGTCATTAATGATGTTGATTGTATCATTAAAAATTCATATCTGTTTACGCAGACGATATGAAAATCTTTAGATATACCATATATCTTCTTCCTCAGACAGCCTACCACTGCAGGAAGATCGTGACAGATTTTATACCTGGTGTCGGAAGAATTGTCTTGAGCTTAACGCCAATAAGTGTCAGGCTATAACGTATACCCGTAAGCGGACCACTACTTCACCTCGATGCGATCTAATCTTTAATCTGCCTGTTCCCTTAGTGAATGAGTTGCGTGATTTAGGTGTTATCTGTGTTAAGGAACTCAATTTTCGTTCTCACATTGATAATATAATAAAAAAAGCCAACTCTGCCCTTGGCTTAATCAAGCGCTGGTCTAAGGAGTTTTCCAATCCTTATGTTACCAAATCTCTTTACATAACCTTTGTTAGGCCTCTTCTTGAATATGCAAGCCAAGTTTGATCACCATACTACAGAACACACATCCTCCGGATAGAAGCTGTTCAACGCAGGTTTTTACGATTTGCTTTACGTGGTCTTCCCTGGGACTGACCGACTGAAACTTATAAATTTACAACCCTTTTCTAAACGTCGAAAAGTTGCCGACATTCTCTTTATTCATCAAATTTTAGTTAGTAATATCGATTCTCCTTCTTTACTTCAACTTATTTCTTTTAACACCAACCCACGCAATCTTAGGTCTGTGCCACTTTTCCGGCTCAATGTTCACGGAACGAATTACGGGCACTTGGAGCCAATGTCTAGAATGCTTCGTAAAGTTAACGATATTTTGCCTGTTAACGATATTTTGCCTCTCTTCGACCACCATCTCAACAAAGTCTCTCTCAAGAACATTATTATTTCCACCTATGCCTCACGTCCTAACTTTTTTTTAACCGCTCCCACCCTTTAGTTTTAATTTAGTTTTAAGTGAAAATTGTTAGTTTTAAGAATAAGCTTGCAATAAGCATTAATAAATCTGTCCGGAGTTCGGACCGCAAATCAAAGTTGCTGACATCTTAGAGACGTGGGGAAGGATTCTTTTGGTCTGCCTGCAACCTTTGGAGTTATGTTGTACTAAAATTTTAGCTTGGTTGGTATAAATGAAGACTGTGTTTACTCGTACATGTCTACGCTTTTGCTTATTCTGAGCAACATGTTGCTAGAAAAGTGACGTATTGAGTTATTTGTTGTTAAGAGGCTTTAAAACACATTTAAATGGATGCACGCCACAATGTCATATACAGATATGCCCATATGAAACCCAACTGTCAATGGAAGTCCTAACGCAAGTTCAGGTGCTGAAAAGCTCTAGCAAGTTGATAATGACCTGGGACCGAAACGAGACTCAATGAACTCAGCTTTCCACTGCGTTCAGTGAACTCTTCCATTCCCGAATTAGGTTGAGGCTTTAAGCTCATCTGGACTGTCGCTACCGATGCAAATACTTCACTCCCTCCACCGGTTCTTCCCAATATAGTTCGTTGCTTTCAAGACTGCGTATGAGTATATCTCCGCTTCGCAAACAGATGCAAGTTTTATCAACGATTTTCGTCCTTCAGAAAGATATCAGCGTCGCATTCTTAATTGTCTTTAGAGGTATCCTTGGAGATACGACTTATTAGACACTGAGGTGGCAAAGTGCATCTGTCAAAGTGGAAGCAAAAATTTATCTCTAGATTAAAAGATAGTAAAATAAAGTGTTCAAAGTACAAATAAATATAGAGAACCCATTCATTTTGTAAATTAAGAAAAACTCTATCTCAATAAATTAAAAATTTGAGTAAGTTTTTAGCTCCTCAGCTACTTTTAACTAAAGAAAAACTTACGTTGAGAAAGTAACCTATAAATGCTCAAAAGAAGAATATCCCACACCTCCGAAGAATACCCATGAAACGAAAAACGCCACCTAAACCTGAGTAATCCGAATCAAAACTCGCTATGGAATCTTCTACTGATCTGAGTGTTTGGAGAATGCAAGAAATTCTTCTTGGAAACAACATAAAACTTGTTGAACAGTTGGCCTCAAAGTGCGCAAGAAGATCTCGAACGAAAAGTTATCTATCTGAAAGAACATAATAAACGACTCGAGATTCAGTTTGACCAACTTCTACAGAAGAGCACTGAAACAAATCTTATAGTTCACCTGCCTATTGGAGATCATACTGACATGAGGGAAAAAGCAAAAACTATTTACGCCAGTTTGGTTGACTCAGCTCCGAACCAAGTCGTTGAGTCTGCGTATGGGATACATAGCACAAAAAAATCAACCATAATTCTTAAAATGAGATCCAGAGAGATTGCTTGGAACGTAACGAAGACTGCTATCAAATTGAAGGGTACCAAAATAAGCATCCACAAGGAGCTACCCTTTAACGTAAGACAACGTCGGACAAAAATGATTCCCATCATGAAGGAGCTTCGTCAAAAAGACGCATTAGTAAAGATTTCTTTACGGGATGATCACCTGCATATTGCCCAGAAAGTCTTTACTTGGGATTCTACGCTTGGGTTGAGATGTGGTGGAAAAAGACATTGGTGGAGACATTTCAATAAATGACAATATTTTTATTAATAAAATTAAAAATACGAACAAAACAGCTGCAAAAGAAAACACATTTCACAAAACCTCAAATCTGACAGGTAATGTCAATCACAGCAGTGATGCCGAATTTAATGCAATGCCAATTGAGGAAAAATCTCTGAGACTACCCACAAGCTCTAAGACGGTTGTACACGAGATCTTTTCGGAGCACATGCCCCTGGAAGTAACTCTCAATTTTGCTGCCGCCAGCAACTATGATAACACGAAGCCCCTAAGACTTTTGCCAAAATTTGTTTAGAACAACCGAACACTCGAAACCTATCAGCGAAACATGAATGTAAACACGCAGCATTATACAGCCGATATTGAGGCTTTAACAGAAATCATAAAAAAATCCATTCCGCAACACAAGGACCCAAAAACCTATAAAACATATAAACAGAAATGGTTTGATTCAGATTGTTTGAGAGCAAGAGACAAATCCTTTAAATATTTGAAATTTTTGAGAACGAATAACTCCAACATTTTCAAAACGCTTTATCGAGATGCCGACAGGGAGTACAAGCGCATGTGTCATAGCAAAAAAGTAACACTTGAACAACAACATATCACGCGTATAAACACCTCACAGTCCTCGGCGCAGTTCTAGAGAGCTGTTAAGTACATAAACGGATGTACGTCAAACATCTCCTTGTTTCTTGAATCCCCGCAACTTAGGACTCACTTAGATAAGCTTCTCAATTCCGCACTAACCTCCCCACTATTTCAATATGCTACCCCTCTACTCATAGAAGAAAAATTAGACTCTACATTTACTCTGGAAGAAGTCGAAGAAGTTATAAACAACTCGAAATCAAACAAAGCACCAGGTGTTGATCGCATCCCGGTCGAATTTTATAAAAATTGCACAAACGAGTTTCTAAATTCTCTCACAATAATCGAATCGTTGATTCTACAAATGCCCCTGATGCATCCAAGAAACCAATCATCTTCCCACTTCATAAGTTAGGCGATTACAAAGACCCGAAGAACTACAGAGGAATCACATTTTTGAACACTTCAGCCAAACTACTATACTTGCCGCATTGATATATAAAAAATTATACGAATGGGTTCAAGAAAATAACATTCTTAAAGAATTCAAAGCTGGATTTAGAAAAGGTTATTCTACAATCGACCAAATATTCTGCCTAACTAATATTGCTGAATCTTACAAGAACAAAAAAAAAAAACACGCTGTACGTATTCTCTGTAGATTTTCGAGCAGCTTTCGACACAATATCACGTAAGCAGTCTTTTACAAGCTTTCCAAAATCGCTGTATCTAGCAAAATCATTCAAATCTTGGAGCTTTGCACGTGAATAATGTTGCGTACGTGTGGGATTGGGATTTAATCTCTGAAGAATTTAAAACGTCAATGGGTGTTACACAAGGCTGTATTCTAAGTGCACTACCTTTTATATTATACATTAATGATATAACCGATGAGGTTAAAGGTGGAATAAGGTTCTGCAATGTAACAATCCCGGCATTGACGTACGCGGATGATATCGTCTTTCTGTGTGACACTATCCAAGGTATGCAGTTAATGATAAACAGACCTAGTGCATATTGTAAATGTTGGAATCTCACTATTAGTCTTGATATTGAGAAATCAAAAGTTATGATATTTAGAAATGCAGGAGGTCGTTACTCGCGTTTGGAAGAGTGGGAGTTAGACTGTGAAGAAATTGAAGTTATATCCAGATACAAATATCTAGGTATCGTGTTAATGCCTCCATTAAGTTTAAAATCGCACTTTGGTGAAAAATTAGCTGATGCTAAAAGAGCTATCTGTGTAATTTGTGAATGTTGTTTTAAAAACAATTATGTATCGCTAAGTCAAAACAAACCTTGTTCCACTCGAGTGCAGCCTCGATAATGCACTACGGAGCTCAAATATGGGGTTACAAACGCTACGATGAGGTCGTCGCTACTTCTTGAAGAATATATTCCGGCTACCAAAAAAAACCCTTTACTCTATATTTTTTTCTTTTATAATGTGCTCGCGATCAAGGGGTTTTTATACCCCTAAAAAGTTCGCACACAGAGCGGGCGAAGGAATTTAGTGAGGAAGAAAAGACAGGTACCGATGAACATTGTTTTTAAATGTTTGTAAGTTATAACGGCCAGGCAACACAGAGATCGGCACGGTATTCCATAAGTGAGTTGTACGGCTTAGGAAAGAATCACGATATTTTAGAGTACGACCGAAAATGGGCTTGAGGGTATACTGGTGAACATTCATAGCGAGACTGGTGTTACGGTTGAAAGTTTGAATGGGGGGAATGCTACTGGCGATTTCAATGGAGCATTGGTGGTGGAAATAGCGATAAAACAAAGTGAGACAGGAGGCATTACGTGGGTGTTCGAGGGTGCCAATTGATTGACTGATATTAGTATCACCAATTAGTTTTATCGCACGGTTTTCAATCCTGTCTAGCAGGTGCAGGGATGTTTTAGGAGCACCTAACCAGATGTGGGCATTGTACTCCAATTTTGGGCGGATGAATACCTTATATATTCAGGCCAGATCAGATGGTGTGAAATATTTCTTACACCGCTTGAGGAAACTTAGACATTTCGCAGCATTTTTGACGACATCGAATATGTGGTCATTCCAATGTAAGTTGTCACTGGCGCATATACCGAGAATGGAAAGTTTATCTGTTTCGACGATGCAAGTGCCATTCATGGATAATGGCTGGGTGTTTAAATTTCACTTTAACACAATGCTGTGTTTTGGAAGCATTAAATTCCACTCTGTTGATAGTTCCCCATTTGGTTATGCTGTTAATATCAGAATTTAATGAGTTTAACATACCGTGCCGTTCCCGTTCTACAGCCAAATAGCAGGGGCGTGAGTCCGGGAACGAATATGAATTGGATTAGAAGTACCAGACAAGAGAACATTAATGAAAATTAAAAAGAGTGTCGGAGACAGAACGGAGCCCTGGGGCACACCAGCATTTATTTTGTGAATATCTGACTTGAAACCGTCCAAGACAACTTGAATTGAACGTTCCGAAAGGTAATTTCTCATCCATTGAAGAAGAGAGCCATCGATCCCAAAAGCACGCATTTTCGACAAAAGAGCCTGATGCCAAATTCTGTCAAATGCCTTAGAAATATCAAGTGCAACTATCTTGCTTTCGCAAGATTGATGTATGCTTTGGTTCCACTTTTCGGTGAGACATGCCATAAAATCACCAGTGGACCTATTCCTACGAAAACCATATTGCCGGACATTGAGAAGTTTTCGTGTTTCGAGATATTTCATGAGCTGACGGTTTATCAGCGTTTCCATGACCTTTTAGAGAAGGGACGTAAGTGCAATCGATCTGTAGGAGGAGAGAGAAGATGATTCGCCTTTTTCAGGGACGGAAAATGCTGTTTTCTATCTGCTCGGAAAGAATCCTAAAGAGTAGGATTGATGAAAAAGCTTACGCAGTGGTTTTGCCAGCGTGGAAGAACACATCTTCAGAAGAAGGGGAGATTTGCCGTCTGGACCAACGGATTTATGTATGTTGTGATCTTTAAGTACTGTTGCAACTACACGAGTGCGAAAGTGGATTCGTCCCATTGAAGATGCTACGCACTCAAGTGTAGGCGGGGACAAAGCACAATCTGGGAGTGTTTAGCTAGTCGCAAAATGCGCAGCAAGCAGATTGGCCTTGTCCAAAGAGCTGAACCCGAGTGAGTCGATTCGATTTCGTGTACAGCAATTGAAGCTATGCCCATCCACTTTGTGAAAGATTTTACGGAAAAATCTTGGCGTAAAAGCTTATCAGATCCAGCTTGTGCAACGCGTCGTAGGTTCAGTGAATGGGCCAAAAACATGATTCAGCTTGATCCTCATTTTCAAAGCAACATTTTGTTCTCCGATGAGGCCCATTTTTGGTTAAATGGATATGTAAACAAACAAAATTGCCGAATTTGGAGTGTAGAAAACCCAGAAGCCTTTGTCGAAACGCCCTTGCAACTATTAAAACTCATTGTTTGGTGTGCTTTATGGGCTGGTAGAATCATCGGCCCATATTTCCTTAAGGACGATGCCGGCCAGAATGTTATTGTCAATGGAGAGCGCTATAGAAACATGATTTCTGACTTCTTCGTTTCTCAGTTGAATGACAGAGCTTTGGTTTCAACAAGATGGCGCAACATGCCACACGGCGCGCGATACCATCAATTTATTGTGGGAAACATTTGCTGAGCGCATAATTTCGCGTAATGGACCTGTGAACTGGCCTCCAAGATCCTGTGATCTCACACATTTCGATTACTTTCTTTGGGAATATGTGAAGTCACTAGTCTATGCCGATAAACCAGAGACGTTGGACGATTTGGAAATCAACATTCGCCGTGTTATTGTTGATATACGGACCCAGTTGCTCGATAAAGTTGTCGAAAATTGTACTTCACGATTACACTTCATTCGAGCTAGCCCTGCCACGTATTTGCCTGATATGGTATTTAAACACTAATGGCATAAAATGATCTATTAAATAGAGCTAATATCATAGACGTTAGCTTCAAGTGCTTTATTTCATATTGAATTTGTACACCTCTAAAAAAAACACCCTTTATATTGAGGCAGCATCAGATGAAGACATGTATTTCTTGCATCGCTTGAGAAGACATAGATGTTTCGCAACATATTTGACTATGTAATCAATCCAATGTAGGATGTCAATGTCATTGCCACACATACCGAATGGTATGCCATTCATGGATAGCGACTGTTTGTTGTAATTTCGCGCACATTCGCTATGTACGAACACCTCAAAGGTGCACAAAATCACTTGTGCGCGCGTCAATTACAATATATAAAAAAAAAAACAGCATTTCGTTTTGGAGCAATAAATTCTGTTCTGTTGCTGTTGGTGGTCCTCCAATTAGTAATGCTGTTAATATCGGAATTTAGTGAGCTCTATATACGCTGTCGTTCCGGACACTATACCGGGAACGGATATGAAAAGCAGAAAGTTATGTCGTCAGCAAAGACAATTTACTCAGTTAGATACTTGAAGTCGGCCAAGACGATACAAATGAAACGTTTCGAAAGGTAATTTTTAATCCATTGAAGAAGAGATCACTTGATCCCATTATCGCTCAAAGAACTATTCTCTCGAAGCAAGCAAGTCCAGGCTTCCGCACTCAACTGTAAAGATTTCTCAGTTGCCCCCCTAGTCTAAAAAATGCCGATTGATAGGAATCTTTCTATTCGTGATGAATTCAGTAACGTTGTTGTTGGGTCTACAGCCTATTTAGACAAAGTCTTTTACCACATCAAAGCCACAGAGCCTTTGCAACGCAGTTTGTCGTCAGCATGTACTTTTTTTCAATGGCTGGAATAGTACCACTGGATTTTATTGAAGTATGTTATTGAAGGAATCACATGACAGCCGGTCACCTGTCAAATGTGTTGGAGGTGCCATTACCATTGCTTCTCATTAGCAGTTCATCTCCTCAAGAACCTCTATTTATCCGCAGTTTGGAGTGTGCTATTCAGCGATTGATCAGGAAATTTCTCACTCTCCCATAACTTGGATTAGCCCAGCAACGAAACAATCAGATTCGTAATGTAATACTTGCCTTGCCTCGCAATGGTGGTCCTCAGTAATTGGCAAGGCAATAGCAAAGGCATGCCCGACTAGTAACATAATACTGCCTTATGCCGTCATAGGGTTCACAACCCTATACGGAAGAGATGAAAAAGATGTGTCGAAACAACTAATGGCCTCGGATAATAACTTATTCACTGTTGATGACCCTTGCAAACGTTTAAAGGACAATGACATTTGCACGTGGAATGTTCGGACTCTTAACAGGCCACGTGCAGCCGAGCAATTAGTAAAGGCCCTTGACTGGTATCACCTAGATATCACCGACATACAGATAAAAAGAGGATGAGAAACTGCAAGATACGAATATATACTCGTAGTACTATGGCGTTTGCTATAGGGAAAAAAGCGTGGTGTTATTCGGATACAAATTTATCATATGCGTCAGACTTAGACAAGAAATCTTGAGCTTCCGATTGTGAGCGAACGTCTTATGACAATCCGCATCAAGGCTAAATTCGCTAACAAGAACAATGGCACCAAAGAATATATCTACGAGCTCCTCGACACAGCATATCAGCTATGTCCTAAGAATGATATTAAAATCATACTAGGCAATTTTAACGCCAGGATAGGAAAGAAAGATATTTTTGGTAGGACAGTTGGTAACCACAGCCTGCACAACATCATGTCTGGCAGCGGAGTTAGGATTATTAACGAAATATCACTGTAGTAAGCAGACGGTTTCCTCCTCTCAATATACAATACATAACTCATGGAGGTCTCCGGTTCATGAAACGCTAAATCCAAATGTTCCGAACCTTCGGAGTAGCCAAAATCGACTCGAAGCATCACCTTGTTGTAGCTAAAGTTCGGCGCCACAATAAGGAACTACTGTAAGGAGTTATAACGTAGAAAACCTGCAATCGCAAGAGACCACCAAAATCTTCACCGAACGCGTATTCGGAGTTGTTATGCTGCCAGCATGAAGTACAGAATACCAGTGGGAACGCTGCCAACATTCTATCTGAGACGCGGGAACCAATATACTGGGTTTCTTCCAACCACCATCAATAAGCCCCTGGTTTGATAAAGAATGCCGGCAAGCGCATGCAGCTAAACAGCAAGCGTATAAATCGGCGCTGCAACAAAGGACAAGAGCCGCTAGTGAGCTCTACGAGCAGAAGAGGTGGTAAGAACATCGGCTTTTCCAGAAGAAGAAAAAGTAGCACGAGAAGCGCGCGATCGAAGGTATTGAGATTTGTACTCCAGGAATAACGTATGGAAGCTTTATCAATGAGTAAAAAGAACGTGTCAAGGCAAGAACACCCGTATAGAAACCTGTAGAGATGAAGGAGGTGACTCTACTAGTCACAGTTGATGCTGAGAATGGCGATGAACGCTAACATCCCGCTGTTTGGCAGAATAAGCCAAAACTTCCGTCCACATAACCAAAACGATTTCAAACCAAGAAAGTCCACAATCGACCAAATATTCACACTCCGCCAAATCATGAAAAAAACTCAGCCGATAGCTACCAGTTTTTCGTCGATTTTAAGGCCGCATATGACAGCATTTATAGAGCTGTGTGTGTTTTGGAAGGGACAAATTCGTCAGCGTTTTCTGAATTATGATGGAGAAAGCTCGCTGTTCCGTCAAAATCGGTAACGAGTAACCGAGACCTAAACATCATCTGACTTCTTTGACATTGTGCTTGAAAGAATTGTGCGGAACTCAGAAACGAGCACTGGAGGCACTAGCTTTCAAAAGTCTGTGCAACTACTAGCGTATGCTGATGATATTGACAAAATTGTGAGCTAGTAAGGAACTTTGCCTACTTTGGTTCTACTATAAATTCTGCCAACAACAACTCAGCAGAAATAAAACGAAGAATCGCTCTCGTCAATCGCTGTTTCTTTGGGCTAGAAAGTTAATTGAGTAGTAAGGCCTTACAGGGAACAACTAACGAGATTCTACATATATAAGACTTTGATCATCCCAGTTCTACTTTATGGCGCTGAAGCATGATATCAATCAAAAGCGGATGAAGATATCCTAGGTCGCTTCGAACAATATTCGATACCGAGCCTTGGAGGAGAAGATTCAACGATGAACTATACGTGCTGTACAGTGACGTCGACCTAGTCAGAAAACTGCGCATCAATTTTCTAAGATAGCCAGTACATATAGAGGAAACGGATGCCAATGCTCCGTCCTGAAGGCCTTACGTTTCGCATACAAGTAGAAGGAGACCTTAACCAACTGGAGGTGGAAAGCTAACAGCCAGGCTAACTGGAGAGGCTTGTTATGCTAAAAGTTAAGAATAACCTGCCAAGTACGAGTATGTACTAATAATCACTATAATACACGGTGCCCGAAAAATTTATTGTAGATGATGGAGTTTGGCAGAGGATATACAAAGCAAGCATGGCTTTAAAGATCTAGAAGGGTTAGTGTAGCTAAAAAAATAATCGCAGTTCACTAAGAGCTTTGAACTGCTACCTCTGGTATACTGGACATTCTGTTTCATTTAAAATCCCTCAACATATGTAGAAGGCGAAAATGCTGTTCAGTAATTGGTATACCAAAAATGCCGCACCATTGGTCGTATGCTGAACAAATATTTTATTTTTTTTTGGTAGAGAGGTGAAACTCGACATACTTGCGGACACCGGAGAGACTTACGGCAGTATGAAACTCGTGCAATGGATTTTTTGAACTAACTGGATACTCACTGAAACCCCCCTCTTGTCGCGTGGCTTTAATCTACCCTGGAACCGCGTTAGCGGTAGAGCCCCCTTCGGGTTCTTAAAAATTCGGGGCAGGAACGAGGAGACTCATCACTCAGTCTTAAAGAGTAAAGACGCTTATCTCAAGTACCCCAATGGATACCACTTTATCTTATCGGTGGGCTTCTATTCAGACCTCCCAAACCGACTGTTTGCTCCGGTGTTTCGCTCTGCTGGCAACCGGGAGGTGTCAGAGATATGCACAGCCAACTTGATTTGGCTTTGTATTAACCATATCTACGCGTGAAGAGCCGCAGGCCCTTTCAGCCCTTGTTCTTCCCTTTTCGTTTCCCTTATTATCGACGGTTTGTATGCGCCCACAGTCCTCCATGCACCAAGCTGATCCCCTAACGGATCTCGTTGCTGATGCCACCTTCATCGTAGTCTCATTTAGATCATACTTTCACTGTCATGACGTATAGATATGAGTTGAACTGCTCGTGTCCCAAGTGAAGCTGGGTAAGATAGTAATTCATCTCACCATGACGCTCCAGCCAAGGACTCATCACCAGTATGAGTCGGTGTATCCACCTTCCGACAACCTCGTCATCCTATTCCTACTGCTAGCATACTAATCTTCTGAACTTCCAGTACTTCTCCTGTCGCTATTTTGTTCGGATTCAAGAGACAGAAATTTATCTCTACGCTCCCGAGCCAGTAACACGACGGTCATGGCTCTCGCGATCACCATAATGGCTGGCGGAGACCGTACCGTAAGCGTACGAGTTGCGCCAATGCAAGTGGCATTTGGAGACCCCAAATTTTGTCTGAAAAATTGTCGGCTGACACTAGTACCCTTCTTTTGGCCTCTAGAGTTAGAGTGGTGAAGGAGAACGGATTTGAGGAAGGAAGTGGTGCGGTGGAAGTCAAAGACGCTAGGGTTTGAATTATTTTTTCGTAGCATACGGGAGATTGGTTCGTTCGCGCCATAGGAGGTGTGGTGGGTTGGCAGATAGAAGAGACGAGGGGTACGTAGATTACGAGGGTTAGTGTTGAGGAAAATAGAGTTGTGAAGGGACGTGCATTCAACGTGACCTTAAAGGAGTCGATGAATGAAGAGAAAGTCGGTTTTGATAGGGAGGCAGCGTAAAAGGATCGTTCCAGGGCAAACCTCGAAGAGCAAATCAAAGAAAACGGCGCTGGATGCTTTCGATTCTCGAGATATGAACGCAATGATATGGGGACCATACTTGACTGGTGTACTCTAGGAGGGGACGAACAAAGGTAATATAGAGGGACCTGGTCACGTAGGGGTTGGTGAATTCTTTGGACCATCGTTTTACAAAACCTAGTGCAGAGTTGGCTTTAAGGATTATCTCATCCATATGTAAACGGAAGTTGAGCTCCCTAACACACAAAATGCCGAGGTCGCGAAGAGATTCAACGGAGGAGATAGGTAGAGTACGGGAGGAGATTGGTGCCGCTTATGTGAAAAGATCATGGATTGGCATTTGGCGATATTAAGTTTCAAACAATTTTTGAGGCATCAGATCGAAAAACTTCAAGGTCTTGTTGAATGAGGAAGGAGTCATGGGGAGAGGAAATGGTTTTGAAAAACTTGGTTTCGTCGGCGGAAAGGGAGACGGACGAGTGTTGATGGTCCTATGGAGATCATTTATGTTTAATATAAAAAGAAGGCGACCGAGATGGCTGCCTTGAGGAACTCCAGAGGTGGCCAAAAATGAAGCCGAGTGAGCTGACCTAAAGCAAACACTGTAAAAACGGTTTTCGAGGTAAGAGGATATCCAATTTAACAGTATGGGTACAAAGCCGAAGGCAGACTATTTGAAGAGTATTAATCGATGAGAGATTTTATAGAAGGCTTTTGCTAAATTCGGTTGCAACTACATCGACTTCGTTGCCGTTCTCTTGGGCAGAGATGGCAAAGGATACGAATTCAACGAGATTTGTGGTGGTTGACCTACCCTTTAGGAAGCCATGTTATCTAGGGGAAATAAGTGGTTTGCATTGGAAGCTTAGAGCTTCTTACAAAATGCTTTCGAGGAGTTTGGGTATATGGGAGAGTTTAGCGATTCGACGATAGTTTGTTATTTCGTTCTTCGATCCTTTTTTGTGGATCGGGGTTATGAAGGAGGTTTTCCAAACCTGAGGAAATTCTCCTTGTGAAAGGGATAGACGAAAGAGATCAGAAAGGGCAAGGGAAAGAGACGAATAACATTTGGTGTAATTTATATTCAATATAACATTGGAGAAGTTCAGTAAGTAACTAAAATAGGATGGATCTGGTACAAAGGAGTCGTTGGTGAAGGTTTGTTTAAAAAAGGTGGCAAATAGGTTGGAATTGGTGAGTGGATCGGTTGATGACTTGTGACCTTGACCTTGCATTATTAAGGTAACGCCGGTAAAGGGAATCGTAAAGTTCGGTGAAATGAAAATAAGCACAATGATAGTTGGAATAATCGGAAAAAGATCTGGTACGCAGGAAAACAGCCCATAACTTGTTTCTCTTATTTCGTAAGGAACGAAGCTTGCGATTATACCAGGGAGGACTAGTAGATGATGTTTTAAGGTGGGAAAACGGAACGTAAAGGCAAAAAAAATTAAATATTTCTTTATAAAAAATGGATAAGGCATCATTTACACTTAATTTGTGAAAGTTAAAGAGAGATCTGCTAAGATAGTGACTGATTTTTTGAAAGTTTGCTTCATGAAAGTCGTAGGATGAGAGAGTTGTGGGGGAGTGGACTAGAAAGAAAAGTTATGAAAAAATGAAAGTAGAAGGGGAATCGCCCTGGCCCTCCGATGCATTTCTAGGACAATTCCCTACGTTAACAGCTTTTCCCTTTATCCTTCCGTTGTGTCTTCACTTTGTACTCATTTTGTTGAGTTAAATGCGTTCGTATGGTGGAGTGTGACCACGATGCCGGCACTTCTCGTTTTATTGGGGGATCTGCCAAGCCTGCAACCACGGCAACTGCCATACACGATTTTCCCTGCGTTATCCAGCATACAACTCGGTCGAAATGACGGCGGAGTCAGACACCTCCAGGAAACATTGACTATAACATTGACTATTTCAGATGAAAATAATGACGATAAAATTCTTGTCCAAAGATGAATTTGATAAGATAATGATATCAAGCTCCATCTGAGAGCTCCCTTCTTCAATGATCGTAATGGTTCGACTAATACAAACATTTGAAATTTCTTATGCTTAATCAAAAACTGCAAATTGTTCAGTACATAGAAAGAAAACTTCCCCAAGCCTCACGTAGTATCACAATGGACTTTGGATCAGGTTAAATATCTGGGCTTTTCCTTGACGAAGCTAAATTTATTTTGAATAATCAAACATGTAGACTTCTGACGTCGTCAGAGCTACCCCTAGAAGTGATACCAGCGGACTATAACATTGCTGAAAAGCTTGCAATAGCAATTATCTTGGTGGCTGTATAAGTGTTCTAAGTAGGAATAATAACAAACAAGATGCCAGTAATACTGACAAATATTTTATACAAGTCGTTTTTCTAAATAAAAGTAAGTAGAGCTGACTTTTATGGACAAGCTAAGTTGTTAACTCCATCCCACCAAATAAGACGAGTATTATTTATTGCCCCTGTGGATATGGAATCCATAAGACAATAAGACTTGAAACAACAATTACTTGTTCAGCAAATTACTCAATGTAGGACTCAATTTTTGTAATTGTTTAACACTTACTGACTAACTGATATTTTAAGATTTTATTGTTCGTTATTTTTTTTAAAGAATCATTAGCACTTCACAATTGCGCTTTAACTGGCTGCATTTATCTCAGTTCCAAAAACGGAAATGCGTAATTCGGTTCGTATATAAAAAGCTTTTGAAGGTTAACATTAACTGACCGCAGATTTAACGAGCCTGAAATAAATCGAAGAAAAGCAAATTGTCGTTTTTTTTTATCACTCATATCCGGAAGTTAATTTATGGAGATATTTCAGGCATACCGTGGGCAGACAGAGTACTTAAGTGGCATTTGTGGCCATGAATTTTGTGGATCCTGTTTTTTTAAGAAGAATGACTGCAAAAATTGTATTGTTAAATGAAGAGTTACCATTTAAGACTTATCATGAGGTTATTTATCATGTTTATGGGAAAATTTGGTTACTCTTTAGTAAATATGTATAGCTCTTCGTATAATATAGGACCTTTTTTCCGAGGACCCTTTTTGAAGGTGGAGACATCAGCTGATGTACAGCCTAGAGCTATTGCTGGCTCGATAGGATAAGAAGTGAGCACTAAATCAACACAGCCTTCCACAGAAACCGATAAAATTGAGGTTAAACCTTTTCGGCAGTACTTCGCGCCATACGAGGGGCGTTCAATATATTCTCGGTATCGATATGAAGGAAAATGCGAATTCAATTTAAATTGTTTTTATTTTTCAATATGATCTCCCCTAACATCAATGCATTTGTTACATCTTGAGATAAGCTTTTTTAAACCCTCAAAATAATAAATTTCCTCTTTCTCTGCAAATTACCGACTTGAGTTCTTCATCATCCGAAAATCTTTTTCCACGAAGAAATTTTTTCAAATCCGGAAACTGGAAATAATCACTAGTGTCAAGGTCTGGACTATAGGGTGGGTGTTGGATTTCTTCGAAACCACAATCTCGCGCAGCAGCCTTGGAAACTCGCGCCGTGTGAACAGGAGCGTTGTCATGAAGAAGCAACACACCCGCTGCGAATTTACCCCGTCTTTTCTTTTTAATTTCCTCCCGCAAATCATGCAAAGTGGAAGCGTAGGATGTGGCGTTGATGGTTTCACCTTTTTTTTTGTACTCAATGAGCAAGATTCCCTTTGGGTCCCAAAAAACTGTGGCCATGAGCTTCCCGGCAGACGGAGTGACTTTGAACTTCTTCGGGGGGTCTGTTCCTTTTTTATGCCACTGCATGGACTCTTGTTTGCTTTCAGGGTCATAGTGGTGGCCCCATGTTTCGTCCCCAGTAACAATTCGATCCATAGCACCGTCCGCGTTCTCACTACACATCTCCAAAAGCTCTCTACAGCATGCGATTCTCACTTTTTTCTGAGGCGCTGTGAGCATTCGTGGCACCCACCTTGCACTGACCTTTGAAAGGATAAGATGGTCATGAAGAATGGTGTGAATGGTACCAATTGAAAGCTTGGTGATCTCCGCCATCATTTTCACCTTTATTCGGGCATCCTCAAGAACAAGTTTTTCGACTTCTTTGATGCTTTCTCCCGTACAAGCAGTAGCCGGGGAGCCGGAGCGGGGGGTCGTCCTCAATGCTCTCTCTGCCTCTCTTGAACTCACTTGACCACTTTTGCACAGTTGATAATGAAGGTGCGGAACCCTGGTAAACAGCCACCATCTCTTCATGAATAGTTTTTTGACTTTTTCCTTGCTTAGTGAGAAATTTAATTACAGCGCGATGCTCAATTTTCACCATCATCGCCTCAGTTGCCACTATGATTCTGTTTAACTAGAGATAAAACGCGAATTAATAATCACATTTATATGAAATTTTACATGAATGCACTAAAATAATGGTATTACTTGATAAATAAGTCAATTTATATATGCAACTACAGCTTCACCCCGATACCGAGAATATCTTGAACGCCCCTCGTACTATAGGTAGCTTTCAAATCGATGGAGAATAGTAAGACTCAACTCGAAGTTTGTTAGCCTTCTCCATGACTTGAGTAAATATGAAAGTTTGGTCCGTCATCGATCTATTGGACCAAAAGCCAGGTTATCAAGCGTCAGTGATTGTGTTGCAGTCGCAAAGCAACAAATATCAAAATAAAGGGTGATAAGGACGAAAAAAAAAAAGAAAACGTGTCATAAAACACGCTACTGAAGTGAAATTTCGCCGAACTCACAGACATACTAGGCAAGAGGTTAGAAAATTTGATTGAGGATAGTACTTGCACACTATCAATTGTAATATTTAAGTTTTTTATCATTCTACAAGCATGATAGGAAAGGGTTAGGAAATTTGTTAAATGATATTATTTATACACTATGAATTGAAATTTTATCAATATTTTTTTTCAATTTGTTATCATTATCGTCTGAATCATTCTCCAAGCATGAAACAATAGGCTTATGATAACTAAAATATGAAATATAAATTTTCGATCGTAATTTATGTAAATAACTAACAAACACTGCATCAATTGCACTACCAGATTTCGTAGTGTATGTATTACGATCATTATTCATTTTTAGATTAAATTCGCAATCTAAAAAGTCTATCAATAGTTTTGCCTCCTCTAGAGCCAAACTGATATTAAAATCTCCACTTAAAATAATGGGTAGTTGAGAAATATCTTTATTTTTTATGTATACTCGCTATCGGGAACTTTATTACTATAAAGTAGAAGAGATTGGAAAATAAACTCTATTACTTTTTTCGATGTTTGATTGGTAGAGATATATAGTATATAGCTATCATTACAATTTGCTGGCCTTTATCTAGAGTTGACTGTGAAGAACATATTTCTCCCATTGCCAAATCAGAATTTACAGAAATAGCATTAACATGACCCGCGATAGTGCTACATAACATACAAAAGTTGCTGTGATTGACATCGATCATATTGATAAACGATTCCATCAAACGTTCCTCCTTGCGATTTATGAATGATGATTGCACAAGATGAGATGATAGAGAAATGATTTCTTTTTACTATAATGGTCTTGTTGTTATTTAAAGCGGTGCTTGAAGTCCGCCGTGCGATGGGTACAGCAAAGCGACTAATGTTATTGGCTTCAATGTAAGCGGAAACTTTCATTCGTATTTTTGCTCCTACTATATTTTCCGATAATCTGTGAATTCTAACCACACTCTACATAGTGTCTTCATTCGTTTCGCCAAGCTCAATGGGGACTAATAAACCATCAGTGACGTCTATGTTATATTAGTGGTCAACATGTACGATTTATTTAACACAAAAATAATTTCGTACGGTAAACCACCTGTATCAATGACTGACATTTTATGATATTTTTGACAAATGCACTTTGTTCAGCATTGTGACAGCCAATATAGATGTCCGTCGCTATTCACTGATTGATTTGTATGAAAAAGTCGTATACCGTTTGGACAGATCTGATGAATTTCTTCTTCTGAGAAAAATCGAGATTCTACTAATAATAATTCATTCTCGTCTAACTCATCGCCATTGCTAATTTTTATCAACATGGAAGGAAATATAATGTCAGTTTGTCGCATGATTTCATTTAATTCATAAAATTTGAGCCCACGCCAAAGAGTAGGTCCTGCGATTCGTGTTTTTACTTGCCTGTAAATTGGCGTGGTTCGAACTGGAGGTAGTTGCCGCAAATCACTAATAAGTATTATATCTATTCCGCCAAAGTTAATGTCATATTGCCCAGTTATTTGTTTGAGTCTGTTATCAATTTGAGCCAATAATTCTGCTCCTACCATGCTGATTTTGTCGATAATGAGAACTTGAACATATTTGAAAAGTGCACGATTATATTGAGCTACCTCTCCAGAAAGGGGAAGCAGTTTTGATAATGTAATTTTTAACGCTGTGTGAACTGTAGTACCATCAATGGCTACTGCTGCTTTTCCAGTGGATGCACATGTTATGTATGCGTTGCAATGAATATCTGTATTTATGAATCGATAGTAAATGTCCATGAGTAATCGAATCACAAAAGTCTTACCACATCCAGCTGGACCAATGAAGAAAATTTTAAAAGGTTGTCGGTCTTGTGATAAGAGATTATTTATCACATGTATCAGTAGGGTACGCTGTTGATGGTTTGCTTGGCGCATTAATTGGTAAAATTGATCATTTGGCATTAAATTTTCAGGTTTTTTTGCTATCGCACCAAGCTGGTTGAGTGTTGCCAGCCTCAGGTCGTCGTTTATATCAGAGTTTTCATTTCGATAGAGTTGCTGAAATGGATCAGCTTCTGGTACTCTATTTGCAACAGTTTGCGCTTCTTCCTCGTTGTCATCAATCTCATCTTCGCGTCACAGTTCTTTACAAATTACAATTATTTTACGGATATCCAAATCCGACTCGAATTCCTTACGACGTTGTAAAATCACTTCCTCATTTTGATCATATATGCCAATAAACTTAATCTCACACAGTATATCCAATTCTTCATTACGGAATGGCAAATGTAATGTCAACATTTCGCGTTTGTAATCATTAAGATTCTCAGTCATGTCATAGTTTCGATAACGTATGATCCGCGAATTGCGTCTATGCACATAAACATTTTGCGATTTCAAGGTATAATGTGCGACGAATTGGGCCAAAGTAACGTTTTCCAAATCCTCTGGTCTCTTTTCATATTTGTCAAACCAATTTTCTTTCCATATATCCGTACAGTCATCGTCCGCATCCATTTGATTGAGTTCTTTCAATGTTTTTCGAACCCGCTGACATTCGACAGGCCATACAGTAGGGATATATACTATGACTGTTGAACTTTTAGACATCGGTTCACGCATTAAATACCAAGCAGCTTCTTGGCTTGAAATTTCGACAGCATTTAACATATCAACACTCATCTTCCTGGTAACTTAAACTATGTCAAATTCAGGATATTCGTTCATGATTGTAACTATTTGTCGTTGTAAATTGCTGCCTCCTCTATTGGTTTTATTGATATACTCTACGACATAAGCTGCGCAGGAATATTCTTCTGCAATGAACTGGATGTCAGTATTGGACACCAAAAAATTAAAAATAAATGGATTATGCCATTTCTCAGAAGGCGTGCGCTTAAGAAAGACTTTAAGACGAGTAATTCCAGCACGAAGGACATCAATGTAATGTTGATCTGATATTATTTGATTTTTTTCAAAGAATGCATCTACATACTCGTATATCAAATCGTTCTCTTCCAAATCAAGCCTCATATTTTTATATCGCTCTGCATATTTCACGAATCCAGGTTCTGTCTTTGGCATCGGTGTGAGTATCATTGTAGCACGAGAAGGTAAGAACGGAGCTTCAAAACGACACTTCAATTGATTACTATATTTTTTTGTAACAGGTAAATGTAAAATAAAACCAACTTTTCCTTGTTGATTCCACTCCTGGCTGACAGTGCATTCGTTTGCACCACAAGATCTGAAAACCCTTTTTCGTTCGTTTCGTGAATGTAGTTACTGTCAGCTAGGGGCACTATGTATCAGGGTGGAATCATGTTATTCGTTTTTCTCCTTCATGCGTTTTTCATATTTGTGGAACAGAATGTTCCGTTCGCATACCTGAGTTGAATTATGTGTATGCAAATAGATAAATGTAGTTACTATATAAACTGTTTTTTTATGAAAATAAAACGGTTACATAGTTACGAGATAAAAAACTGTTTTTTTAACTAATTCGTTTAATTAATACGCACTCCTAATACACACAAACACATTCATACATATACTGCTATATGCGTGAGGTGCCTGTAACGAAACGTTGCATTGAAGCGTTCACAGCTCTACCGATCCCCACTACCAACTCGACTGCGTGACGGTAGAGGGGATAGCGTTGCACGTTTTCGTTACATAGCCATTCCCATGAAACGAAACGAACGAACGAGTGCAAAGAAGTTTCACTTCAAAAAATTAAACAAAAAACAACAACGGTGTGAGATATAAAATTGATTCCGACTTTATTTTGAAACTACGTTCGAAGCAATTTTGCTTGTTGACTTGTTGCTGAGTCGAAAATGAGCCTCGTCCGAGAAGATGATTTTTTAGTCAAATTCCTGATCTCCGGCTAAGATATCCAGCGCCCAATTAGCGAACTCACGGCGTTTTCTATAATCGTCCGGTATGGAATTTTGCGTCAGTTAATCTTATACAGATGTAAGCCAAAATCCAACCGCAAAATAAGCCGGGTTGACTCTTTGGCAATGCCTAATTCAGCTGATCGGCGTTGAATCGACATTTCTGGGTCTCCTTTCATATTGACCGCTATAGCGGCTTTGTTTTCTTCATTTCGCACCAATCTCTGTCTTGTTGGTGGCTTAAGATCCAAAACAGTGTACTATACTCATGCTCAAATTTTTCCACGGTGGCATGCTATAAAAACACGGTCGACCTCACGACGAAATTCACGTTGCGTATTTACGACTGAGCCGGGATTCGGATAATATCTTTTGATAATTTCGGCAAGCTTAAAATGATGCATGTTCAAATGGCAAAGCTTCCTGAATATTTTGACAGCTGGATGTCATTGGTAACTGTGACAGCTGCTGAAACATAAAAATTGGAGACACTACAATATCATAGCTATCTGGTCATCCATTATACAATATGATAAATTATACATTTGGCATAATTTTTGACGGTGTATTGAAAACAAAGTATTGTAACTGGCTTTACTAACAAAAACAAGATAGCTATTTGTAAGTACATGATATGCCCTCATATTGGTATACTTTCATCACGGTATTGTTGGTTTATTGTCGTTTGATATTGCTACAAAACTTACTAAGTACAGTCAATGGAGTGCTATTTCAAGTGTTTTTTTCAACCGGTTGTTTTTAATTGTGAAAAGTTTTTTTTGTTAGTTTCCATACTTTTTAGCTTCGAAGAAGTATGTTACATATACTAAATACATACCATATATGTAGTTTACAATATGAACCAAAAATGCTCAAATTCACCTGGATTTATTTTGTTTTGTTTATGGGAAGTTTATTTCAAGTTCCAATTGAGAACGACCTACGCCGTTACTATATTTTGTTTTCAACAGTTCTGAGAGCATTATAAACCTTAGGCACCAAGTTATTTCCTTTGTTTAAGATCGGTACGTTACTTAAGAGGATGGTTTAAGGTGCCCAGCTATAATTTAGAGGGAACAAAAAGATCATGTGAATGACTGTTATTGCTGTTTAACCAAAGTGAAGGGATATTCTTATAAAACAAGAGGTAAAATTGTACTATATATCCTGACAGACCACCGCTGCAAACTCCAATGAAGGAAAAAGTGCAAACGATATCAAATCAGAAACTTCAACACAAACTACCTCTCAGTCGCAAGATTTTGTTGTAAATGAAAATATACCATTACTACAATAAGTTTCCATGCTGCCGAGTTGATTTAGAGTTGAGATTTCGGTGATTTATTTTGACGAAGGTTAGTCGAGATCGTTTCCATGTGAATTGTTGAGTTATGTTGACAGCTGAAATAATTTCGTACACGTACATCAGCATACCCTTTTTAAATACGAGTACATTTCTCTGTGCACAAAATATTTTCAATGAAAAAACACACTGGAATAATTTTGAAATCATTGTTCCTAAAGTGTGGAAAAATGGATACATGAAAAGAATTGAATTGTTATGTTTAGCTCATATAAATAAAACGAAAACTTTGTTAAGTATTTTGCAATACCGCTTTATTTTCAAATTAAAAAATCTACGAAACAGTTTGAAAAAGGCTTCGTAACAAATTACTGAAATTAACTGGGATTCAGAATCAAATATTAGGTAATTCCGTGTCTCTTTTAATTTCAATTCCACAAAAAAATTCATCCAGAGTATAGATGAAGAAAAGGTTTCAAAATTGGCGGAACAAGATAATAAATTCTAATAATTTTGACGACTGCATTGAGAATTTAATTTTCTATGTGAGAAATTAAACTCCGAATTGGAACCAAACTCTCAACATTTGCGGGAATCTTTGACCACTCAAGGAAAAGTTGCAATAGCGCTATATAAATTGACATTTTCGCAAAACTTCGGTACACAGATGCTTAAAGCAATTTTGCGCAGAAGTCATGAAAGTTGTGTTGCACCAAGAAATTAAAATGCCTTCGAATATCGAGGAAGGTTCAAAAATTTGCGCAGAATTTGAAAGGATAAATGAAATGCCGCAGATATTGGGAGCTATGGATCGCTACCAAGATTATACAAATAAGGCATCTGTAATTATGCCATTTTTTCCGAAGTGCTTCCAGAACGATTCACTTTTGTCGGTTTTTGCCGATTGTCGCTTAGATTCGGGTTCATGCGAATATATCCAGGTTTCGTCTCCTGTAACAATCGTCATTTGACAGAACTCTTTTTTTGAGCATCGGTCAGCTTGAATGGTATCCACCTAACACAAAGCTTCTTCACAGCTAAATGTTTGTGCAATATTTATTGAATTGCGGTCTTACTAATGCCCAATGTTGCTTCTATCTCATGGTATGTTACAGGCCGATCGATTTCAATCATGGCGTATACGGTATACTGAATCAATGTTTTCCGGAACAACAGCATTGCAAGAACGATCTTAACAAAATTCATCACTGAGGCTCGTGTTTGAACTCAGTAAACCAGTTATAAGTTGTAGCATCTCACTTTCTTTTGCTAGCATTGTGGTAAGGCTTTTATTTATCCTTCCCACCTGTCCATTTGACTGAGGTGAATTTGTGGCGATTTTATTGTGTTGCACATTGTATTCACTGCAAAAGTTCGAAAATTCATCAGACATGAATCAGCTTCCTCTATCTCTAGACGACTCTCGAGTGGGCTTGCTAGAATTAAAAAAGTATGATTTCAAACAACTCAAAGCGTCTTCTGTGCTAGTATTTTTGACGGCATAAAGTATTGTCAAGTTGGAAAACGCATCAACGATTAGAAAAGTATACTTTTTCAGCTTTCGGACTGACGAAGGCCAGAGGTCCATAGTAGTCGATGTGGATGGTCTCAAAAGGTTTGTCACATTTTGGAATACTCTACAAGAACCGAGAATTGATGAATCGCAGGCAACTGCCTATGTAGTTCTTGGTTTTAGCTTTCATAAAAGGGAATCAGTAGCATTTCTCGACACCGACGTGGCATAAAGCATCATGGTGAACCTGTATCACATAGCTTTATTTTCAATTTTACGATAAAAAAGACCGTTTATCATTTTTCAGCAAGGGCTTTCTCTTTCTTCCATTATCTTCACCAATCACTGCAACTTCGCAACAAAGAGATGAAGTAATTTTATAATAACTAGGAAATAAAGACCTCAGCAGGGAATTCCATAAGCGAGTTGTACGTCTTAGGGAAGAATCACGATATTTCAGAGTATGTCCGAAACTGGGATTAAGGGTATACCGATGAGCATTCATAGTGAGACGGGTGTTATAGTTAAAAGTTAAAAGGGGTGGAATGCTGCTATTGTAGTAGTTTCGGTGGAGCGCTGGTGGTAAAAATAGCGATATGACAAGGTGAGACAAGAGACATTACGTCTGTATTCGAGGGTGTCGAATGGCTGTATAATATTATCATCATCTATCGTGCAAAGAGGTCTTAGGAGCACCTGACCAGATGTGAGCATTGTACTCCAACTTCGGGCGGATAAATGCCATACAAGGTTATATTGAGGCCAGATCAGAGGGAGTAAAATATTTCTACATCGCTTGAGAAAACCTAGATATTTTGCAACATTTTTGGCAATATCAAATATGTGGTCATTCCAATGTAAGTTGTCGTTGACACACATACCGAGAACGGAAAATTGTTCGGTTTCGACGATACAAGTGCCATTCATGGATAATGGCTGGGTATTTAGACTTCGCTTTAACGACAGCAGACAGCATTGTGTTTTGGATGGATTCCACTCTATTGGAGACTCCTTATTTAGTGATGATGTTTATATCGGAATTTAATGAGGCTAGCATACGCAGCCGTTCCCGTTCTACATCCGAAGAGCAGGGACGTGAGTCCGGGAACGATTATGAGAAGCAGAGAATACTGTCATCAGCAAAAGAATATATTGGATTAGAAGATTAGAAAAAGAGTGTTGGCGATAGAATTGAGCCCTGGAGCATACCAGCATTTATTTTGTGAATATCAATCTTGAAACCAACCAGGACAACTTGAATTGACCGTTCCGAAAGGTATTGTAGTTTCTAGTCCTTGGAAGATGAGGATTGTAGATCCCAAATGCACGCATTTTCGACAAAAGAGCCTGATGCCAACTCTGTCAAATGCCTTAGAAATATCAAGTGCAACTATCTTGCTTTCGCCAGAATGATGTACGCTTTGGTTCCACTTTTCGGTGAGACGTGCCATCAAATCACCAGTGGACCTGCTGCTACGGTCCTTGAGTAGTTTTCGAGTTTCGATATATTTCATTAGCTAACGTTTATAAGCGTTTCCATGACCTTGGAAAGAAGAAACGTAAGTGCAATGGGTTTGTAGGAGAAGAGAGAAGAAAATTCTCCTTTTTCAGGGACAGGCTGGACAAATGCTGTTTTCCATCTTCTCGGAAAGAGTTCTAAAATGTAGGGTAAATAGAAAAGCTCACGCAGTGGATTTCCCAGCGTGGAGGAACACCTCTTTACAAAAAGGGGATTTATACCATCTGGACCACCGGAATTGTGTATGTTAAGATCTTTAGGTACCCTTGCTAATTCACAAATGCGAAAGTGGATTCGTCCCATTAAAGATACGACTCTCTCAAGTGTAGGCGGAAACAAAGCATAATCTGGAAGTGTTGAACTGGCTGTAAAGTGTGCAGAAAGTAGATTGGCTTTGTCCAAAGCGCTGACAGGTGGAATGTCTTCCTAAATGACCTTTGGGGTGGAGTATGAGGCAGTATTTCTAATATTTTTAACTAGCGACCAAAATTGTTACTACTCGTACCTTTAGGACATTGTAGTTTTTTTTGCCTCAATTTTTGGTCGTATTGGAATTTAACACGCTCGAGAAAGACGTTGCAGTTATTCCTGGCTCGTTTGAACTTTTTTCAGTTTTCCTCCGTTCGATTTGTCTTATAGAACCGAAAAAACTATTCTCTAACCTTGACAGCCTCTTTGCAGTTCGAGTTGTACCACCGCTTTTCTTTTGGTCTGATGTTTTAATCCGATATGGGATAAAGGATCTCATTGCAAGAAGAATAGTGTCTGTCATCATATCAGCAGTGGCATCCGCGTTGTTACCGAGGAAACATACTGACCAGTTAAAACCGCTCCAATTGGCTTATACGTATTGCCATACGGTTCTCTTAGGAATTTTTTCTCGTAAAATGAAAAATTAGCTGATATGGCACAATGGTCTGACGAGCTTAGAGGGGAAAGCACATCAACGATGCACTTATCAGGCTGAGTAGCTAAAAACAAATCCCAGGGTGTGCGTCTGATGCGTTAGATAGCATGCTATAAAAACAGGATGACATCGGTGCCAATCTGCTGTTAGCAACCTTAACTTAATACTTAATCTTAATTATCACTAATTTCGAACGAACGCAAGATATTTTTCTTGATGTGACACTTGGCCTAAATCATGATAAGATTAATCCTCATCTAATCACTCCGAAGCAACTTAAGGAGCAGTTGCAGCTGATTCAAGGAAATCTTCCGGACGTTCATCTGGCCCGGCGTGTCAGGGCTAGACATATTCAAAATAACAACAGTTCAATCGTCTTTGAAAAGCTTATTCCACTGTCAAATAACGAAGAATTGCAATTGTTTAACCTTATTGCAGTTCCCATTCTTCACATCAACACAAGCTTTTTAGTGAGCATATTTAAACCTTATCTAGCAGTAACTCTGGCAAGAGACAAAATCTTCACACTTACTGAAATGGAGTTCTCAACTTGCAAGGCCACAGCAACCGGAAATCAGAAATCAGAAATCAGCCATTTCACAGCACTTTTGAATCATGAAAAGGGCGCATTACCAGCAGCATTGCTTTGTCTGGCAATGGAATAATTGAGCTGAAAACAGTTCGTATTCTTAAAATCGGGAACACCATCATCAGCGGTCGTTCGGCTTACAACACCTGCATAACCAAGCTCAACAATTGGATCAGAGCACGTAATACACGTTGTCCCAGTTTAGGTTTTCGTCCTGATAGCTGAAGATTCCTGAAGTTATGGCAAACAAAAAATTGTATTGCAGGGGGGGGGTCTATTTTCACCCCCCCCCCCCCCTCCAAGTTATAGGCCGTTAAAGTGAGGAACCTCTGATTTCGAGGTAAAACTTCTTAAAAGGCCGTAGCTTTCTAACGGATTCAGCTTAAGAAGCCGTTGTGCACATTTTTGAAAGAGAATTTCAGTGTGCAAAAATTTAAAGCTAACATTTTGAAAAATCGTTGGACCAATTTCATCAGAAAAATGCGTTTATCTCGAAATTTTCAACATTTCGATTCGCGAAATGCCGATATAATTTTCGTTTATGGTTTCTGTAATGGGGATGCACAGTTAGCTAGATTAGAGTACCAACGGCGATATCCTAGACGGAGGATCACTTCTAGGACAACTTCTATCAATGCTTTTCACGGCCTTTCAACCGTCAGCTCAGCATATGGGTTAAGAAAGAAAGATTCTCTAATATAACAGCAGCAGAAGAGGAAAAACAGAATTTTAAATGCTGTAAGAATGCAGCCATCTATTTGCACCAGAAGGCTTGCAGCACAGTTGCAAACTCCAAGAACTACAATCCTTAGAGTTCTTCAAGCCAACCGCGTTGATCCCTTTCATTATACGCCCGTACAGGAACTTTTGCCAATGGCTAATCAGAATGAGCAGTTTATTCAAAAAATTGTATGGACTGACGAAGCCCAGTTTACGAGAATCGGCATTACCAACCAACAAAATTCCCACTATTGGGCAGTGCCTAATCCCCACTTAACACGAACAACATCTTCTCAAAGGTAAAGATTCAGTTGAAATGCAGATTTAAAATGGTATACAGCGTGAATCTCTGGGCTGGCATATTGGGTAGTACTTTAATCCGGCCATTCATACTTCCACATGTCCTAAATTCAACATTCTATTTAGAATTTTTGAGAGACCAGTTGCCGGAACTCCTGAAAAATGTTCCTCTTACTGTGAGACAAAGAATGGTTTTCCAACACGATGGAGCTCCTTGCCATTGTAGCAATAATGTAACTTCGTTTTTAAATCAAAAATTTAATGGGCTGTGGATTGGCCGATTTGGGCCTTTTCCTTGGCCACCTAGATCTCCTGACCTAACGCCAATGGATTTTTTTTTTTTAATTTTTTATTTATGTATCACTGGCCAGGTGTTGAAAAAGATGAGTTTTGAAAGTGATTGTGTTTGTGGTTCTCCTTAGTGTATTGGATAACAAGTTCCGTAGGAGAGTGGCATGGACGAAGAATGAACGCTCAGATTACAAGAAATGGTATCGGGGCCGAATAAGGATGGCTGTTCTTTGTGAACTCGCAAAATTTAATCTGTTATACAAATACTCAGGCTGATGGGTCTGTATAATACCATGCAAGAGGATTAGCGTTCTAAACTTAATGAGGTTGTCGAAGCTGAAGCCCATTATTTGTAGAGTGTAACTAGATATGTGGTCGAAGAATCGTTTACTAAAAACATATCTCGCTAAGTTGTTGTAGACGACATTTAGTTTACGCCTAGTATTATAGTCAATAAGACAGAAAATTTCGCAACTACATATATAGCAATATAGGTAATAAAAGTGACTTAACAATTAGAGTCTTAGTTTTGATCGGCCAAGAATTTTGCGTTGCCCATAGCAGTCGGAGACCATTATATACCTTTCCGATTGTAGTTGCAGCATGATCTGTCCAGGTAAGAGTATCGTTGAAAGCAATACCCGGATTTCGTGACGTATTCTATGGATGACTGCCCTAATCTTTTTGGTCGAAATGTGGTAGTATCTAGTGACTGCTTATAAATACAGAGTGTCTTGGACTTCGCTGGATTCAGTGATAAATTGTGTTTGAGGGCCCCCTTTGGTATGATATCTAACATAGATATTCGTTCATCATTTCAATGGCAATACTGAGCATATCCAGCGGCAGCGAACATGTGGGCAGTACAAGGCTTAACAAGTTATGGGAGTTCGTTCACATAAAGTGAAAATGGTATGAGCCCAAGAATCGAACCCTGTTTAACTCCCGCGCGAGCTCTAAGAAACGAAGACATTTGGCTTCCTACTGTCACACATTGCTGACAGCCCGTGAGGTATGAATGCAAGAGTTTGATTGCCAGAGACGAAAATCCAAATTCATACCGCAGCTTCTTACAGAGGTGAAAGCGGTCCACCGTGTCGAATGCTTTCGAGAAGTCCAACAACGTCAAGAACGTAGGACAGTTAGTATCCAGGCCATTGCGGATGTCGTTGACAACAAGTAAAAGTGCAGTTTCACAACTCCTTTTTGCGTGAAAACCGGATTGGGCGGGATTTAAGAGGTTTTTGTCGCTTAGGTACGCTTGCATCTGCTTTAGCATAGTCTTCTCGAATACTTTGGATAAAAACGGTGAGTTTGCGATTGGTCTATACTCAGTGTTAGTTCGGCTTTGTGGCTTGGGTATCGGTAATATCGTAATAGTGGTTTGCAATAACTTCCGTTGTTCATAGGTGAAAAATTTATACATAAAAATCGTAGATAATGAAGAGAAGACAAAAGTTTTGATAGAAAAAATTAACCTAAAAGTTGAAAATTTCGAGATAAACGCATTTTTCTGATGAAATTGGTCCAAAGATTTTTCAAAATGTTAGCTTTAAATTGCCATAATTTTGGCAGCCATTCATCGATCTCGACGAAGTTTTAGTATTTTATGAACACTGAAATTCTCTTTCAGAATGTGTACAACGGTTTCTTAAGCTGAATCCGTTACCAAGGTACGGTTTTTTTAGAGGTTTTACCTCGAAATCAGAGGCTCCTCACTTTAATGACCTATAACTTGGAGGGGGGTGAAAATAGACCCCCCTCTGCAATATAATTTTTTGTTAACCATAACTTCAGGAATCTTCAGCTATCAGGACGGAAACCTAAACTGGAACACCCTGTATATTCAGCGGCTTTGACGGTCAACCAGAGGCAAGGTGCAAGGCCAATTTGATAATCTTAAGTAAAGGATCGACGACCTTATGACCCAGCCGAAAGTGAAAAGCGAATCTACTACAATGAACCTTCATGACTATCACCACCAGGCTTTAATTTTTCCGCTGTTGGCTACTGTAATGGTTGATATTTCTTTATTTCTACCGCCAATACCATCACCAAGACGCACAGCCTCTCGCCTCGAAATCACATTGTAAGTAGAGTGTTAGAAACCCTCGAAAAGGGGGAGTATGCGCAAACTTACACTTAGTTTTATTAGTAACGACAGCTCCCGTGCGACCAAAATTCACATTGCACTTTATGTTCTTATCAAGCAATTCTGTGTACGCAAGAGCGAATCTTATCACCTAAGCAGACTATCGTTCAGGGCTTTTGCTTTGAAGCAGCATTTCAAGAGACGACAAGAGGGACAGGGCGTAAGAAGAGCCTTACGGCTGGGAAGGAAACCGGACATGACTCGTGAAAAATACCAAATCTGTTGACTTGAAAGGCATGCCACACTAGTAGGGACCTACGAACGACTTACTCTGCTTAGCCCTTAATAGTTCGATTTGACATCAAAACTTCTAAATCGAACAATAAAGTGCAAAACATTGGTGACCGAAGCCCTATGTTAAATCCCAAGGTCTCTATGGTATGAAGCACTGAATTTTTTTTAAATACTCGTACAATCAACCTAAATTCGTATTCTCTATTGAGTCATTGCCATTCAATGTATATCGGTACGTCGCGTCCGTGCTAATTTTAATTTAATTTATTTAAATTCCAGCAACTTCCACTGCAAATTACGGTTACAAATATTTTATAATCCAAATATAATAATATAAATATCTCAGACAGATGATAATTAAAAATTGTTTTGGCAATCAAACAAATTTTTTTAAGATTAATTATCTACAGTAGCAAATAAAGTTCAAATGAACTGAAATTAAAAATTCGAATCCAACTGTCGTAAAACTGACAGCATCTACGGTGACCACAAATGAATTTGAGATGACATTAATCAAAACAGTAACGAAAGGTCATTGTCGATGATAAAAGTGTTTTAATTTGTTTTGGTTGTAAATTAATTTGAACTTTTAAAGTGCTTCAATTTATTTTGTCATTTAAATACGTTGAAAGTGACTGCATTCATATCTCAAAGAAAATTATTGTGTGTGCATTTGTATGTCTGGGCCAGTATTAGCTCGATGCATTCCGAGTTGGCTAAATTTTAAGGTATTGTCCTTCAGCTGCAGTCCGATATATAAAAAAGAGAGCTTTGGTTATGATGAGACTTTTCTTCCTGGTCGGCGCTATGTTACAGAAATCGATGGTTTTATTTGATATCGAAGGCCTTGCTCATGTCTTTACAGATACATCCTACGCAATCTGACGACTTTGATATGGATATCATCATCACTTAACAGTCTGCAGAAATAATCTTTCCTAATTCTCAGCATCGGCTGTAAGAGTGCTTCTCGGGCTGTTCTTTTCTATTTTTCTTCTGAGGAGCCTGTGTTCTTCTTTTCTGTTTGTACGTGAGCTCATCTCGTTCTTTTATGCGGGGCCGCTCTGTATATCCGCTAGATTTGCGTGTCATGCATCATGGTTTATTTGTTTTTTTGGCAGTGATGTCATTAGTCTTACCACTTTCGATGCTGGGGGTATCCTCGTTAGCTGCTCGGAACGATCGGACATCCAAAACACTGGAGGAGTGCCTTGTGTCGATCACCGTGTGCTAGATAAAGTTACACTAAGTTCTGCCACAAAATCGATAAGCCTGCGTTCGACTCTAAAGGTGATGGCTTTGCATTAAAATTGCCAAGGACGATGGTCACGTCATATTTAGGGCGCAACTGGAGGCAGTTAGCCAAAGACAGCGCTAATTACAGAGGATTACTGGTTTAGGCCCAGGTCCAACCCGGACTGTTGAGCCGCTTCAGGCAGAAAGGAATTTACGGCATTGTTCTTAGGTTTTATCGAGGAGCTCGCAGAAGCAGTTGTCAGTAAGGTCGTCCTTCTCCTCTGTCGGGGTGTTGACGTTCATGAGGCTTATGTTGGGGAATTTACTCTTTTTGCGAATCATTATCAGACATTCGCTTACATACCTAAATGTCAATACTTGTTCCCTAAGTCTTCCTCTTACGGGGAATCCAAATCCAAATCCCCATAACAAAAATCACAATTTTTCGTTTCTTTTGTCCGGTCCATCACATCGCACTTTCTGACTGGCAGTGATATCTGCGTGTAGTCAAAGGCCTCTGCTAATTGCTGGACTGTACGCGGTCTGTGAAGGAATATTTAAGTTTAGGTCATATAGAAGAGGTACCTGAAAATGACATAGATATGGTGGATCCTCCAAATAGTATTATTACATTCCTTATCACGCGGCTTTCAAAACTGATAGCAGCACGACTAAAGTAAGAGTAGTGTTTGGTGGTTCAGCCAAATCAGATAACAATCGATCGCCCAATGACTCTCTTCTTATTGGTCAAACACATCAGCATGATCTCTACTCGATATGCATCGCGTTTCGTTTTCATCTCTATAGAATATCTGGAATCATCGAGAAAATATTTCGCCAGATGAGAGTACACCCCAACCCTTCAGATTTTCAATTTATCCTTTGGAGGTATTCAAATAATTTACCACTCAAACATTAACGCTTACTGACAGTTACTTATGAGACCGCGTGTATACCATACTTTGCAGTAAGAACTTTATACCAGTTGGCTCAAGATTCGATTAACATTTTTCCGCTTGGGTCTAAAGTTTTGCTTAATGACTTTTACATCGGCGATGTCTTTGCCGGAGCTGGTTTTGATTGACGAAATCACTTCCCTACGTTTAGAACATATAAACTGACTACGCTGAGATGGATTCAAAATTCACAATTGGACTAATAATTGCTGGCCGTTGATATTAAATCTGTCGGAAGAGCAAGTAAAAATAACGCCAAAAGAATTCGAGGAGTGGTCACCTGCAAAGGATGTCTTTTCATACAAAGTTAGTTTGAGTGTAAATTTGTCTTTCACAAAACGTCACATATTGTCGGAGTTATCGAGAATTTGTACTCCAATCAGAAACTCTATTAAAATTCTCCTTCAGGAACTTTGGCGCAAGAAATATACCTGTGACGATGTATATCAGCCGAGCTTACAAATAAATAGCAATCTATTCGAGGACAACTTCCTTTGCTTCAGGAGTTAAATATTCCACGAATCCTATGGATATCTAAGCAAAACGTCGAGCTTATCGGATTCTGCGATCCATCACTTGAAGCGTATGCAGCCGTCGTCTACTACCGCAGTATGGATTCTACTGGAAATATTATCAGCAATACCGTAGCTGCCAAAAGCAAAGCTGCCCGTATCAAGATCGTATCTCTTCACCGTTTTCAACGGGAAGACATACCGCGGAATGGTTCTGCTATCTCGTCTAGTAAGTAAACTTAAAACCTCTTTACAATTCTACGATATGCAAATTAATAGTACCTACACTAACTCTGTGATTGTCCTTCTTCAATCGCACCTCAGAAATATTACCTCTAATTCCTAGAAAGCATTGGTACTCGTATAATATACAATCTCAAGGTAATTCGGTTGATTGTGCATCCCGTGTTATTTTACCATCTCAATTGATAAAAATGAAATGACGAGAACACAAAAAGACTCATTTGAACTTATGATTTAGCACATATTTCTTGTGTTGAATCTGAAGAAAGGAAAGCAAAGCCAACACAGGTTTTAGTTTCACAGACTATAGCAGCGAATATTCATAGCCAACAACTCGTCGTCTATAGTTATATGAAACTTATTCGTGTTCTTGCTTACGTCAGTCAATTTAAATTTCATTCGCGTCATAGCCGAAGTTCAAGACAAATTAATTCACTTTCATCGAAAGAGCTGTATAAGGCATAAGTAAGATTAATTAGTTCTTTATTGAAAGTTATTAATTTAAAGAAGTATAGTCTTAAACGCAGTAAGATACAATATCTTTTTTATAGTGCAAGCTTAATATCTTGTCCTAATTCAAGTGCTACTTATATTACTATAATATAATCACAATCTGTTTCAATTTAAATGTCAAAATATTTAATTTAAGTGGTGAAGTTTAGAATTAATAGAATTTTTAAATTTATTAGCTTGTATCGATCGATTACTTTTGCTTCTGAAATTAGAACAATTAAAATGTCAAAAGCCCCAAAAAGCCTTAACCAGTTTTTGGATCCGCGTTGGTGGGTCATATTGCAGAGGCGGAGGTTAATTTTGCAACAAAACATCCGATAATATTAACAAGGACACTCGGTTTGCGAAGCTTATCGTTGAGTACACCCACAAAAGACACTTACAGCCGGGTGTATCTCAGATGTTTGCAATTCTTCGACAAGAGTCTTACATAGTCGAAGTTCATAATTCTATACGCAAGGTCGTCCACTAATGTGTATTATGCTTCTGATATCGTAAATTTTCGGTAAAACAATTGATGACCTTCCTTCCGACGGTATCCGTGACCACTAACATTGCGCTTAGCGAGACGACGAAAGGGCTACATTCGTGTGTTTCATGACCAAAGCTATCAATGTAGAATTGGTGAACTTCCGCCTATGTAGAATTGGTGAACTTCCGCCTTCCTTGTCGCAACTGGTAAGTTTGCGGCCAGTGCGTCGTGGCAAACCTGCAAAAATTTGGAGCGATAATGGCTCAAATTTTCAAGGAGTTTTAAGTTTTGATAAGTCAACTCCATATTTATGCAGTTATAGACCATTTATCGAGGGATAAAAGAGCATAGAAATTTATTCCTCCATCAACAACACTTAAAGCGTGTTATTCAGCATCAAAGACGGAATGTACATTTTGCTTGCACAGGTAGAAGCGTTGCTTAATTCGTGATCTATATGGCCTACTTCAGATACGAATCCAATAACTCTGAGTCCTGGTCACTTTTAATTGGTGAATCATATTTTCCGATTCCTCGTCCTGACGCGTTTAGTTCTAATAACAACATTTCCCCTCGTATTAATTGGTTCCTTTTACAGACATTAAAACAAGGGTTCTGGCGACGATGGCATACAGAATACTTAACCTCTCTGCAGCAGCGACCGAAATGGCAATGCAAACAATTATCACTTAATATCGGTGATGACATGCTGTTAAAGGAACCTTGCTTGCCACCGTCAAAAGGAGCAATCAAGTTCGAGTAGCTACTGCGAAGACACTCGTCGGAGAGTACGTCCGACCCATAGTAAAAATTGCTCCATTGCCATGTTCCTGAATACTTTCGTTTTGACATCTCTCTCTCTCTCTCTCTCTCTCTCTCTCTCGTTTGGACCATCAAGGAATCAAGTAGTGTAAGAATCAATCAATCAATCAAGTAGTGTAAGAACAAAAATAAAGTTTGTAAACTGATTTAATCTACACGGTTTTTTTTTCATTTCTTTTCGGGTGCTAAGAATCGTATCTTGTAAATCCTCCTTACTCGCAAAAAACAAAGGGTCCGAACATTCCACGTGCAGATTCGAAGATCGTTGTCCTTTAACGGTCGTCCACCGTGAATCCGCTCTAGTTCATCACATTTCTTTATCTCTTCAGTAAGCCCTGTGACGGCGTAGGCCAGTATTAAGGCACTGAAAGAATATTACTTTGTGAATGCTGTTTTCAAGGAACTTGCAGAAAAGCCTAGCAATGGGCCTGTGCTGGGCGCCGACGACTGCACACACGTCATCATAATGCACTCACAAATTAACACTCGGTGTGTGTTGTAAAAAAACAAAAAACAAAAAATAAACGCGAAAACAAAAAGCACAACGCGGGTATCCCAACTCTCCCGCCCCCGGTCAAAGTACTGTTGCTTGCACTTGGTCACTGCTGTTGCAATATTCGTCATACAGAGGGTTGCACGTGTGAATTTTGTTGTAAGTGCATAACACTTACAGCAATTTGATTCCGTAAACCAACGTCAGATTTCTCACAGACTTGATTAGCATCGTCGGCGTTTGTGGTTTTTGTGTTTGTTTGTGATTAAGACTAAGGAGTTCTGGGTTGACGTAGCTAATATACGCGGGATAAAAGGTACAATAATCACTTTTCTACGTACGTCCATGTTTGCAAATATAGGCCACTTATTGAAACACAGGTAGATCGCACCCACACCTCTCAGATTACTCTGATCTGAAGCTACCTGGCTACAAACTAATTATTCTTCTCTCACCGCGGTATCGCTATTTACGTGCAAAGTGATGGAGCTTACCAAACTCCATCACAATGTGATCCATGTTCCAAACCGAAAATCAACTTCATATGGTTAACATTCCACCTCAGTAAGCAAATTATCCACTATTGCTTTATTTACAGAAGTCCCAAACTAGACAGCAATTCTCTGATTGCATTCAAAGAATTGTATCCCTGTATCCTTATACTAAAACTATAATTACGGGGGATTCCAATATACACAACTCGGGGTGGATTCGACATTCTGGGCAGACAACACCCGAAGGACCGTGTGTTGAGATCTTCGTTGCGGAAAACAACATGACCCAGCTTGTACATAAGCCCACACAAATACCACATGTTGATAGTCATATCGCCAACACACTGGATTAGTTTTTAACTTCCCACCCTGATAAATACAAGGTTAATGTAGTATACCTTCTAGTCTCGTTGGACCAACGTGCCATATCGGTACATCGACCACACAGTTAGAGAAAAGATTCCTAAAAGAACCGTATATCAATACGAGAAAGCCAATTGGAGCGGACTTAACAGCTTCTTTTGGAATTTTAACTGTTCGTTATGTTTCCTCGATAACGATGGGGATGCGACTGTTGATATGATCACAGACACCATTCTCTTTGGAATGAGATCTTTTATCCCTCATCGAATGAAGGGTATCAAACCAAAAGAAAAAGCGTGGTACGACTCGAGCTGCAAATAGGCCGTCAGAATTAGAGAAATGTTTTTTGGATCCTACAAGAAAAAAGTTCAAACGAGCCAAGCATGACTGCAACGTCTTTCTAAAGCACGTGAAGTTCTAATACGACCGAAAGCTGAGGCAAAAAATACATAATATCCCAATGGTAGTAAAAGTTTTCGTCGTTCGTCAAAAACATTAGAAATTCTGCCTCATCCTCCAGCCCAACGCTCATATACAATGACATTCCACCTGTCAGCTCTTTGGACAAAGCCAATCTGCTTACTGCACACTTTGCGGCCAGCTCAACATTTCCAGATAGTGCCTAGTCTCCCCCTACACTTGAGTGCGTCGAATCTTCAATGGGACGAATCCACTTCGCACTCGCGTGGTTCTTCTTGTGAAGAGGTGTTCCTTCCACGCTGGCAAAACTACTGCGCAAGCTTTTTCATCAATACTAACCTTTAGGACTCCGAGCAGATGGGAAATAGCATTTGTCAAAAAATGCCCTGTCCCTAAAAAATGCGAATCTTCATCTCTCTACTCCTACAGACCCATTGCACTTACGTCCCTGGTAAACTGTCCTCATGAAATATCTCAAAACGCGAAAACCTCTCAATGACCGGCGGCGGTATGGCTTTCGTAGCAACAGGTAAACTGGTGATTTGATGCCATGTCTCACCGAAAAGTGGAATAAAGTGTACCTCAATCTGCAAAATAGTTCCGCTTGATATTTCTGAGGCATTTGATAGAGTTTGGTATCTGGCTCTTTTGTCGAAAATGCTTCCTTTTGGGATCGATGACTCTCTTCTTCGATGGATTAGAAAATACCTACCCGAAAGTTCAATATTCACAAAATACTCGTATATGCTCGTGTGCCCCAGGAGTCCGTTCTATTTCCGACACTTTTCTCCATCTTTATCAAGGATCTCTTCTCTGCCACTTCTAATTCAATATATTGCTTTGCTGACGATAGTACTCTCTGCTTTTTATATTCGTTCCCGGACTCACGTCCCTGCTCTTCGGCTATGAAACTGGAACAGCAGCTCGTTAAATTCCGATATTAACAAATATTGCTGAGCTTTGTCCATTTCTCGATCAGTAGGCCTATTAAGAGTCGGTGGAAGACTACAAATACTGGAGCACCCATTGGGGATCTGAAGAATCCCATTATACTTCCGGCACGCTGTTATATAACTTCTCTTGTCATTCTTGAATATCATCGGGTCTATCTTTATAAAATTGAGGAACCGATTCTGGATTATTCGAGGACGTCAGCTGATTAAAAAATCGGATTCGAAAATGCATTGCCTCCCAGAAGTTATTCGGTCAACCGGTTGCCCAACCATTTGCTCCTCCTCTGCCAATACAAAGAATCACTTTGGTGAAGCCTTTTAACAGCAAGAGAGTCGACTTTTCTGTGCCATTATATTACGCGAATCCTGGAGATGGTGTCCTACACAAAGCTTGCGTCATCCGAGCTGATCATTTTCATTCAACGTGACAATTGATTGCTGTTTAATGGCTGCAAGACGTTTCATAGCAAGGCATGGGGTCCCAACCACCATCTTGTCAGATAACGCGAAAACATTCAGAATAATAGCAGACTATTCTAGATAACGACGGTATGAACGATTTCATGATTCAAAAGCGAATTAAGTGGAGTTTTACTGTCGAGCGAGCACCATGATGGGGTAATTTATAGGAGAGGTTAATCATGAACGTTAAGATAGGGTGTTCTTAAGTTGCCATTGGAAAAGCTAAGCTTACATTCGAGCAGCTAAGAATAATAATTATCGAAGCGGAAGCTGTTCATTATTTCATTTCATTTCATTTATTAAACTTATATATAACTTACAAAGGAAGACTCTTATACAATAATTTGTAAGCCTTTACATTAACAAAAGTAAAAATTACAGAGAGAGAAGTTTAAGATAAATTCATAAGTTCATAGAGAATGCATAAAGAGCTGAAAAACATGTTCATATAATTTTGTGCATATTAGATTGTAGCTAGTAGTGCGAGTAAGGACGACTGAAATTTATGCTTGCCATTCTTCTCAGGTCAATGGGAAGTTTATTAAATAGGTAATCTAGCTCTCGAGTTTTTATAAGGTTATGCAAAAGACATAACCATTTGTATTTTAGTAGGCTGGGGAAGGAGCAACCAGTTATTTGTTTAGAAAAGTGAGAAATATGATCGCGCTGCCGGATGTTGAAAATGTATCTCGCGATATTGTTTAAGACAATGTTAAGTCTTCTGAGACTATTGTCGTCAGGCTTGCAAAAGATTTCGCATCCGTAAAGTAAAGTTGGTAAAAGAAGAGTTTTTGCTAAAATTAATTTTGTTTTCGTTGGTAGAAGATGTTAAGTAACCCATAGGGTACGAAGTCCACTATAAACTATAAACTTTGATAGAATTAATGTTAGTATCTCAGGAGAAATTCGAATTAAAAATCACACCAAGGTTTTTAGCGGGGACAGCCCATTCTGTGGGCACTTGATTGATATGAACAAGCTGAAGGCCTGAGAGATCAGAAGCTCTACGGTGTATTAAAATTACTTTAGACTTGTCAGTATTAAGTCAAAGGTCATGTTTAATTGACCAGTCGTATATTCTGGCAAAATCTTCGTTTAAGATGTCTATAGCAGAGTTTGTTTCATTAGTACAGCAGCTAATCATAAGTTATACATCGTCAGCGTACATATGGATTTTGCACTGTTAAACAACGTTTGGTAGATCGTTCACGTGTAAGGGTAAAAGAGTAGGTCCAAGGATTGATCCTTGTGGCACCCCAGTCTGTACACATAAGAAACTCGAACTATTTTCACCAATGCAAACACACTGTTTTCTTCCCCTTAAATAAGACATGATAAGAGCTACGGACAAAGACCGTGTGATTGACTGTCAAATGCCTTTGAAAAGTCGAGCAATGATAAAAGCGTCAGATGATTCCTATCCATTGCGTTACGAATCTCTTCTACCATTATTATCAGAGACCGGGACTATTTTTACTCTTTTCTAGAAGAGTTCAAGAGTTCTCTTGAACGAGATTTTTGAGATATTTTTTCCAGAACAGTTGCATGCAAGCCGACAGGACCAGGAGTAACTGTGCTGGCGTCTTTTCGGTGGCCATTAGAAATGTCTGAGCGCAATTACGCAGGTAACAAAAATATTTTTCTTTAGCAATTCTCAATAAATTAGCAAAACAATTGGCAATAGGTATTAGGTCAGACGATGACATATTGAAGAATTTGAGACAGGCTAGTTAGACTAGTTTAAGCAGTTTTGGTGGTTTTAAATTAATATACGGTTATCTGTAATTTGTCCATGTCGAGGGAACATACCCGTATATGCATATATATGTTTACAATTCTTAGCAAATTCTTTAGTTAACAATAATTATGTAAGCAAATTTCATTGTTATAATTTATGTAGATTCTTTAGCACATTTTTAGATATCTTTCTGATCATATGATATCATATGGTAGCACATTTTCAATCATGATAAAGAGAAGATTTTAGCATATCTTTTTTTAACTTTCTGATATGGAAGATCTTGCATTAATCCTGCAAATCGAAAATGAAAATTTTGTGATATCTTTAGATTTTCTAGTATCTGTAATCTTTTTAGGCAGTTTTTAAAAAAATGTCTGCGTGAGACTATGTACGCATGTGTAAATTTGTTTGGCCCACGACAACTCGGGAACGAAGAGTACTATCGATTTGAATTTTTGTCTGATGATGCGGGTTAAGATAACCGTTGCCTAGAATAAGATATAGCAAAACTGCTGATTTAGCATCAGCACGATTGACACTCGATTTCAACGGCATCAACTGTAAACGGACATCAAGTTCAATAATGATCAAGCACATATTGTTCCTGATCAACTATAAATAAGATCATCCGGACACGAAGTCCAAATCATGATGAAGCATATCATTGTCATATATTATTCCTAATCAATCTGAAACAATCGATTGATAAAGTCATCATAAATCACCACAAATCAAATGATGTCATCCAAAGAGTATATAAGTTCCATCTAAATCCTTCAATAGCCAAGTCTACTTCCAGCACCAGGATCAGCTAGTACTTCCTAAATTAATTTAAGTCTAGTAACTAAGTACGAGTACAATTGTATTGTAACAGTATCTTAACCCATTTGGGCCCAAATAAAACTTCGCGGTGGAAATAACAAAATTTATTAATTGCTAAAAACTATTAATGTTATAAGAAAATAATAAAGAAATAAAAAAAAGCATATCCTTCATTGGAAAAAAAGTCGTCCTCAAATGGGGACATTTAGCTTAAGCAGTATGAAAAATTTCAAAGCATTCTCTTTCAACGCATAAAGTTTGCACACACTTTTTGCATTGCCAACGTGCTTTCTTATGACACACGGTACATCTTAGTTACTGGGATAGTTTTTTTGGATAGTGACTGACCCGATCATACTGCAGACTTGGCAGCTCAGAAGCTATTGGACGCAAATTTTCACTTCTTGTGTATCTCAAATAGTGACAAGCAATGTATCGACGAAATTGAAGCTCTTCTAACTTGTCTTCATTCGTTGGAATGTGAAGGCGCCATGCGTTTGCCACGGCTAGATTCAGCATGTATGTGAACAAAACCCACCACCATTTTTTGCCACGTATAGCAGTGCGGTACAATGAAATTGATTGATCAGCTTAATCTATTGTACACCACCCATACCCTTGTTGTAGCTTTGAAAAACATGCGGAATGCAAACGTCTACTTTTTTTTCTCCCCTGCGCTCCATCTCTTTACTTTCCCTACAGGGAGTACGCTATCATAGTTCGACCCTATGGTGCAGACACTGTTGTCCAGCCAACGAACGAATAAAATTTGGCTGACTTGGTCGAAACGATAGTCAAAATCAGCACGGTTTTTCTTTTTCATTTCCTTCACTTCAGCTAGAGGGCACTTTTTGGTTCTACCTTTGCGAACGGTACCTGTTACACGAAAACCAGGTTTTCGTAAATCTCGGAGCAATTCGAAACTAGTGAAAAAATTTTCAAAAAACACCGCATGGTCTTTAGAACTTGTGCCCAGTTTGTGGAGTAATAGCTTTGCTACTCTTGTACCCAGTGGCTCTTTAGAATTAGCTCCTGGAGATTTTACGCAATACAAGTCGAAGGCGTAACAGTATCCGTCCGAAGCTGGCTTACCCCGTATGAATTGTTTCGCCGGATGCCGCCCAAAGTAATTCACCATTGACTCGTCTGTGGACAAAAAATTCTTCATAAGTATATCTGCAAGCGGTCGTATCTTACACATTTTGTCGGATGATTCGACTGCGACAAGATTGTCACAGAAATCGCTCAAATGTGCTGAAGTAATTCCATTATGCAAAAAAGGAGATAGAAGAAATGTATCCACCTATAGACCTACATCTCTTCTATCAACTGTCGCGAAACTCTTTGAGAAATTTATCAAAGTCAGAATGTTAAGTTTTTTAGATAAAAACAATTTTTCTGCATTTACCAATTTGATTTTAGAACTGGATTGTCAACAGAGGATGCCATCCTCAGCGTGTAGTCAGCTATATGAGGGGTTAAACAATAATCAATCTACAATAGCTTTGTTCATAGATATGATAAACGCTACTACTGAGTAAATTGTATGCCGTTGGATTTAGAGGCTCAATGCATACCTGGTTCAAGACGTGCCTTAATGATAGAGAGCAATTATAAAGCTAAGTGTAATCTTTAGTGAACCTCGTGTTTTGAAAAATGGCGTTCCCCAAGGTACTGTGCTCGGGCCTCTCTTATTTCTAATCTACATCAATTCGATTTTCAAGCATCAATTTCATGGTTTAGCTACAGCATTTGCTGATGATATAACCTTCACATACATGTTTAAAAAGCAATTTGAATGTTTAGCCAAGATTGGCGAAGTTTTGGAGAAGTTAAGGCTGTCGTTTACTACTCACAAGCTAATTATCAGTGAAAAAACTAAATTATTAAACTTTAAAATATGCGGCAATTCGTTAAATGACTATAATCTCCATTTTCACACACACGACTGTAAGAAGTTCTGCTTACCGCTTCATACTTGTGGCATCCAAAATTACCACGATAATAACTCGTGCTCTGATAAGTGCTTCAAAATTGAATCAGTAAGAAATATAAAAAACACCTAGGCGTTCTAATAGATCATAACTTGAAATGGAAGGATCACTTTCAAGTATTGAAATTGCATATGAATCTTGTAGCTCGTAAACTCTATCTTATTAAGCTCCAAAACCGTTTTACATAAAATCTATTATGGTCTTGCTCACTCGAAGTTGCAATACAGCATTACTAGTTGGCGTGGATCGTACTTTAATACACTAAAACCAGTCTTGACGGCACAGAAGCATATAGTTCGACTTCTTTCTAGTGTTAATGGTCGTACTCACAGTTGGCCCATATTTAAAATACTTGCAATTCTACCGTTGAGACACCTGTATATTTTCAAGGTACTTAAAGAATTTTTCAAGAAAAGTGGTAACATTCTAAGTACCAACAATCAAATTTATATCTTATCAATAAATAGCATGGCACTTGTCAACATACCAGTTGCACGTACTACTCATTTTACAAATTTTTTCACGTTTACTGCCCCAACATATTTTAACAAACTTCCATACTTGATCCGAAAAACTTATTTTTATAATGTATACACCAAAAAAATTAAAGAATGATTATTTACTATTGATAATGTTAGCATTGAATCATTATAAAGAAGAAATATATTTGAACTTCTTTCTTCATAAAATTTGGAATATACAACTTTTGAATTAAATTCATTTTATTTTAGATCTTTTAATCTTAGTCACTGAATGTCACCCCCACATCAGAAAACTTTATAATGCATAAACTATATTTGAAGTTTCGTTTAACACTAGTTTATACCTTCATGTTCATTAAATTACATAACGACAACTAGATTTATTCATCACTTGACAGTTTGGTAAATTATAATTAGGTTGTAATCTTAGCTATGTATCAGAATGAATGAATAAATGAGGAAAAAAAATTTAAAATAAATTTAAGATATTTTTTTATTTCCTCAAATTGATTTCCTGGCATAGCTCTTGATACCATATACACATGACAGTCTTCGTCCAGGTACCAGTACAAACGTTCTCGAGGCAATGAATGGTAACCAGCCAATAAAAGAATACCGAAGAATGTTTTGAGTTCATCGACAGATACTTTGAAGTCATGCTTGTTTTTCTGAGCCGTGTAAGTCTGCGAGTATTGAAAAATCATGGCGAAAACTGCAATGGATTTTGATATCTCATTTCATCCAACAATTTATCGAGATGCGCTTGCACATTCCTTCAGTGCACACAATGTATAGATTCATAGATAGGCTCTGCTTTACGCCAGCGAGGTTCCTCAAATCTATTTCTATGTCTCTTGATTTCAGCGAGCGGTTCGTCATCGTTACTGTCCCAATCGTCTTCACCTCGATTCGTGAATACTTCGGCTCTGCCTGGTATGTCTCGCGGAATAGCATTGCTCTGAATATGGTCCTCACCACCTTCTTCTTCATCGGTTAGCACACTTGGTTCTGGGGGAAGTGCAACTAAATCTATCTCTGTAACATCATCTTCCTCAACCATTATAGCATCAAGTGCTTCTTGAAGTCCGAGGTAGTCGTTATGACTGCTGAATTTCGTTTAGCCATTTGTACAACAACCACCTTTGAAAAATAAGAATAATTTTTACCTCTGATGTTTCCACTGGCCCCAATTGGGGACACCGCTATAAAACTTTACCTTCTGTAAACGATGTTCAACTTTCCTCGGATAATAAAATTTTATTTTATAGTTTACAATATATTTATGGAATTTTTCTAAGAAAACTAACAGACTTAGTGGAAAAACTTACAAATAAAAATTACTTATTTTATGTACCATTTTTACTGATCACTGAAACAACTCCATAAGATGCGCGGCAAAATCATTTTTAACTATTTCTGATTACTCATTTGTCTAATAACATGTCAACAGCTTCTTAACCATCAAATGTCAACAAGAGAAAGAAGAAAAAACAGAAATAATAAAAAGTTGACGGTATTTGTTTAGGTGTCCTCGTTTGGGCACGGCTGGCGTATATGGGTCAATAAAGATTAAATCCTTTTTTACAAAAACCTAGAACCAAGGGAACATAATAATTGGCTCCCAACGTATTGTAGAAGGCATCTTGAAAGAAATCAGTTACCGAAGTGAAAAAGTGCAAACAAATTAAAAAATTGTTCTAGGTCAAGAACATTGAACAACACAAAATCCATAGTAAGTTTCATTGACCCGACAAAAAAAGTATAGCCGAAAAAATAAAACAAACAAGTATCCTAAATAAGAAAAACAGAGAAAAAACAAACCAAAAAAATTTAGTGCTACGGTAGAAAACAAAATATACCAGCTAAACAATAATGCAAACGAGTATCCCACGAAGGGAAAAAGGATGGGAAAAATATAACAAAAGAATTTAAATAAAAAAAAGTTCAAAGGCGTTAGTGAAATATACTCGTATATACATAAAGCTGAGCCTTAGAGTAATAAAGAACCAAAAATAATAAAAAAAAAAACACGATAAGTGCAAAAAAAAGAACAAACAATTTTATAAATAAAAATGCTATATAAAAACGTGTTTGGAAAAAAAGTTTCCTTAAAACCAACAACAACACAACCAACAAAAATACAACAACCCTTAGGAAGCAGATATTATAGTAAGAAATATTTTTAGTATCTTTGTTAATTAAAAAAAAACGTATACAGTATGTCCCAAAAATCAACGTCAGGCCGGAAACGGGTGATAGGTCTAGTGGTGTCGGTTATCACAAAATTATAAAAAAATGTATAGTACTTTTAAAATAATTGGTATTCAAAAAAAATCGAGAAATCTGACACCCTGTGACGATCTTTCAAGTACTATGACCGCAAGTCTTTACTTTTCTTCGATTTTTTTGATGTCACATAATCCTGAGTGACTGTTCTGTAAATTATGGTCCAAAATTGAAACATAACTATATCGGTTTTTTTATATTTTTGTGATAACCGACACTACTGGACCTATCACCCGTTTCTGGCCTGACGTTTATTTTTGGGACACTCTGTATAAGCTACCAACTCAATAAGTATTCAACACACGAAGACGACAACAGGACAAATTTCTGGTACCAAGATATTGGAACGAGTATGGGCACAGAAAATATGCTGTAAATGTTCCGGAAATTTTCAACGACATTCCAAAAAACTTGAAAAATCTTCCTACATCTATTTTCTTAAAAAACTTTAAAAAATGATGTATCAATTCCTTAAATCTTTCACAGTCTTTTTGTACATGAACCTTTCTTTTCAAAATTAATAACAAATGACTTGTAAACACTGGACTCAAAATAACTATTAATTTTGAGCAATCTTCTGCGGACAAGCCCTTAAGGCTACACAGATAATACAGTGTAAAATGCAAAATGTATATGTAATAATAGTAAATAAATAAATAAATGAATAATAAAATAAAGATAGCGACAGATCAGGAAAACGCCTAGGAATTTTAGTGGACCCTGGCGCTACAAGTTGCTATTGTAGGCCTAATATAACCATAAATGGTTATACCATCATAACCCACTTTTGTGAAGAAACAATCTTCGGCAGAAGAATATACATAGTTCTACAAGTTAGCAAACTTAGAAAAAGATTTGCTAATTGGTTTTAATATTTTAAAGCTTTCTAATATAGCATTAGATTTTGAATAGAAAATCTTAATTCAACAGGGAAAACCTGAGCAAATATATATTTCAGAGGAAAACTCTGAGAAATCTATTAAAAGTATGAATCAACGAGAAAGTCATAATATGAAAATTGAAATCCAATAATTTCAAAGTAAGAGCCGACAAAGATACCGGCAATTTTAAAAATAAAATCGAAGAGTTCAGGACTGGATTCTAGACAAAATAGAATAATGGACTAGAATATACAGTCAAACCTCTGTAAGTCGAACATCCTTAACTCCAATTTTCTATAAGTCGAACAAATGTTTCAGAACTTAGACTCAAAACTTAAATTTTGCTTTCGACTCTCCGAAAGTTTCGCAACATGTTTATTCGTTACTTTTCGTAGGGAATTCCCTCCATATTTCATACTCCAAAACTATATTCAAAGCATGCAAAAACAAAAGGAAAAGAAGCAAAAGAAACGAATAAACGTAAAGATAGCGGCATTCGCCAATAAAAGCTAGTGAATGCTAGTTGTGCATCTTCTGACAGTTACTCGTACATACCGAAATTCCAGTCATTTTGGATGCGCAGTTTTTAGTTGACAGTCCTTTGAGTGAGTTGATGTGAGTTTTTTTTGTGAAAATGGAAAAAATTGAGTATCGTGCTGTTATTAAATTCTTGTTTTTGAAAGGCAATACGCCTACGCAAATCGAAAATGAGTTGGACTCTGTGTATAGGGACTCTGCACCATTATTTACCATAGTGAAATTTTGGGCAGCTGAATTTAAATGTGGCCGTAAGAGCTTGGGAGATGATGAACGTTCGGGACGTCCCAAACTGCAACCACTGATGATAACATTGCTAAAGTTCACCAAATGGTGTTAGACGACCGCCGAATTAAAGTGAGAGAGATAGTAGAGGTTATGGAAATGTCTAAAGAACGTGTTTGTTACTTATTAAATCAAGATTTAGGCATGAGAAAGCTGTTCGCGCGTTGGGTGGTGCGTTTGCTTACGTTAGACCAAAAACGTGTTCGAGTGAACATTTCTAACGCTCTGTTGGCGCAGTTTAGGCGCAATAAATCCGAGTTTTGGCGCCGATTAATCACTCTAGATGAAAACTTGGATATACCATTACTATATACGCCCGAAACAAAAATTCGGTCAAAATAGTGGACAGCAATGGGCGACCCGGCTCCAAAAAAAGCAAAAAGTGACTGGCTGGCGAGTGTTTTTTGGGATAGTAAAGGAATTATCTTAATCGATTATCTTCAAAAAGGAAAAACCATTACAGGAGCATACTACTCATCATTACTTGCGAAGCTGAAGGCAGAAATTGTGGAAAACCGACTACATTTGCAGAAAAAGAAAATCCTGTTTCACAAAGACAACGCGCTGTCTCACACCTCAGCGGTTGCTATGGCGAAAATCCATAAATTACGGTTTGAACTGCTTGACCATCAGCCTTACTCATAAGATCTAGCCCCAAACAACGTCTTTTTGTTCCCTCATCTAAAAAATGCGCTCGGAGGACAGAGATTTTCGTCAAATGAGGAGGCAATCACCTTCGTGAACAATTATTTTGTAGAGAAAAACGCCAATTTGGACGGGTTAGAGAGATGGGAGCATCGCTGGGAGAAGTGTGTAGAGTTACAAGGAGACTATGTAGAAAAATAAAAAAAAAATAAATTTGAGATAAAATGTCTTGTATCATTGTCTGGTCGGAAACTTTTGAGACAACCCTCGTACATACGAGTATGAAGTGGTCATGAAAATAACTCGTGCCTAAGTCTTGCTTCAATGATAAATCTAAATACGAGTAAGTGTTGTTTTCGGCGGTTATCACCTCAATATGTGCTTCAGTTTCTTAGTGGTTATGCCTTGCTTTGCAGAAGTTTATGCCTTCAGATGTACATTTTATGTGTTGTTCTGAGATTCTTTGTCCTTGTTCCGTTTTCAACGGTTGTCGCATATAAGACTCAATTTGGGTAGTCCCAGGTCCTTTCTACGATCCCTTGCACAAAAGTGACGAGTCTATGGAGTGGCTACTAATACATATAATATAAGAATATGAGAATTACCGTTGGCCCACTAGGAGGTAATTTACCACCACCTTTTCTTCAGCACGCTGCCTAGTACTGAAAAAATCGGCAGTGACTTCACCTCCAAGTACGTTAAAGTGGTTCGTGTCTGCTGACGCCACCCTTGATTCAATCATTATCGACGAGCTATTATACCTATAGTGTTGCTATTAGGAGTTTAGCAAGTCTTGTCTGGTTGGACGAGCTGCCAATGTTTGGTGGCTACTACGTAGATGTAAAGTAAACAGAATTGATGTTTAATTAGTACACAACATCGTCCGTACTAACTTCAATCCTACAACGCTTAGTATGACTCACAAAAATTGTTTAGATATTGCAAAGTATCCGTTTACCAATAAGTCAAATACAATCGTGATTAATTTTGCTTGCGTCCTTGTTATGTTTACCAATTTGTCCTTGAAAAACAAGATCATTTTATTTTTACACCTCAGACTCAAATGTGATCTTGTTCGGCAGCAGCAATTTGCGCAATCGCTTTGCAGTATTATAGTAACGTGGGCTATCCGGTTAAAGTATATCCTCCTAACCTTGGAATGAAAGTAAAACGAGTCCACTAGGCATTAACTGCAATACATGCATATTCAAAAAATTCTTATTAAAAGTTCAACGGGACAATAAGCAATAAAATAAAAGAGTGGGCTTTGGTAATATCGATTTGAGTGAAAAAATTAATTCTGGAGAAAGGACAAAGTCGCAATAAATCACAAATTAATTTAAAGCAACTAAAAAAAATCAGGAAGAAAATAAAATCAATTTAATGTGAACGACGAACTTGCCAAATAATCCACAAATCGATGGAGACGAACAAAAAGATACAAACCCAAATGAGATTAATAATTACTCTGGCCGTCACCATATCAATAAAAAATCTGCTCTGCGTCGATGACTTTTTGTCGTCACCCGGTATGCTAAAATCGAATTTAAGTTTTTTTTTTTGTCCATACCAACTAAACCAGTTCCGTTTCGGCCACTAGGCGCCGTCGAAGCAAATTCTTAGAACCTTACGAGTCTTTGAAGTCTGCACTCCGGATATTGGTAGGCTAACCTTGAAGCTACAAAGTATCTTCTTCTAGATGGTGTGATTAATGCTGTTTTTGGCGTACTTCTGTGACTTCTGTGAGTGGGAGATTTGGGGATTCTTTGTAACTATCAAACATTTTTTTTTTTTGAAAACTTGCTGCCATAAAGTGTTACTAATATTTAATGGAGTGATTAATTGCGTATTAAAAAATATTTGAAAAAATTTGCATAACTACTGGTATCATAGATTCGATCGTCTTTTATTGTTATGAGATGAATTAAATGCGAAGAGCAAATAAACATTTATTGATGATTACACATTAGTTAGCTTTATTGACAAGGTCTCACATTCCAATAAAACATGATTTGGCTTCGCAGTTAGAATTGAAGTCAATAAACTGATTCAGAAGTGTTTTTTTTTTTGGTTGAAAGGTAAACACAAATACTTAAATTGGTCTTGTTATGAAAGTACCATCACTTGATGTGAAAGGCACTTCTCCAGCAGTTTTATCATCCGAATCCAAATAGCATACTGGTTTGTGTTTACTCGTATACATATTAATGATATGATGAGGCGGTTCTCTCTTCTTGATCGTTGACGCAACTAAATACGTGTATTATACCCCGAGGAGTAGTATTAATTAGATGCCGCCCACGGATTATTTTGACGGAACAATGTTGCCCGTAGGACTTTATTTTTATTAAATGTACGAGTGTTTTTCTTTTGGCTATAATTGAAGAGATGGGTGGTATGAATTATGTTTACTAAACTGTGATCGGCCTCAGACTTAGACCTGAAGACCTTTGAATCAGCTAGGTTTTCCAGAGATTCTAAATCGAAAAGTTGGAATCGTTTTGAATTCGTTGAGGTTGTGATGGTCAGGATTCATTAGAATCTACATTCGGTATACCACCTTGATCAAAAAGTTCCCGGGGGACACCACTGCGTGGCGCTTCCATTGATCCAATTTGAGTTCTGTTTTTTTGTTAAGTTGGTAAATCTGTTGTTGTATTCCCTCTAAATCTTAGCGTCATAGCGTGATATTTGCAAAAGTTACGTAGCCAAGAGTACATCTATCTCTGTGTGTGTTGGCGATTTTTTACAATTTTATAAATGGATTTAAATTTGCAACAACGAACTTTTATTAAATTTTGCGTAAAAAACGGATTTAATGGTGCACGAACGTTGGAAATGTTGGAAAAGTGTTGCGGCAAGGATTCTCTAAAGAAAACGGTCATTTACCTGTGGCACGAACGGTTCAAAAGTGGTCGTGAGTAAATCGAAGATAATGAACGCAGTGGCGGACCATCGACATTGAAAACCGACGAAAACATTGATGAAGTAAAATAAATGTTGGTCAATAACCGCAATTTAACCATCAGAGACATAGCGGAGGGCTTGAACATTGCTTATGGATCCGTCTAAAACATTTTGGTTAATGATTTGGGTTTCCGTCGTGTAGCCAAAGTTGTTGCCAAAAGACCGCAATTTCATGCAAAAAAGAGACCGTGTTGACGTCGCAAAAGAGATGATTTGCGAGGCTGAATCCGATCCCACATTCATCAAAAGGATCATTGCTGGAGAGGAGCCGTGGGTTTATGAGTACGACACGCAATCCAGACATCAGGCAAGTGAATGACGTTCACCAAATGAGTCGAGCCCAAACAGACCACGTCATTTTCGGTCAAAAAAGAAGGCAATGCTCACGGTTTTCATGGATTACAACGGTGTAGTGCATTATGAATTTTTGCCAGAAGGCCAGACAGTAAAGAAAGAGTATTACTAGTATTTGGGCGTTATGAGACGTTTACGTGAACCAATTCGCGGAAAGAGAGCAGAATTGTGGGCAGAAAACTCGTGGATTTTGCACCATTATAACGCACGTTTCAGCAGCCGATAGGAAGTAATGGAAAAATCGCAGAAAGCACTGATTGACATACCGAAAACCGAATATAAAAAATGTTTCGAGGATTGGATCAAGCGCTGGCATAAGTGTGTTGCAGTCGATGGGGATTACTTTGAAGGGGACAATAATGAATATACTTGTATTTTTAATTTTCTGAATAAATTCCGGGAACTTTTTGATGGTGGTATGTTCCTCATTTAGCAAGAGTTTTTAAGTTAATGGGGGCACATCAGCTTCATATGACGGTAATTCTTATTTTTTGTGAAAACCGTTTTTGTACTCGTTCTATACGAACGTCAGCAGTGCGATAATACAGCTGCACAGCTGTACTCCAGTATAGATCGAATAAGTGAAACATACAATGTTTTGTGGTTGTAAGGATCATGAAAGTCCTTAGTGTTACGAGACAATTAAATTTTGGAATAATTAATCATTTAAGCATATCAAAGCTATTGGCATCCGGTTGAACCAAATCGACTTTCCCCTTTCGTGTTTTTGGTTTCAAATTCGTCGATGCATCGATAATTATTGCATGATCTTTTCTGCCTTTCTGATCATGGGTTTCTATTTCTTGTTGATCGTGTTGACAAGATCGATAGTACAGCTCGTAGACTTGATCCATGTTTCCACTTTGTACTAAATCGGTAAGCCTTTCGATTTCATTGAACATGAATGCCATTGATCGTTCATAGCCCAATGGTGGAATATTTTGGTGATTTTTCTGGTTGTGCACGTCGATCAGTTTGTGATCTGTTGTCTAAATTGAAATCAAGATCAAGTTTAACTTTTGAGGCTTTTGCTTGTCACGGTTAAAGCACCAATTGGTATAAGTCCATTGATGTAGATATCGTTGGGACATATCGTTTCGGCACCCAATGGCGAATTTAAGGGTATATAAATATTTATAATGTAGTTGCAGTAAAAACATTGCACATCCCAATGGACTTCTTCTGTTAGCACTACAACTGCTTTCCAGTCTTCTCTATTTTCAGCTTTTCTTTTCCAGTTTTGGATTTCCATTTTATTTAGATCCTCTTCAATGTTGTCAATCCATCTTAATTTTGGTCTGGTACTATTGTGGTCTGGTATCGACATTGTTCGTTTTGTTGTTCTTTCTTCCGGCTGGCGTCGAAAGTGACAGATCCATCTCAATGTTTGAGCTTTGATATATCGTTTTCACCTTCTACTATAGAGTACCGATTTTGTTGTTTGTTATTTCAGCATATAAACCATCTGCGTTTCCTTTTGCTCCATATACGAGTATCTGTTTTATTATTCTTCTTTCGAAATTTTTTAGTTTGTTCTCATTTGGTGTTGTCATTGTCCATGTTTCTGCGCTATTTGTGATTACCGGTCTAATCAAGGTTCTATATAATTCAAAGCTCTGCTTAGTAGTCTTGATTTGAGCAGTTTGTTGTGCGCGTGATAGTATTTACAGGTAGCCTTGAGTCTCTCTTCTATTTCGGATTTGTTTTCATTTTTCTTGCTTATCAATGCTCCTAGATATTTAATGTTGTTGTTTATTGTTATGCTTTGACATTGTCGTTTGTTTTCGTTCTTAGAGAGTTTTAGATATTTGGTTTTACTTGTGTTTATTTTAAGTCCTTCCTCCTCAGCACTTTTTTCTAATTTTTCAAATACTTCTCTCATTGTATTGTAGTTTCTACTAACTTTTAGAATATCGTTTGCGTAAACATATATTTGGTAGGATTTGTGAAAGATATTTTCGTTGCTCTCAAGTTTATCAATTGCGTAATGTAGTACGATATTGAATATGAGGGCAGGTAAAGCGTCTCCTTGTTTGACCTCAGAGTTGATAGTAAACGTTCGGACTTTAGCTTAGGTTCCTCTGCCCGGCAGGCACCCCGACTCCAGCGTTATCTTCAATGATGTCGATGCCAAGGCTTAAGTCGCAAAGGCTCAACCGACTACGCTCGGCTGAGGAGTGGCGGACTAAGAACTGCCAAACCTGATTCCAGTGGTGGTGTGAGCATATAGTCTTTGGTTTTTAACGTAAACCACCGGTCATGTAGACTTATGTTTACGGGATGCCCATACATCCATGGGAGCAAGGATATGCCTTGCTATCGCTTACCTACATTAATATTATAATACCAAAGCAGAACCTGTGTTGGAGGCACAAGTTCCACCCTTGGTATGGGTCGAAGCCGATCTAAAACCTCTTACCGCTCTTAGGGTCACAGCACGCAGTACTTATTTGCTACTCTACAATGGGCCAAACCAACAGGAAGACCCTACCCGCTATTTGGGTTTAAACCACAGCCACCATGACACTTCCACAAGGGTGCCTATCTCAACAAGTCAGCCGCGGACCGAAATCCGGGGGGCTCCTGACTCCCATGGCTACTAGGATTTATCTGGTAGGGACTACCGGTGGTCTCGCCACCAACAAGACCTATGACCGGCAACTTGTAACTGGTCAAATCGTAGCAACCTTCGGTGTCGTCATATGGAGATGTTTACGATAAGACCAGTAATATGCTCTGCCTCGGTTTTTATTACACAACGTCATTGATGGGCAAAGCCTTGGTAATTGGGCGGGGGCCCAAGGTGTGAGCATATAGTAAACCGTGCCGAAGGATCCACGATTGGGGGTCAAACCAACCGCGAGCGAGCTCTCTCAGGTCCGCGAACGAACTTGGCGCGGGCCAGTTATATTTAGCCTTACCCAGGTATGATGGCACTGCCTGGGCTGACTTTTTATTTCCGGCCTTACTCGTGGGACTTTATTTTAATGGATAACCAAAGATGAAAAACAAACAAAAAAAAAAATTCTACAAAAACCGGCAATCCCTGTCCAGGAAGAGTTAGAGGTGAGTGAAGGCGAAATCTCAATCCTGTTGGGGGCATTGGAAGAAGCGGAGCTTCTGGCTAGTGAGAGTTAGGAGTTCGAAAGAACACTCATTATTGAGAGCGATTTCACTGGTGAGCAAGCTGGCACTCACACCGGTGATGCACAGAGCTGGAATTCAGTCGAAGCTACCTCCAAGAAGCAAAAAAATCAGGGCAATGCTGCGGTGATGGAAAAAGTGGGAACATCTCGCTCACGCACTGTACTTGCCACCTCCATCACCGCTGCAAAAAGTGCGAAGAATGCACATCAAAGGCAAGGGATTTGCTATGTAATGCAAGTTGTAAGGTAGCAAAATATGAGGGTTTCGATCCCAGCTACCTAAGCGAGTGGGAAAAAGCCTTTGAGATAGCGAAAGCCAAACTGGCAAACCAACAGGTGACAAGCAAGGGAGATGTTGCTGCAAAGGCGGAAGTGGAAGCCGATCAGACACCCCCTACTTCCTACAAGGGGCTAGAGTCTCTGAAAGAAGGGCAGTTTTACCAGCCGGAGAGGGAGATCCGACGAAGTCGTGGGCCGAACAATGCGAAAAAAATTAAGACTGGTACTTCATCCGCAATGCGTCGTAAGCAAAGCGACCCGAAAGACGAGCTGGAACCTTCCGGTCGGTTTTGTTATTTTTTTAAGGACATAACACTCAAGTGGGTATAACTACACTTATGATGCCCAAGCATGTGTTAAGTTTTTCGGAAAATGGGATAGAGAGAGAAAGAAAGATGTTTGGGCTCAGTGGCTATTTCGCTCCATGTGTGGCATCCTACATTTAATGTAGAGACTAAATTTTTAGTGTAAATCCATTCATCTCACGAGATTTTAGTGGCCTGAAAAAAGTCTTTCGGTTACGGCTGGTATTAAACCTCGAACCGTCCGATTGGGAAGGCAATACACTACCACTTGAGCACGACCACCCAATCTGACAATCGACAAGTGGAAAAACGTTGAGAAGAAGTTCCAAGACGTCCTATGGAAGGAATTATCCACCACAGCAACCGTGGAGCTCCAATTTGAGATGGTTGGGAGGGCAGACGCAAGGTTGTAGTTGTCGAGGTGTTCGATGCGTGGGAAGGCATCAAACTGAAATGTACGACAATTTGAGAGTTGGCAAAGTACACTCCGCCGACGGCATGGGTATGGGTTCCGTGTCCCTACACGTACACTGATAACCTCCTGGGACTACTCGATGTGAAGAATCAGGAACTAAAAGCCGATACATAGAGAGTCCTTAAGACGGGGCCCAGACGGCAGTTGGGGCAGCATTTTCTGCTGTCCATAAACCAAGATTTGCTTACCATACCTCAAAAAATCAAAAGGTATGGTAAGGTATAGCATGGGAAGATTGATGGTTAAGCCATCGACCAAGCGCAAAGACGATAAAAGTGCTGCAGATAAACCCGCATCTTAGTAAGCCAGCGACGGCCTGCCTGGTGAAATACATCACCAGACAGGAGGTCACAGCCGTACTCATACAAGAGCCCTGAATCAATAAGGACAAGAAAATATAGGTTGAAAAATTACCCGTTCTTCTATAAGGCAGAAGGTAAGATCAGGACTTACATCCTAATCAAAAACCAAATAGTCATTTGTTTTAAATAATTACAGCTCAGGTGAACTGACGGCGCGGCGTCAACATGCGAAGTGTGTTGCAAACCACTTTGTCTGACCTTGGCCTACTTCCCCTATCCTCCAAAGTACTCGTAGTTATCTCGGAGAAACTAAAGGAGTTGGCAAGACAGAATGATTGGATGCTGATAGTGGGAAGCGGTGATATTAATTCAAGAGGTGAGTGTTTGTATAATTTTATTATATCTTCTAACATCAATGTTTGCAATAGAGGGAATTCAATAGGCAGGAGATGCTAAATATCACCCTTGCTACAAATACAGAAGGGTTAGAAATAAGGTAATGGAGATTAGTTGACGAAGCGTCGATGTCGGATTACCGATGGATACGCTTCAAGGTCGACTTTTAGAACTGGGTATGTAGTTTTCAAAGAACTCCTAGGAAGACTGATTGAGTCAAGTATACAGAAGTGGTAAATATACAACTGGTACCCAAACAATCAACTGCTATAATATTGTTAACTTAGATAGGGCGGTAGAAAATATTAATAAGACAATAACAATGGCGTTGTCCGGCTAAAAGAACACCCAAAAGGGCTTAGCCCAAATAGTGGAATAGGGAGATAGGTTAAAAAAGGAAAGAGGTTAGGTAACTCTATAATAGGGCGAAGCTTTTCAGAAGCGGCAGTACATGGCATGAGTACTACGAATGAAGGAAAACAATTCAAGTAAATAGTAAGAAAGTCAAAAAGGTCTTCATGGCAGAAGTACTGTAAATCTATCGCGGTAACAGACGAGGCTTCGAGGTTACACAAAATGCTTTCGAAGGAAGCGAGCGTTCCTAGCTACCTCAGAAAAAATTACAGAACCTGGGCTGAAAGTAGCCAAGAGGTTCTGGTAACGTTTGTAGAAACCCATTTTCCTCGATTCACATTATCAGATGAATCTGGCATTCTACGGCGTACTGATAACATCAATCTCTCTCTCTCCAAAGAGGAAATTGGTGTTCTTATTAATAGGAAAAAATTACGGTGGGCAATTGAGTCCTTTCAGCCGTACAAATCTCCCGGTCCGGATGGTATTCTACCGATTATCTTAGACACAGTCTAACAAAAAAAGTACATACCAATAGCTTGGAGGGAAGTTAAAGTCAGTTTTATGCCTAAAGCTGGCAAACAGGGGCATATAACAGTAAAAGGTTTCAGACCAATAAGTCTGACATTATTTATGCCTACAGCGATTATTGGAGATTCATATTACGAACAGACGCAGTAATGGCTCTTTGATTGAGTCACAGCATGCATAGAAAAAAGGCAAATCTGTTGAAACCACCCTGCATGAGGTGGTGAGGAAAATATAGAAGAATCTACACTTCGGTGGGTTTGCGATGGCGGTTTTCCTCGATATTGAAGCAGCCTTCAATAACGTTGAGTGCACCGCCATTAAAAACGCTCTATTAGAGGCTAGCATTGAAAAGGGCAAAGCGCGGTTTAAATGTCCGTAACCAACAGAACCCCTCAGAGGGGAGTCACATCACCACTCCTTTGGGTGCTTGTTATCAATGACCTCCTCGAAGAGCCTAGTACAATGGGTATAAGGCTCACGGCATACGCAGATGACGTGGTCATAATAGTGCAGGGGAAATATTTAAATATTTTAAGCGTCATTATGTAGGTGTTGTGTCAATGCCAACCCTTCCAAAACGGAACTGGTTCCTTTTACCAGAAAGTGCAAGATACCGCAATTCAAACTCCCAAAACTCAACGAGGTGGAATTATCCCTCTGACAGTGCGAAGTATCTGGGTGTAATTTTGAACAAAAAACTGAATTGGAATCTTAACGTAGCGGAAAGAATCAAAAAGGCATAAAATGCTCTTTTTATCTGCAAGAGAACGGTAGGAAAAATTTGGGGCTTTAAACCTTCTACGGTGGTGGTAAGACACCCATACTTACATATGGCGCACTAATATGGTGGAAAGCAACAAACAAGAGAACGGTTTACGGAAAATTAGCAGCAAGATTGGACACCTTTCTGCTCCTAACACAGTTTGATTTACAGATCAAAAACCTTGCTGGCAACAGTGCGATACGACTCACTAATCTGGGTTACTTTAAGAGCAGTAGTTACGGACATGCCACGATCCTAATGGAGCTACTGCCAGGCAATCCAATTCTAACAGATGAAATTCCTTCCTTGGTCGACTTCGACACCCCGTATGATATAATATATCCGGAGAGGGAGGACTGGTAAAAAAAATGCAATAATCAGGTCAAATGAAATTGCAATTCTCACAGATGGCTCAAAAACAGAGGAAGGAAGGTTCTGATATCTTCACATAAGACCCAGAACTAAGACTGTCTATAAGACTACCGAACGCAAGCAGTGTCTTCCAATCAGACAAATATCGCTATCTACATCGATAGCCAGGCCGCACTTAAGGCAATGGGATTAACCAACGTCAACTCTGACATAGTCAGGGGCTGTCGCACAGTGCTCAAGGCACTGTGCAGCCAGAACCGGGTAAGACTGTGCTGGGTACGAGGACACTGCGGTATTAAAGGAAATGAACAAGTAAATGAAGAGCTTGCAAGAAAAGGAGGGCTACTCGACAACACCAAACCACCCCCTTACATAGTGAGGGGCAATATCGGCGAAAAAATCATAACGACCACTTTTTGACGGCAAAAGATCTAGGAAGTTAATAAAATTAAACAGGGATTATATTAAAACAGTAATAGGAATCTTGACAGGACACTGCCTCCTGGAGCAACACGCAAAGGGGCTCAAATTGTCAGATACGGATATTTGCAGATTCTGCGATGATCTGCAAGCTGTTGAGGACATAACACACACACGAGTACTGTGTGAATGCGAATCAATATCATGTAGTCGAAGAAAATTTTTAGGGAAATACTTTTTCGAAAACCTAGAGGAAAAAGGCGGCACGAGCTTCAAAGGCCTTCTTGTCTTTTGCAGGGAAATTGCGGGTTTCACCAGGGAGATTATATGAGTTTTTGCCATTTGAATGCAAATTCAACTCGTTTCACAGGGATCGCGATGGGCCCGTTTTCGTGCTTGGTGTCTGTATGATGGCATATACATCATACCCCTGTTTAACCTAATCTAACTTGGTCTTTTACAATACATTTTTCCGGAGTGAATATGACAATATTTGTAAATAAAACTTATAAGCTATAGTCGAAAAGATAGAAGGGAAGTAGGAAGGGGATGTAGAAAAATCAAAACATGTAGGGGGAAAGCGAAAGAAAGAAAGAAAGATAATAAGAGCAGATGATGGGAGAGTAGATTGAAGTGAGTTATTGTTGGAGTTATCATAAACATTCAAGTATGAAAGGCTATTCCAAAGTCCGGTTACATGAATGAAGAAAAGGCCAGAAGAGTTAAGGTAATTAAAATATGGTACGTATTGTCAGCTTAAGAGTCCTGGTAGAAGTTTTTCAAACAGATATGTATGCGGGGGATCATTATTTACTAGACGGTGCATGAATTGGTAGCACCTTACTTTCAAGAATTGCTGAAAGATACAGCCCAAAAATAGTTTGTGATAGCGCTAGATGTGGTCATACCGACGTAATCAATAGACGTATCTTATGGCAACGTAGAATGCAACAAGCAACTTATGTTCGGATTGTGAGTCAAGTTTGCAATATACAAGAGTAGCCAAATAAAGGCAGCAACAGAGTTTTGATAATAATTCTTAGTTCTCTTTCTACTAGAGTAAAAATGGAAGATAATTGATATGGTCTTTTAAGACCAAGGTTTGTAGCTTTTTCCGCAAATAAAGTTTGTTTGTTGCTGAGAGAGCTGAATCATATTACCACAAGGCATTCGTCATAATGGAAAATAATGAAAATAATGAAAAAAGTCAGTTTGACTAAGTTCAACATATTTTCTTAAGCCTTGAACCGTCCGTTAATTTCATCATATGATTAGAATCAGTGCCAAAGATGTGACACAGGTGGAACTAATTCCAACAAACAAATAACAACAACAAAAAAAGAATTAAAAACAAGAAGCTTAAAATTTTTTTACAAAAATGAATAATTTTCCATAAGTATACTTCTGATCTCAAAGATACAAACTTCATTTAAATATGACGAAAAAACAAATAGTTTTGTTTTGGATCAATGGTATCAGAAAAAATTCCATAAGACATTAGACGTGTACAAGCATGTTTATACTCCCGGAAAATATTAATTTAGCTATGAGGACAAAAATTTGCATTTGAAACAAACAACAACGAAAAAAACAAACAGAGGCATAGTAAACAAAATATCTAACATCTGCACATAAGGAACTAATTAGTTGAAAATAATAGCAGTTGCATTTAAAATTTATTAATCACTAAACCTTGTACTGTGCCGCTCTATCTTCTGGATAATTCATTTAAATAAAATAATCATTTAGCACCGACGCAATTTTCCGCTTTTTTCGAAGTCAGCCTAAATTGCTCCAAGCAACAGCAGCTAATCCGCTAGACTTGTTTTAAGACTACATCCAAGATATGCTTATTTCTTAAGTTATATTTGAAAAGTGCAGTCGTTGTCAGCGACTCAGTGAATTTAATGGTTTCCACAGATTCTTGCAAGTCAGGCCTACCGATATTTTTTTTCCCCCATTTCCATTTTTAATCATAGTCAGATTTTTAATGTATTCAACTACCGTACTTTAATTTGGATTTAAAATCTACATAAATTAATCGATTTTTGTGATAATGACCGAACAATTTGATGAGAGACGCGCGTTCCATTCAGTTGACATGTTTTTACAAACTTCAAAAATCTTCCACCAAGGCAGCTGTTACGAGTATCTATAAAACGGGTATCTATAAAACTCACATCAGAAGAGTAGTTTTCCGCTAATAACTGGCAATTAACTTAGAATATTTTTACAGACAAACATGTCTGTATGCGCAACTAATTGTGGGGGTTTTCCTCCAAAAATTACATAAATTAGTCAAGGTCAAGTTGTCCATTATTCTAAAACCAAGAATTACATATGTCTAATGTTCATATGTAAATTGATATATCAGTAAACGACGAATGTTAGTTTCAGTCAGCTTCTGACGTACTGCATCGTTAACTTTGAACGGGAATTATTCAAATATTATATCACAGCTTATTTCATTATTTTTATTAATTGGCCTGATTTTGATACGGATATGGACAAATTACCTGTTCAGAAATATCTTTAAAAATGACGCTGAAGCCAAGTTTTGTAACCAATTTTAAATTTTTAAACATCCTTGAATTGTATTTCATTGATAGAACAGATGTCACTAGTATTTAGCGTAGGTACCTGCGTGAAGGCTCAGGCCCACAGGGCGTCTCCGCACGAGATATCCAAACAATGGGTTGATCAGCGCCGTTCAGGTAGTACAAATTCTACCATCAGTACTAGATTAGAAGTCGTGTATAAGGCACAAACTTCCCCTTTGGTGAAGGGTCGGGGCCTATCTAATACCTCAGCTGCAGTGAAACATAGGACAATAAGAAAAAATATCACACAGTGCGGGTATCCCACCTCTCCCGCTTCTGGTCGAAGTACTGTTGCTTGCACTCGGTCACTGCCATAAGGTGCGGGCAGTGACTGAGTGTACTCGTATGTAACAACTGATGGATAGCGGGTTGTGAGTGAAAATTTTATTGGCGCACTGTTTCATATTGTTGTAAGGGCATAACACCTACAACAATTTAATTCGGTAAACCAACGTCAGAATTTTCACTTCGTAGCCTTACTTGGTATCGTCGGTGTTTGTGTTTACTGTGTTTGTTTGTTGTTATGACTAGGGAATTCAGGGTGGACATATCCAATATACGCGGGCTAAGAAGTGCACTTAGTGCATTCAGTGAAACACAAGTAGATCCCGCCCAGACCTCTCAGATTACTCTGATCTGAAACTACCTGGCTACAAACTAATGCCATTACTATATTCTTCGCTCACCGCCTTGTCACCATTTACGTGTATAGTGATGTAGCTTACCAAACTCCACCACAATGTCATCCATGTTAAAAACCGAAAATCAACTTCATATGGTTAACATTCCATCTCAGTAAGCAAATTATCCACTATTGCTTTATTTACAGAAGTCCCAAACTAGACAGCAATTCCACCTTTAACGAGTTCGATGCGCTCTCTGATTCCATTCAATGAATTGTATCCCTGTATCCTCATACTAAAATCGTGATTACGGGCGATTCCATCACGCACAACTCCGGGTGGCTTCGACATTCTAAACAGACAACAACCGAAGGAAAACAATTTGACCCAGCTTTTATATGAGCCCAGACGTTGATAGTCATACCGCCAATACCCACTTGTTTTTAGCTTCTCACCCTGATAAATACATGTGCTATCCCCTCTAGGCCCATTGGACTACTGTGTCATATCAGCTAATTTCTCGTCTTTAAGCCATGGATGACTGACCAACTTTGCGAAAAAATTAAAGAAAAAAACAAGTTTTATGTTAAAAATAAAAATAAAGTGCATAGTGCATTGATCAAAAAGTTCCCGGAATGTATTCAGAAAATTGGAAACACAAATTCATTCATCTAAATCCATATTTCAGAGTAATACCCATCGACTACAACACACTTATGCCAGCGCTTGATAAAATCCTCGAAACATTTTTTATATTCGATTTCCGGTATGCCCATCAGCGCTTTCTGCGATTTTTCCATTACTTCCTCTCAGCTGCTGAAACGCGTTCCCCGTAGTGGTTTTTTAACTCGATTGAACAGAAAGAAATCGCAGTGAATCAAATCAGGTGAATTCGATGGCTGATGGATGGTACTCGTATTTGTTGCATTTTTCGTCAAAAAATTACGAATAACGATGGTACTGTGCGACCGCGACGATGCGTTATCATGGTGCAAAATCCACGAATTTGCTGCCCACAATTCTGGTCTCTTTCGGCGAATTGCTTCACGTAAACGTCTCATAACGCCCAAATAATACTCTTTGTTTACCATCTGGCCTTCTGGCAAAAATTCATGATGCACTACACCGTTGTAATCCACGAAAACCGTGAGCATTACCTTCTTTTTTGACTGAAAACGACGTATTGTTTTTGGTCTCTGCTCATTTGGTGAACGCCATTCACTTGCCTCATGTCTGGATTGCGTGTCGTACTCATAAACCCACGTCTCGTCTCCAGTAATGATCCTTTTGATGAATGTGGGATCGGATCGTCAACACGGTCTCTTTTTTGCATGAAATTGAGGTCTTTTGGCACCAACTTTGCTGCTACACGACAGAAACCCAAGTCATTAACCAAAATGTCTCGGACGGATCCATAAGCACTGTTCAAGTCCTCCGCTACCTCTCTGATGGTTAATTTGCGGTTATTGACCGACATTTCGTTTACTTCATCAATGTTTTCGTCGGTTTTCGATGTCGATGGTCTGCCACTGCGTTCATCTTCTTCGATTGACTCACGACCACTTTTGAACCGCTCGTGCCACTGGTAAACGACCGTTTTCTTTAGAGAATCCTTGCCGAAACACTTTTCCAACATTTCCAACGTTCGCGCAACATTAAATCCATATTTTACGCAAAATTTAATACAATTTCGTTGTTGCAAATTTAAGTCCATTTCTAAAATTGTAAAAAAATCGCCAACACACACAAAAATAGATGTACTCTTGGCTACGTAACTTTTGCAAATGTCAAGCTATGACGATAAGATTTAGAGCGAAAAAAATTTATCAAAGGATGCGGAAAGATATTCTGCAACACATAAATATCCAAAAAGAATCTTACTATATACATAAGTTTAACGAATGCAGATGTAATCCAAAACAGCAATGGAACATTGTTAATGATCTTGAAAATCTGATCTAAGATTTTCTAATAGTACGACCACTACAAATGGTTCAGAAATGGCGGACAATTTAAACTCGTTCTTCAGAAATATTGTCGAAAATTCCAGACCAAATTCTTGCAATATTAATACGATAATCGCTTCGGAATATCTTCTAGACAACGAAGTTCTTTCAACATTCTTTTTCGGTGCTGTATCTGAAGATGAAGTACCTCTTGTTATATCCAATTTAAAGTTGAAAAATTCATGTGGGATTGATAGCTTAGTTGTAAAAAAAATGAGTGACCACATTATTAAGCCGTTAACTTATTCCACTAATCTCAGCTTTGAAAGTGGTATATTCCCGGAGTGTCTTAAGACCTCTAGAACAGTTCCAATACACAAAAAGGGAGACAAATGTGATCCAAATAACTATAGTATAGACCTATCTCATTGTTGTCGGTTGGAGAAAATAATTACAAATAGAATGCATAAGTTCCTCAATGAATTTAAAATCTTGAACACAAATCAATTTGGATTTGTCACAGGCAAGCCCACTGAAAATGCCATATTGTCGTTCTTAGAAGATATTCACGATGGACTCGACAAGATTAGAAAAACTGCTGCTCTTTTTCTTGATTTAACAAAGGCATTTGATCTAGTCAATCATCAGCTCTTAATAAAAATTCTTCATAGAATTTAATTCAGAAGCAACATTAATAAATGGTTCGTCTCGTACCCTGAAGATAGCATTCCCCAAGGATCGGTCCTTGGGCCCTTGCTCTTTATTATTTATATCAACCCGATTTTTAAATTAACACCAAAGGGAAATTTTAGAGCATTTGCTGATGACTTGGTTCTCTCCTACGTCACTACTTGTGCGGACACCATAAAAATAGAAATGATTACCGACCTCTCCATACTAAAGGACTGGTTTACGCTCCACCAAATGGTTTTAAGTAGCAAATCCAAAGTGATGTCATTTTCTCTTTGTAATCAGTTGATCATCGAAGGAGTTTGTCTCTACGATTATAACTGTAACAATGATAACTGCACAAATACCCAGCCTTTATCCATGAATGGCACTTACATAGTCGAAACCGAAAAACTTTCCACATGGGATGACCACATATTCGATGTCGTCAAAAATGCTGTCAAATGTCAAGGTTTCCTCAAGCGATATAAGAGAAATTTTACCCCCTCTGATCTGGCCTCAATATACATATAAGGCAAAATTGGAGTACAATGCCCACATCTGGTCAGGTGCTCCTAAAACATCTCTGCACCTGCTAGATAGGATTCAAAACCGTGCGATAAAACTCATTGGTGATACTAATATCAGTCAATCAATTGACACCCTCGAATACCGACGTAATGTCTCCTGTCTCACTTTGTTTTATCGCTATTTCCAACAACAGTGCTCCATTGAAATCGCCAGTAGCATTCCGCCCTTTCAAACTTTCAACCGTAACACCCGTCTCACTATGAATGCTCATCATTGTACCCTCAAGGCCATTTTCGGACGTACTCTAAAATATCGTAATTCTTTCCTAAGCCCTACAACTCGCTTATGGAATGCACTGCCGATCTCTGTGTTTCCTGGTCGTTATAACTTACAAACATTTAAAAACAATGTACATCGGTACCTGTCTAAATTTCCTTCTCCCGCGCTGTGCACGAACATTTTAAGGGTACGAAAACCCCTTGAGCGAGCGCTGATTATAACAAAATAAAAAATGAACCGCACACACAGCACGAACCACAATAGATATTGTGACGAAAGCGTTTCCTGTTCGCGTTATCTCCCGCTCTCTTTTCCACTTAATAGAAATAATTGTAGAGGTCCAAAAAAAGATTTCTATTACTCAAAATCGTTTGTTTTTACTTAGTAAGAAAGTAATTCAAAAACAAAATTGTATGATTAATTTTGCGCCATCTTGTATTGTATTGACCAAACGCATGGTACTAGGAAGTGGAAGTGCATGCGATTTATACATAAGGACTGAAACGAATAAAATCTGTAAGTTTTAATACGGGCTATACTTCCAATGCGTAAAAATTGCAATCCCATTTTGTACCCAAATTAGCCTGTATATTCTCTAGTTTCAGTTTGTTTTTGATTTTAGTTCGGTGCGGCTAAAAATATTTATAAAATATGAGTCAAGTGGGACGCCGTAAAAAGATCATCGACAAATGGCTCGAAAATACTTAGCGTCCAAACCATTTCATCGCAAAAAATTTAAACATAGCACGCAGTACAGTGGATTCTGTTATTAAACAATATTTGGAGACGTTAACAGTTAAGCGAAAACAGAAAAGTGGAGCTAAAAGTGGAGCACATGATACAAATTTGGACAGGAAAATAGTGGGTACCATCGTAAAAAACCGGACTATGTCATCCAGAGATGTTGCTCGGAAATGTAATACCAACCAACCAATGGTACAAACATCTAAAAAACGTAACGGTCTAAAAGTACGAAAAAAAACAAGAAATACCAAAAGTTACTGAAAAGCAAAAAAAAGTCATAAAAACACGAGCCCGAGAGCTATACGAGTTGATCGACAACAAAAAAGCGTGCTTGGTTTTGGATGACGAAACATATGTCAAAGCCGACTTTACTACTCTTCCAGGTGCGCAGTTTTACAACTCGTTTGAAGCTGAGATTCTTCCGCAATCAACAACATGGATTGGGATGGAAAAATTCGGGTCAAAACATCTCGTTTGGCAGGCCATTTGCCACTGTGTATACAGAAGCTCGTCGTTTATTACAATGGGAACAATTAACGAAGAAGTGTACATTAACGAGTGCCTAAAATAATAGTTGATTCCTTTCTTAAACAAATACGAAGGCTCAACATTATTTTGGCCTGATTTAGCTTCAGCTCACTATGTTCATGCGATGTTCAGCTTTCTTGTTGCTAAAAATGTCGACTTTGTCCCAAGAGATATGAATCCATTTAATGTTCCACAGGGCCGTCCCATTGAAAGGTATTGGGCTTCGGTCAAAGCTAAATTGAGGAAAAGTGGGCAGTGTGCAAAGGACGTAAAAGATTTTAGTGCTAAATGGAAAAGAGCGTCCAAAAAGATCACGGATGTAACTGTCACCAACCTTATGAAGGACATTGAGGAAAGATGGGAACCCAAATATTTTTTTTTATTTTTTGTAATTGTGAATGAATTTAATAAAAACAGAATTTTAAAGCAAATAAAAAAAGTTTACATGGATTATGAAAATATTTTTTTTTTTTACTTTGAAGTTTCCAAATTTTATTCGTTTCAGTCCTTAGTCAAGGGAAGTTTTGATTTAGAATGGGTGCATGCTCCAAAATTATTTGAAGTTAATGCTGTACAGACATATACAGATGCACATATAGAACGCTAGAGGCTATAGATAGATAGGCTAGAGGCAATTAGAGTGTTTGAGAAGGTCGCGCATTCAGACTACGCAACACCGATTGTACCCGTAATTAAGACTGGTAAATCAGTTTGGTTGTGTGCGACTACAAAGTAACACTTAATAACTACATTGTGAATGATGGACACTCGATTCTTAATATCGAGGACCTGTACCAGGAATTTAAATGCGGCGAATACTTCTGCGTTTTTGACATCCATCAGACATACCTCGACATGTCGGACAAAGGTTCAATGTATCTGACAGTTAGCACTATTAAAGGACTTTACAAGGTCCGAAAACTGATGTTTCGGGTTAAACCAGCAACAAATTTATGGCAGCGGTTTATGGACGAAAACATAGTCAAGGATCCCATGGCTACTACATGCTTTTTCGACGACTTAATCGTGATGGGTTGGATGCTAGATAAAACATACCATAGGTGCATGCTCTTACTACAAAAATTACAAAAAATTAACCTGCATTTAAATCAATCGAAATGCAATCTTTTTGAAAAAAGTGTAATATATCACGGGCATAAAATACGTAGATAAAGAGGGTTTACACAAAACAAGAGAGAAAGTCAGAGAGTGATGGAGGAGATCTTGTTTGAAACGAGGAGTGCTCAGGTGTAAATCAAAAAGGGAGAGGTTTGAGTTGACTTTTCGGAGCATTCGTTGGAGCCGTAAGATGTGCGGTGGACCAGTAGATAGAAGATACGAGGACAACATAGATTGCGGGGGTTGGTATTGAAGGAAAGGGTGTTAAAAATGGATGTACAGTCGATGGAACCTGAGAGAAGTCGATGAATGAAAAGAATATCAGCAGTATTCCTACGTTATTCTAACGAACTCATATTGGGAAGTTTGAGGCGGTCCTGATTGGTACGTAAGATTAAAGGGTCGTTCCACGGCAGACCACGGAGAGCAAATCGGAGGAATCGACGTTGAATACCCTCGATTCGGGAAACATGAACCCGGTGAAAGGAAGACCAAGCTCGACTTGCATGCTCAAGTAGAGGGCGAACAAAGGTAACATTGTGAGATCTGGTTACATACGGGTTGGAAAATTCCTTGGACCATCGTTTAATAAAGCCAAGTGATTAGTTGGCTTTGAAGATCATCTTATCGATATGCGAACGGAAATTAAGCTCACAGTCGAATAATATGCCAAGGTCTTGTAAAGACTGAACCAGGGGAATTTGTTGACCAAAGAGAAAATAAAGTGGGGGGAGACGGATTGCATTTACGTGAGAAGGTTATAGATTGACATTTGGCTATATTAAGTTCTAGGCAGTTTTTGAGGCACCAGATTGAAAAGCGATCAAGGTGTTCTTGAAGAAGGGCAGAGTCATGGGGAGAGGAAATAGTTTTAAAAAATTTTGTGTCGTCAGCGTAAAGGTAGACGGAGGAGTGTTTAATGACCCTCTCAACACCGTTAATAGTAAGAATGAAGAGAAGACGGCCAAGAAGCCTTGTGGAACTCCAGATGAGGCCAAAAATGAAACAGAAAGGGCGGATCTAAACCGAACACTATAATAACGGTTTACCTGGTAAGAAAAAATCCATTTTAATAAAAGATGCTCGAAGCCGAGAGCAGACAATTTGAAGAGGATCAATTGATGAGATACCTTACCAAACGCTTTCGTAAAATCAATTGCGACAACATCGATTTCCTTGCTATTTTCTAATGCTGAGAGAGCAAAAGACACGAATTCAACTAGATTTGTGGTAGTTGATCCACCTTTTAGAAAACCATGTTGTCGGGGCGAAGTAAAAGGCTTGCATTTGAAGCTTAAGGCTTCGTATAAAATACTTTCAAAGAGTTGGGACGATAATTGGTAACTTCATGCTTAGATCCCTTTTTGTGTATTGGGATCTAATAAAAGAGGTCTTCCAAATCTGAGGAAATTCTCCCTGTGTAAGGGATAGACGAAAAAGGTAGGAAAGGGGTAAAGACAGATTGGAAGAGCATTTTTTAAGAAACGGGGAGTCCATCTGGGCCAGGTGCAAATTCATGTTTAAGATTTAGTAACTTTTCTTCAATAACTGCAGGATCGAAATTCTGAGTAAGAAAGGGACCAATGAAGAAATTTGGTAGATCATTGAAGTAAGAGGGATCTGGTACGGAGGAGTTGTTTTCAAATGTTTCAAAATGTTGCAAACAAGTTGGCGGTGGTAGGAGGATCACTTGAAGATTTGGTTTCAAAAGCGAGGGAGAAAGGATAACCATCGGTCTTACTTTTGCAATTGACACATTGGAAAAAGGACTTGGGGCTATTTATAAGATTGGTTTGCGCACTACTCAGGTAGCGTTGATAGAGAGAGTTATAGTGTTCAATGAAATGAAGATATGTATTAATAATTTGAATAGTCAGAAGAAGAGTGGGTTCGAAGAATACCGTCCATAACTTGTTTCTTTTGTTTCGTAGAGAGTGGAGTCTACGATTATACAAAGGAGGGGATGTAGAATAAGTTTTAAGTCACATAAAGGGAGATGGATTTAAATATTTCTCTGTAAGAAATGGAGAGGGCAGCGACCAGAAGAAGCCCTACTTAGATAGGTATTGATTTTACGGAAATTAGCTATGTGAAAATAAAACTGCGGGGGTAGGCGACTGGAGGGAAGATTTGTGGAAAATGAGAGAAGAAGTGGAGGAGGAAAGGTATCACTAGTTGAAAGAGATAGGGGACAACAGGATACTGAGGAGTTGATGGGATCAGTTGTGAATTGCTTTTCCATATATTCGTAGTTGGAAACGCCACTGACTTGGCATAGACTAGAGTCTGTTAACAGATCTAAGAAGAAGCATTCCATAGAAGAAATGGGATTGGAAGCGAAGAAAAAGGAGTCCACTTCATCTGAAGGAGATTAAAATTGCCGAAGATAATGATATCATCAAGCGAGTTCGATAAGTCGATCAAATTGTCAATTGCTGCAATAGCAAGTTGGTAGAATTCGATAGGTTGCGCCGGAAGAATGTAACAACACATAACATACAAGCATCTACGAGTAAGTATTATTTTAACTGACACAAAGTCGAGCTTAGGAGAAGATGAAGTTGCAACGAGAGAGGAGTCCAGGCTGTTGCGGATAGCCAGTAGAACACCTCGATAAGGAGATTCAATCAAGGGGGGTGTGCAATCATCATCCCAAAAAACATTAAAAGAAAGAGGAAATAACTCCTGTTTTTTTATGTTGGGGATAAGATTAGTTTCGGTCAGAGCGTAGATATCAAATGGGAGAGCATGTGATTGGCGGAAAACGGCGTGGGTTTTAGAACGCAGTCCCCTTACGTTCTGGTAATAGAAGGTGAGAGGGAGGTTTTTGCATGACTTTTTAGGGTCGAAAAAATTTATCGTGGTCAAGTCGACTGCGTTGGAGGTGTGAGACTCTTTTAGAGGGGCGTATTGAAAATCTCTTGATACTTTATATAAAGTTTCCTGAGACTGGCAACGACGGTAGGGTTGCCTTCCTGCTGGATAGAAACCATGACGCTTGTTTTTGTTTTACCCTCCTAGCACACCGAGTCGGATTTATCGTGCAGATAAGCGAGATATAGACCTATATTCTCATATATCTTTTTACCTCTAAGCCTAAAGAGCACATAGCGACATTCGGTGGTATCGCTAGTCTGCTGCGTTAATTTAACAGTGGGTGGCGAAAGGGGGTCAATAGAAGAGGGAGTGGTTAATGAGTTTGGTGTCGCAATGGCTGGGGTTTCCGAAATAGGGTTTAAAATGTGAGAACTGATGAAATTAGGATATTTAGCTCCAGTTCTGAGGTCGAAATTAGGGAAAGGTGTGTGTGTTAGGGGTTGAGTGGTGGGAGTTTGAGTGGTGGAAGTTTGAGTGGTGGGAGTTTGAGTGGTGGGAGTTTGAGTTATAGGGGTTAAGTCGAAAGAGACACGTTGACGTTGAGCTTGATTTGGGGTAGAATAGGGGGAGTTGAAGTATGGGTGGGAGGCTTAAAATTAGGAAAAATGTTAGTTTTAAAACTTCAATTGGAGCTGGGTTTGTTATGGGAATAGGAGGTGGGTCTTCGCAAATTGGATTTACTTGCTAACCTATTTGTTGGTTTAGATATGACGGACTGCTTGACTTTATTCTTCTTCTTGGTCGTATTTTGCAACCATTTGCAGACACGCATCTTTCCAAGATTGAAATTGTTGCTGGCTGGATTATAAAATAACCATTCGTATTTGGCCGGAAGATTGAGCTTGAAGCTGCGCTTGTTTCTGTGGTGAGATGTTGGAAGCAAATGGCAGCGACTAATTGTAATGCCATATTTCTTTTCGAAGAAATTCGAGATCCAATCAACACCAGCGTTTAGGGGGGGAGGGGGGGGGGTTGATAAGAAGCAAGCTTAACAAGTCTACGTTGCCATTCGGAAGGTGTCCAAGTTGAATTAAAATGATTGATAAGCTTCCGTGGGGCAGCGACGGCGACATAGATGTGTTCTCTGTTGTAAAGTTGGAAGAAACTTCGCAGGAATCTGTGGATTGAACCGTTCGCAGATGACATATATGTGGGGGTGAGCGTGAATCCTCTTCCGGTTTCATTAATTCAGTCATGAGCGATGTATTATAGGGAACATTCTGGTAAGGCTGCGGGAAGTTTGGTGTATCAACGATTTTGCTGTTTATTGTTGCGATATGATGTTCAATATCACATACGAGGGATCGAGTCGCAATAAGTTCGTCACCGACAACGTTCACTTTATCGAAGATAACTTCGAGCACGGGATCACATTGTTTAGGAGAGTTTTGTTTGTGTGACGAGGACAGGAAACGAATTTCTATGTCGTCACGCAGGGAGCTTATCAACTCGTAGGTTGGTTGGAGATAACTTGCAACGTAAGGGAGTTTCTTCATTCCTGGATCTCTCGGAGTCTAACTCGATTAGGCCAGCAATTTGTTTATCCATGTGCTTTACTTTGGATTTTATTAGATCGGCTGAGTTCTGTCGAAATTTTATCCGTAATCTTTTTGGCGAGTGCATCTTGGTAGGAGTCATTTGAATCGCTTAGGCATTTTTTTTCCAAAAGCACGTGTGAAAGTCAGATACTCTTGCACTCATCACAGAAGAAAAGTATGTTATCGGAGAACTCTTTAATAAACAGCGCATTTCTTTTGTTTAACCCGGCACAAACGGCATGAAAGGCGTTCCCACAAATGCCCTTGCAAGCTACCCAGTCAGCATAGTTGTCATCGATTACATAATTGGCAATTCTGCAAGACATGTTTAAATTGGTTGTGTAGATCAGTGAGGGTATAAATATAAGTCGAGTTATTTTTTTTATTTTTTTTCTTTTTTATTGTATATAGGGGCTTTGATTTGCACTGGAATCTGCCAGTAGACAAAAAAAACTAATGAATTCGAGCACTGGGGGTTATTAACCGGAAAATGCAATTTGACGAAAATTAGAACTGAAAATCAAACAGGTGAATAGGGAGAACAAGAAAAACACGTCTAACTGGTTTGAGTAACTGTTTGAACTAGGAATGATTCATTATTACCATAAGTTTATACCAGACTTTCTACTAAACTACACCCTCTATGCCAAGGAGACGAAATATGTTTGGTCTGGCAAATGTCAGCATGCTTTTGAAGTAGTAAAGAAAGGGATGATGAGTGACAACGTGACCCAAATCTGCCTCTTATTTTGGCTACGGATGCTTCCCCGTTTGGGTTATCTGCAATATTGTCGCATACAACCAATAGAGGCGAACGAGCAATTGCGTTCGTGTCAAGGAACAAAGGCAGAAATTACACTTATTACAGATAATAAACCGCTTACTTCCACTTTCAACCCAAATAAGAGTATACCATTGTTAGCAGCGCAGAGGCTGCTTCATTATGCTCAATTTTTAGGCGGTCTTCACTACACAATCCAATATAAAAATACAATGGACCATACGAATGCGGATTTCCCATCTAGGGGTCCCTTAGCTAATACGGGGAACAATAGCTACGAAGTACATCAACTCTGGGACGAAGTGTTACCCACTACAAATGAAGACGTGGCCAGAGAGACTAAATTGGATAAGGACCAGACTTCGTTATGGCTCCTGTTAATAATACCATCTATCCTGGTATTAGGTTGCTAATCCCATGCGCCTTTCTATCGCGAGTATTAACTGAGCTCCATACAGTGCACGTATGAATAACTAAAATAAAATTTTTAGCAAGGAGCGCTATCGGCCGGGAATCGACGGGGACATTGAAGAACTGGCGAAAGGATGTAGAAACTGCGCAAAGGTGCTGAAAGAGCCAGCACCGACGACAACGCATCCATGGAAGGCACCTGCATAGCCCTGACAGTGATTACACATCGATTTCGCCGGGCTGTTCATGGAAAAATATTTTTTCGTGGTGGTCGACGCGAAAACAAATGGCTGGATTATTCGGGCAATGAGAGAGTTAATTGTTAGGTTTGGCATCCTTCGAATGATTGTTTCGGACAATGGAACTAATTTCACATCTAGAGAGATTCAACAATTTCTGGAAAATAACGGAATTTGGCATAAACATACATCTCCGGCGTACCCATCTATAAACGGACAAGCTGAGCGTTTCGTCCAGACACTCAAAAATGGTTTACGCTCAACTCTAAATTATTCGGGAGATATGCATACCATACTATACACAGGCTACTGATGCAGTACCAAAAAACGCAAAGCTCAACAATAGCGAAAAGTCCAGCAACTTAATGCGAGAATCTAACACTGATCAAACAGCGAACGTAAGCGACTGCAAAAGAGTTTTTTTTTTTTATAATTATAATTTTTTATAATTATAATTATAATTCGCGCACTCAAGGGATTTAAGTACACTTAAAAGGAGGATTGAAATTGAGGTACCGGTGAACGTTGGTTTTAAATGTTTGAAGGTTTCAATGACTAGGAAATAAGGAGCTAGGTAGGGCATTCCATAAGCGAGTTGTACGGCTTAAGAACGAATCACGATATCTTAGAGTAAGTCCGAAAGTGGGCTTGAAGATATACTTGTTACGGTTAAAAGTTTGAAGGAGCGGAATGCTACTGGCGATTTCTGTGGAGCACTGGTAGTGGAAATAGCGATAAAACAGAGTGAGACACGAGACCTTACCTCGGTGTTCGAGGGTGTCCATTGTTTGAATGATATTAATATCCCCTATGAGTTTTATCGCACTGTCTTGGATCCTATCTAGCAGGTACAGAGATGTTTTAGGAGCACCTGACCAGATGTGGGCATTGTACTCCAATTTTGGGCGGATGTATATTGAGGCCAGACCAGATGTGGGGACATTACCTCTAAATCTTGGCACCATAGCTTGGAATTTGCAAAAGTTACGTAGCCAAGAGTACATCTATCTCTGTGTGTGTTGGCGATTTTTTACAATTTTAGAAATGAATTTAAATTTGCAACAATGAACTTGTATTAAATTTTGCGTAAAAAACGGCAACGATTCTCTAAAGAAAACGGTCGTTTACCAGTGGCACGAGCGGTTCAAAAGTGGTGGTGAGTCAAACGAAGATGATGAACGCAGTGGCAGACCATCGACATCGAAAACCGACGAAAACATTGATGAAGTAAACGAAATGTTGGTCAATAACCGCAAATTAACCATCAGAGAGGTAGCGGAGGACTTGAACATTGCTTATGGATCCGTCCAAGACATTTTGGTTAATGATTTGGGTTTCCGCCGTGTAGCAGCAAAGTTGGTGCCAAAAGACCTCAATTTCATGCAAAAAAGAGACAGTGTTGACGTCGCAAAAGAGATGATTTGCGGGGCTGAATCCGATCCCACATTCATCAAAAGGATCATTGCTGGAGAGGAGCCGTGGGTTTATGAGTACGACACGCAATCCAGACATGAGGCAAGTGAATGGCGTTCACCAAATGAGCAGAGACCAAAAACAATACGTCGTTTTCAGTCAAAAAAGAAGGTAATGCACACGGTTTTCATGGATTACAATGGTGTAGTGCATCATGAATTTTTGCCAGAAGGCCAGACAGTAAACAAAGAGTATTATTTGGGTGTTACGAGACGTTTGCGTGAAGCAATTCGCCGAGAGAGATCAGAATTGTGGGCAGAAAACTCGTGTATTTTGCACCATGATAACGCACCGTCGCACAGTGCCATCATTATTCGTAATTTTTTGACGAAAAATGCAACAAATACCATCCAACAGCCACCGAATTAACCTCATTTGGCTCCCTGTGACTTCTTTCTGTTCAATCGAGTTAAAAACCTAGGGGGAACGCGTTGCAGCAGCCGAGAGCGAGAGGAAGTAATGGAAAAATCGCAAGAAGCACTGATGGACATACCAAAAACCGAATATAAAAAATGTTTCGATAATTGGATCACGCGCTGGCATAAGTGTGTTGCAGTTGATGGAGATTACTTTGATGAATAAACTTGTATTTTAAATTTTCTGAATAAATTCCGGGAACATGGTGGTATGTAGTCATAATGGCTGGCTGTTCAAATGACAGCAGACAGCATTGAGTTTTGGATGCATTAAATTCCACTCGGTTGATAGTTCCCCAATTGGTTATGCTGTTAATATCGGAATTTAATGAACTTAGCATACGCTGCCGTTCCCGTTCTACAGCCGAAGAGCATGGGCGTGAGTCCGGGAACGAATATGAGGAGCATGAGCAAAGGAATATATTGGATTAGAGGTAGCAGACAAGAGATCGTTGATGAAAATTAAAAAGAGTGTCGGAGACAGAATGGAGTCCCGGGGAACACCAGCATTTTTTTTTTGTGAATATCAGACTTGAAACTATCCAAGACAACTTGAGTTGAACTTTAGGAAAGGTAATTTCTAATCCACTGAAGAAGAGAGTCATCGATCCCAAAAGCACGCATTTTCGACAAAAGAGCCTGATGCCAAACACTGTCAAATGCCTTAGAAAGATCAAGTGCAACTATCTTGCTTTCGCCAGAATGATGTGCGCTTTGGTTCCACTTTTCGGTGAGACATGCCATCAGATCACCAGTGGACCTTTTGTTACGAAAATCGTACTGCCGGTCATTAAGAAGTTTTCGTGTTTCGAGATATTTCATTAGCTGAGGGTTTATCAGCGTTTCCATGACCTTGGTGAGAAGAGACGTAAGTGCAATGGGTCTGTAGGAGGAGAGAGAAGAAGATTCGCCTTTTTTAGGGACGGGTTGGACAATGCTGTTTTCCATCTGCTCGGAAAGAGTCCTAAAGAGTAGGATTGATGAAAAAGCTTACGCAGTGGTTTTGTCAGCGTGGAAGAACACCTCTTCAGAAGAAGGGGAGATATACCAACTGGACCAGCGGATTTATGTATGTTGAGATTTTTAAATACTCTTGCTACTACACGAGTGCGAAAGTGAATTCGTCCCATTGAAGATTCGATGGTCTCAAGTGCAGGCGGAGACAGAGCACAATGCGGGAGGGTTGAGCTGGCCGCAAAGTGTGCAGCAAGCAGACTGGCCTTATCCAAAGAGCTGACAGCTGGAATGTCAATGTAAATGAGCGTTGGGATGAAGGATGAGGCAGAATTTCTTTTGTTTTTGATAAATGACCAAAAGCTTTTACTATCTTTGGGACATTGTAGTAGTTTTTGTCCAATTGGCTTTCTCATATTGCCATACGTTTTTTTAGAGACCTTTTCTCTAACTGTGTGGTGGGTGTACGAGAATTTAGCTGATATGACACAATGGTCCGACGAGCCTAAAGGGGATAGCATATTGACTTTGTATTTGTCAGGGTGAGAGGTTAAAAATAAGTCCAGGGTATTGGCGGTATGACTACCAACGTCTGGTATTCGTGTGGGCTCATTTACAAGCTGGGTGAAGTTATTTTCCGCAGCGAAGATTTCAACACACCGTCCTTCGGGTGTTGTCTGTTCAGAAAATCGAAGTCACCAAGAATTGTGTATATTGAAATCGCCCGTAATAACGATTTCAGTATAAGGATACAGGAATACAATTCTTTGAAAGGAGTCAGACAGCGCATCAAACTCGTGAAAGGTCGAGTTGCTGTGCAGTTTGGGGCTTATGTAAATAAAGCAGTAGTGGATAATTTGCTAACGGAGATGCAATTTTAACCACATGAAATTGAATTCCGGATTGAAACAGGGACTACATTGTGGTGAAGTTTGGTAAACTACATCACTACGCACGTAAATGGCGAGACTGCGGTGAGAGAAGAATAATGGCACTAGTTCGTAGCCAGGTAGCTTGAGATCAGAGTGATCTGAGAGGTGTGGGCGGGGATCTACCTTTGTTTCACTAAGTGCCAAAATAGCTGGTCTGTATTAACAGAAGTGGACGCACGCAGAAAAGTGATTGCTTTTTAACTCGCGTATATTCGCAATATCCACTCTAAATTCCCGAGTTATTGTAAAGAAAGACCAGCACAAAAAACACAAACACCACGCGAGGAGCAAATTCCACAGCACAGTGCACTTGTGCGTGTGCATTTGTCGATGGTCAGCTGGGTGATTTGGGGTTAGGGTTAGGTTTAGGGTTAAGCGAGTTGGCTTTTGAATTTTATTTGAAGTTTGCGCGGAAACAAAAAAAAAAATTCTATTATATCAATTTTGTTCAAAGGGTTCATCGAAGTACCGGCGCCAGGACGACGAGAGATCTGTAATAACCGGTAAGTCATATGATGGAAGAATTTCATTATATTGCCGCTAGAATAAAAGTAGCCTTACAGTATTTTTTTTAAATAGAATTCAAAAACTGCAATTAGTTAGTAAGTTTTTCATATGTAAATTTGTTTCCTTTAACCACCTGTAATGAATTATGAGGTGACATGAAATAGTTTTTTTTTTACTGTCATGACATGATGGAGTGAATCTAGCGCAAGTGGTGTGTGGATGACCGGACCGACCGTCCTTCGATGGAGTCGACTGTGACCTGACCTGACGGACTTCCACTGATTTTTTTTTTCACAGGTGGCTACTGGAAGGATCTTCGTTTTAGGGGCTACCATTCACAGTTCTTAGTCAGAATGGTAGCGATTTGTCGTAGTTAAATGCGATAAAGGTGGATTGGCCATCCTCAGCCAACGCCCTCCATCTTATTTAAGGTCGGGACGAGCATTGATCGATGTGTGATTTTATTCGGTGTAGGGTTCATAGGGTTAAGTTAGCTTTAGGTTTAGTTATAATCCGTCAACTAGGATGCGGTATTTTAGGGATTAGGTTAGCGTAGGTTTAAGCGCGTAAGTCCCGGCCTTGTATAGTGGTGAAGGCACAGGTGTGATTCTGCTGCTTCCCTTCATCTCTATCATTTTTCTCTCCTCCTCTCTTTTAAGTCCGCCCGTTTATTCAACGTAAAGTAACCTAGCTTTCTCGAGGCTATCTTTGTTTTCCTTTTTTTTATAATTTCGGAACGAAACAAAAAGGTAAGTTGAGTTTGGATGCACGGGGAAGTGGCAAGAACCAACCCCATTCGAGCGTGCCACTGCCTATTGACAGCTCAATCTTTGTGCCCAATAGGCTGATCCTCGTCAGTACTTTATTCATCGTTCCACCCCAATTTACGGATTGGGTTGTAAAAACGGCCACTTTTCATTGCGCACACGAAAATTTAAGATAAAGAATCTTAATTCCTTCATGGAATAACACAATTCACTTAGAAATGAACTCGTTTTTTGTATACAAATTACGATAATAACTCTTTGTTTCCATTTTCTGAAATTCAATTTTCACTGTTGTTGATATTTAGTTGTTTATAGTTTTCTAAAAGCAAAAAGATGTTTTTGATCAATCATTTCCTTGATGCAATAAGTTCTCAAATACCAAGTGATTCTATAAATCTCCTGATAAGTGGCCCAACTGGATTCACTACTTATCTTTAGAAATTCCATATCGAATAACATACATAATTCATTTTTTTTAATTTAGAGATAAGCACTTTGAAATCTGGATATATCTAGTTTTTATTAGACATGGAGTGAAAGTTGGCAACAATAATTCTACTGTTTTTGAAAACAGAACAGTTATCACTGATAATTAGTGCAATAGACACTGGTACAAATCTTTGAAAAAGATAAAACACGCTGTGGTAGTGCAATAAAAATAAAATAATAGAATACTTGCATATAAAACTCTCTTTATTCCGATATTAAATGCTTTCAATTAAATCAATCAATTACAGACAACCCGCCCACAGCAATCTGGATACGGGGCTCCAGGATTCTGAGGCCCTTCTTCCCGACATCCCATAGATAGTGCTGCTATCGCACAACTAAATGATTTTTTAAAAATTATTTAACGGACTTGATTAATAAAAAGGTTCATAACATACCCTTCGTACTGAGTGTTACCATCATCTTGGCAAACAAGAAGTGCACAATCATCATCAGGATTCTTGATGGATTGTCCAGGCGAAAGAATAGACCTTCCAAGAGTACACTTTGCAGTAAAAGCAGTTGCTGCAAGTATGGTCAGTACCAAAACGACATAGGCAAACGACCTGAAGTCGAGAAAATGTTGCCTCTTTATTCTAATCGTGTTCAGTGATTTCAATGACTAGTTGATAGTAGCTATTCCTATGTTCAAGGTGAAAGTAATGATTTTTTCCTTTTAATTAATCTGAACAAATTATGGGAAATTTTCTATTTGAACAGCATTTGTCGAGTGTTTTTCTTATTCTACATGCAGCAACTACACCTTAGTCACTTGTGGACACTTATGGGTACGTACAATCTTACATTAATCATTTAGTATTCGTACGATTCAAAAAATTACAAGTTATAAATTTACATACACTTGGGGTATACTCGTATAAGTTACATAAAATAATTTTAAGTGTCTGTGTTGTTTCGTTTTAAGAACTTTCAAGTCAGCTGCGTTGGCTGACCTGTCGCATAGTCACAGTCAGAGATCCCTAGGAAAAGGAAAAGGTGATTAAACTAAAGTTAACCTGACTCAATGCTAAGTAAGTAGCATCCTAGTGGGTGTATGCACTGCCAGTGATACTCGCCATATCAACAGTCTGCCCATATGAGCATATGCTGAGTCTGACTGTACATATATGCGGAGTTGAACAATGTACCAAACGAGGCATCTTTTGCTGCCCTGATGGGCAAGTGCCCAAGAGGTCTTCAGACGGAGAACGTGCAGCGAAGGAATTCGGCTCGATGGAATCAACTGTGACGTCCACCTTTATTTGATCTACTCCGACGCATTCCCAGATCGGCTTAATTCAAGTTTCAAGACTGTGGCAGGGACTTGGAAAAGAGTTGGTGGCGGAGGAAGCACTGATGGGCCAATGGCACCACTTACATCTCCTGGTGATTACTGGCATCGGAGTTAAAGCCAAGAACCTGCCCCTTAGGTTTTCTGCATCGGGGTAACTTCTCTATCACAGAACGAAAAACGAAACGAGCCTCAGATATGGATGACCTTCCAGTTGACGACCCAAGCAAGTGGAATGTTCGAACCTTTAACAGGCCACATGGAAGCGAACAATTAGCAGAGGCCCTTGACTGCTGTCATGCAGATATCACAGCAATTCACTAAGTGCGATAGGATGGGCCGAGTAAAAGAAGGATCAGCAACTGTGACATCCGCTATGGTGATTACTCCATATAGAGAGCAGAAATGAGTAAAAATGTCTTCTATGGTAGAATAGAAGTTAACCCGAGGGGCAACTAAGTGACTATAATGTTGCCAAACTGATACAAACTGTAAGATTGTAGTTTGCACACGTATCCGATAACGCGAAGTGCACAGAAGTAATTCAACCCCTGGCCACCGGCTCGCCTAACATCTTACGACACCATGCATCGGGCGCAGCGTCAGCAATATTTGGGATAAGGCTTAGTATAGGTAAGAATAATCAAGCTCACACGAAAAATAATGTTTGAATAAAACGAAGATTAAATAATTTGTACAACAGTGTAAAACTGAATGTAAAATAAAGTAATTTAGACACGTTGTATCTCATGTGGCTACAGTGATCTATACATATATAAATATAATATTTTCCGATTTTTGAAACTTAAATTGGCAGTTTCCATTTGATAGTTTCTATCCCTAGAAAGTCTTAATCTTATTTAAATATTGAGTGAACAATGCTTTTAAAAGTAACATGCTCCCTACATACACGAAGGAATATGGCACACATTGGCTCCAATACAGCCAAAACCATCTAGAGAAAAAGGTACCCGTCTATGCCCAAATAGCAGATTCCTTTGTCATCAGCTACAAGCAGCAGGAGTCAATTTCCCACGAAACTTAGTTTAGAAGAGCAGTCAGTAGTAGTAGTAGTAATAATTGACTTTATTTTATTAAAAAAAATGCTACAAAAAAGTTGCTAAGTCTACATATTTGGTTTTGCCCAAGGCCGTCTACCTGATTGGCATTTACGTAGTTCAAAATAATTTTGTCTATGACATATATATAATGATGCATTTTTTGTAGCGGAGTGCGTTCACTGTGTAATTAAACAATAGATCCCAGCCTTGTTCCCCGTTTAAGATACCCGGAATATAAGAACCAAAAAAATTGTTCCCTTAAAATTGGACATATTGCTAGAAAGTGTAGTACATCTTCCCTAATCTCATATTGCAGATATTGCACAAAATTGGCAGTTCAGGTCTTTGCCGTATATAATCCAAATGAACCAACTCTCCTCTTATTTTGGAAATAGTGCTTATTTTATCTGTCGTAAAGCAGTTTAAAAAGTAAGTTCGCTCTTCAAGGTGGTATTTTATTTTGCTGTAGTATTACCTATTTTGTGAAGATTGGGCTTCACTGATATATTTCTGATATACAGGGTGTCCCAAAAATCAACGTCAAGCCTCAAACGGGTGATAGGTCAAGTGGTATCGGTTATTACAAAATTATAAAAAAAAATCTAAGTCATGTACTTTTAAAATTATTGGCACTCAAAAAAAATTCGAGAAATCTGACACCCTGTGACGATCTTTCAAGTTCAAGAAGAAATCTTTACTTTTCTTCTATTTTGTTTTGGTCGTATAACCCTGAGTAACTCTTCTGTAAATTACGGTCCAAAATTGAAACATAACAACCATATATCGGTTTTGACTAAAATATTGCTTTTTTGTCCATCCAGATATCTGACAATCATTAATCAGCCAACTTGAACTGACTGTACTGACATAAACATGTACTATGACATTTTGGCAAGTAACCTTAAAAGATGGCGTATTTAATCGTGATTCCAAAATGGTATAACATTTGCTAGACTAACGCTTAATTGAGGACAAACAAAATGTTTTGTTAAAGAAACCCGATTCATAGTTAATTGTTTTTAATAAGTTAAAATGAGTACCAAATGCGAGCGAGACAGACAATGACGCTGTGAGATGCCACCCTTGTCATTTAATTTCATTTTTTCCCGTCACAGAGCACTCAGAACACTACGTTCTCTTGGTGTATACTCCCAGGATCGCCATCTACCGATCTTGTATATTACTACGAATGTTCAAACTGTTTGCCTTCAGCGGCAATGCAAGCTCTGCATCCTCTTTTTTTGTCGCACCTCGTTTAAATTTTCTATCGGCTTTGAATAAACTTTTTCTTTTACTGCTCCCCAATAAAAAAAATCAAGTAGATTTAAATCTGGTAAACGGGCTGGCCACGAAATTGTACCAGACCGCCCTATCCACCTGTTGGAGTATTCCCGATAGAAGAACTCTCGTACTGTGCAAGCATAATGCGCTGGGCAGCCATCTTGTTGATACCACATGCATTCATAAATATTTAGTAACACGTCTTCCAATAAATCTAAATAAACCTCGGCATTCAAATTCTGCGGCAGCTCGCATGGGCCAATAATTCTACCATTCAACATTCCCATCCACATGTTTACTCTAAACCGGTACTGTGATCTATCTTCCCGCATCAAATGTGGATTTTCCACGTACCACTAGTGCAAATTGTGGAGGTTCATGTAACCGTCCTTTTGAATACTTGATTCGTCCGACTATGGAATTTTTTCGAAGAATCTCGGATCTTCTCTGAACCTCTCCAACATCGTTTGACAAAATTGCACTCTGTCTGGATAATCTCGGGGTAGCAGACTTTGGACTCGTTGCACATGGTACGGATGGAGGTGGTTTGTCCTTAGAATTCTGTGTGCTGTACTTTTGGGCACTCCTATGCTTTCTTCAGTTGCACGTAATGAGGTGCTAGGGTCTTGTGCGATTACTTGTAAGACTTCGTCCTCGTAGGGCATGACGGGTCTTCCCTCACTAACGATTAGATTTGGAAAGCGACCCTCTGAGAATGACCGGTGCACATTTAAAAACACTAGATGATCCGGATGACGCTGAGCATTTGGGTATCTATCTTGATAAAGTCTGGCTGCAGCACTAACAGGTGTAGCATTCCCCATAAATGAGATGCATGTTAGCATATTCCTGAGCAGCGTATCGAGACGGCATGATGGCATTCACACTGCACAATCACGGGATCAACGATCAATACTAGTCCAGAAGAAATCCCGGTTCAATAGAAACGGTCAGATAGCAAATCAAAGTCGCAATGCAATGAGGTTCAATAAAGAAAGCCAAAGTTGTAAACACGAAATCAACACGAATACAGAATAATGCGCTGTAAGCGAAGGAGCGTAACGTACCCACTGCAGTACTGCATGATGTGCCTATGCGTCACTGCTTGAAAAGGGTGGCATTTCTATCCGTTTCACTCACACTAGTCGAAATGGTGTGTTTATCCGCCTCAATCACGCCGTCACTGTCTGTCTCGCTCACACTTAGTACTCATTTTAACTTATTAAAAAGAATTAACTATGAATCGGGTTTCTTTAACAAAATATTTTGTTTGTCATCAATTAAGCGTTAGTCTAGCAAGTGTGATACCATTTTGGAATTTAGACTAAATACGCCATCTTTTAAGGTTACTTGCCAAAGTGGCATAGTACTTGTTTTTGTCAGTAAAGTCAGTTCAAGTTGGGTGATCAATGATTTTCAGATACATGGATGGACAAAAAAGCAGTATTTTAGTCAAAACCGGTATAGTTATGTTCAATTTTGGACTGTAGTTTACAGAAGAGTTACTCAGCGTTACTTGGCAAAAAAAAAATTGAAGAAAAGTAAAGATTTGCGGTCACAGTACTTGAAAAATCGCCACAGGGTGTCAGATTTCTCAATTTTTTTTGAGTGCCAATAATTTTAAAAGTTCATGACTTAGATTTTTTTTCATAATTTTGTGATTACCGACACCACTTGATACGTTTCCGGCTTGGCGTTGATTTTTGGGACACCCTGTATAATATTGCCAGTTTTTTTTTAATATTATATCAAATTGCATTCTTAGACAATCAGACTGCATGTCTGATGTAATATTAAGTATTACTCCACATTCTGACGCAAGACGCTCCCATTCTTGCACTAGATTGCCTCTTGTTCTTATGATGTGCGTAAGTACTTTTTTCGGTAGTCTTTCTTCCTCCAGCGCCATCACTCTTATTACATATATAATTAAAATGCATTTTTAATGTGTTCAGAAACATAGGGGGCGTTCCCGTTTCTAAATGTAGAATATAGTTGCGGGTGCTACTAGGCAATCTAATTATTCGTTTAAAAAAGTATCGCAGGAACTTCTCAACGGCATCAAAAGGACACACTTGGACTCCATACAGAAGAATAAAGGCTGCAGTTGATCGAAATAGCTTTTTATTTGCACTATGGCTGATTTGTTTGTTGTTGAAGCATTTTTCCCAAACTGAGCAGATTGCGGGCTTAGCTTCAGACAATTTCTTTTGAAGGTGTTTATTTATGTTTAAGCTAGGGGTAATCAGAACTCCAAGGTACTTGTATTCTCGTACAATTTCAATACCCTCACCTTAAACGTCGACCTTTCACTTCAACAGTACCTCCCACCACCATATCTAAGTATCATTATCTTTGATTTTGTTAGATTTACAGATAAATTCCAAGTTCTACAGTAGTTATCCTAAGCTGCATACAGTCGACAGTTTCTGCGAGAAAGACAATATCATCGCAAACATGAGAGCGACAGTATCTGTTATGTCGTTTATGTATAGTATAAAGAGTAGCGTACTTAATATGCAACCTTGCTTCACGCCCATTGCAGTCTCAAAACCTTCGCACAAGTGGTTTCCATCCCAAACGAAAGCTATGTTACTTGTGTACATTGCTCGCAAAACATTTACTGCCTTCGTAGATATTCCACATCTATAGAGCTTATAGAGAAGTGCCTCTCCAGGAACAGAATCAAAAGCTGCTCGAAAATCTACAAAAAAATGCGTAAAGCTTTTTGTGGTTTCTCTGGTAGGTTTAGGCAATGTTCGCAGGTATAAATATCTGATCGATCGTCGAGTAGTTCCGTCTGAAACCCGCTTGAAATTCATGGATAATTGACCAACTGAATAAGTCTTTTAAAAAGCAATACTCCAAAAAGCTTGGGTGAACTATTTAAAATCGATATAGTTTGTCGACGATGTAGTTTGTCAGATCATTATAGTCCCCTTTCTTCTACAGTGGAAATAAAACCGATTTCAGTAAGCTTCCTTGTATATCTGCATTATCAAAAATTCGATTGAATTACGATGCAAGCTCTGATAGGAACTCACGTGTAGAGCAATCTTTGATTTTCCGAACTAGCACGATAGAGGAATTTACTAAGTTTCGGAATGCATTCGGAATGGAATTTGAAAGAATTCAACAAAACTGGCTAAGTAAATTTGAGTTGCTTAATTAACACAATTCCAAACATAATTGAGCGGGAGGATGAAACCGAAGCAGACACTAATGTACTCCCAAACACAAACACTGCAAAAGTACATAACCTACGACAACAGGTCAATGCACTTGAAATGAAATGAAATTGCCAGCGACTCTCTTCTCTACGGAGTACCTTAGAGATCCAAAGAAAATTCTTTTGCACATCACATCCTCTCAAGCGTAAAAATAAAAATTCCACTGACTGCTCCGCCTATGATTATACTGAAATTGAATAACTTCGTTCTAAGAGTAGCATCAGTTAACGGTAAACTAAATAGAAAAGAGCTGAATTTACATGACGTGGGCGACGTTGATGATGGTGAAGCTATTAGAAGCTGCTATTTAAACGAAGGTTTACCACCTCAAACCCGCGCACTCACCACGAGGAGAAAGAAACTGCTGTACTAGGTGGGGAATTAAGCAATTTTTTTTTTTAAATGTTTTTTTTTATTTTATTCGATGTCCCCTTTTAGTTTGATACACTTATTCCAGTGATTTTCCAACTTCTTGATCCCGTCCGAAAAGTAATTTTCCGGAAGGTCTGCAAAATACTCCTCCTCGCGTGAGCTGAATTTTTTATTGATGAGCCATCTTTTGAGGTTTGGGAAGAGATAATAGTCCGAGGGGGCCAAATCGGGCGAATACGGTGAATGCGACAGCAATCGTAATCAATGGCTTACAGTATCGTAAGCCATTGATATTAGCCGTGGTTGCGATGCTCTTGTGCGCCGGCGCATTGTCTTGCAAAAATAAAATTTTTTTTCGCTTCATGTGAGGCTGTTTTGCAGCGATTTCGGCCTTCAATCGCTCCAATAACGCACAGTAATACTCACTGTTGATGCTTTTTCATTTACGAGGTAGTCCACGAAGAGTATGCAATGACAATCCCAGAAAACCGACGCCATAACCTTTCCGACCCATCGAGCCTCCCTCGGCCGCTTCGGAGCACTCGTGCCGGGCACTCATTCTGTTCTCTGGTGTGTAATAGTGGATCCAGGTTTCATCAACAGTTACCAATCGACGCCAAAAGTCCGCCCGATTCCGCATCAGCAAGTCCAAACACTCTTTCGAAATGCTCTCGTGTTCGTGTTTTTGGTCAGGAGTGAGTATGTGCGGCACCCAGCGGCAGGATAACTTTTTCATATGCAGAATATTGCCCAAAATATGCCGTGTGCGCTCAGTGCTAATCTTTGTGGTATCTGCTAGCTCGCGCACCTTCACTTTCCGGTCAGCCAAAACCATTTCATGTATTTTTTTTGACATTGTCCTCTGTAACCGCATCGGAGGACCAGCAGTTGCGGACTTGATCAGTAGTGGAGTTGCGGCCACCACGAAACTCTCGAAACCAATATTTGACGGTGTAATCCAACGGAGCATTAGCCCCATAATGTTTATCCAACTTTTCTTTGGTTTTTTGAGAGAACGAAAATCGTTTTTGTCCATACTCCACATGTTGCCAAACACGTCAACAACAATCAGCTGCCAAAACAAAACTAAAGACAGTATCGCACTGAAATTTGGCATGTCTGCCTAAATATGAACGGACTTCAAGGCACCATAACCTTTTTTGCAGTAGCAGAGCATTCTGGTGGCCAAGGAGGTTACTTTTCACCCAATTATTACTCGTATACACTATACACGATGACAGGCTATAAACAAAGCTGGCCCAAAAGTCATCACCCTACTGTAAGATGCTATAATTTTTGCAAATGACGGATAATGTCAATTCGACTTTGACATTTGCGAATTAAACAGATACAAAATACACGTCAACAAGACATGAACCGCTGCACTACTAAAGAACGCGGAGAAATTGTTGCGATTTTTTTGCGGAATAATTCGGTATTGGAGAAGCGTGAACTTTGGCGCATACACCAACTGGGCAAACACTAAAACGATTAGCCTCTCGTTTAGAAGAGTATGGGATAATAAGAGATACTGCCAGGTCTGGCCGACCCCGGAGCAGCCGTTCTGCTGAGAATATCGCAGCTGTGGTTGAAGATGTCGCAGAGGACACCGGACTAGCGACAAGACGACGTTCCACACAATTGGACATCAATCAGCGGTCTTTACCGGTGAAAGACTGTAAAATGTTCCCTTACAAAGTGCAGTAAGCTACGCTCTAGCCATCCTGAATCTCAACCAAGAGGGAGACAACTTTTCATCGGAAATCATAATGAGCGACGAGGCCCATTTCAATCTCCGTGGATATGTGTGTTACGGCCATAATGTTATTATTTTAATTTTTAAACGTTGATACTTCATGTGCCTTTAAGTATTTGAACCACTTTTTTTCCTACCTGGACTCATGTTCGTAATGTTTGTTGTAAATTCATCGGTTGTTTGTGTGGATTCTTTTAAATTGGCAGCGAACAGTCCACAGCCGAGTGTGGTAGAGCACAAACCATTTTAAAGCAAACAAACAAGTACGATAATAACTAAATGAATAATACATAAAGTCAAGAGTTTCGCTATTAAAAATTGTGTTTCTTTATTTCGGTAATAACAAATCTTTAAAACGATTTCAAAAACTATTTCAATAAAAACCGAAAATGCGTCGGTAAAAATGCCTCAAAAACGTGTTAGTGAATTTAGTTGTCCTATGTATAGTGAAAACGATAATAATCGTATGGTACAATGTGACGCTTGTGATAGATGATATCACTACGATTGCGTAGGGGTTAACGGTGGTATATTTGATGGCAGCTGGAGCTGCGGACTATGTATCAATCCACGATTAGCCATAACCACTTCGATTGCCGCTACTCTTCCCTCGGAGAAATATCGGTCTCATGTCCGACTTTGTGGTCCATCTACAAGCGTCATCGTCACTAAAGCACTATAAACAGTCATAAACCAAAAAAGGTATTGAGAGAACAAGAATTCAACAGTTTGAAAATCAATTTGGCTGTCCCCGTGCGTCGTCTCGGCAACATCTTCTTTCCCAACACAGAACGTGATGGCACCATATCTGGTGAGTGACATCACCCCATCACACACATATGTACGTACCACCAAATTGTGTGAACAGTACTCCATCCACAATTAATAACTGCGAATTAACATCTACCATACAATGACAACATGGTCGACAAGCTACATCTGTCCCAATATCAACCGATCATGTCTCATAAAAATTCGCCGTTAACATGGCAACGCTTTCAACCCAGAACATTCTCTCCTGGACCATCGCCAACACAAACAGCTGGAAGGCAATGGTTCCAAAGGAAATACCACTCTTTCACGGTTATCCAGAGGAATGGCCTCTTTTCTGGAGTAGCTACAAAAATAGCAGGATACACCAACGCTGAGAATCTAACGCGACCGCAAGCAAGTTTTAAGGATAAAGCCCGTGCAATAGTTCGCAACAAACTTCTTCTGCCTAATTTAGTTCCAGAGATAATAAAAACTCTTAAAATGTACTTCGGCCGACCAGAACATATAATAGAATGTATGATTGAGAAGGCAAGGAAAATGCCACGTCCCAAGAAAAAATTGGAAAATGTAATCGAGTTCGCGTGCCATTTGTCATCATACCTAAACAATCCGATGTTAGTTAAGCAGCTTGTTGATAAACTAGAATGCCAAGCCAACATAAACTGAGTTGGGCTACCCAACAGAAGGATGAACGCGTTCCAGTTGTAAAAGCATTTAGTTGCTGGATACACCAAATCGCAGAGGCGGCCCGTCAAGTCGTTTCACCGATTTCGATTAAAAAAGGTGGCTGCATCAACACCCACACATGAGTCAACATTCCTAGAAAATAAACAGAGTGCATCACCTGCAGAGTAGCCGACCACAAAATTTCACGATGCGTAGCGTTTGAAAAATTGCCATACGACAAAAAATGGGAAATCGTAAAAGTAAACAGATTGTATCGCCAGTGCTTTAACTCATGCCACCGGAGATGTTATGTTTCAACCATAGAGAATGCAGTGTCCGAGATTGTAAAGCAAAGTACAATCCATTGTTACACAAACCCGTCTCACCTGTAAGTAATCAAATAAGTACAAATAAAATTTCGACGAATTCGAACGAAGCTGCAATCGTAATCAATTACAGCGTCGTAGAAGGGAGAAACTCTATTTTCGCTACAATCGCATTCATTCAAAAAAGAAAGACGAGTTTCATAGAACGTGAAACCTTCGAAAGCCTGGGTTTGTCAGCCGTTCGCGAACTGCTGTTCTCACTTTGGACTAGCGATATAACACACATTGAGGAAACGTCGCAGAGAACCTCGCATTCTAACTAAAGGAACAAAATCAGGTATACTTTGCGTGGAGTTCACACAGTCGAAAATCCCTCACTCTCAACGCAGTAGCTTAATAGGCTCACCCTGACAAATTCAAGATCAATGCGCTATTCCCTCCAGGCTCGTCGGACTACTGTGTCATATCAACTAATTTATCGTACACCCACCACACATTCGAGAAAAAATTTATAAAAGAACCGTATGGCAATACGAGAAAGGACTTAACAGCTTCTTACACTTTATCCCTCATGGGATAAGTGTATCAAACCAAAGGAAAAGGCATGGTACGACTCGAATTGTAAAGAGGCTTTCAGGGTTAGAGAAATGTTTTTTCGGTCCTTCAAGACCAACCAACCCAACAGAAGTAACCGAAAAAAGTTTAAACGAGCCAGGAATGACTGCAACGTCTTTCTCAAGCGTGTGAAATTCCAATACGACCAAAAACTGAGGCAAAAAATACTACAATGTCCCAAAGGTAGTGAACATTTTTGGTCATTCGTCAAAAACATTAGAAATTCTGCCTCATCCTCCATCCCAACGCTCATTTACAATGACATTCTAGCTGTCAGCTCTTTAGACAAGGCCAGTCTGCTTGCTGCACATTTTGCGGCCAGTTCAACACTTCCAGATTGTGCTTTGTCCCCAACTACACTTGAGTACGTCGAATCTTCAATGGGACGAATCTACTTTCGCACTCGTGTAGTAGCAAGAGTACTTAAAGATCTCAATATAGCATTTGCCCAGCCCGTCCCTAAAAAAGGCGAGTTTTCTTCTCTCTCCTCCTTCAGACCCATTGCACTTACGTCCCTTCTTTTCAAGGTCATGGAAATGCTGATAAATCGTCAGCTCATGAAATATCTCGAAACACGAAAACTTCTCGATGACCGCCAATATGGTTTTCGTAACAATAGGTCCACTGGTGATTTGATGGCATGTCTCACCGAAAAGGGGGAACAATCTGGCGAAAGTAAGGTAGCTACAATTGATATTTCTAGGGCAATTGTCAGAGTTTGGCATCAGGCTCTTTTTTCGAAAATGAGTGCATTTGGGGTCGACTACCTAATACAAGTTGTTTTGATGGTTTCAAGTCTGATATTCACAAATTAAGTGCTGTGTACCCTAAGGCTCCGTTCTGTCTCCGACACTCTTTTTAATTTTCATTAAGGATCCTTGTCTGCTACTTCTAATCCAATATATTCCTTTGCTGACGACAGTACTCTCCGCTTTACATATTCGTTCCCGGACTCACACCCCTGCTCTTCGGCCGTAGAACGGTAACGGCAGCGTATGTTCAGCTAATTAAATTCCGATATTAGCAGCATAATCAATTGGGGAACTATCAACCGAGTGGAATTTAATGCTTCCAAAACACAACGCTGTCTGCTGTCGTTAAAGCAAAATTTAAACACCCAGCAATTATCCATGAATGGCAGTTGCATCGTCGAAGCGGAAAAACTTTCAATACTCGGTATGTGTGTCAATGACAACTTGCGTTGGAATCACCACATATTCGATGATGCCAAAAATGATGCGAAATATCTAGGCTTCCTCGAACGATGTAAGAAATACTTTTCCTCTTCTGAGCTCAATATGTAAGGCATTCATCCGCCTAAAATTTGAGTACAATGCACACATCTGGTCAAGTGCGCCCAACACACATCTGCACCTGCTAGATAAGGTTCAAAACCATGAGATCAAACTCATAGGTGATGCTAATTTGCATAGTCAATGGACACCCTCGAACACCGACGAAATGTCTCGTGTATCACTTAATTTTATCTCTATATCCACCATCAGTGCACCATAGAAATCGCCAGTAGCATTCCGTCCCATCAAACCTTCAAGAGTAAATGCTCATCAGTATATTCTCAACCTCACTTTCGGACGTACTCTGAAATATCGTGATTCGCTCCTAATCCAAACAACTCGCTTGTGGAAAGCCCTGCCGACCTATCTATTTCCTAGTCATTATAACATTCAGACATTTAAAACCAGCGTACATCGGTACCTATATTTCTTTCCTCCCTAATTTTCATTCGCCCGCGCTGTGTACAAACATTTTAAAAGTACCTTAACGCCTTGAACGCGAGCTCGGAGTCACTCGGAGATACTCTTGTTTGCCTGGTTTACCTATCGAGTCGAGAACGCAGGGCCAACAATTTTGATTGGCACAAACAATTGGAAGCTCGCAGTGCACCTCAACATTCGCAAAGGCTCATTGCAGCAACCCATCCCCACAAAAACCTGGTTTGGATTGGCTCTGCAAGGATGTGCATCATGTCATCAACAGGTTTCCTATCTTAACATTCACACATGCGACTATGAACGCCGCTAAAAGATCTTCATGAGAGGGTGAAAACATATTTTTCGTTAGAATCAATATCGCGAACTATTTACGCCAAAAATGACGAAAGGGCACTGCAAATACTGGAATCAACGTGTAAGCCGTTGACTGGGGGTTATGAAATCCAACGTTTGTTGTGTCTCAGAAAGAAATTTGAACGAGATGCCGTGCTGAAAGACAGAATGCAAGCTGAAGTTGATAATCCCATCGTTAAGAAGTATGCAAGGAAGCTGACAGAAAACGAAATCGAAAATACGCCAATTTTCGTAACCATTAATCCCAATAAGCCGAACCGAGTAAGACTTGTAGGGGAGGCAGCAGCAAAATCTGAAGGTGTTTCGCTGAATGACTTCATGCCAGACTTGGCCAGACTTGCTGACGCCACTTCTAGATGTTTTGTTGGTTTTCACAATTGGTCAAGCAGCAATCTGTAGCGATATCGCGGAGATGATCCACCAGACTAAGGTGCGTTTACAGGCCAAGTGCATATATGTATACGATGAACCTTCGGCATCAATTGCGATCTATGCATTGCGCACTATATTCGCAATAGGACGCTATTCCCGAGCTGTGAAGCTATTAGAAAATACCACTACGTGGACGACTTCATTGACAGTGTGTACAGCGAATGAAGTAAAATTAATTCACTCTTCAGCCGACTTTAATATCCGTAACTGGGCTTGCTAGTCAGCTGAATGAAAACATCTTAGGGACCATAGAACTGAAGTCATTGGGTTCTAATGAAAAGGTCCTAGATACGTATTGCGATCCTAATTGTAGAGTATTGCTATAATTGTAACCTAACGAAGAATATCGGAAGTAAAATGAATAACCACTACTCAATCAGCCATTAAAAAACCACACGTTTTTTTTATTTTGTCTTACGAATACACCACAAATTGGCGACGAGGAAGTTAAATTATTATAAACCGTTTTACGAAGAAAGTATTTATTTTTCATTAAATAGTTTAAACAAATTAAATCGTGTTACAAGTGTAATTACCCACATTTTTCTTAAAAATGCCAGCCGACACAACACTCCCAAAATCGTCAATCACGCTGTTCCAGACATCAAGTGTTCCAGAATTTTCTCCGAACAACGAAACTTTTTCGATTTGGAATAGAAAACTGGACATTCACTTTAGTGATATAAATTGTACTGAAGACAACACTAAAAAAGCAGCTTTATTAAAGTCAATAGATGCAGCTCCATATACTATCTTGCACAGTTTATGCAGTCCAAATTCACCTATTTCCAAAATATACACGGAGTTGTGCACAATCCTAACCACTCATTATACCCCACCAACAATAGTTTTTAGCGAAAGAAAATAATTTTTCTTTCCGGTTAAAAACGACAATGATACCGTGGCTGAGTGGTATACAAGAGTCAAAAGCTTGACATTAAGGACTAAAACGAATAAAATTTGGAAACTTCAAAGTAAAAAAAAAATATTTTCATAATTCATGTAAATTTTTTTTATTTGCTTTAAAACTCTGTTTTTATTAAATTCATTCGCAATTACAAAAAATAAAAAAAATTATTTAGGTTCCCATTCTTTCCTCAACTTCTTTCGAATGTCCTTCACAAGGTTGGTGACAGTTACATCCGTGATATTTTTGGACGCTCTTTTCCATTTAGCACTAAAATCTTTTACGTCCTTTGCACACTGCTTACTTTTCCTCAATTTAGCTTTGACCAAAGCCCAATACCTTTCAATGCGACGGCACTGTGGAACATTGGGTGGATTCATGTCTTTTGGGACAAAGTTGACATTTTTAGCAACAAGAAAGCTCAACGTCGCATGAGCATAGTGAACTGAAGCTAAATCTGGTGTTTGTTTAAGAAAGGAATCAACCGGTTTTTTTTGGCACTCGTTAATATACACTTCTCCGTTATTTGTTCCCGTTGTAATAAACGATGAGCTTCTGTGTCCACATTGGCAAATGGCCTGCCAAACGAGATATTTTGACCCGAATTTTTCCATCCCAATCGATGTTGTTGATTGCGGAAGAATCTCAGCTTCAAACGAGTTGTACAACTGCGCACCTGGAAGAGTAGTAAAGTCGGCTTTGACATAAGTTTCGTCATCCAAAACCAAGCACGCTTTCTTGTTGCCGATCAACTCGTATAGCTCTCGGGCTCGTGTTTTTATGACTTTTTTTTGCTTTTCAGTAACTTTTGGTTTTTAGACCGTTACGTTTTTTAGATCTTTGTACCATTGTTTGGTTGGTATTACATTTCCGAGCAACATCTCTGGATGACATAGTCCGGTTTTTTAACATACGATGGTACCCACTATTTTCCTGTCCAAATCTTGTGCTCCACTTTTAGCTCCACTTTTCTTAACTGTCAACGTCTCCAAATATTGTTTAAATTTTGATCTTTTTACGGCGTTCCACTTGATTCATATTTTATAAATATTTTAAGCCGCACCGAACTAAAATCAAAAACAAATTAAAACTAGAGAATATACAGGCTAATTTGGGTACCAAAATGGGATTGTAATTTTTACGCATTGGAAGTATAGCCCGTATTAAAATTTAGATTTTATTCGTTTCAGTCCTTAAATTGTAAATTCAACACACATGTGGACGCCATCGTGTTGAACCAATTTATCATCCATTTGCTTAGTAAAATATTCGAAAGGCTGTGCGAAGAAGACGAGAATCTTACAGTCGCTGCAGCACTAAAAAAAGATCATCGAAACAAAAATGACAACAGACATCAAAGAGCAACATGTTAACCTAGTTATGAAGAAAAGCGCGCGGTCGAATAGTAAAGCACGAGGGAATCAATACAACAATTCTGGTGGCCGCAGTAGATTTGAAGCAAGCAGCGATGGATTAGGAGCAGGTAGCAGCGGTAGCGCATGCGGTAACAGGAAAACGCAGAAAAACACTTGCTCACACTGTGGTTGGCGCAACCACAAATCTCATTTTTGTAAATACAAAAATAGCAAGTGTCATACCTGTGGTAAAAAGGGTCATTTAGCACCGACAAAAATGAAACTGTAAATTATGTAACAGATTCCGATAGAAATTACTCAGTTACAATTTATTTAACTTATCTATTTACAGCGTGGCTCCGGATACTACTAGGGGCAGTAGGGGCATATACTGTGTGAACGTCATCTGTGAGGGCATTCCCATCAAAATGGCTTGTGACCCCGGTGCTCCTTGCACATTGATTCCAGCATCAATATTCAAGAAAATACATAGTGGGAAATCAAAATTAAGACAATGCCAAGTTCCCAATGTGGATTACAGTGGTAAAAAATTACCAGTCTTAGGTGAGTACGATGCTTTAATTTCATATCGTGGCCTCACAAGTAAAATAAAAGTAGTAGTAACTGAAACAAAAAGTCCTCCATTGCTTGGACGTTCTATTTTAAGGAAGTTCAATTTCGATTTGGTTCAAATCAATTCGGATTTTATTAATGAAAATTCAATTGTTGTTAGTCAGTTAAAAAACGAGTTTTCAAGTGTTCCTTGAAGGGATTGGAGAATACAGAGGCAGCAAAATTTCTTTAAAAGCTTGCAAAGATTCCAAACCGATATCTTTCAAGCCTAGGCTACTACCTTTTGCGTGGAAAACTAAAGTTGAAAATAAACTGCGGAAGTTAATTGAAGATGGAGTTCTCGAACAGGTAGATAATTCGGAATGGGGCACTCCCCTAGTTCCAATTTTAAAACCAAATGGTGGCTTAAGAATTTGTCACAATAAACAAATGTTTAGAAAATTTCATTCATCCACTCCCAAGGATTGATGAAGTTTTCGCTTCATTAGAAGAGGAAAATTATTTACCAAACTCGATCTCTCCAATGCATATAATCAGTTATTACTGGTCGAAGAATCGCAACTATTATGTACTTGGAGTACACATATAGGCTTGTTAATAGTCAAAAGATTACCTTATGGTGTTAAAGTTGCGGTGGCTATATTTCAAAGAGAAATGGAAAACTTGTTTCTAGGAATTCAAAATGTAGTAGTTTATCAAGACGATATAACTATAACCGGCAAAGACATGCCACAGCACGTTCAAACTCTGAAGTTAGTTTTACGAAAACTTCTTTCAGCAGGTCTTAAGTTAAATGTAACTAAATTTGACTTTTTCAAACCTAAAATATCTTTTCTTGGATTTTCAATAGATGAAAACGGTTTAAGTAAAACCAATGAACGCCTTTCCAGTGTCTCGTTGGCACCCATTCCAAAAGACATCTCCGGGCTAAGAGATTTTATTAGAGTGTATAACGGTCTGTCTCCACTTAGGACGTCATACATCTGTGTGACGGCCTTTGCAGGAAGCCATGTTGTCGGCCGGGACTCGGTCGGATTTGTCCCTAAACTTAGGCGAGTTTCGGCACGTTTGATCGCACTGCTTAGCTCGTCGGATTGGGGTGGGATTTTTCGCCTCTCAACTGCCACACAAAGACTTAAATACGTGCCTATTGTTGTATCGTTCGATACACAGAGTCGGTAGCTTAAGATGGTACAGCTACCTTGGGTATGCCCTCAACCTTGTGAGTAAACTCACCACCTATGTCATCCATTTACCCGTTTGTCTTGTGTACGACCCCTAACTTATCATCAAACTGCGAACATTGATCACATCCTAGTCTCGTTACACAAGGAACTCAATAAAACATTATACTCGTAGAGATCATATAAAAGAATTAAGTGATACGTTATATTCTTTAAAGAAAATCAATACATATTTATTTTGTTCAATTATAAAAGATAATTTAAATATATTTATAAGTATACGTATAAGTAGATATATATATACAGGTTATCTAATTTTAAGGTTCAAAAGACGCGCAAAAAATGTAAGTACTCGTATGATATTATAACATATGGACATCGATATAATTAAAATCAAAAATTAATCAAAATCTTCGAAACACTATCACTTTTATAGATGTAAAAAAAAGGAATAAATGCAACATACCTTTTGTTGTCCATATACAGATGATGTGTGCACACAACCTGTTGACTGTTGCCGATGAATTATTGAAGTGTAATACCATATATGATACCATTTACAAAATTTTAGCAAGTACATTATTAAATGCCTTATCAGGTTTGCAAATTCTTAAGCATATCAAACCTATGTGCATATTTACATACAATATATTCAGTATTGATCTTACAAAAGTACAAATTATCTGTGATAGAAATCTAAATCTGTGATATTATCTTAATTATTTACATTTTTATTGAGTATATATATTAATTCGTGCGTTTTTTTTTTTCAAAATTGGAACGTTTATTTAAGAAAAACATGTACAATAGTATTATTCAAAGTATTGCCCATCTGAAGCTATGACTTTTTCCCATCTTTCTGGCAATTTGTGGATCCTATCCCAAAAGAACTGCGCCGGCTTGGCAGCCAAGAATGAATCAAGCCAATTTTTGATATTCTGCTCTGATGTGAACCGTATTACAGTGAGGTCGTTCTGCATCGACCAGAACAAATGGTAGTCAGAAGGGGTAAGGTCTAGACTATAAGGCGGGTGGGGTAAGACTTCACATCCACTGTTTTCCAAATAGTTCTTAACCGGAATAGCAACGTGGGGCCGAGCGTTGTCATGATGGAAAATTATTGCCTCGTGTCTGGTCGCATATTCCGGGCGTTTTTCGGCCACTGCTCTCTTCAAATGGATTAATTGTGTTCGGTAGCGTTGTCCATTGATGGTGTCACCCGGTTTTAGCAGCTCATAATACAGCACACCCATCTGATCCCACCAAATACAGAGCATTACCTTCGCGCCATGGATATTCGGCTTTGCCGTTGATTTGGCTGGTTGGCCGGGTTTCACATATGATTTTTTGTCGTAATGGATCCATTTTTTATCACCAGTAACAATCCGATGCAAAAATGACTTCCTTTTGTGGCGTTCCAGCAGCATTTCGGACATGCAAAACCGCCTTTCGACGTCTCTCGGCTTGAGTTCATGTAGAACCCAATTTCGTTGCTTTTGAATATATCCAGCTGCTTTTAAACGTTTTGAAATGGCTGCTTGAGTGACACCCACAGATTCTGCGAGTTCTTCTTGTGATTGGCAACAATCTTCATAGAGTAATGCTTCCAGTTTTTCACCTTCAAACTTTTTTGGCTGCCCAGGACGTTCATCGTCTTCCAAAATCAGCACTTTTAAATCGTGCAAACCACTTTTGGCACGTTCGCTCAGCTAGCGCATGTTCACCATAAACTTCCACCAAAATACGAGGACTTTCGGCAGCAGTTTTCTTCATGAAGAAGAACTCCCCGCAAAAACACTTTTTCAGGCACAAAGTTCGACATATTTGAGTGAAAAAAAATTATTGTTGTTTACGCTTCAAATGAATGACATATACTGAAATGACGTACAATGACAGTAGCTTTCCAACGCATGTTCCAATGGAATAATAACAATGGAATAATACAAGTTACACCATCTCTTAGCAAACCGCGCGAATTAAGTTATATACCCAATACAATTCAGGTGAATTTAAACATTATGAGTTACAAATAAAGGTTCAATCAATTAATGATCGTGGCGATGAACATCGATTTATAGTTGATGGCATAGCAGTGCGAGCCATTAAAGGTTGCAGCGGATTGCTTATAAGTATGATGATCTGCCATGATGTTATTTGTCCAAAATGCGTTACTCCAAAGAGAATAGATGAATAGACGTGTGAGTGACTATTAAATGCGTAACACTTTTGTACGTATGTATGTACATATATAATTATGTGTTTGTAAAAATCACTGAACCACGTTTTGACAGTGAGTTTGCGTATGGTAAGATTCGGCGTATCTTATTTGGCGTGCTTATTTGCAGCACAACTTGAGCTCGAATATTGCACTCCGCGTTTACTTTACAAATTACATTTAATTACGATTTATCGTATTTCTTAGTTATTACATACTTGTGTACGCGTTGGCTCAGATGGCCTGCTCTCCAAAGTGCAGAGATTAAGGTCGGTGCGACCTATCACTGTGACGACTTGATTAGAAAAGAGGAAGAGTACTTTGCAGAAATCATCATCGTACCTTCAGTATCGTAAAAATTTCACTGACCAAATTATTGGTCGATTGGATAACGTATACGCCATGCTTTTTTTCTTAAGGTCAGGGATGTTGTTGAAAAAATTTTATTTTCATAAATAGATTTTTCTTTTGTTTTTTTATAAGGTGGCTACTACAAGTGGCAAATTATTATTCCAAATTTATTAATAATTTTAACCAGAAAACGTTCCCTCTATACGAGCTGCTTCGGAAAATTGTTAAGTTTTGTTGGTCACAAGAATGCCAAAAATTAATTAAAGCAGAAGTAACATCCGATCAAGTTTTGGTGCACTTCAATCCAAGCTTGCCTATAGTGTTGAGCACGGATGCCAACAACAATGCTGTAGCTGAAGTTCTCTGTCACAGAATTCAGGGTAGCGTTAGGCCTATCGCTTTTGCTTCAAGAGCTTTATCGAATAGTGAATCTAATTAAAGTAACATTGAAAAGGAAGCTCTTGCCCTGATCTTGTGCATAACAAAACTAAAACAATACGTTTTGGGTAATAGATTTATTTTGCGAACTGATCACAGACCTTTGTTAGGTATCTTTAGTGAGCAATAAGGTTTGCCTATTATGGCTTCAGCTCGAATTCAAAGATGGTCGTTAATCTTATCAGGCTTCAATTATTCTATTGAATATATGTATAAAAGGTTCCTCAAACAGTGCGGATGGACTTTCGAGGATGCCACAGTTCTCAATTGCAAAAGATCATATAGAAAGCGAATTCGGTGTATTTTTAAATTTTAATGACATAGCTCGAGAGACTAGGCGTGACGCAGTTCTGTCGAGATTAAGCGAGGCTATTCAAAATAGCACGGTTCATATGCTAAAAGGCGACGAAATCATCACTTTTCGCAACAAACCGTATGAAGTTTCGGTCAAATATGATTGTATCCTTTGGGGATACAGATCTGTTGTACCAAAGAAGCTACAAAATTTTGTTCTCAAGGAACTTCATTCGTCACACTTAGGAATCGTAAAGACAAAAATGTTAGCTCGTTCGTATGTTTGGTGGCCGGGGGATAGATAGCAAAATAGAAAAGTTGATCCGTAATTGTATACCTTGTCAGGAATTGCAATCAAGTCCTGAGAAATCTTTTTTGATACCATGGAATCCTGCTGATTCAGTATGGAGTCGAGTCCATACAGACTTCGCTGGTCCAATTAAAAACTTTTATCTGTTAGTTGTGATTGACCCTTATTCGAAATGGTTTGAAGTTTTTAAAACAAATGACATCACATGGTTCTTTACAATAACAAAAATGAGAGAACTATGGTTTAGTAGATGTTCTTGTAAGTGACAACGGAAGGCAGCTTACTTCAGATGAATTAAAATTTTTTTTTAAAAAATAAATCGCATTAAGCATGTTCTTACTGCTCCTGGATATCCAACGACGAATGGCCAGGCAAAAAATTTTATTAAAACACTAAAAAAAAGTCAATCTTAGCAAGTCTTAACATTGACAATAATTCTAGTTTAGATACCATTTTGAATAGATTTTTGATTGACTATCGCAACACCAAACATTGAGCTACAGGTGAGTCACCTTCTAAGTGGCTTTTTCTAGGGACACTTTTGAAAACCCGTCTGAGTAGATTAAAGCCACCTACAACAAAACAAAGTCAAATTAGTAATGTAGCAAATTTCAAAGGTAAACGCAATGCTGTGTTTTCAGCAGGGCAATGCGTTATGATAAGAGACTACAAAAACCCTAACAAACCTAACTGGACTCAAGCTACAATAAAAGAAAAGATCGGTCCTCGATCATATACTTGTATTATTGCACAGGGCAATAAGAAGGATCAAATTAGAGAAAAGAATCTAAATCAAAATCAAGGAGAACTGTTTAATATCCCGAACAAAGAATGGAGTACAGTAAGGAATGGACTATTATATTTCAGATCAAACTCCGGAAGCTGTCCCTATTAGAGCATTGAGACTACCGCAAGAAGGTATATGTTATAAAGAATGAATTAAATTAAATATTATGAATTTATAAATAATGTATTGTACAAATAATTTAAGTTTTTGAATTATGAAATCTAATTTTATTTCATTTACAAATCACTCATCATTACTATTATTCTTACATAATAAATATTGTATTTAATTTAGTAGTAAGTAATTTATGATATCTTAACCTTCTATCTTATGGGAGGACATGTAGAGTATTGCTATAGTGATATCACTTAATTGTAACCTAACGAAGAATATCTGAAGTAAAATGAATAAACACTACTCAATCAGACACTAAGGACACCACACGTTTTTTTTATTTCGTCTTACGAATACACCATAATGATTGTTTCCAATATATTTTAGGTTTCAATAGACTAAAGCGCGACATCTTGAACGATGAAGTGAGACCAACGAAACGAGAAACCCTTCAGATGCTCATGCCAATTTTTGATCCTCTTGGGCTAATAACTTGTTTTACCGCCGGCTTCGATTGAGATGATGCACTCCCGGAAAATGTTTTTGTAAAATGGTTACAATGGAAGCCGCCGATACCATTGACTAAGTATGTCAAAATTCTTCGCTGTTAAAAAATTGTGATGAAGTACAATTACATACATTCGTGGATACTGGAGAACTGGCTTGTGTTGCTGTGTGTTTTATACGAGTTCCATGCGGTGGTCAATTCAAAGTAACTTTGGTAGCGTCAAAGTCGAAAGTTGGACCGCTCAGGCCAGTTTCAATACCAAGATTGGGGCTTAAGGCAGCCATATTGGATGCCAGGCTGACAGTTAAGGTCCAAAAAGTTCATCGCTTACCAATCCAATCAAGATTTTGGTGGTCGGAATCGAAAACCGTATTAAAGTGGTAGAGTATGAATGCAAGATAGTTCCGGGAATTTGTCATGTTCCGTGTTGGAAAAATATTAGAGTCATCTAAGCTCTCGGAGTGGAGGTGGGTACCCTCAAAACAAGGCATTTCTGACCTCGAAGCAAAAATCTCGGGCCAGCTACAGACTAAATCATGGATTAACGGACCAAACTTCTTGGTTACCGAGCCGATAAATTGGCCAACATGCCACGACCTTGGAGATGTCGATGTGTCTCAAGTACGACATCCTTGAAAACTCATTACTTCTCCGACTGGAAACGATTATACCGCACCTTAGCTATATTTCTCTTGTACAAGAAAAAGTTAAAAGCTAACGTCAGAAATGAAGACAAACTAAATGAGCTCAAACCGAATGAGCTCACCTTCGAAAGCACCAAGAAGCAAAGACGATGCTTTTTAGACAAGCGCAGATGAGTGAATACGAGAAAAAGCAGTCGAGTTTAGAACGGGGGAAGAACGTTGAAAAGAATTCAAAATTAATGTTCTTAAGTACATACTTAGACCCTGACGGTGTTTTCAGCGTGCGAAGCAGGGCACAGCATCTCAACAGTACTGACATAATTTTATTGCCCATAAGACATCATGTGACGTTTCTGATAGTACGCTCCTGCCACGAAAGTCACCATCACGAATCGTATGAAACAACGATCAATAAGCTAAGAAGTATGTTCTTCATTCCACAATTACGTATATTATATGTAAAAGAGAGTACGCCAAAGTTGTCAAGAATGTAGAAACTATTATGCAAGGCCTAATGTTCCACAAATGGGTGCATTACTCGCAGTGAGGTTGGCAATTTTCTAACGACCCTTCACGAATGTTGGTATTGACTTCTTCGGTCCCATATCCACCATAGTTGGTAGAAGACGCGAAAAAAGATGGGGTGTCATAATTGCATGGTTCATTCTGCGCGCTGTACTTATAGAAGTGGCACATAGCTTGGATACCAGTTCATGCATCATGTCTATATGAAACTTTATATCACACCGTGGGATGTCCAGAGAAATCTACACCGCTAACGGTGCAAACTTCAACGCTTTGCAGAAAAATTTATACGAGGAATGCAAGAGCATCGACTACCACAGGCTTTCCTTGACTTACGATTAATTTAAATTAAAATTTAATCCGGCAGCCCCGCACACGGATGGAGATTGGGAACGGCTCATGCGGTTCGATAAAAAACAACAACGACAACCTTATGATGCGCATTATGGGAACTCGAGTTCATCATTAACTGCTGGCCGCTTACATTTGTATCGCTTGAATCCTGTGATGATGAGGCAATTACCCCAAACCATTAAGATCATCAAGTGGCGATAAACCTTCTTGTCACTGTGACCCGGATCTTCGGCAACGTTGGCGTCAAACTCAAGTATTCGCTAACACCTTTTGGCGTAAGTGGTTATTGGAGTACACCCCTATATTGGCACGTCGAGGAAAATGGTTTGAAATGCAACCTCCTATAGGTCATTCCTGACGAGAATCTACTTCGTAATTGCTGGCCCATAGGCGAAGTTGATAGTATAGTAACTGCAAAGGATGGCCACGTACGAAGTGCGGATGTGTGAATCCGGACTGGAACGTCCTGCAAATAAGATTACTGTCCTGGATGTCTAAAATAGCTCGCTTTCGTGGGGGAGAATATTACCGCCATAATGCTTTTATTTTGATTTTTAAGCATTAGTTTGTCGTGTTAGTTAGTTAGTTAGCCTTTAAATATTTGAACCACTCTTTTGCCTACCTGGACTCATGTTCGTAATATTTTTTGTATATGCATCGGTTGCTTGTGTGGATTGTTTTACATTAGCAGCGAATAGTCGGCCGCCGAGTGTCGTAGGTCACAAACAGTTTTAAAGTAAACAAACAAGTTTGATAATCCGAGTTTCGCTATTAAAAATTATCACTTCTGGGATACCAAAAATTCGCGTTTAACTCACTAAAAGCCATTACACGCGCTCAAAGTTAATGAATGTTTATGCTGGAGGCGTCATTGGGGCTTTACGCCTCGGGCCAAACGACTACTATGGACGGCGAGCGCTACAGAGCCATGCTCAACGACTTTTTCCTTCCTCAATTGGCTGAATTGGGACTGGAGTACATGTGGTTCCAATAGGATAGAGCAACGGCGCTTACTGCACGAGCTACAACCGAAATTCTGAGGGCTGCATTTCCGGGTCGCCTAACCTCTAGGTTTGGTGATTTGCGCTGGCCGTCGAGTAAGCATGATTTAACTGTTCCAGACTTCTGGTTTTTGAAGTCACGAGTCTATGTCAACAAGCCTCAGACTCTTGAAGCTCTGAAAGAGAATATCCGTCAAGCATGGAAAATACCTATCGCCATAAGTTCTGGCAAGAGTGATGGAAAATGGCCCGAATGGTCATCAATTCTGACAGCGGCCACTTAGCTGATATCATTTTCCTGACTTAATGGAAAAAAATTTAGGACATCAAGTAAACACAATCCGAAAGCGGAACTAAAGTTTTTCATTCATAAGGAAAATTACAGGCGAAGAACATCGGGGGACAACTTTTAAGCCACTAAACATGGTGAACGAAAATTAATCAAAAAACAAGAATTACGAAGCTACAACGCCCTCAAATGTAAGCATGTCTCGCCTTTATAGAAGCCGATTACAACCCTCTTAAATCTATTCGCAATCACTACAATGAACATGGAAGACTACGCAATAAGGCTAACAAAAATGCTCAAAAAGATATCCACTTCATGTACTTGACACTCTTGTTGATGGCTCTCAACTCCTATCAACTTATGGAGCTCCCAATTTATGTAGACTGTAAGCCGCAATCCTTCCTATTGAACTTGAACGGTCAGAGATGGGGTCTAGTGTTGCTGCTGGCTTATTCGATCTGAATTAAAGGGTTGCGAAGGACTTTGTAGGCCATTTGCGTGTGGTATGCATGTGGGCCAACATAAGCACTGGGTACAAGGTGACAGGCTGATTAATTAGCACGAAAGGATACTGTGCGCTGAGATATCAACTTCACACAATTCAGCTACATCTCGAAAAAAATACTACATGTGCGCCTCTTTTTCACGTAAGAAAACGTAACAAAGCTTCGTCTAGTGATCTCTTCAAATTTTTAAAGAAAGTTGGTTAGCTCCTAGCCTATGTAATTGGCTGACAACATAAAACACCATACAATTCGAAGTATGTTTCGTAGCAAAAACAATAAAAAAACAGGTGCCAGTGGGAAAAAAGGCTTCTCATTCACTCTGTTAATGGCATTTCACTAGTATGAAGACCAGATGAAAATAGTGCTATTACTAGCAAAGTTAAATCGCCCTAAGCGGTTTAATCCACCTAATAAAGAAAGCGGATCTTGCACTAAGATTCAATTGCCGAAAACCGCAAAACGCCAAGAGGAAGGAAATGAGGGGCGTTTAAAAGTATTGCTATCGTTTCCTTGACGGAAGTCTGTACCGAACTCATTCCTCCAAAACTACAAGATTTTTGGTTTTCACGGCGCCCAAAACGACGAGCTCACTCTGCTACAATCCTAAACTCAAGAAATCGGCGCGTATGCTCTGAGGCATCTCCAAACCCAGAAACCTTTTATCGACAGATCAAAATGGAAATGTATTCTTGCCTACATACGAGTATAAGGACGCCTCTATTCTTATTTGTGATGAGATCATCTAGGTATGACTCATGTTATAATAGAGCCGCCTTGATTAGATTAATTTTCGCTTGAAGTCAGTGTGAATAAGAGATAAGAATTCTCCCCAGCAATTAGCCAGACATTTACTTAGACCAATCTATACTCGTACACTTCAATCAACCTGGTTATGGACCAAGAAGAAACAACCAACTATCCATCACATACATTAAAACTAAAAGTGGGTGTACCTATTATTGTTGACGGGCTGCGGTGCCGGCGAACATGTATTTATCGCTCGAATTACGATCATACCTAACAGTTTTCCGTTTCAATTTGAGCGTGTGCAATTTCCCAACAGCGTCTGCTTCGCGATGACGATAAATAAGGCGCAGGGACAAATACTGCGTACTGCGGGCGTGAACCTCGCCACCGGCTGCTTCTCACACGGTCAATTATACGTGTCTCTTTCCCGTGACAGCGATAGTAAAAATGTATTTGTTTATGCTCCAGACAACGCAACCTTAGACATTGTTTACAAAGAAGCTTTGTAAAACATTTTTACTATAATAAAGTACAATTGTCCATAATTTATAGTATTGCATTTTTTATTACGTTAGAACATGTTGGTTTTTGAAATGAAATGAAATCTGCACTTAACCCTTTAAGATATTGGAAATATATTTGCCACCCATCTTTGTCCCTGAATACATCCAATTTGTTGCATCAATTTTTGAAATCTTTTTGTGCTTTAACTGACATCTATTTTCTACAAGAATAACTTTCTGAAATTCATTCAACGCATAGTGATACATTTTTACACCGCACACTGTCATTGAAAACAGCTGTTTTGTTTTTAAATGTTGTTAAAATTGGTTAATGTACAAATCTGGTGAATAGTTTACTTTACAAAAGACTTAAAGACATATTTTTGTTTAGGGTTAACAAAGTAAAAAATTAATACAGGGTAGGTACATTAATTGTTTACATAAGTGGTAATATATTTGCCACTGCCTTTTCAGAGTAGCAAAATTTTTACTGCTGCCTTGTTACAGATGTTTTTTTACATATGTACAGGGTGAATGACTCGAACTCCAACTGTTTAAAATGCTATAATTTTTTAATTTTTTGATAAATTTTATTGTGCCAAAGCTAAAAATGTTGGAAAATACATCGATTTTCAAATTGTATCAATAGTTTCCAATATGTCCACCTTTGGCTGGAATAATGGCCTTGAGACGGCCGAAGAAAGCATCGCACGCTTCACGCAAGCGGCTCTGCGGTATTTTGGTCCATTCCCGGCTTGTGCTTGTTTGAGGTGGTCCAAACTTTGGTATTTTTTAGTGCCAACTCTCGCCTTCAAAATATCTCAGACAGAGAAATCCAACGGATTTGCATCCGGAGAATTTGCAATCCATTGTGTCGAAGAAATGAAGTGTGGAACATCGTTTTTGAACCAATCTTGGTTGACGCACGCTTTGTGAGACGGTACAGAGTCTTGTTGAAATGTCCACGGTCTCCGACCGAAATAATTGTTTGCCCAAGGCTTCAATACTGCCTCTAAGACAATTTCACGGTAAACGATCGCATTAATTTTGACGCCACGGTCCAAAAATACGAGCGAAGAGCGACCATCGGCGGTTATTGCGGCCCAAACCATCACCATCGGTGCTGCCTGCTTTCTGGTAAATTTTCGAAGGACCTCTCTGGCAAGTAAACTCGGTCATTTTGTTTGTTGACATATTGCTCGATAACAAAAATGACGACTCATCGGAAAAAACCAAATTCGGCAACTCACCACTTTAGTGCAAGAGTAGCAACTCCTTCGCTCTTTCGACTCTAACTTTTTTCGGTTGCGGTGTAAGATCGTGTGCTTTTTGAAACTTCAATGCCTTGAGCCCAAGTTCATTTTTCAGTATGTGTTGCATCCGTTCCAACGATATGTTTAACTCACGAGCCATTTTTCTTCCACTTCGACCTGGATTTCGCTCAATTCGAGCCTTCACTTTCCGAACTATGTTATTTCTTCCGATGTTGCTGTTTTTTTATGACTATGACCACCTCCATGGCGTTTTGCAACGCTGCAAGTATCACGGCAACGAGCTATGATTCGAGACATAAATGATTTATTCACGTTGAGGTGCTGGAGGGCTCTAACGATAGCTACTTGTGGTTTTCCAGCCAAATAGAAAGCAATCACACTATCACGTTTGAATTCCATCGCGGATAAAAATTTTTCAACACAACTGAGACGCAAGTCATTCAAAAGGTTTGTAAATAATAAAATTATCTGTCATGCGTCAAAATTTGAGCTCACATTCATGAACTGTTTGGAAATTATAGCAATCTGAAGTTGGTTGCACTTCGAGTCATTCAGGCTGTAGATGTCTAAGGCAAAACTAAATGATGACGTAATTGAGGAATTGTTTATGAAATGGATGGCGAGAATTCCGAAGGCGGTTTCGAAAACTATGAGGATCTCGAGAATCAGAACTTTGATGTAGCTGATCCGACAGAATCAGCGTAGATGATCCCATGTCAGAAATAAAAAATTGTGAAGATAGTCGGCTTACAAATTCTGATGATATTATGATATCTAATTTGCCATGCTACAGTTCCGACTAAAGTGCAGACGAAACCGAGGATCGCCTTTGGAATAAAAGTGTTGCGAATGAGACGTTTTTGTCAAGTGAAAGTTTTGATTCGATTAATATTACCCAACTATTTCCAAGCTTAAGTCGAAGTCGGCCAATTTACTTTTTCAAGCAAATGTTCACAGACAGTACATTTGAACTTATTGTCGATCAAACCAATTTGTATGCTCAACAAAACAAAAGCAAAAATGGGAAGAACATTGATATAATAGAACTGGAGGCATTTTTAGGAATAATAGTTTTGAAGGGTGTGCATAACCTTCCGTCTGTTGATTTATATTGGTCAACAAACCCGTTCTTTTTTAATGAAGTTATTGCATCAGACATGCCAAGCAAAAGATTTAAAAAAATTTTCACTTGGCTGACAATTCAATCAGACCCAAATATATGATCGCCTATTCAAAATAAGGTCGCTGCTGACTTTGAATTACCGTTTTCAAAGCTCTGCTATTGCAACTAAGTCCGAACCAATTGATAAGTGCATGGGTCTTTTCAAAGGCCGATCCACTCCCAAGCAGTATATGCCACTCAAGCCAACGCTTCAAAATGTGTACTTATACCGGTTCGATGTATACACCAGCAAAAAAAACAGACAATATGCCTGAACTAGGATTAGGAGCTTCAATTGTATGTACAACAGCTTTATCACTCCCTGAAAGGCACTAAAAAACAAAAGAACAAAATGATGAAAGGGGAATATAAGTGGAGGAAGCGGCAAAATATATCTTTTATACAGTGGATGGATACGAAACAGGTAAATCTGTTATCAACTGCATTTGATCCGAAAACGAAGCTTGGGCTAACACGAACGCAGAAAGATGGATCCAAGGCTGAAATCCCCTATCCGTTGGCAGTTCAACAATATACGAAGCGCATGGGTGGCGTCGACCTATAGCGTTGGACGCCGAAGTAAACGTTGGTGGTTACGCATTTTTTATTTTTTTTGTCGATGCGGCTGTGCAAATGATCATATTTTGCATTCTTCTATAGCCCGGGTGAGGACACAAGAACTATCCCACTTTTATTTTAGGGTTTTACTTGGCCAAGAGCTTATTTGAAGATTCCAAACAAACAAGGTAAAAAATAGGGCACGTGACATCAAAAAAAATCCAGCCAAGTCAACAAGGAAATCATTTGGTGTACTTGATGAACATAGATTGGAAAATGTAGGAGTACATATGCCTGAGGAGACTTCGACCTATCGCAGATGCAGGCTTTGCAGTACAAAGTCAAACAATAAAAGATCAAAAATTCAATGCTCGCATTGCCAAGTACCACTATGCATTACTCCACGCTTTGGTCTTTTCAATAAATAAATTTTTTTTGTTTTAAATAATTAGTTTTCTAAATAAAAAATAAAATGAACAAAAAAAATAGTTGCAGTTCACATATTTCCTTCGGTCACCAACAGGCAGTGGCAAACCTATTGCCACCTCACTTTTTTTCAAAAATTAAACAAACTTTTTTTCTTTCAAAAATTTCTTCAAACACTTTCTAACTAATTCAAAAATAAACATGTATTTTCTTCGGCGACTTCAACTAAAGCTGCATAAAGGGTTAAGGGCTGAAATCTACCCATTGGAACGGCATTGATAAAATGCAATTAATCCACAAAATTTATTGTACACAACAATTTTATGGACTTAGACATACTCGTATGTTATACTTTGATGTTTTTTCACTACATACAATTTGTATGCATGTGGAAGCCTTTCGGGTTCAGTTACACTTTAATATTACAAGTCTTCGCGGGTTAAATACAAAACTTTACATAATATCTCAGGAGACCTATGTATGTATTGTATGTATGTGTTGAAAGAACGGGTCTATGATTATAAGACTTTACACTAGCAAAATCAATCGCAATAAACAAATTGGGACGAATACTGCCAACAGTATCTGGTAGCTGGTACCAATTGAATATTCTGATACGAAGCAAATGAGATTCATTTTATTATGTGTTGGTTGATTGATTGAGGCCCGGGTCAATCCAGGACAGTCTATTGCTTAATACGAGTACAAACATATAACTTGAAAACTAAGTTTAAATCTAACATTGATATGACTTAAAAACTACGAGATGGCAAGGGGTCACGGAGCTTGGGAGAGGGAATTTCGAAGACTGGTTTTGCTGATGTTGAAGTCGAATCCATTAACCAGTTGTTCGCAGTTCGCCGCATCCTGGTCAAAGGTTCTTTACAACCGTAATCGGTTCGGTGAAAACTAATTTGGAAGAGTGGTGCAGACCTGAGGTTGCGTGGATTGGTATTAATGGATATCATTTGAAGCAGGGTATTGCAGTCAATACACGCAGCGAGTAGTTGATGAACAAAGAGTACATCAGCAGCTTCTCGACGTTTTTCGAGGGGCGGAGACAAGTTATAGATACGCGTATCTGTCCAAGTTAGACCCCGTAATGCAAATCAAATGAATCTGCGTTGAATAGCTTCAATTTGTCTAGACTAACTTTCGTGGTAAGGGCACCAGACTTGGCTAGCATATTCTAGTATGGGCCTAACGAATGTAGGGTAAAGGGATTTAATGACATAAGGGTTAGAGAATTCCTTGGACCATCCTTGGACCAGTAAAGAATTAGTTTTGTTAATAATATTATCAATATGCGCCTGGAAATTAAGTTCTTTATCCCATATAACACCCAAATCGCGAAGTAAGGTGACAGGGATTATTAATTCATTGCCGATGGTGATTACCCTCGTTTCACAGTGTTTCACGTATTTGGACAAAATTCATTTTACATTTTTAATGTAAACAATTAATGTAAACAATAGTCCCAAACGTCATAATTCATAAAACGTTTTTGACATACACTTATCAGTGACAGGTTATGAGATTGAGAAGCTGTCAAAACGAAAAAGTGGAAAAATAAATATTGGTTGTGTCTTTTTGAAGCAATTTTAGTTTTTTTTTAAGAGTGTTTGTTAACTTATTAAACATCTTAAGTTATGGATTTCTTTGATAAGGGTATGGACTTCATATTTGCATTTAAATTGATTACTTGTGTTGGAAAATTATTTCTAATAATGCATGTGAAAGTGGTAACTAAAATAATACAAGTTTTTTAGTCGAGTGAAAAGTTTAGTAGAGTAAAAAGTGTTTGTACCCACGTGTACCCAAGCTGATTTTTTGATAACATATGTGTCAGCGGTATTCTTCAGTGTTATAAATGTGAAAACTTTAGCTTGCACACTTCAGTAGAACTGTTTGATTTGTTTCTTCTATTTAGAGCATGTTCAGTCGATCACGAAACGTGAATTTTTTCATGAGTGGTAAAAATATAAGAGAGGGGATACAAATTTGAAGCTGTACGAATTTATTTGCATAAAATTTAGTTTCTGCGACCTTACTGATGAATCTGTACGGGAAACTAAACAGGGTATTACAAAATGGTCGTCCAGAGGGGTCTACAGATGGCCAAGATCAGGAAAATCGGTGGAACGATTTTTTAGGAAGTACAGTACATGGCTGGATTTTAAAGACATTGAGTTCCATGTGCACGCTACTCATTCCAAGCCATCAACATCATCAGTAGGTCGTACTAGAAAGGAATTTGAAGAAATATCCTTTAAAACAAAGAAACGAAGAGTAGATGACCTAGTTAAATCACGATCCTATGGTGAGTTGATCACTACTGCAGAAGTAGTTGCACGAACTTCAGGGAAAAGAAAACCTGCAACAGCAATATGAAACGTGCACGAAACTCCAACTCGACAAAAAAAAAAGAAAAAAAACAGTTTTTTTAGAGAGTTCTAGGCAGTTGAGTGGTAATGAGGCGTTGGCTTATTTTATTGTAGATTCTAAATTAACTACGCACTCATATATGCAGACTAGGAAGTGGTCTATTAAAGCGGGACATAATGTATTTCCGTGTTACAACTGTTTGAACATTTCAAAAAGGGCGTCCTATCCCCCTGACCAATATATCGTCTGAAGTCAATTTGCAAGCTATGTTGGACAAAACAGTTCAGCGTTTGGTAGAGGCGCAAGTTGATGTAATTAGAAGTGTATACCCGCATTCTTTTTTTACCCTTATAAGTAAATGGCTCCGGCCACAGCAGATATAAATAGAAATTTGGAAATCTTGAAGGTACAGATGAATATTTATTTGTATTTTCATTTGTGCCTCTGTGGTTATTTGATAACAACTGGCAGAATCCCCGGCCGTCATCTACGATGTTTTGTCGTCCAATAAAGTTCATCTTCTCTAAAGAAACTACAGCATTTACAAAAGAAGAAACTAGAAAAGTGCAAGAAGAAGTAAAAAATTTGGTTCCAACACGGTGCGCCCTTGGCGATTCGATCATCACTGTCCAACATGATTTGTTACTTACATTGACTGATGGGAAAATATGTAACGCATTGACTCAAACTCTTTCATCTCAAAAATGTTTTATTTGTGGGGATCGCCGAAAAATTACGTCAATAACCCAGATAATTTCAGTTTTGGCTTGTCAACCTTGCATGCGTGGATTCGTTGCTTTGAGTGCTGTCTTCATATAAGCTACAGGCTGGAAATAAAAAATGGCAAGCTAGAAGTGAGAACCATAAGGCTTGTATAAAACAACGATCCGACAAAATAAGACGACTATTCAGGGAAGAGATGGGAGTTATTGTTAACAAGCCAAAGTCAGAATTTGGGCCCACGAATGACGGCAACCCGGAATTAAGTGCTCGGATCACAGGACTTGATATTAAGCTTATTAAATAATTTAGTACATTATTACGAGCACTGTCTTCTGGCTTCGAAATAAATTTGACTGAATTCCAGGAGCTCTGCGGTGACACCAGAAAATTGTACTTAAGTCTATATTCGTGATATTAAGTATACTCATATGCATGTCACTGTGCACAAAATACTTTTTCACAGCACAGAAGTTATAAAAAGTGCTCCTGTTCCAATGGGACTGCTTTCTGAAGAAGCACAAGAAGCTAGAAACAAGGATTGTCGCAGATTTCGGGAAAATAATACTCTGTAGAAAGCGCTCACGAATTACAACGAATAGAGACTTACTCTTAATGCTCATAATCAAATCTGATCCCCTGGTCAATAGTCTCCGAGAAATACCCAAGAAGAACAACAGAAAAGCTGCCTGACAAAGCGAGGGAAGAGGCGCGCGCCATAACAACAAGGGCAACAGCATGGCAGCAAACAATGCAAAAGACACTCAATGATCATCTCCCATATGTGCCTGATGGTAGAGAAGGCCAATATAATGAAGTTGGCAACATGTTCGCATCTCTGGCGGCTTCTGAGTCAGATGATGAAGAAGAGGAAGTAGAAGGACTTCACTCCAATATTAAACAACTTCAGCAAAGAGTGCCAGCTATTAAAACTAAGCAAATAGCTAGAAGGGAGAAGGAGCGGCTAGGAGAACTTCACGATTTTCGGCAGCCACAACAACAGAAACAAAAAAAACCAAACCAGCAGCCTAAACCTACACAGGCTCAAAAACGATGTCAGCAGGCACCACAAGGCATAGGCAACAATTTTTTTATAAAAAGATTATCATTAGATAGGCATGCGATCCACTGTAACACAATGGAGCGCTATCACAAAGTAAGAAATTTATTGAGGGATTCAACGGCGGAGTTCTCCTCCTACACCCCTAAGGGTGAAAAGCTGCAAACAAAGCTGCTGAGGGGGTTAGAACCGTCGACTGATCCGGAGGAGCTCCTTGCACAGCTGAAAGAGAAGCAGTGTGAAGGGCTCAAATTCGTGGGGGTCAAGCCGTTTGTCACGGCTAGAGCTAAAAGGGAGAAGCGGAAACTACCGTTCTTCTTGGTTCAGATAAGTCCCGACAGCAAACTCGATGGTCTAAGGAGTATCAAAGTCCTGGACTACCAAGTTGTACTCTGGGAAAAATTAAAGAGGAGCGAAAACATTTTACAATTTACAATGTGTTCGCTGCCAAAGGTTCGGGCACGCCGCGTCGAACTGCGAAATGCAGCCTCGAAGCGTGAAGTGTAGAAAGAACCACAAGTCAGAAGAATGCACTCTAGGTAAGGACGGAGCGTCGGAAAAAATCCAGTTCTCTTGTGCTTTATGTAGGAACACGGGACACACCGCAAACTATCGGGGTTGTCCCAAATTCCAATACATAAAAAGAGTAAATCTGGCTCGGCAACAGAAAGTGGAAGTTAAACGTCCACTCATGCAGGCACAAACACCAGCTGTTACTCCCCATGTTACCTACGCCCAAATGGCTGCAGGTAGGGCAAATACGGCACAACAAGCGAAGGTTGCTTCTCAGGCCCCAGAGCCTAGAGAACCGGAACCTGCAACTGACTTGCTAGCTATCTTGCTCTCTATTCAGGGGCAGATGAAGCTGAGCTTCAACGTCAAATACAAGAACAGGCTACACGGGTGTTAATTCATTGATTAGGTTCGAACGAAGAGCCACACTGTTTAAGTTGCTTAAAGACCATGCCTATGATGTGCTTTTGGTTATCGAAACCAAGCTTACCAGAAGACACAAAATGAGGCACAGAAGATTTAAAACATTACGCAGAAACCGACCTAATTAAATTCAAGGAGGAGGTGTTGCGATCTTTGTAAGAAAGGGACTGCGTTTCCTAAGAGTATACAGTCGTGTGGTACGTAGGTTTCAGGTGCTGGAAGCATGCGTCATGTACATCCCTCTCCGTAGTGGAAAGCGGTTGTACATGGTGTCTGTCTATGCATCTAAGGCTACTCAATCCACCTTATTCATCTCAGAGCTCGAGACACTTTTTCGATTCCTGAGGCTGGAATTGGAAGACAACTATTTTATTATCGGCGGAGATTTCAACGCCAAACATAGAGATTGGGAAAATAATAAACCAAATACTAGAGGGAACCTACTACTCAATTGGTGGGGTCAGCACAGTGTGATGTATCGACTCGGCCTCAAAGCAACGGATAGTCCGTCGTTTCCCAGACACGGGTCCTATTTGGATCTCCTGCTGTTCGACACTCGAATAGAACTAACAGGCACTAACCAACATACCATAAACTGTCTACGTACTTTCGTGTATGACAGTGATCATTGCGGTCTCAGCACCGAAATAACTGTTCCCAACGAAATTGCGGAATTGGATGACTTTGTGCAAAGGCATTCCTACAATTATAGTAGGGTGCGCTGGACTCACTTCACCAGAACACTGACTAGAGCACTCTCCTCGAATTCGCTCTACCCACCGTCCAACAGAAATCTGTCAAATGAGGAGATTGACAGGTATCTTAGACTAATGGACGAGACAATTAAACGAACAATGGACAAAACGATACCTCGGTATCAACACACTGACGATGAAGACTTATTCCGCAACACAACTATTGACGCACTGCACCGACATAAAAGTAGACTGCTGTCAAGACTAAAAACCTTGTACAGACAGTTTACTGACAGACATAACCCGGAGATCATGACATTGAAGTCGTCGATTAAAAACCTCCAGATATTAATAAAGGAAAATTACAGAAATTCTGTAAGTTTGTATTGGAACAATAAAATTCGGGCTATAAACACCAGCAACCCGAATATGTTCCCGCAAATAAATAAAATATTTCGGAGAAATAATCAAAACGACCTTCCATGTCTCAAAATCGCCCGAACGACGAACAACGTACAAATACTTGTAGCAGCAGGTATCGATCCAAATGAGGCAGTTGATGATGACAACTTCTTTGTGATCGAGGATCAACAGGAGAAGGTAGAAGTTATAGGAGCGACTTTCCAGGAAGTGTACAAGGCGAATGACATCATTGGCCCGAACCATGACCTGGAGAGTCGAGTCCTTGTGCACAATTTCTGCCTTCGAAATGAAATAGTGAACTGGCGATTCGAGAACTCAGGTTTCACCCAGTTCAGTGACGAGAATATGGCAAATAATATTATCACCAACGAAAGGGTATCACCACCGTTCATTTCGAAGGAAGAGCTCCAAACGATCTTCAAATCGCTTAGAAGTAAGAAATCGGTGGGAACCGATGAAATACCGAACATTGTGCTTCGACATCTCCCACTAGAAGCGGTGGACATTTATACCACCCTGTTTAATAATACAATGAATAATGCATATTATCCAACGCATTGGAAAACTGCGGTGGTACATCCCATACCCAAAAGGTAGATACTTCCAATCCGGCGAATCTCCGTTCGATTAGTCATCTTCCAAACATCAGCACTGGTGCCTGCCTGATTGACTTGGAAAAACCCTTCGATACCGTATGGTTAGAGGGAATCTTTTTCAAGCTGGACAGGTTGGGCATTAGTAAACAACTTCTGTATATTATTTTTGATATGCTCTCCCGTAGACAGTTCATCGTGAAGAATGGCGATGTGACATCTGCTGGAACATTTAACATTAAAAACGGTCTGCAACAGGGTGCGGTAAATTCGCCGGTCGATAAAATTAAACGATATTGCGATGACTGTAAGTTGAAAATCAACATGATTTCTGACTTCTTCATTCCTCAGTTGAATGGCATTGACGTGACAGAGCTTTGGTTTCAACAAGATGGCGCAACATGCCACATAGCGCGCGACATCATCAATTTATTGCGGGAAACATTTGCTGAGCGCATAATTTCGCGTAATGGATCTGTGAACTGGCCTCAACGATCCTGTGATCTCACACTTTTAGATTACTTTCTCTGGAGGTACGAGGGGCGTTCAATATATTCTCGGTATCGATATGAAGGAAAATGCGAATTCAATTTAAATTGTTTTTATTTTTCAATATAATCTCCCCTAACATCAATGCATTTGTTACATCTTGAGATAAGCTTTTTTAAACCCTCAAAAAACCCTCTCTGCAAAATACCCATTTATTGCCGACTTGAGTTCTTCATCATCCGAAAATCTTTTTCCACGAAGACATTTTTTCAAATCCGGAAACAGGAAATAATCACTAGGTGCAAGGTCTGGACTATAGGGTGGGTGTTGGATTTCTTCGAAACCACAATCTCGCCCAGCAGCCTTGGAAACTCGCGCCGTGTGAACAGGAGCGTTATCATGAAGAAGCAACACACCCGCTGCGAGTTTACCCCGTCTTTTCTTTTTAATTTCCTCCCGCAAATTATGCAAAGTGGGAGCGTAGGATGTGGCGTTGATGGTTTCACCTTTTTTTTTGTACTCAATGAGCAAGATTCCCTTTGAGTCCCAAAAAACTGTGGCCATGAGCTTCCCGGCAGACGGAGTGACTTTGAACTTCTTCGGGGGGTCGGTTCCTTTTTTATGCCACTGCATGGACTCTTGTTTGCTTTCAGGGTCATAGTGGTGGACCCATGTTTCGGACCCATTCGATCCAGCATGCGATTCTCACTTTTTCTGAGGCGCTGTGAGCATTCGTGGCACCCACCTTGCACTGACCTTTGAAAGGTTAAGATGGTCATGAAGAATGGTGTGAATGGTACCAATTGAAAGCTTGGTGATCTCTGCCATCATTTTCACCTTTATTCGGGCATCCTCAAGAACAAGTTTTTCGACTTCTTTGATGCTTTCTCCCGTACAAGCAGTAGCCGGGGCGCCGGAGCGGCGGTCGTCTTCAATGCTCTCTCTGCCTCTCTTGAACTCACTTGACCACTTTTGCACAGTTGATAATGAAGGTGCGGAACCCTGGTAAACAGCCACTATCTCTTCATGAATAGTTTTTTGACTTTTTCCTTGCTTAGTGAGAAATTTAATTACAGCGCGATGCTCAATTTTCACCATCATCGTCTCAGTTGCCATTATGATTCTGTTTAACTAGAGATAAAACGCGAATTAATAATCACATTTATATGAAATTTTACATGAATGCGCTAAAATAATAGTATTACTTGATAACTATATACAACCACAGCTTCACCCCGATACCGAGAATAGTTTGAACGCCCCTCGTATGTGAAGTCACTAGTCTATGCCGATAAACCAGAGACGTTGGACAATTTGGAAGTCAACATTCGCCGTGTTATTGCTGATATACGGCCCCAGTTGCTCGATAAAATTGTCGAACATTGGACTACATCATTGCGCTTCATTCGAACTAGCCGTGGCGCGCATATGCCCGATATCATATGGCATAAAATGATCTATTAAATAAAGCTAATATCATAGACATTAAGATTAGCTTTGTTCTATTTCATATTGAATTTGTACATCTCTAAAAAAAAAACACCTTTTACAGTAGAAGTTAATCAGTTGCCTCTCATACCTCTCGTCCGCCGTCACAGTCACAATCGCTTCGCAAATCGTGTCCAAGCTGTTTTGTCAACCACATTAGGAGCCGAGTGTCGACATTACAGAACAGTTTGTTGCAAATGCAAGAAGGTAGCTCACTTTGAAGCTGCTTGTATGTTAGGAGAGAGTACGGCTGGCAGTGTAAAACATGAGAAGAAAAGCAAAAATAGAAGTCGTGGCGTTCAGCGGTCTGGTAAGAGCTGCTATCGCCAAAAAAAGTTCTCAAGCGCAGATTAAGTATTCTGAGAGGCTGTATTTTACTGCAATCACATGAACACGTGCGAGATATTTCAAGTTCGCGTGTCACGATGGAGTACATCGTAAATGGGAAGCTGATGACATTTCAAGCTCACAGAGGAGCGTCGTGTTCACTAGTTGGATGCGCGGGTATCAACAACTAGGTCAACCGAAGTGTTCGAACGGGTGATCAGATAGCAATAATAGTTTTCCCAATTGTTATGTTTCAGCAGCTGTCAAAGTTACCAATGACACCCAACTGTTAAAATATTCAGTAAGGTTTGCCATTTCATCATGCATCGTTTTACGCTTGCCGAACTTGCAGAAATTATTAAAAAATAATCGAAATTCCAGCTCAGTTGTAAATACGCAACGAGAATTTCGTCGTGAGGTTGGTCGTCAGTGGCTTCAGTGTGCAGGCAATTCGTCGCACCATGGAAAAGTTAGAGCGTGAGTACACTCTTTTGGATCTTAACCCCCCAACCAGACAGAAATTGGTGCGAAATGAAGAAAACATAGTCGCCGTAGCGGCCAGAAATGTCGATTCGGCGCCGATCAGCTGAATTGGGCATCACCAAAGAGTCAACCCGGCTTATTTTGCGGTTGGATTTGGGCTTACATCCATAAGATTGTGCTGACGCAAGAATTGAAGCCGGACAACTATACACAACGCCGTGACTTCCCTAATTGGGATCTGCTGAAAATTTTGGCCGGAGATCAGGATTTTGGCCAAAAAATTGTCTTCTCGGACGAGCCCTATTTTTGGCTCAGCGGCTATGTCAACAAGCAAAATTGCCATTATTGGAGCGAACAAAATCCATAAGTGTTCGGCCAACCATCAATGCATCCACAAAGATTGTCTGTTTGGTGCGGTTTATGCCAGGGCGGCATCATCGATCCATATTTCTTTGGAAATGAGGCAGGGGATAATGGTCTCATGCATAAAGCGATGTTAACCGACTTTCTATGGTCAGACCTCAACAACATATATTCTAAGTGCAGTTCCCATAAGACGGCGCTACATGCCATACAAGCGCCGCAACGCTCGAAGTTGTAAAGGAAAAATTTAGCGACCGGTTCATCTCACAGCGAGCGTTCATCAATTGGCTGGCGCGATATTTACTCTAAGGCGCAAGCATTTCTCGGCCTATTCTTGGCCTGGTGCACTAGAAATGAGCTTTCGGTCAATCCTTTCTTAACTTCACGAGAAGCAGACAACTGATCTGTCTGACTAGTTTAATGATGCAAGACGTCAGTATGAACTAAACATTTGGCCTCGAAAACTATGATACATACCACGGCGCAGTTATAAATTCTTTTGATAATTTAAATAAAAAAATTTATTTGTGAGACAAGTGTCTCGCTTTATTGCCAACTTAAATCTAATTACAATTTTTACGTTTGGTTCTATTTATAGAATTTAAGGTGGGAAAATGTATAACAAACTTGTGGGAATGGGTTATGGAATTTACATTGACTAAGCAAATATGTTGCAGACGGATATTCGATCCGTATCCGCTGCAGTTCACAGGTTGCTAGCGCGTGTGCTGACTTAGCTATCTTGATATTTCAGATTTGCCTGCGCGTGTGCTGACCAATGCTTGTTTGATGTGATATGTGATAACTCTTCCCTCCTTAAAAGTCCATGTCTCGTGGATCAAAGGTTTAGCTTAATGGGTTGTTGCGGAAGGTCATCCACTTGTGGAACAGCTGATGATAAATTGATCTGAAATGCTGCTTGCTTCTTCTTGGATCTACATCTATTAACAATGAATACAATGATGATACTTAAAACAAGAAAGATGATTACATCTGTAACGATTGAGAACTGATTAATTAATGCAAATTTTTGAATTTTTTTAATATTTTCAAGATGCAAACTATGAAGATATTCGAAATCTAGTTTTATTTCTCTAACTGTCAAGTTAGCTTGGAGGATCGGAGGCAGAATCTGGTATGTGGTAACTTCTTCGTTTGTATACTCTTGATCGTTGATAAATACTGAGTCGTTATTGAGCTGCAACAAAAACGTTCCATTTAAAGTCCTGGTTTCTTCTTGATGTTTGACGATCCCGTGGAAGTTGGTTAGAAATATGGAATTTTCATTGATGAGTTCAATGACTTCTTTGTTGTGAAACTGGTAATCGCATTTTGCGCTAATTCCCTTAAGCAGCTGACTTATACAGTGGGTTGAAGATAGTTTTTGAAGCTGGCTACTGTTGCATATTAATGTATCTCGGATTCGTATGCACTGTCCTTTGATTCCAAATAGTTCTTCATGGTTGATCAAAATTTCGTTTGTTTCTAGATATATTCGCTTATTATCTTTGATTGAAGGTCTAATTAGAATATGGTTAAATTCGGTTAGTCTTGTTTTTGGTAAGGAAATGGCGTAAAGCAGAATTGAATTTTTCTGAAGAACCATTGGTTCTGCATACTCAATAGCTTCGATTTCATTATTATATGGTAGAGTTTCCATTTGTGCAATAATATTCTCGATTTCAGATTTGTCCAGGAGGTTTGTATTTATTATTCCTTTTTTAGCTAATTGAATGGCTGTAACAATTTCATTAACTTCTTCTTTTATTATGCTTAATTTGTTGTATATCATTTGTTCAAATTTATCTATATTTGTATTATTGATTCTTTGAATGATTCTATTGTAATTTTCCAAAATTCCTTGAGTTACTTCTGTTAGGCGATTATTAATTTGGTATTGGTTGTTATTGTTTTCAATAATTACATTTTGTGTTTTTAAAAGACTATCCCAGTCGGAAGCATCTGGGGTTCCGGCAATCCATTTCCATGCAGAGCCTAACCAATTTATTGACCTGGCTGCTCTTGCTTTTTTGCCATCTAGCTTTTGTAGGGACTCTTGAATTTGATGTAGTTGATAGAGAATTTGAGGCTTGAGTATACTGCTTTTGTCCATCTGTTCGATTGTGGGGATAGAGGCGCTGACTATTTCGTTGTATGATGTGAGATTTATCAAGTGGACCATTTTAAAATGTCCGTTAATTATTTTACCGTTGCCATGTTTTATTGTTATTAGTGGTGTATTGTACTCAAATATATTAAGGGTTGCTGAAGCCAATCCTATTGACCTAGAATGAAAAGAAGAGAATTATCGAGACTGTTCTATGTTTTTGATCTGTGTTTTATGGATTCTTTTTCCAGTTTCTGTTGTGATTGTGACCCGATTATCTTTCTGAACTTTTTCCTTTTTAAACAGAGGTTTCCTCTTTCCATCACGTCGTTTAATAGCAGCATAAACGGTTTCACCTTCTTGATAAGCTCGAGGTTTGGTTCTGGTCCGATTCGTTCTACTTAGCCTTTTCCTTTGATTCTTACGAATCAGCTCTGTTAGGTCTTCGTTTACTTTTTCCTGAAAATCCATTAAATTTTTATAATTTATCCTTTGAATTTTGCCTAAAAATGTATCGCTTGGCTTTTTCTTTGTGACGGAATGGATAGAATTGTTGTAACGATCGACTGCTATGTTTATGAGCTCTTTTGTGGAAAAATCTGGATACTCAGTGCGCAAGCACCTAATCAACTCAAGTATAGTTGAATGTACTCGTTCGATTGTGCCATTCACTTCGCTTTTCTGAGAAGGCGTTAGATATATTTTAACTCCTAGCGTTTTGATATAGTTTGAGACGATCGGGCTAATAAACCCGCTTTCATTATCCATAACTACAAGTTTTGGCACTGTGAAATAATGTAATACTTTAATTAATTTGCTTCTTAAGTATAGGGCTGATTTCTCCTTTATACGGAAAAATTTCGTGAACTTAGTGAATTTGTCTATGCAGGTTATATATTTTTCATGATCTATTTCGAAGAGGTCAATGTGTATTATTTCTGAAGGATATGTGGGAGTGGGGGTTTCTTGAAACTCAGGTTTAAGAGGGTGGCGGTCGTACTTGTTTAGATTGCAAGTTTCGCAACTTTTGGTATATTTTTTTATAAGCTTACTCATACGCGGAAAATAGTATTTTTCTAAAATTTGATCCTTATTTTCTTTAAAATTGCGATGGGCTCTACTGTGCTCTTGTTGAATGACTCGAAATTGATTGTCTTCATTTGCCAAATCTTCTACGATCCTTTGTGTTAGTCGAATTTTATATTTCCTGAAATTTCTTTTATATATATCCTGTAATAATTGTACGTGTTCCTCGGGAATGGCAATTCCATTTAGAATGTTGGGGTTAAGTTTCTCCTTTAACGTTTGCAGTAAGTTTTCCTTGTTTATTTCTTTCAAACCTATGTAGTGGCGGTGATAACTCGGATGGGGTTCTTCGAAAGCGTATAGTTCTTTCCCTATTTTAAAGACCAACTGATTTTTGAAGACGTTTAGAGGAGCTTCGCAGTATGGGATCAATTCTGAGCTATCTTCTTCTGCACTGTGGATTGTTGCTGCACTTGAAGAGGTTAAACTGTTTACTTCTGTCTTCAGTCTCGGCAATGCATCAGCCACAAGGTTTGTTCTTCCTGGCTTATAAACAAGCTCATAATTATACTCCTCTATTCTGGCTTTCCACCTCTTTAGTTTTGCATTTGTGTTTCTCGTACTTAAAGCGAACGTTAGAGGCTGGTGGTCAGTTAGTATTTTTATTTTCTTGGCTCCATATAAGTAATTCCTTAGGTTTTCTAGGGCCCAAACTATCGCTAGCATTTCTTTTTCGTTTGTAGCGTAGTTCTCCTCAGTTTTACTGAGCGACCTAGAGACATAAGTAATTGGCCTGTCTTTACCAATTTCGCCTTGAGATAACACAGCGCCAATTGCCGTATTTGAGGCATCAGTTGTTAAAACAAAGGGTTTGTCGAAATCAGGAAAAATTAGTACTTCAGATGATGTTAGAAGTTCTTTAAGGTTATTAAATGCTTTCATCTCATCGGGATTGAGTTTAATCTGGACTTTTTTTGATTGGGAGGCTTTAATCTGAGCGTTCTCTCCCCTCGTTAGATTTGTAAGAGGCTTTGCAATTTTTGCGAAGTCCTTTATAAATCTTCTGTAATAAGACGCGAGGCCAAGGAATCCTTTTAACTCTTTAAGATTATCTGGGGGTTTAATATTACGGATTGCTTGATCAGGTTTAATTCCTTCCCTCGTTATGAGGTAGCCTAAGAATTCAGTTTCTTCTTTTAGGAATTCTGTTTTGCTAAGGTTTACTCTAAGATTGGCTTTTTCTAGTTTTGCAAATATCGTTTCAATGTTTTTTATATTTTCTTCCTCTGTTTCGCCCAATATAACGATGTCATCAATATACACAAAGCAAATTTTTCCGATTTCCTCACGTAAAACGTCGTCTATTGTTCTTTGAAAAATTGCGGGTGCATTTTTCAATCCGAATGGAAGTCTTGTAAATTCATACTTGCCATTCATTGTAGAGAACGCTGTTTTTGGTATGTCTGAAGTTTTCATTCTTATTTGATGGAACCCTGAGGTCAGGTCTAGAGTCGAAAAGAATTTGGATTTTCCTAAACTGGCTATTGTATTTGAAATATCTGGAATCGGATATGTGTCTGGGACTGTAACTGCATTTAGGCGTTTATAATCAATGACTATACGGAATTTCTTTTCCCCTGAAGCGTCTGGTTTTTTGGGGATTATCCATAGAGGCGAATTATAGGGGCTTTTAGATGGTCTTATAATGCCATCTTCTAGCAACTTTTTAATTTGTCTCTCTACTTCGCTCCGTAAATTTATAGGGTAAGGATATGATTTTGTATATATAGATTCGCTTGTGGTTGTTTTTATTTCTGCTCTTACGCTTGTCTCAATTACTTCTTGATCGTTAATCGGACCAAATACTTTGCTATATTTCTTCATTATGGATTGGAGAACCTTCTTAGTTTTTTCAGTCAAATGATTATCTCTAATTTCTATATTGTAAACTTGAGTGGATTGTTTTTCCTTCAGCTTTATTTTTACATTTGGTTTTATGGTGAGTATATTATTCTTCCTGTCTATAACGGCTTCTAATTCTTTTAATGCGTCATCTCCGATTATACCGTCGAAAGATCTCAAGCCAGGTAGAATAAAGAATTCTAGATCTGTGTTATTACCAACACTTTTAAAAAATTTACCATTCACCTTGCGTTCTATTGTCACTTCACCGCCTGCAGATCGAATTTTGAAAGGTTTTTTTACGGGGATAGAATTTTCGCCTAATGCGGGGCAAATAAAATTTTTATTTGCTCCTGTGTCCACAAGAAATTTTAGGCTGTTGCCTTCTCTGGTTCTATACTCTAGGTATGGAATGCTAGAGAGGCATCTGTCATAAAATTTGCTTTGGTGGTTGGTTCTTTGTCTTCGTTTTCATGATTATATTCTTGTAGGTACTGCAAATAAGCTTCCATTTCTGCAGCATAATTTTGGGAACTATCGTCCAACTCTTCGTTATCATTGCTTTGATTGGCTTCTGCTTGCGTGACTGTGTTAAATAGCCTTTGTTGTTTGGGACGGAAGTTTTCTGAACCATTTGGTCGCTTAGTTTGGAAATTCTGTCCTTGATTTGTCGGCCTATTTGAATAGTCAACTTGCTTTGTTTGGATCGACCTGTCAATTTCCATTTGCTCTAATGGCTTAGGGGGTCTTGGTGGAGGAGGATTGCTTCGTTGATTGTGCTGTATGTTAAAAGCCTTGATCATTTGTTGTATGGGAAGTGACCTTGGAGGTAGATGATGCTTTCTATGCTCTTGTTGGCTTGTAAAGATTTGATTCGTAGGAGCTGAGATGGTATTAGTTACGTTTTTCTTATGAATGGTTACATTTCTGAAATTTAAATTTTGTATCTCCAAGCAAGATGTGTAGGCTTCTGGTAAGGTTTGCGGTTTCTGTATTATCAGCATTTTGCTCAGATCACCATTTAGTCCCCTTACAAACACATCTAGTGCGCGGTTTCTATAATTTTCTGTAAGAGCTCTTATGGTTTCGGCTGAATAGTCTTCAGATTTGATTTTATTGATGATGAGGGATAGCTGGTGGTTTACACTAGCATAAAATTCATCTAAGGTCGAACTTCTTTGGGACATGGTACTTAGTTGATGATCTAGTGTCCTGATATCTCTTTTGTCGGCATAGTGTAGAGATAAACACCTTTTTATCGATGCCCAGTCCTCATCAAACATATTATACGATATTAGGGCTGTATCGGCATGTCCTCTAATCTTTTGTCTTATACTTTGCAGTATAGACCTATAAATCGGTTTTTGTCGGACTATCTCATAATCCTTAAGGATGTTTTCTACAGTATGTATCCATGAAAGGTACTGTACTGGATTGCCGTCAAAGATTTGCAATTCTCTGACGCAATCTGGAAGTTTGCTTATTTCCTTCAGGTCGCTTTCAGTGAGGGGTGGTTGAAGGGTTTGAGGTGATACAGGATCACTTGTGATTTTTCCTTCTAATGTCGAAAGCCTTGAATCTATTTTCCTAACTAATTCAATTTGTGCGTTAAGTGCACCGGTTAACTGAGTAATCGCGGAATGAATTGCTTCCATTATTACATGTATATTTTAAACTATTGCTTTAATTTAATTCAATTTCTTGGTGTTTGAAGTAAAAAAGGGATTTTTGATATTGATATTGTTACTTAATTAAATTCGATTTATTCAATTGTTTCAAATTAAAAAGGGTTTTTAATATTGGTAAGTAGTTTTATTAATTGAATATTACAATATGTATTTAATTTTGTACTCACATGAGTAAAATCAGCATCTTCTTTATTGAGACTTGTTGGCAAGATCCAGCGCTGTCCGGATGTTCGGTATATTTTCCTTTTTGACCTTTTATAGTCTACTAGTGGTACTCGAAACAATCACTTGACACTGTCTCTAATTCTGTTCTTGCGAGTATTGTCGCGACATTAATTTCTATGTATATACACTCGCGAAAGAGTTCTGTCCTTATAAAGTTTTAACTTTAAATCACGTTTTAATGTTCTCACGGGTATTTAAACGCTCAGGACTGTCTGTTTTTAAGGTTCTTTCATAAATCCTTTCACTTCACGTTCGAATGATCTTACGGGTATTAAAACACGAGTGACTGTCTGTTATTTAAGATTCCAACATTAAACTTTTCGCAACGCGTTCGAATGATCTAACGGGTTTTAAAACACGAAGGATTTTTCACTCTTTTCTGGTTCTTATGTTATCGACACACGTATTAATGTTCTTACGGTTATTAAACGCGTGTCCCTGCTCGGGCGCCAGTTATAAATTCTTTTGATAATTTAAATAAAAAAATTTATTTGTGAGACAAGTGTCTCGCTTTATTGCCAACTTAAATCTAATTACAATTTTTACGTTTGGTTCTATTTATAGAATTTAAGGTGGGAAAATGTATAACAAACTTGTGGGAATGGGTTATGGAATTTACATTGACTAAGCAAATATGTTGCAGACGGATATTCGATCCGTATCCGCTGCAGTTCACAGGTTGCTAGCGCGTGTGCTGACTTAGCTATCTTGATATTTCAGATTTGCCTGCGCGTGTGCTGACCAATGCTTGTTTGATGTGATATGTGATAACTGCGCCGTCGGTTTTCTGCCAATGTACTGATAAGACCAGTTCTATCTTTGTTTTTTTGTGGAATACGTCACTACTCCAACAAACGGTTTGTCTTTACTGCATGAAGACCTTTCCTTGCAAGCCTCTAATATACCACCACAGCCCCTCTAGTTAACAACAAAACCAAAGGCCTTACTGACGCTGTTGATGAAATTATTCACTGCATAAGGCAGTGATCTTATTTGCCGCCCGCGCTACTAACATAGATTGCAGTTCTTGTTGATTTCATTTAAGAAATACTAGGCTATTAGTCCACAATTTCACTGTGGAAGTTTGGCTTCTTAGTGCAACAGGTTCATTGATTGATATATTTCCAAATTTTTTACTTGTATCCCTAAAAGGTCTTCTTTTATTAATATATTATGCTCATACATGTCCTGAGTGCAATCATGTTGTTTTGGTTGCCGTTGACTTGGTTCGCAAAATGGTTCATCTGTGCGTTAAATGAGGCGTCTCTCAGCTTGTGGTCTTTAACCTAAAATAAAGTGCATCTCTAATAACCAGGTGTTAAATACGAGTACTACAAAAGTTAAAAATCGACAGAGCATTTGCTATTACTTACTTACTTAGGCGACGCCACAGTCCGGGATAGACTTGGGATTCAACCAATAAGCCTCTTCAATGAGCGCGATCTTTGGCTTAGTGCCTCCAGTTGCGTACTCCAAGTTGATTGAGGTCCCCTTCCACTTGCGCGCGCCACCTAAGGCGAACAAACTGCGTTGTCCTTCCGGATTAGAGTCGAAGATTCTGCGGGCTGGAGCGTTGGTGTTCATTCGCTCTACATGTCGCGCAGAATTTTTCTCTCAAAACCACCAAGGATATCTTCATCCGCTTTAGAAAGGGTCCATGCTTCAGAACCGTAGAGCAGGACTTTGACTACAAGGGCTCTTATATGGAGTTTCCTTGGTTATTCGGGAGAGGGCCTTACCACACAGTTGCTTCTCAGCCCAAAGAAACAGCCATTAGCAAGCGTTATCCTTCTTTTGATTTTTGTCGTCGTTTTCAGATGTGATAGCAGAACCAAAGTAGACAAAGTCCCTTACAACCTCAAAGTTATAACTGTCGATTGTGACATTCTGGCCGATTCGTCGATGTTGGGTGGCCCTTCTTGTTGACAGCATATACTTTTCTTTGCCCTCGTTTACTGCTAGACCCATTTTTGTCGCTTCTGTTCATATACTCGCAAACGCACCAGTGACAATTCGCTGTGTTCTACTATACCAATAATACCAATACCGTCGATGTATGCAACCAATTGAACAGATCGTACCTCGTGCGTTGTTTTGCACATTTCTTTGTTAAAGAAGTCAAATGGCAGCGCGTCGCCTTGAATAAATCCTTTTTTGACATCAAAGGTCGCTGCTAGGTTGCTACCAATCTAGATGCAGCAGCGGGCTTTCTCCATCGTCATCCTGCACAAACGGACGAATTTGGCAGGGATGCCGAAACTAAACATGGCTCTGTATAGCTCGTCTCTGTAGATGCTGCCATATGCAGCTTTAAAATCTATAAAAATGTGGTGAGTATCAATCTGAACTTCTTGGGTTTTTCCAGGATCTGCCATAGTGTGAATATTTGGTCAATTGTTGACTTATCGGGCCAAAAACAGCACTGATAGTGTCCAATCAGATCGTTGACAAATGGTTTCAGGCGCTCTAACAATAGCTGGCAAGATTTTATATGCGATGTTCAGGAGTCTGATATCTCAATAGTTGGCGCAGTTTAGAGGGTCTCCTTTCTTGTGAACCGGACAAACGATGCTCAGGTTCCATTCATCAGGCGTACATTCATCTGATCAAATCTTGGAAATAAGTTGGTATATAGTATGCTCTCTATCAAGTCATGTCCTGCTGCCTTAAATAGTTCGGCGGATAGGCCGCCCGGTTCGACAGCCTTGTTCGACTTCAGTTTATATAGATATTGCTATCCTCAGTTCGTGTTGGTCGGCTGGACGGAATTTTTGACTTGTGCTGTCAATATTGAATGATTCGCTCTGCCTGACAGCGGAATTTGTGTCATCTTCGCCAATTAGTAGTCTGCATCAATGGTTTTTCCATATCCTCAGCATCGACTGTGACTCTACTACATGGTTTCCTCTGACACGTACTTTTTACTTTTTACGTTTTGGTAAAACTTCCGAACATTATTCCTGCAGTAGCACCTATCTATTTGCTCGATCGTGCACTTCTGATGCTGATCAGGGGTTTCATAGTGGCGGGCGGGTGATACCCAGCACGTCAGTTGCGGCATTTCTGATAGCTTCTCGGCATCTAAGCCACTGGTCTTCAGCACATGATCCTGGCTGCAAAGGACTTCTCGAGAGATTGACGGATACCAGATCGGCAAAGGTTCTGGCGGTTTGCTGCGATTGCAACCGTTCAACGTCAAATATCCTCATATTATTTTCCCGTTGTTGTGGCGTCTGAGATATCCGTAGACTTACCTTGGCTGCAACTAGGTAGTTGTCCGAGTCTTTGGAATGTTCGGACATCTGACATATTGTACTTGAGGAGTTACGTTGATCGCAACATGATCAATCTGGTTGACAGTTTGCTGATCTAGTATCAGTCATATTCCCTTGAGAATATTGAGGTGAGGAAACCGTGTGCCTGCTATAGTAACGTTACGTCCCGCAGCGAAATCGATTATCCTAAGTCCGTTTCTGCACGGTTGAGCAGTTAACCCCACGCACAACCCCCAACCTAGAGGGGCAGGCCCTTTTCGGGACCCCTAGATCAGAAGCGCCGGACGAAATTCCGGAGGCAGTAACCCGCTTTAGAGGACGTGAGTACTGACCTTGGCCCTTATTAAATGCTCATCCGCCACCAACTCTTTTCCAATATTCTGAATTAGTGTTGGAAATCCCAATAGTCCTGGTATTCAAACACGCTGAAGCAGCTCATATAGAGATAACACTAGTTCGACCTAACTGGAACTATGAACGCCACCGTTGATTCCATCCTTAGAATTGGTCCGCTGCCGCAGCGAATGTCGCTGAAGGTGAGTTCGCACATTTAAGCTAACATGTAAATGCCTAAGGGATGCGTTTAGCCAACCTGCATACCGGTGAATTCATATCTTGAGGTCTTATAGTGGCTTGGGAGCATTGCATTTTTGTACCAACTCGAAAGTGGTAAAAGTGTACACCAGCATCACAAGCGCATTTTGTAGATTTTCACTACAGACGCAGATAAGAGGACTTCATACCTGAACTGCCAATAATAATTACACTACCCTCTCTCTCGCTTTCTCTCTCTACGTTTCGGTGATCCTTGTCGTTTCAAACCTGATTTTCAGAACTCAAAAATCTTTTTGCCTGTAGCATTGTTGTTCATTCCACAAGACGGAACTATAACCACCGAAATGTTCTTAAAAAATAAACATACGCGTATATTCGCATATTCATACAATTCATAGATATCGCGATAGAGTGGTGCCTTTGTATTAGTTAATAGCTGTCCGGGGCATTTCTTGGCGGAAATCCTACACCGGTTTGAAAATATTCAAAGAAGCTGTTCGGAAATTGCGATTTTCAGCGTACTCTGACACAACTGGATCAGCTATTGTCCAAGAACTCGGCAATCGTTTTGTGGATGTACTAGTATATTATCAATCATGTAAAAATGTTATGCCACACCCTAAATTTTAGCCTTAGCCAACCAGGACTTCAGTTGTTCTATTACTCTCTTCATGCAATCCTCTATAAGGTGAAAAAAGTTTCGATCATTCTCCATGATCTGTTAGCTGGTATTCCATAATTTTTTAATCTAAATTCGGGAATTCAGGCCAGCTGCAAATTACTCGGTTTTATTATAGAACATCTAGTCATTATTTCGTTCCGATCTCTGGAACTATTAACATTCTTGGACGGGAGATTGTTTGATATGCTGCCACTTCGATAAATTTACTCGTCATCATATTTCTGAATCTTTTCATGACACAAATAAACGGTTAGAATCTAAGTTTGACATCAGAGCATGAGGCCCTGTAGAATCTGTTTGGAAGTTCGTAGTGTCGTAGATTTCCCATAACAAATGGCCATCCATATCGCGGTTTCTCCATATACGCGATCCTTTTCATTAATTATGAATAGCATTTCAAATTTACGAAACTTCAAAAACAAAACCACTTCTTTCTGGCCCCCTGCACGATGTTCTGCATTTGACCGATTACGTTGCAATATTTTATTGGAGGTGCATTCTTGTGTCCTGAGGATTCGCTTATTTATTTCAAGCGACCAATTAATACATCCAATGCCCATATAAGGGAAAGTCTACTTGACGATCGTGAATTTAATTTAACCTCTGACTTAAAAGTTCAAATGACTAAAATAAAAATGACGGCTCAGGATGGTGATCACTCGCGGATGCTATTAAAAGAAATTTGTACCCATGTCAAGAAACTAAAAAAGACATTCTATCCCGAGAATTAGCTCAAAAATTTGTCAGATAAATCGTTTGTTTCATTCAAGAACCTGAAATTAAGACATAAGGACGACTAATACGTATAATAAAAACCGTGCAGTTTGAAGTACGAAATGTATTGCGACCTACATAAACGAGTTTACCGATAAAATAAATAACCAGTTGAGACGGATCGCAAAATATGAAAAGAAATGTAAATCACTTCGTTTGACCTTTCTTACCAGATGTGATGGAGTTCATTAGGTTACCAATGCAACCACTAAATTTAGAGATTGCCATAAATTGCCCTTGTTATGGCATTCGAAAAGACCGATAGTGAGACTGTGTTTTCCAAAATTGAGCCGGTTGATGATGTTTTTAATTACAAACCAGTATTGAAAGCTACATGTACAGAGTCAATCTGCTCACAATATTGTGTTGTCCAGAGCTCTTAGCTTTAAATAAGCTGACATTTAAACCACATTAGATACTTATCTGGGAAAAGAGTTCACATTGGTGGTCAAGTAATCTTATAACCAAAATCATAGTTCGAAAAAGAACAGAGCAATTGTTAACCTCCGAGATATGTATTTGATGACGCCGGAGTTAAAAAATAACGGAAAAGAAGACAGTCGCCTGACTCATCTGTATTTGATGGAAGTTCTTGGTCATCGCCCTGTCTTCTACCTGGTATTGGAATGCTTTCAATACCTGCCGTCTGTCGTCTTACCGTTACCTCCAGATCTAAATAATGTAGGCCTGCGTGTAATACTATTATATCCTGGTCCTAAAAGTAGATAGACATCAGACAAAAAAGATTGTCACCGTAAAACAGTGGATTGCCAATATGCCAATGACAGCTTGCTGTGTTCTGTCAGTGATATTATACTCGTATTAATGCCGTCAGCATATGGAGTTCGAAAATTATGGCTTGCGAATTTCGCAGTATGTATGATGTTAAAAAAAAAACCCATTGATTCTGACCTTATTGTCGTTCTGCACAAGATGACGAGTTTGACAGGGGTCCAACATGGCTAGATACAGCTCGCTTCTATAGATGTTGTCATGTGAGGGTTCCATAAGGGAGTAGTGAGCATAGATATGGGCTTATAAGGTTTTCTCCCAGATCTGATATAGTGGAAATATTTGGTCGAACGTGGATTTACATCTTGCCTACTTAGATGGTGCTATAGTCGGTTGGACCAAGGCACCAGCTAAAATGCCTCTGCAAGTAGCGCGGTCTTTCGGCAGCTGCCTCTGGTTACGCACACGAAGTTGTCTGAGTTCTCCTTCCACTTGTGTGCGCTACCTAAGATACTCGTAACGTCGTCCTCTCCTGTTTTATCCCTCTGGGTTATAGTCGAAAATCTTCTGCACCGTATCGCTGGTATTCATGCATCCAAGGTAACCCAGCCATCTAAGACGAAATATCTGAGCTTTTCTGATGAGGTCCATATCGCAGTATAGCCCGCCCAATTCGCAGTTAAAACGTCTCCTCTATTCTCTATTGATGCAAACGAGACCGAAAATTATACGAACACTGCTTTCGCCAGTGTCCAAGCTTCTGCAGAACTGGGATTAACAGCGTCTTCTATAAAACTTGTTGGTTGCTCGAGAGAGGCCTAAACTACCATGATTTCCGATATTGAGGAGACTAATTCCCATTTTGTTGGCGCAGTTCCAAGCATCCTCCTTTAGGATCAGACAAACGATGCTGAGGTTCGATATTTTGGGTATACCTACTTTCGACGACATTCGTATTCAATCATCACCTGCAGCTTTAAACAGGTCGCCATCAGGTCCAGCAGCTTTGCTAGGCTTAAGCTGGGAAATTGCAATCCTGGCGTCATCTTTGTCGAGTGGACGAAAATGTTGTCTGTTTTCGTCCAGGTAAAAGCGTTGATTCTGCCTTACGGTGGGATATTGATATTGTTCGACATCACCGTTTAACTGTCTGCAGAAATAATTTTTCCAGATTCTTAGCACCGACTATGTTTCTACTATGAGATTTACTTCTCCATCCTTGCAGATTTTTGTTCGAGCTTTGGGACGTTCGCTTTATTTGTTGGTAAAGCTTCAAAACTTCTGGTAGCACCTCTCTAAGGCAACGGTCGAGAGTTTCTCGTGCTCTTTTTATTTGCTCCCGAGGAGGACTATTTTATACATCCTGTTTTTCCAGATAGACCTATTACGTCATAGGCGATCTCTGTGATTGCTCATTGGAAGTAATGTTACTAGTTTTCTATGCTGGACTCCTCGGGAGGTTAAGGAAAAAACTATCTCAAAAGCCTCTAGCGGTATCTTTCGATTATAGCCGTTCGACGTTGAACTTCCTCGCTGATTTTGTACTATTACGCAGATCCGAATCCGTATCCTGGCTACAACGAAGTAATGATATGAGTCGATGTTAGCTGATCGTAACGTTCGGACATCCAAAACACTGGAGTATTGTCCCGGATCGAACGGGTAGTTGATAGTTTTTTGATCTAGAATCTGGCGATTCCGCTTCCCAAGAAACTTCTCAGTTGGTGTTTATCTTTGTGGTCAGCCCAACTTTTCACCGCTTCGATTTTATTAGGATCCATCCTTACTCCTTCTGTGGATATAATAAGACTCAGATATTTTACTTCCGCACGGAACAAGGCACACTTTACTGGGTTCAGCTTCAAATGAGCGCTTCGCAGCCTCTCAGACACTTCTTTTAGATTTTGGCGATGCTCCTCGAACCTGATAGTACAAAATGTTCTCGAAAGATGTCAGGGAAGTGGTCGTAGCTGTAACCTTTTAGTTCCACGCGCGATTGTGTCGTCAGGTGAGTTTCAGAAATTAAACACATATCAACTGCTTTTTCCTGAATAAAAATATTTAGTTCATCTAGCCTTTTCTGTAGGCCGTTGGCATTCCACACAAGAATATTGAGCTTCTTTGTCATGATTAGTTACACAGATCTGCTTCGAGGTTGAGAAGCCGTTCGTCTATGTATTATCTTATTTGTTTTAGTCAGTTCTTCTAGTTTCTCGAGGCAGGATCAGGTGATTCACAGTTGGTCGTATTTACTAGCGCTGTTATTTGCGCGTAAGTTTTTTCACTTTTCACTTGAGTATTGTTATTTTTGACGTTGTTGTTATTGGTGATTTTAACGGCCATCATGGCTTTTGCTATCTTTGCCTTCTTTAAAGGCTTTGAGTTGGACCGCTGTTATGATTTCTCGTACTCGCCGGCCCTGCGTTTTTAGAAGGCACGGCTAGGACATGTTAAGCAAATGAACACCACTGCTCCATTGCGGAATGTTTTCGAATGAAAAGACAACCCGGTAAAGGAAAACCTCGCCTAATTTAATAGGCCCGGATCAACCGCGGGCTTAGTACAAACTGCTCAAACTAAAACTAAAGGGCAGGGAATCAGGGTCGATAGAGGTGATAATTGAGGGTATTTCTGCTGCAATGGAAATCAAATACATAGAAGGTTCTATTAGCTACACGTAGCTTACGAGTTCGTCCAAACCTTATGCCGTTCTGAAGTTATTTAGAAAAGGAACATCTTAAGAGATTAGGCCACTCTAGGATTTTCAAAAAATCGATTTTTTTTTTATTGTTTTCAATGGTCCCTTAGGACCTTAAAAATGATATACCAAAAGATTTTGGCCAGGAAATACCTCGAAGTATTTGCTTTTCAAAGTATAGTACAAGGCCGCCAGGTGGGCAGTGAACATCTGATGACCGAAACGGGGGACGGTATTTTAGGGGACTAGAGTAGGTATACCGCAGATGTTTTTGAAGCTATTTGCCACGTGGTCAGACTATTGCTTGTTTCGTCTTTAGGAACGTCGGTTTCAACCAGTTTCGTACAGTATTGTGGTCAAAAAGGTGCAAAAGTGACACGTACATACAGCAAGAGACCGAAAATATCTGGGAGAAGACCGCTGATTCGACTCGAATTAGAGGCACCAAGTGAAATGAGTACTTGTACAACCGCGAAAAAGTTGAAGCAATCGGAAGATATGTCCGATGTTGAAGTGAATCCAGGTTTTGGTTATCGTATGACAAACTTTATTGCAGTTGATTCAGCTTTTTTAAACGTTGCCGTTTGTATAGTGTGCAAATGGCAAGTGAAATTTACGGAAAGTGCTCAGCGCGGTTTGGGGCTCAAAATATAAGCAGTCTATTTATTGAAATAAAATGTAGAATTATAATTTCTATGCGATTACTTGGAATTGGTTTGCACGGAATAAAAAAAATGTGTGCATTCATGGAATTACGTCGGCCTATGTTTCACTCTTTCTATGATGAAGTTATCAAAAGAATTTCAACTGCAACAAAACTAGTTTCCAAAAATAGTATGATGAAAGCAGCGAAAGACTAGACAACCATTTCTATTCAAAAAGGAGAACATGGAATTATGGCAATGTTTCGTGGAGAAAACGTGGGTTTACGTCCTTGTTTGGCTTAGTGACTCTTATTGGCAAGTACAGTGCAAAAATTATAGACCGCGCAGTGAAATCAAAATACTGTAAGGCGTGTGAGTACTAGAAGAATAAAGAAGATACCCAAGAATATACGGAATGGACACAAAATCATAAAGCTAAGTGCGATGTGAATCACGATGGATCAGCAGGAAAAATGGAGGTCGATGCAGTTATTGAGATATTTGAGCGATCCGAAATTTTGCACCAAGACTGATGCTAAGCCCTATGAGAATTCAACAGTACTCAAGAAAGAGTTAATAGATCACATTCAAAAGCGAATGGGTACCCGCCTACCAAATTTGAAAAAAAATCTCTATTTATTATGGATTACCCATTCGTAGAAAATGTGATTCAGTTGAAAACACGAGAAACCGTATATCGGTGCTATAGATCGAATACCTTGTAACCCAGAAAAGTCAGTTTTTCAGGAGAAACAAAAAACTCGGTATAAAAGTAATGAAAGCCAATCAAATTTAACTGATTTGATTTCAGAAACTTTAATTGAAGCGGATTTATGTTTCGCAACAACTTCTTATCAAAATTATTATTTTATGTTAATATTTTTGGTTACAAGGTATTACACTTATGTTTTTGCTTTGTTTCGGCTTACAAGGTATTGCAATTTTCTGACTTATGTGGTATTTCCACTGGTTATTTACGATTTTAAGAAGAGGAAAAAAACCAATAATGTAATTAACAAGAAAAGAATGTATTTTATTCAAAAGTAAGATTAAAATTTATAAAACATAATATTGAATTCATTTTAAATTAATTTATAGATTTAATTTAATTTTAATTACTAATTTAATTAAATGACATCTATAAAAAAAATGCGAACTAAAATTTTAAGTTGTAAAAGGTATGATATTCCTGTTGGATCACTGATTTAAGTTCTTGCAAATACTGTTCTTTTTTTATCTTTCTTTCTTCTTGGTACATTCTTGGCGTTAAGTTACCGTCTTACTTCTTTGAGCTTGTGGTGACTAATCATGATCGAAATCGAGCTTAAATTGTATTTCACCAGTCGTTAAGTACCTTAAGGCACGTATCTCAGTTACCAATGGATCGCGGACAACCTGTAACAAGATAGATTAAACTAGTTTTATGTTATTCATCAATATCGGTCACTCACTTTGCCCGGCCTTATGGAGGAGTACCTCTAATATTCCTCAATCGTGAAGTTTTTAAAATCAGAGAGAACCATTTTTCTGACTTCATAATATGGAAATGGTGCGTTTCGAGAGTCCTTTGTAAACCTTACACCGTCATGAGGAATATAAACGTCACGTCCTTTTAATTCGTTTTCTATTCGCGAATGCGCACTATCACACTTCATTTGTGTGTATCCAACAACGAGAAATTTTTGAATAATTTCCTTATTGTTGTGATCCACAAAAGATAAAAATGCGTTGGATAGGATCGCATTACGGTTTTGATAAGTGCACCCATCACTAAAGAATACAATAGGAAGCGTAACGTCTTTTAAAAATCGCTCAAGATATTCCAAAATACAACTCGTAAAAGTGGATGCTGTCATATTAGCAGCGGTTTCATCGAACCAGGAACAACAAACCGCACGAGTGGAAAGGTTGTAAACGGTAAAGTTGTGGCAACAAAGCTTCGTCTTATAAAAAATGGCACTAGCTTGAACCCATGGAGTCACCTTCACTGCTTGCAAGTCCATTGTAAAGACTACGCGGTTTTCCTGCTGAGCAAGTTCTTTGTCTTGCGCTTTTTCTAGCCGTGCATGGTCTTTCTGGGCCCTATGTACATAGTTGCCAATCTTCATCAGAAAGTTGGCCTATCTCATGTTTTACACAAGTGTCACACTTGTCTTTTTTTACCGGATGTATGGACGGTTTTGGCCGTCTTTCCTGCAGGCTTCCAAGTATAAGGTAAACACTTGAGTCATGCCTCGAATAAGGGGCTATAACTTAGAAGATGAAGCGCGTGCATAATGCGACGGGAGTTTTGGAAAACGATTAAAAAAAAACCGTAAATTTAAACTTTAACCATCAGGGCGTTCTTCTCTCTTCCGTTTCGAATTTTTGTACTCTGTACTGGTAGGAATACCGGAAACACTGGATTCGTCGACTTTTACCAATGAGTACACAGCGAATTCGCCAAGACTGATGGTACTTAAAAACATACATACCTCTGCACACCTCTAACTTTTGTCCACCCACAGTTAAGTGATAAGCAAGGGTATTGTTTAGCATACTGAGCTCTTTATCCGTGTAGGTTTTGCCTTGCTGATTTTTTTAACATGATTCACCCCAAATGTTCTTCGCTGATCCCAGGAACCTTGGTCCCAGAATCTACCAAAGATTTCTTTTCGTTGAGTTTCCGCTATCTCCGAACCCTTGTGGTTTTTTCTTCTTTCACATTCCTTCTCGAGCTATATCCTATTAGATTTGTCCAGCCTGTGTTCGCCTATATCCCATGTATGCCTTTCCTTCAGCCGCAACCTTTTGTTTTCTTGGTGTTTCCACTTCTACGGATCAGATTTTCTACTGCGCTTTTTCCTAGTTGGTTTCCCGTTATTATTATTGTGTAGACCTTTTTCACTCGTAACAGGAAGGCCATCGTCATCATTTTCATTGGCAGAAACCCCAAGCTCTCTGAGTTCATTATCATAGTTGTAATCAGTATCCCGTGTTTACCTTCTTCATTTGGCGAACAAATCGCTGTATTGCATGTAGGCCTACTATATTTCCGTTATCAATGTACTCGATAGGAATATTTGAGATCTGATCCTTCATACTCTCATCGTAAATCATAATGAGAACAGAATCTGCAAGAAGTTTTATTTTGACATCATCTCCATAAATAATAACTGCGCATTTCCATATTAAGAGGAATAAATAAAATTGGTATCTACATACCAATATCCAGAATCGCGCTAATGTTTTTTTGCAATACATCACGCACTTTATTATTTTTGTCCACATTTCTCATGGTAGCAGGTTCCATTACTTCCCGGTTTACATCAATACCAATGGTATACTTAGAGACCAGCAATACCATTAACTTGCCTCCAGACATCATATTAGCCAACCAAGCTTGACTAAATTTAAAACTCTTATGAATGCTGATTAGAGATTATACTAGATGGAGTGAAAAGTGACCTCCTTGGGAATTAAAAATTTTTTTTTTAAATTTTCTTTTATATTATTCAATATAGTCCCCTTTTAGTTTAATACACTTATTCCAGCGAATTTCTAACTTCTTGATCCCGTCCGAAAAGTAATTTTCCGGAAGGTCTGCAAAATACTCCTCCGTGGCGTTGATAATTTCCTTGCGTGAGCTGAATTTTTATTGATGAGCCTTCTTTTGAGGTTTGTCAAGATGGCCCGAGGGAGCCAAATCGGGCGAATACGGTGGATGCGACAACAATTGGAGCAGTAAGTCATTGATTTTAGCCGTGGTTGCGCCGCTCTTGTGCGCCGGCGCATTGTCTTGCAAAAACTAATTTTTTTTTTTCGCTTCATGTGAGGCTGTTTTGCAGCTATTTCGGCCTTCAATCGCAACAATAATGCACAGTAATACTCGTTGTTGATGGTTTTTCCTTTTACGAGGTAGTCCACCAAGAATATGCCATGACAATCCCAGAATACCGACGCCATAACCTTTCCGACCCATCGAGCCTCCCTCGCCCGCTTCGGAGCACTCATGCCGGCTTCAGTCCATTGCCGGGCACTCATTCTGTTCTCTGGTGTGTAATAGTGGATCCTAGTTTCATCAACAGTTACCAATCGACGCCAAAAGTCCGCCCGATTCCGCATCAGCAAGTCCAAACACTCTTTCGAAATGCTCTCGCGTTCGTGTTTTTGGTCAGGAGTGAGTATGTGCGGCACCCAGCTCCAGGATAACTTTTTCATATGCAGAATATTGCCCAAAATATGGCGTGTGGGCTCAGTACTAATCTTAGTGGTATCAGCTAGCTCGCGCACCTTCACTTTCCGGTCAGCCAACACCATTTCACGTATTTTTTTGACATTGTCCTCTGTAACCGCATTGGAAGGCCTGCCGTTGCGGACTTGATCGGTAGTGGAGTTGCGGCCACCACGAAACTCTCGAAATCAATATTTGACGGTGTAATCTGACGGAGCATTAGCCCCATAATATTTATCCAACTTTTCTTTTGTTTCCTTCGCCGTTTGCCTCTCAAAAAATAATGTTTTATGAGAGAACGAAAATCGTTTTTGTCCATACTCCACATGTTGCCAAACACGTCAACAACAATCAGCTGTCAAAACAAAACTAAAGACAGTATGGCACTGAAATTTGACATTTCTGCCCAAATATGAACGGACTTCAAGACACCATAATCTTTTTTGCAGTAGCATACTAGTTTTGGCTCTGGGATACGAGGTATTTCAGCAACGAAAACGCATGGGAGGGTGCCATGTATTGTTATTTACGTGCGTAGCTTTGAAATTATCGTGTTAAGGCTTACAAGGTATTTTTCATTAGATCCGGAATGTTTTTTTTACAATATAAGTGCATCATTACTTAAAAAGTTAATTTTTCTGGGTTACAAAGTATTGGATCTACAGCGACGATATGGGCTACACTCGATCACAAATTATATACCGCAGCACGATAAATGTCCGATCGGATAAGATCTTGGCAAAAGGCTGAAGCTACAAATAGTTTGGCGGAGTACAAAACATAAGCCAGCTCTTCCAATTGATGCGTATGAAGCTACCAAACCACTCTACGAAGAATTGACCAGAGACGATCTTCTTACACGATGCATCGGCAGTTTCAATGTAGTGTAAGTTTTAGTTCGACTGAGTGGACGTTGGCCCCAAAATCCATTTCTAGTGCTAAAACTGTGTTAGATATAGCTATAGGTATTGCAGTTTACTTGTACAATGACGGCTTTGCTTCAGTGATGGATTTAGTAATCGGCCCGAACAGCTACGAAATGTGCTTGGAGATTGACAAAGAGCCCTTAAAGTTTCAAGAAAGATTGCTGTCTGAGGCTACAAAAGAGCGGAGGATCGCATTAAAATCCAAAAGACAAGAAATAAAAGAGCAGGACACTAATCTAGAATCCAACCTACTACTCTACAATAAAAGAAAATTTAGTGATTCTTCACAATTCAAAATTTACATGAGCTGTTGGTACGGCCGTAGACCATTCCAAAAAAGAGAGGTCATCTGAGAAACGCTGCACAGCCACCAATTTTAAATAAATTATTCTATAAAAATCATGCTTTACAGTCAATCATACGTACGAGTACAATAAACTTCTACCTTTGTAAGCTCGATTTATTTTATAGAGTGGCCTAACCCCTTAAATTGCCGGTGTTTGTATTAGCAAAAAATCTGATCCAACAGCTGAGGGACAGTCGATAGAGGGATGTAGTGCTCAGCTCGTGGGAGCCTGCGCAGAGCGAATCGACGTTGGACAGCTTCGATATATAGAATATGATTTTGCAAAGTAAAGGGACTATACCTGCCTAGCATATTCTGTAAGTGGTATAAAAAATGTGATGTATAGGGATTTTGTGACGTAAGGGTCAGAGAACTCTTAGGACCATCTTTTAGCAAAGCCAATCGCAGAGTTAGCTCTGCTAATTATGGAATCAATGTGGGTGGGGAAATTGAGTTCAGTATCACAGATAACGCCCAAGTCCTGCATTGAAGTGACCAAAACTACGGATTGGGTTGGAATATTCTCGTAAATAGTAAGTTCGGTCTGGAAGTATTGAAAGCTTCAGGGAGTATGAGATGGCTTGACATTTCTTTATGTTTTGCTCGAGGAAGTTTTTGTGGCCCCATATTGAGAAACTATTGAGATCGTCTTGTAAAGGTTAAGAATCAGAAAATTTAGAAATTTTTGTATAGATTTTCATATCATTGACATAGACAGATATGGGTGAGTTCTTTATAGTATTTACAACATCATTAATAGTCAAAACAAAAATTAATGAACCTAGATGACTGCCTTGTGGTACACCCGAAGTGGCTTTTATTGGTTCAGACAAACGAGAAAGAAAATGACACAGGTAATAGCGCTCTTCCAAGTAGGATTTCAACCAAGAAATCATCCCAGATTGAAAACCAAGTGCATTGAGTTTGAAAAGAATTACCTTATGTGTCATTTTATCGAAGGCCTTGATAAAGTCAGCAATAATCGCATTCACTTCCTTCTCTTGCTCTAGGGCACACAATACTCGTATACTTAAACAGACTCAATAACGTTGGTGGTGATTGACCTGGCTTTAAAAAATTCATGCTGGTTCGGTGAAAGAATAGATTTGCAATGAAAGAATGCAGGGTAACTTAGCAAGGGGTCGGTAGCTGTTAATAGTCTGTTAGAGTCCGTTTTAATGGATAGAGATTATATAAGCCCTTTCCAGAGATCGAAACTCTGAAGATACTTACACGAATTTAAATAAGATTATTGTCAAATTTTTTTCAGGAAAATCGGGAGCACCCCATCGGCACCAAGAGAAAAATCATGTTTAAGTTAGTTAAACTTGCATAGTAGCTGTGCTGGCGTTATTTCAATAGATATTAGAGAAGTCTGAGTACAGATACTCAAGTAACCGGAAGTATTCGGAAACGGGGTTTTCAGTCTGGGTGGAAAAGGATTCACTAAATAAATTAGCGATGGTTATAGGATCAGACGGTGACATATTTGTAGAGAAGTTGAGACTAGACGCATGGCTATCGGATTTTTTTTTCATATGCATAAATCGAAAGAATTGTTTGGGATCAGAAATGAGGGTAGACTGCATTCGGCTGAGGAATCTGTTATACGAATATCACAAAGTTGGGAGAAGTTGTAGTGAGTTTGTAGGTAATGTCGATTGTCAAATTTAGAACCACGTGCCATAACTTATTTCTCTTGTTGCGAAGTGCACGTAGTTCGTTCGTAAGGATGCGCTCGAGTAATACAATGGAAGAGGTGGTTTTGCCGAGTTTTACAACTAAGGTCAACATTATTGAGAAGCTTGCTGAGTTTAATGCAATTTGTTTTACGGAAGTTGAAATGGAAGGAAGTTTCTGAGATGGTAGTAGAATTGTTGATGTCATAAGAAAAAATAACAAGAAGTTCACACTCACGAGCAACAAATGTAAAGATCAGGTCATTGTTGACGAACCTGGCATCACTTGCCAACCTGAAACAGGCCAGCCAACCAGGGAGATGGATGTGGAACACCAAATATGAATGTGGAACCTATTATGGTCCAACACCAAGAGCCAAGACCTTGGCCTGACCTTCTTTCACCATCACGATTGAAGAGGAAGAAGTTCATTTTTTTATAGAATTATAGTCTGAAGAATTAAGTAAAAGTAGAAACAGAAATATTGAATTGAGACACATTTGTAAGAATTTTACTCATATAAATACATGTAAATTGTTGTAAATTTCTAGGAAATTTTAGCCCGATATCAGCGATATCCGTCAAATAAAGATCAAGGCTCAAAATTTGTGTTTTACTTCAACAACCTAAAATTTCAAATGTTCAATATCCACCTGCGCCAAATTCCACTTTCATCGACCTCTTGGTGAGTACATCCTATTTACTACATTTAATATGAAACGCACTCCTCCGCCATCAAAAATTCATAACTCTTCGCCATCAATTCCTCAAACTGAGCATGTGTCTATAAACCAAATATGTGTTTCGTGCCTTCGTGATGCAATCACTAATCGCATTGAATGCAAAGTGTGTCGAGATGTCTACCATCTAACTTGCGCCGAAATCGCTGAAAATACAGAAACTCATATCTGGACTTGCAGACAATGCCAACCTTGCTGTTCAGCGAATGCAAACTTGCCTCCTAAATCCAATGCCGGTGCAGAAAGTATTCACAAGCAATCAGCTTCAGTTTCTTCAAAAAAATCCAAAGCATCAGCGCAGAGAAAAATTTCGCTTCAACTCCAGCGACTGGAAGAAGAGAGGATGCTACAAGAGAAGAGGGACCGGGAATACATCTCCAAAAAATATCAATTTCTCGAAGAGTTATCTTCCGATGATGACGAAAGTCTGCAGTTAGCAGAGCCTCCTATGAAGCCTTTACAACGCGTCGATAAATGGATAAAATCAGTGTCGCTGCCCGAAAATCAAACACAAGCAAATGATGCCCCACATTTTTTGCACATAAATCGATGCAGCACATTCGATGCCACCTTCAAACCAAATGCTGAAAAAACGCCACATAACCTCAACACAACATGGATGGGCACTGGGCTTATTCCTAAACAGAACACAGACGATTGTATTCAGGTGCGTAAGTCCTTACTTAACCCAGTTCATACTGCCGTGCCACATGGGGAACTCGAAGTTGCCCAAGAGAAAAGCCAGGGAATTATGTCAGGAGATATTGAGTACCCCAAACTGACAAGCCACCAGCTGTCTGCACGACAGGCACTTTCAAAAGAGCTACCACCATTCAGTGGATACCCCGAAGAGTGGCCCTTATTCATAAGTTCATTTGAAATGAGCACTAGAATGTGTGCATTCACGGATGAAGAGAATTTAGTTCGCCTTCAAAGATGTGTCAAAGGTAAAGCGCTAGAAGCCGTCCGGAGCCGATTGCTCCACCCTAGCCAGGTTTCAAGTATAATAGCAACTCTGCGCATGTTGTTCGGCAGACCTTAAACAATAATTAATTCCCTCCTTGTCAAAATTCGTCAAGATCCACCTCCGAAAGCAGATAGGCTAGACAGCATTGTCAAGTATGCACTGGCCGTGGAAAATATATGTGCCACAATGAAAATGACCGATCTGCATTCACACATAAATAACCCGATTTTACTGCAGGAACTAGTGGATAAATTGCCTCCACAAATACGGCTGAATTGGGGTATTTATAAACAAACGCTTATGACGACCGATTTGTTGACATTTAGTTCATGGCTTTTCTCTGTCGGACAAGCTGCCACCGAAGTTACTCCATTCGGCTGTATAGAGAATGATACCAAGGTCAATAGAAGAAACTATGAACCATCATACTTAAACTTGCATGAGCCAGCCAAAAGAAATTGCCGCATTTGTGATAAAAATTGTCAGTCCGTGGAGCAGTGTGCGTGGTTCTCCAATTGTACAGTGGGACAGAGATGGGAGCTGATAAAGCAAAAACACTTGTGTCGCATTTGCCTTCGAAGCCATAGACAACGATGCTTATCTTCGAAAGTGTGCGGAGAGCAAGGCTGCACCTATCGACACCATAGGCTTTTACATAGAAACAAAGAGCCAAACGATCTCACATCCGAAGCTATGGTCCAATCTCCAGTCCATCACACGGCTGGAATAGACAATGCTCTCTTGTTCAAAATTGTTCCAGTAATTGTATACGGAGAGCATAAATCAATTGAAACGTTTGCTTTCTTAGACGATGATTCATCTGTGACATTAATAGAGGACAAATTAGCAAATGACTTGAATATAAATGGCAAATACTCACCTCTTCATTTAAAATGGACATCGAATACTGTTCGTACAGAAGAAAACTCTCGAAGCATTGAGATTGAAATCGCTGGCATTGACAGGAAGAAATATACTATTTCTGGTGTGAGAACAGTCAACACTTTAGCACTGCCCCTCCAAACTATTAAATGGGAATATCTGTCCAAGCAGTATAAACACCTTGCTGGGCTTCCAATCCGGCCATACGCTCATGCGCAACCAAGGATTTTAATTGGATTACAACATTGGAAGCTAGGATTACCGCTTAAAATAAAGGAAGGCTATCGAAATGAGCCTGTAGCAATTAAAACTAGATTGGGTTGGGTCGTCTTTGGACAATACAAAAACCAACAAAGTGAAACTAGTTGCCACGTTCACATATGCGAGTGCCAAAGAGAAGACCAAATAATAAACGAAACGGTTAGGCAGTACTTCGCTGTCGAAGGCATTGGAACAAAAAAAATGCAATTACTTTCGTCAGAGGAGGAGCAAGCGGCAAAAATGCTTGAGAAAAAAAGTCGAAGATTTGGACAAAGATTCGAAGTACCACTTCTATGGAAGTATATGAATGTTCAACTACCCTGCAGCAAATCTTATGCAGAACGACGCCTTTTATGCCTCGAAAAAAGAATGCAAAGAGAACCCGGTCTGCGAACCCGTATTTCAGAAGTAATACAGTCTTATATAAATAGAGGTTACGCAGAACAGATTAAAAAAGATGAAAGGTTTGCTAGCAATAAAACATGGTATCTTCCAATTTTCCCGGTATTTAACCCGAATAAACCCAGTAAAATTCGAATCGTTTGGGACGCAGCCGCTAAAGTGAATGGAGTATCACTCAATGCAATGTTGCTAACAGGACCTGATATAACTGCGCCATTACTTGGAATCCTTTTTCGGTTTCGAGAAAAAGAAATCGGTGTGTGCGCAGATATAAAGGAAATGTTTCACCAAATTAGAATCGCAAAAGAAGATCAAGACGCTCAGCGCTTCTTGTGGCGAAATGAAATTGAAGTTTACAAGCTATTACGAGGGCGGGTCAATAAGTCCGTGGATTAAAACACAGTTTTTTGATAAAAAAATAATTTTATTTTTCAACGTAGTCTCCCTTGAGCTCTATACACTTTGTCCAACGCTTCTCCAATTTTTTTATCCCTTCCAAAAAAAATGATTTGTCGAGGTCCTCAAAATAGGCCTTTGTTTGCGAGATGACTTCATCATTGTAGTCAAATCTTTTTCCACCAAGCCATTTCTTCAGGTTTGGGAACAAGAAGTAGTCGCTCGGAGCCAAATCTGGAGAATAGGGTGGTTGAGGGAGCAATTCATAACCCAATTCATGGATTTTTGCCATGGCAACTGCACATGTGTGCACCCTTGCATTGCCTTGGTGGAAAAGAACTTTTTTCTTGGCCAAATGAGGTCGTTTTTTTTTCAAATCGTCATTGAATCGGTCCAATAAGTTGGCATAATATTCCCCATTGATTGTTCTTCCCTTTTGAAGGTAGTCAATGTGGATTATCCGCGTGCATCCCAAAAAACAGTCGCCATAACTTTATTGGCTGACAAACCCACCTTGGCCTTCTTTGGCGCCGATTCACCCTTAGAAACCCACTGTTTTGACTGTTGTTTGTTCTCTGGTGTGTTGTGATGGATCCATGTTTCGTCCACGGTTACAAAACGGCGCAAAAACTCCTCCATATTGCGATTAAACAACGCCAAACCTTCCTGTGAAGTTGTTACACGATTGCGTTTGTGGTCGACTGTGAGCAAACGCGGCACCCATCTTGCGGAAAGCTTTCTCATGCCCAAGTGATCATTCAAAATTGAAACCACTGAGCCATGCGAGATCCCTACGGCTTCCACAATCTCTCGCACTTTCAATCTTCGGTCGGCCAACACCATATCGTGAATTTTTTCGATTGTTTCGGGTGTAGAGACCTCAACTGGGCGTCCAGGACGTTCGGCATCTTCAGTGCTTGTACGGCCACAACGAAATTCAGTAAACCACTTTTTTACCATTGAAATCGATGGTGCAGAGTCCCCATAGTATTTATCAAGCTTAGCCTTGGTCTCGGTAATGGTTTTTTTTCGCAAGAAATAATGCTTAATAAGCACACGAAATTCACTTTTTTCCATTTTCTCCTCAAATTAGTGAGTAGTCTGATAAAAATAGCTGTCAAACACAAACTAACTGACGCAGCAAGTTTAAATTTTGACAGGAGTCAACTGACAGATGCCTGTTGACAGGAGCAGTGTTGCTGCTTCAGTAAAGAGGTCAGAAATTCAAAAAGTCACGGACTTATTGACCCGCCCGTTTGGAGCAACTTGTTCACCATATTGTGCCCAGTATATAAAAAACAAAAATGCAAAAGATCATATGCATCAGTACCCGGATGCGGCAAATGCAATAATTCAAAACCACTACGTGGATGATTATATCGGTAGTTTTAGCAGTGAGGAGGAAGCATTAAAAATATTAAAGGACGTCATTTATGTACATAGCATGGGCGGATTTCAAATCCGCAACTTCCGGTCAAATTCCTCAGCTGTCATGAAAGAGCTTGAGGTATATTCGTCAAATGGATATACCTATGGCGCTGAAAAAATACTTGGATTATGGTGGTCTCCACGTAGTGATGAGTTTTTCTTTGTTTTCGACAGCCAAAAAATAAAAGAGGAGTTGCTATCAGGCGAAAATAAACCCAGCAAAAGAGAGGTTTTACGCGTATTGATGCAAATTTATGATCCTCTTGGCTTAATCGCAAATGTGTTGATAAACCTTAAAATATTACTACAGAATATCTGGAGATCTGGCATAGAATGGGACGATGAAATAAAAGACGAACATTTCCTTATATGGAATAAGTGGATTCAATTATTTCCTATGATAAACAAGATTAAGATCCCAAGAAGATACATAGCAGATTTAAAAATCACGAATGTCAACGAAATCGACCTCCATATATTTTGTGACGCTAGTGAAGAGGCATATGCTGCTGTCGCCTATCTCAGAATTCGAGATCGAGAAAAAGTACAATGTTGTTTTATATCATCAAAAACAAAAGTGGCTCCCGTACGTCCACTGTCCATACCTAGGATGGAATTGGAAGCAGCACTGTTAGGAACGAGGTTCGCATCTACAATTATCGAGTCTCACACTATCAATTTTAAAAGACATGTGTATTGGACTGACTCCAAGACGGTTATCCACTGGATATTAGCAGATAATCGAAAGTATAAGCAGGTAATTGGAATTCGAGTCGGAGAAATACTCGAAAAAAGTGATATGAAATCTTGGAAATGGGTTCCTTCAAAATTAAATGCTGCTGATGAAGCTACAAGATCGCGTACGCATCTCCATGGGTTTTCTGAAAATCGGTGGTTTATTGGTCCGGACTTCTTGTGGAAGTCAGAGGAGCACTGGCCACAATGTGAGCTTACAAAAAATTTGACCACTGATATTATCCAACTTCACCATTCCGCTGCAAAAACAACATCAATTATCGATATCACTAGATTTTCATGCTGGAGAAAACTGTTACTCGCATTGTCCAAGGTTTTCGAATTTATTCAAAAATTGCGAGGAAATATATCGGACTCAGAGGTCACATTTGCTGAAAACGCTGAAAACTATTTGTTTCGCCAAGCTCAACTAGAAAATTTTTCTGATGAAATTAATTCATTGAGTACATTGAAAGGTATACGAGAATCTAGCGTACTTTACAGATTGACGCCATACTTAGAGAGCAAAGGCGTGATACGAATTCGGGGCAGAATTGACGCGTGCATAGATATCCCCCTTGATACTAAAAGACCAATTGTGCTGCCTCGAAATCATTACATTACATACTTGATTATAACCCATTATCATCGTAAGTACCATCACCAGTATAATGAAACAGTCGTTAATGAGATCCGCCAAAAGTTTTATGTTCCTCGACTAAGAGTTTTACTTAAAGGGGTACAGAGGAAATGTCAGCATTGCTCCAATATAAGAGCTAAGCCCTTGGTCCCACTGATGGGTGATCTTCCTGCAGCGAGTTTGAAAACGTTTACAATACCATTCTCATACATTGGAATGGATTACTTTGGACCGATAACAGTTGCGGTAGGAAGGCGAACGTAAAAACGATGGGGGGTGCTTATTACCTGCCTGACAGTGCGGGCTATCCACATAGAAGTCGCACACACACTCTCAGCAGACTCATGCATTTTAGCGCTGCAAAGATTTATAGCGAGGAGAGGAATGCCGATACACATTTACACTGACAACGGCACGAACTTTCGAGGAGCTAGTCAGGAACTTAGAGCAGCGGTTGAGCGAATTGATGGCAAAAGGCTAGTTGAACGCCTGGGTGAAGGAAGTATTAAGTGGACGTTTATTCCTCCAGCATCGCCGCGTATGGGTGGCAGCTGGGAACGTTTAGTCCGCTCAGTCAAGCAAACACTGGCAGCAATTATGTCAACGAGAAATCCAAGGGACGAAGTATTGCTAACTATGATGGCGGAGGTTGAAAATATAATAAATACTCGCCCACTCACTTATGTTCCATTGAATGGTCAAGAGGAAGAAGCCCTAACACCCAACCACTTTTTATTACGGTCTTCCAATGGAACGAAACCTATAGGCGAATTCAATGATGAAGGTTATATTTTAAAACGAAATTGGATGATCATTGAACAGTTTGGGAATTCCTTCTGGCGCAGGTGGATAAGAGAGTAACTACCCGATCTTTTCCACAGATGACATTGTTGTCGTCATAAATGAGAACAACCCCAGAAATCTTTGGCCTAAAGGTAGAATCATAAAAACAATCAGTGGCAATGATGCCATTATAAGAAGCGCATTCGTTCAAACTAAAACCGGCGTTTACTTGAGACCTGTATCAAAGTTGGCTGTTTTGGATGTAAGTGGTTCTTCTGAAATCGCTAAGCCGGATGATTCCACCGACTTACCGGGGGGGACTGTTGACGAACCTGGCATCACTGGCCAACCTGAAACAGACCAGCCAACCAGGGAGATGGATGTGGAACACCAAATATGAATGTGGAACCTATTATGGTCCAACACCAAGAGCCAAGACCTTGGCCTGACCTTCTTTCACCATCACGATTGAAGAGGAAGAAGTTCATTTTTTTATAGAATTATAGTCTGAAGAATTAAGTAAAAGTAGAAACAGAAATATTGAATTGAGACACATTTGTAAGAATTTTACTCATATAAATACATGTAAATTGTTGTAAATTTCTAGGAAATTTTAGCCCGATATCAGCGATATCCGTCAAATAAAGATCAAGGCTCAAAATTTGTGTTTTACTTCAACAGGTCATGTTGTTAGAAATACCATTTATTTCAAAACGGCCTGAGTTGGAAAGGCAGTCAGTAAAGTGGATTTCCTTATCTCAAACAGTATTTGAAGCAACGAGATAAAATTAATCGCCCAACTGAGCCCACAGGCGATGAGGGAGACCTATAAATTCGAAACCAGTTGTTACTGACTTTTAAACGAGTTGAGAGTCAAAACGATCGTGAATTGCAGGAGGACTCCTATAAAATAATCATCTTTCTCACGGCCGCCATCACAAAACAGTTCTGAATCTTTGATATCAGATATTAGATAATACAATTCAATCCCTTTTATCAAGCACCTTTACTTTAGATCTCAACTTCACCTCCGTTCGTACTGGTATCTATGTATAATCGCTACCATCTTTCGAGAACATTCTGTACCAGCCAGCTTGGACATAGTGTGACTATGTCCATTTTGCCAGAAAATTCGCCATCAGCTGTCAGACACTTTTACCTTTTCTTCCAATGAATTAGTCTTTCGCTTTTCAAATATAGATAGCGCTGTTCACATTTTAAGTGGATATCATAATACGTTTAGAGAAGACATGGAAAGCAAATGCGGAGAGTCCGTTAGCAACAGGCGAACATTTTCTAAACTCTTCGGCCTTTTAAAGGGGAAAAGACCTAAGCAGCCTATTGCCACTAATGTGTGACCCTCAATTGAAAAGGATCCCTGAAACTTGGCCAATTGAGATGATAAGTGCATTATCGTGCTAAATGGAGAGCCCTGTATTTTAGAGCTCAGGTTCACCCTGGACTGTACACCCATCATAAGTAAAAGTAAAATAAGTCACACCACTCCTGTACCTTGGCTGATCACATTAATTTTTAAAATAATTTTTGTTGGTAACTTTATAAGTCTTCTGAGATTATTGAGCTCTTCACTTCACCATTATTTTCGTAAAAAAAACCGGCACCAATACTTATGGGTGGGGGAGTTATATGTATATATGTAAAAAGAATTTTGCACCTAAGAGGGTATAAATACAATGGAAATGCCGGACCATGGGTTAACTTATTTTCAATTCTAAACGCAGAGCTTTATATCTTGGCTTCAGGGCAGTGTTGAGCGTTTACAACGAACACAATAGTGCGTTCTTAAGATTCATTAACGAACAAACATTTTACCCTCGATTTTTCCTATTTAACAACATTAAGAAAAACTATACTTTCCATTACACATATAGACTTTATGTATGCGTTTTGTTTATATTTCAAAACATTGCGACAGTTCTTGAACATTTAACAATTTAACAAGCATAAACAAACGCGAGTTGCTAAGTCTAAAATGGTGTTTTTTCTTTATTTCCGGAAAAAATTCATCTTAACTGTTATCTGTGCTAATCATATTTATAGAATCACAAATTTTTTATAGGCGTCCATCCACCTAAAACTTTGACTACGTTCACTTTGTTTAATTGAATTTCTATCTGCCTAACATTGAACATCCCCCGAATATGACATTTACTTCATACCAATCCAACTGTCAAAAATTGTTTATCGGGTTCGGAGAAAAAAAATGGATCTCTTAAAATTAATTTTTCTTTTCGCCGTGTGTTGTGTTTCGAGTACTAAAAGTGATGGAGTCGACGTAAGAATTGTATTCTAACTCTCTATATTCTATGCTATTAAAATGCAAATTATCATTTAGCTTCCTGAGAAATTTGTAAAATCCGTTCAATCATCGACTCACACCAACAACTGGGCGGTTCTCGTAGATGCATCAAGATTTTGGTTTAATTATCGTCACGTCGCGAATGTTCTATCCATCTATAGATCGGTTAAACGGTTGGGCATACCGGATAGTCAAATCATTCTGATGATTGCCGATGACATGGCCTGTAACCCAAGGAATCCGCGACCCGGTCATGTATACAACAATGCGAATCAGCACATCAACGTGTACGGCGATGATGTTGAGGTGGATTACCGTGGCTACGAAGTTACTGTTGAAAATTTTGTGAGGCTCTTAACCGGGCGAACACAAAATAACACTGCGCGCTCCAAGAAACTTCTCACTGATGCCGGTAGCAATGTTTTGATATATCTTACAGGTCATGGCGGGGATGGCTTCTTAAAGTTCCAAGATTCTGAGGAAATCACCAGTCAGGAACTTGCCGATGCTGTCGAGCAGATGTGGCAAAAGGAGAGGTAGGCAAAAGAACTGAGTTATGTACTAAAAAGTTGTTGGTCACCGTGTTTTTTCTGCAGATATAACGAATTGCTGTTCATGGTGGACACATGTCAGGCAGCTTCTCTGTATGAAAAATTCCAATCACCAAATGTCTTAGCTATTGCTAGTAGTCTAGTGGGTGAGGACTCTCTTTCCGTAAGTTGAAAACAAAGTGATTTTTGGCGATTTTAACCTTCTTTATCTCCAGCACCATGTGGATGCTTCAATCGGAGTGTACATGATCGACAGATACACATTCTACGCCTTGGAGTTTCTAGAGAAAGTTCAACCCAATAGCGACAGGACCATGGGAGAGTTTGTGAGTAACTTTATCCCGCAATTGAACGTTCGTTTTTCACTTGAAATTTTCAGCTGCAAGTGTGTCCGAAGCGTGTGTGCATATCTACGGTTAGCGTGAGAAAGGACTTGTACAACCGGGACCCGAATAAGGTGCCTATAACAGATTTCTTTGGCTCGGTTCGACCAACGGAAGTATCTACGGGAAGAATAAACATAACATTAGCCGATGAGGAGTGAGTGAACGACGGGATTTATTGCAGTATACGAATGTTCTGATGAGAGTTCTTCTTTTACAGAGATTTCTTCGAACATCAAGTGGAGAGGGAAACCTCAAAGGTGATTACGAAATACCAGTTTGAGCCCCAGTTCCCATCCCACTTGTTCGAATAGAGACTGAAGTGGTCGATACGAAATGCGTTAAATGGACGAGTGTTTGGTTTTTAATTTATTTTCAAGTGTTTGCCTTTATTTAGGGTTTTCTTACGACTGAAGAACTATATTTAAAAACGGATCTAGTGTTTATCTCAGTTCAGGTTCACAGGGTAGCACGAACGTGGCAACTAACATGTGATAACAAAAAGTTGGAGCGAATTAGGACGAACTCAGCTGGAAGACATCGAAGAGTCCAGGGATCAACATAAAAATACCAGGTCAGGGCGCTTATGTCCGTAAACTGTACAAGGAACTAGAACTGATAGTGTGGCAAACGTTAAGATGGTCTGCTTCTATATAATTTCGCCGTTGAATAATCTCTTATAGTACGCGCCGCAGTTTAAACCTATGCCTTCATCGAAATATGCCAGTTCCTTTTAACTACGTAAGAGATTAACAAAGATTGGGGTTGTCCAATTCCCTGCAGAAACGCAGTGACAACTTATAAATCCATGGACATCTCAATAGGCCAATATCACTGTACAGTTCGGTGTTGAATTCCATCCTCCATCCCCTTTAATACAAGCGGGGCCGAAAATCACGCGCAGTATCTATCTGCCAAACAGCCAAGTGCTTCTTCATCCGTTTCTGACAAGGTCCAAGCCTATGCGCAGTATATTGGTACCGGGATGATAAGAGTATTGTATAAAAGCAATTTAGTCTTACGAGGGAGGGCTGTGGTACTCAATTGCCTCCTGAGCCCAAAGAAACAGTGATTGGCAAGAGTAATTCTCCATCTGATGTCTGCTGCTCAGAACTGCGGAGCCAAGGTAAATGAAATCCTTAACTATCTGGAAGTTATTACTTGCCGATGGTGAGGTTCTGGTAAAGCCGTCGGGGTCATCATATACTTCCCTCGTTTACTGTCAGACTCATTGTGGCCGACGATTCCCATTAATGTCATCTGCGTACGCAAGGAATTGTTGGCCCACGAATTTTGTGATTTTTTCTTAGGGCGATATTAAAAAAGTCACAGGAGCGCATCGCCTTGTCTAAAACCTTTCTTGACATTGAAGGTCTCGTTTAATTTATTAGCCAGCTTGGTGAAGCAGCGAGAATTTTCCATAATCATTTTCCGGAGTTTGAAATGGCGTTGGTAAAGCTCGTCGTTCCATGCTGCCATGTACGACTTTGAAGTCGACAAATAGATGGTGATTGCCGATCTGAAATTCCCAGGTCTTTGTCAAGATCTGCTGTTGTATGGGTATTTGTTAGATAGTGGACTTTCTTGGCCTGAAGCCGCACTGATATGGACCCAGCAGATTGATCTTATAGGCGTTTAGGAGACGTGGTTTACTTTGCCCATATCTTACAGATGACCATGGTACATACTTTCAACTAAGTTAGTTCTAACTGCCTTAAACAACTAAGCAGGCAGTGCATCCATGCCGTCTACAGTCGATTTAGCTTCGATATTGCTACCTTAACTTCGTATTGATAAGTGGAATGGGATTCTTTGTCGTCTTCCTCCAGGGTGAATGATTCATTCTTCTGGTTGGCGGGATTTTGACCTTCACAGTCGGCAGAAGTAGTTTTTCCATATTCTCAGTACCAACTGAGGCTCTACTACATGTTCATCTTTGTAGGCTTCCATTCTGGCTTAGTGGCCCGTTCGTTTTATTCTTTGATAAAACTTTAGAACGTCAGTAAATTCTCTCCATTTCCTCGATAGCGCGATCTTCGTGTTTTTTCTTCTTCCTCCTTTTCTGCTTGTAGAACTCAATAGCTCGTATCCTTTGTTGCAGCGTAGTTTTATATGCTTATTGTTTGGCTGCATATACCTGCCTAGTGCCTACAATCATCATCAAACCAGAGATTTTTTTGTAACGCCGCTCGGAACCCAATCATGACAGAAGCCGTTTTGCTGATGGTATCTTATAACAATCCGTATCGAAGCTAAATTCGTTAACATCAGCCTTATATGCGCTCATGCCCCAACAGAGGAAAAAGACAATGCTACCAATGCCAAAATTGGAAACGAGGACATTTTTGGTAGCACAATCGGAAGACATAGCCTACAGGACACCACATTTGGAAACGCACTTAGGCTAATTGATTTCACAGGAGGACGTAACGTTACTGTAGCAAGCACACGGTTTCCTCATCTCAATATTCACAAGGGAACATGGCAGACACCAGATCAACAAATTGTCAACCGCATTGTTCATGATGCGATCGACGTAAGGCATTCCTCAAGTATTTTAGATGTCCGAACATTCTGAGCGGCCAACATAGACTCGTACCCCTACCTAGTTGCAGCCAAGGTACGTCTACGGATATCTCAGACGCCACAACAACGGGGAAATACTATAAGGAGATTTAACATTGAATTGTTGCAATCGCAACAAGCCGCCAGAACGTTTGCCGATCGCGTTTCCCTCAACCTCTCGAGAATTCCTTTGCAGTCAGCATCAAGTGCTGAAGACCAGTGGCTTAGATGCCGAGAAGACATCAGAAATGCCGCAACTGACGTGCTGGGTTTCACCCGCCCATCACCACGAAACCACTGGTTTGATGAAGAGTGCCGGCAAGCACATGCAGCAAAACAGCATGCCTACAAAGTGGCGCCGCACAAAAGGACGAGAGCGTGAGCTCTACGAGCAAGATGAGGGAAGAACATCGGAGAAAAAAAGAAAGAGCATTAGAAGCGCGCGATTGAAGAAATAGAGAGGTGCTACTCCAGGAATAATGTTCGTAAGTTTTATCAAGAGGTAAAAAGAACGTGCCAGGGTAATAAGACTCCAACGGAAACCTGTAGAGATGAACAAAGAAACCTTGTAGTACATCCTCGATGCTGAGGATATGGAAAAACCATTGATGCAGACTACTAATTGGCGAAGATGACACAAATTCCGCTGTCAGGCAGAGCGAATCATTCAATATTGACAGCACAAGTCAAAAATTCCGTCCAGCCGACCAACACGAACTGAGGATAGCAATATCTACATAAACTGAAGTCGAACAAGGCTGTCGAACCGGGCGGCCTATCCGCCGAACTATTTAAGGCAGCAGGAGATGACTTGATAGAGAGCATACTATATACCAACTTATTTCCAAGATTTGATCAGATGAATGTACGCCTGATGAATGGAACCTGACCATCGTTTGTCCGGTTCACAAGAAAGGAGACCCACTAAACTGCGCCAACTATTGAGATATCAGACTCCTGAACATCGCATATAAGATCTTGCCCGCCGTATTGTTAGAGCGTCTGAAACCATTTGTCAGCGATCTGATTGGACACTATCAGTGCTGTTTTTGGCCCGGTAAGTCAACAATTGACCAAATATTCACACTAAGGCAGATTCTGGAGAAAACCCAAGAAGTTCAGATCGATACTCACCACCTTTTTATCGATTTTAAAGCCGTATATGGCAGCATCTACATACAGAGACGAACTATACAGAACCATGTCTAATTTTGGCATCCCTGTCAAACTCGTGCGCTTGTGCAAGATGACGGTGGAGAAAGCGCGCTACTTCATCAAGGTCGGTAACGATCTAAGCGAGACATTTGATGTCTGCATAGGACGACGATATTGATATTATTGGTAGAACACAGCGAGCTGTTACTGGTGCCTTTGCGAGTATAGGATCAGAAGGCAAAAATGGATCTAGCGGTAAACGAGGGCAAAACAAAGTATATGCTGTCAACAACAAGGGGCACCGAACATCGACGAATCGGCCAGAATGTCACAATCGACAGCTATAACTTTGAGGTAGAAGGGTCTACGTTGGCTCTGCTATCACATCTGAAAACGACATCTCTTCAGAAATGAAACGAAGAATAACGCTTGCCAATCGTTGTCTTTTTGGGCTGGGAAGGCAACTATGTAGTAAGGCCCTCTCCCGAATAACCAAGGAAACTCTACATATATAAAACGTTTTTAATCCTAGGCCTGCTCCATGGTTCCGACGCATGGACCCGGATGAAGATATCCTTAGTCGTTTTGAGAGAAAAATTCTTCGTAAGATATTTGGTCCCGTATGCGTTGACGGATTCTGTAGGGAACCAACGATGAACTCTACGAGCTGTATAGCGAGATCGACCAGGTCAAAAACATGTGCATTGGGCGTTAGAGATGGCTGGGACATGTAGAGCCAATGAACGCCAACGCTCCAGCCCGCAGAATTTTCGACTCTAGTCCGGAGGGACAACGCAGTAGAGGAGGGCCTTGCCTTAGGCGGAAGGGGACCTCAACCAACTTGGACTGCGCAACTGGAGGCAGTTAGCCACAGACCCCGCTAATTGGAGAGGCTTATTGGTTGAGGCCCAGGTCCACCCCGGACTGTAGCGCCGCCTAAGTACGAGGGCGGGTCAATAAGTCCGTGACTTTGATTAAAACACAGATTTTTTGATAAAAAAATAATTTTATTTTTCAACGTAGTCTCCCTTGAGCTCTATACACTTTGTCCAACGCTTCTCCAATTTTTTTATCCCTTCCAAAAAAAATGATTTGTCGAGGTCCTCAAAATGACGAGATGACTTCATCATTGGAGTCAAATCTTTTTCCACCAAGCCATTTCTTCAGGTTTGGGAACAAGAAGTAGTCGCTCGGAGCCAAATCTGGAGAATAGGGTGGATGAGGGAGCAATTCATAGCCCAATTCATGGATTTTTGCCATGGCAACTGCACATGTGTGCACCCTTGCATTGTCTTGGTGGAAAAGAACTTTTTTCTTGGCCAAATGAGGTCGTTTTTTTTCAAATCGTCATTGAATCGGTCCAATAAGTTGGCATAATATTCCCCATTGATTGTTCTTCCCTTTTGAAGGTAGTCAATGTGGATTATCCGCGTGCATCCCAAAAAACAGTCGCCATAACTTTATTGGCTGACAAACCCACCTTGGCCTTCTTTGGCGCCGATTCACCCTTAGAAACTGTTGTTTGTTCTCTGGTGTGTTGTGATGGATCCATGTTTCGTCCACGGTTACAAAACGGCGCAAAAACTCCTCCATATTGCGATTAAACAACGCCAAACCTTCCTGTGAAGTTGTTACACGATTGCGTTTGTGGTCGACTGTGAGCAAACGCGGCACCCATCTTGCGGAAAGCTTTCTCATGCCCAAGTGATCATTCAAAATTGAAACCACTGAGCCATGCGAGATCCCTACGGCTTCCACAATCCCTCGCACTTTCAATCTTCGGTCGGCCAACACCATATCGTGAATTTTTTCGATTGTTTCGGGTGTAGAGACCTCAACTGGGCCTCCAGGACGTTTGGCATCTTCAGTGCTTGTACGGCCACAACGAAATTCAGTAAACCACTTTTTTACCATTGAAATCGATGGTGCAGTATTTATCAAGCTTAGCCTTGGTCTCGGTAATGGTTTTTTTTCGCAAGAAATAATGCTTAATAAGCACACGAAATTCACTTTTTTCCATTTTCTCCTCAAATTAGTGAGTAGTCTGATAAAAATAGCTGTCAAACACAAACTAACTGACGCAGCAAGTTTAAATTTTGACAGGAGTCAACTGACAGATGCCTGTTGACAGGAGCAGCGTTGCTGTTTCAGTAAAGAGGTCAGAAATTCAAAAATGCACGGAATTAATGACCCGCCCTCGTAAGTTAGTAGACCTTCATCGCGATCTTAATCAGAAGACTGTAGCAGAAACCATAGCGGATTACGCAAGAGTCCATGACAAAAGGCTTAGACGACACATAAACCCAAAAGCAGTGAAGCTTACCGATACGATAGGACTACTACTAGAAGACTGGAGCGCACGAAACCACATGGCCTAACTGCTACTAATTAAAACGGCTACAAGTAAAACGACGATTGTATGTCTTGCAATTTTGTGTATAATGTAATATTATGTTTTAAAATGTACATATATATCATATATGAACTACTCGCTAGTGTAAACTAGTTGTAAACGAAAGATGTTATTTTGAATAGCAGTTAAAACCGGTCAGCGTAAGTGTTGGGGTGCTTATGGTTTACACTTAGTATTAGATAGAATATGGGTAGAAAAATGGGGTTTAAACAAAACCACGTCTTTTAGGCTAGGAGACCGGGAATTTGTTGCTTCGGAAATTACATCCATTTCCATTAAACAAAGTCTCATGCATATACTCGTATTATACAAATTGGAATCTTAACGTAACGTTTCGTTTATTAGTTTACATTTATATTTAGCTTCAATTAAGATTACAATTATCTTACAACAAACGTAAAATGGTAAACAAATGCATTGTGTTATAAAGTTTCTACAGTCAAAACAGTGTCGAATATCTACATATAATAGTTCTTTCCCTTGAGGTACTACATATTTGGGGAGAGTACGATAACTTAAGTGCCAAAAGTTTATAACGGTTTTTGTAGAACAGTTCAATACAAGCGTTTTTTACTATGGGAGGGGGGGGGGGTCTATCTTGCCCCGTTTAGGAGGTAGCAGCAATTTAAAAAAAAAATTACTTCAATTGAAAAAAAGTTATTAAAAACAACGGCAACACTTAAAATAAAATACTACACTGGTTTTGAAAGCCAGAAACCTGTTCTTTAATCCTAAATTTAAACTAAGTTATTTATGTCAATAGTTTTTGAAAAATTCGCATGCAAACTCAAAATTTTGATAAAAAAACTGAAGAACAAAAAGAAAAGACTCGAATAAAGAATGAATGGGTTCCGAGTGATTTTGTGTATACGTATGCTAGTTATGGGTGATTTAAATACATTTAATGCAAATAATTATGCATTAAACTACATAAAGCAGTTTTTACTTAATATTGGTCTGAGGCAACTAGCGAATAAACTAACGAAAATAACAGCTACTTCAAGTACGCTGATAGATTATGTTCTAAGTGATTATACACTCAGCGAAATTCAATTAAAGGCGACTTATTTTCCTTTGCAATATTAAAAACAAAGTTGATTTAAGTATAATACTACAGGGTGACTTACTCGAACTCCAACTTTTTAAAATGCTATAATTTTTTTATTTTTTGATAAAGTTTTTTGTGCCAAAGCAAAAAATGATGGAAAATACATCAATTTTCAAATTGTATCAGTAGTTTTCAATATGTCCGCCTTTGGCGCCAATAATGGCCTTGAGACGGCCGAAGAAAGCATCGCACGCTGCAGGCAAGTGGCTCTGCGGTATTTTGGCCCATTCCCGGCGAAGTGCTTGTTTGAGATGGTCCAAACTTTGGTATTTTTTAGTGCCAACCTTCGCCTTCAAAATACCCCAAACAGAGAGATCCAACGGATTTGCATCCGGAGATTGTTTTTCAACCAATCTTAGTTGACGCGCGCTTTGTGAGACGGTGCCGAGTCTTGTTGAAATGTCCACGGTCTCCGACCGAAATGATTGTTTGCCCAAGGCTTCAATACTACCTCTAAGACAGTTTTACGGTATACGATCGCATTAATTTTGACACCACAGTCCAAAAATACGAGCGGAGAGCGACCATCTGTGGTTATGGCGGCCCAAACCATCACCATCGGTGCTGCCTGCTTTCTGGTGGTAGTCCGAAGGTATAAATTTTCGAAGGACCTCTCTGACAAGTAAACTCGGTCATTTTGTTTGTTGACATATTGCTCGATAATAAATGGCGACTCATCGGAAAAAACCAAATTCGGCAACTCACCACTTTCGTGCAAGCGTAGTAACTCTTTCGCTGTTTCGATTCTAACTTTTTTCTGTTGCGGTGTAAGATCGTGTGCTTTTGGAACTTCAACGGCTTGAGCCCAAGCTCATTTTTCAGTATGTGTTACATCCGTTTCAACGATATGTTGAGCTCAAGAGCCGTTTTTCTTCCACTTCGACGCGGATTTTGCTTAATTCGAGCCTTCACTTTACGAACCATTTCTGCCGATGTTGCTGTTTTTTTATGACCACCTCCATGGCGTTTTGCAACGCTGCCAGTGTCACGGTAACGAGCTATGGTTTGAGACACAAATGAGGTGCTGGAAGGTTCTAACGATAGCTACTTGTGGTTTTCCAGCCAAATATAAAGCAATCACCCTATCACGTTTGAATTCCATCGCGGATAAAAACGCAACGGAAACGCAAATCGTTTAAAAGGCTTGTAAATAATAAAATTATCTATCATGTGTCAAAATTTGAGCTCACTGTCATGAACAGTTTGGAAATTATAGCAGTCTGAAGTTGGTTGCAGTTCGAGTCATTCAGGGTGTATTTACAAACTTGTTGAATACAAACAAATGATTTATTTAAGCAAAGAAAAAAATCGATTAAAACAAATAAACATATCTTTACTTAGTTAATCACAAAAAAAAAACTCAATTTATACTGCGAAATTCGATTAAAGGCAGTCAAGGTAAAGTAAAAACAGAAGAAATTTTAGTATAACAAATAACGTAAGAGTCTAAATTAAAAGTGAGTCCTACCGCCAGACTTGGTTATAAGTTCGGAAATCTGGCTTGGTATCGAATTGACCACGTTTTTGAACTCCTGAGCTGGAATTAGACCCCATTCCGTTGTAACGGCCTTGTCTAAACATAAACACGACGAGATAGATTTGCCTACATGTTTTCGGTCGGGTTTAAGTCCGGTGAACGTGCTGGCCACTCTAAAACCACTCACGACTGGCCCGCGATACATGAATGGCAACATTATCTTGCTGGAAAATTGTATTTGAATCCGGCTGATGGTCCAAAAAGTCTACCAAAACATCTTCCAACAGATTAATATAATTTTCTGATTTCATTCGGCCAGAAATTTTGCATATTGGAGTCCCGCAATGATAGCTAAAAGCAGCCCAGACTATCAAAAATCCACCTCCAAAGTTTCGTTTAGTGGAGAAGCTCTCAGGACTTTTTATATCATGCCAATAATAATTACAACCGTCTGGCCCATCAAGGTTAAACTTTTTTTCGTCCGAAAATATCACGTTTTTTCATTGTTTCGACCATGTCATGCGTTCTTTGGCAAAGTGTAGTCGGGCAACTTTATGTGCTTTAGTAAGAGTTGGTTTTGAGTTCATTTTTTTCCAAGCCAGTCGATTACTGCCAACTAAAATTTGTTGCACACGCCGTTTAGATATCGGCAACTTTGAATCTGAAATAATTTTAGAAGCAGTAGCATTTTTTTGCAACCCAGATCGGATAATGGCCGATTTCTGCCTTGGTGAAATTTTTTGATTGTTTTTATTTCTCCGGTTCGCGCTGTAATTACTTCCTAATTTAATAACATTATCGATTGCGGAAGCGATCGATTTAATTTAATAGAAATTTGACGATTGGACATACCGGTATCCTTATACGCATGGATGTTAGCGATTTCCTCATTCGAGAGCGTTTTTCCTTTTCCCATTCTGACTTGCGGCCAACAATCATCGAAATTCCAAAAGTTCTAAATTTAAAAAAAATATTTTCAATTGTAATTACTAAAAAAAAACCCGATTTCGTTTCCAGCTCACAGGTTTTCAGCCCTCCTTTTACTTAAATTTCGCACGATCATTAGTGACAAAACGACAGATGTTGAAATTCTCTGAGCGGGAGTAACGGTACTTTACGAAACATACGTTGAAGAAAGGACACAAAGCAAAAACAAAAGAGAAAAATTGGACATAAATGTTCATTTACACTACGAACAAATTTTCTGGACAAAAGTGCACCTGCCTTTAATTAAATTTCGTTGAGTGTACTGTAAGTGCGGATGTTAAAGTAAGAAGCGTTTTTAAAATATCGGATCACGAGACGAAACCAGTCTACATCGCGTAAGCCCAATCAACTCAAAATTATTAAATATGAGAGAAATCGGTTTATCAGCGAACTTACTATTGGTTTGTACCACATGAAATGTCCACATGATTTTCGCTCAGTCGGAAATAAGAAGTTCTCGAGTGAACATCTGTTCCAGAACGTTAAATTTTCTTTCTCTATAACATAAAGTGGTACGTGTACTTGATCTGTGAGAATTTTAGGGTTCGTTACAACCATGCTATCTGCATGGTAACGAATCGTTAGTTGACGACGATGATTTAGAGCAACTGTGGTGCGGGAGGTTGCACAAAGCATGGGAGTATCCCCAATGACAGTACCATAAGTCCACACCTTTCTCCCATCGATAAGTGGGTACCTCATGAACTGAACAAATCTCAAAAACTACGGCACCTGGAAATCTGTGCATCGATTACATTAAGAAACCAAACTGAACCGTTTTCACCAGATAGTCACCTGTGATGGAAAGTGGGTACTATATGATAATCGTAAAAGATCTGGGCAGTGGTTGGATGCAGATGGAAAACCAAAACACAACCCCAAGCCCGATCTTCACCCAAAAAAGTTTATGGTGACAATTTGGTGGACATCGAAAGGACCAATCCACTATTCATTTCTTCAACCAGGAGAAACGATAAACGCTATCAAATATTGTGAAGAAATCAATATATTTTAAACTTCTTTTTTTTCGATTTTTCCTTTCTTTAAAACACTTTATTTTTATTCCTCTTTTTCTGTACGCAGATAGAACTTTTTCTTCTTAATCTCTATTCAGTTTGACAGCACACTCTCGAATGCCCGCCATTGCCCAAATCTTCTCAAAACCATGATGGCGGATTCGGTGAGTTCTCATGGCTGACTTGACGAATCAGACTGCGTTGACTTTGCACAATGGGGCGCGTTCGAAAGGGCTTTACAATTTTGCATGACAATGGTAGACCCCATACCTCATAAGTAATGGTGCAGTTGGGATTTGAAATTCTTCCGCATCTACCGTACTCTAGCGCGCGGGCGAAAGAAACTTAGGGAGGAAAGAAGGATAGGTAGATGTGCGTTTTTTTTAAATGCCTGAATGTTATAATGACTAGGAAATAGAGTGCTCGGCAGAGTAGGGTGTTACGGTTGAAGGTTTGAAGAGGCGGAATGCTACTGGCGATTTCTATGGTGCGCTGATGGTGGAAATAGTGATAAAACAAAGTGATACACGAGACATTTCGTCGGTGTTCGAGGGTGTCCATTGAATAGATGATATTATCATCCCCTGAGTTTTATCGCATGGTTTTGAATCTTATCTAGCAGGTGCAGAGTTGTTTTAGGCGCACTTGACCAGATGCATGCATTATACTCAAATTTTGGGTGGATGAATGCCTTATATATCGAGCAAAGCTCAGAAGGGGAAAAGTATTTCTTACATGGTTTGAGGAAACCTAGACATTTCGCAGCATTTTTGGTGAGATCGAATATGTGGTCATTCCAACGTAAGTTGTGACCGACACACACACCGAGAATGGAAAGTTTTTCAGTATCGACGATGTAATTGCCATTCATGGATAATGAAACACAGCATTGTGTTTTGGAAGCATTAAATTCCACTCTGTTGATAGTTCCCAAATTGGTTATGCTGTTGATATCGGAATTTAATGAGCTTAACATACGCTGTCGTTCCCGTTCTACAGATGACGAGCAGGGACGTGAGTCCGGAAGCGAATGTGACAGCAGAGAGTACTTATGTCAGCAAAGGAATACCATATATTGTATTAGAAGTGGGAGACAAGAGATCATTGATAAAAATTAAAAAGAGTGTCGGAGACAGAACCGAGCCCTGGGGCACACCAGCACTTATTTTTTGAATATCAGACTTGAAAACATCCAAGTGCAACTATCTTGCTTTCGCCAGATTAATGTACGCTTTGGTTCCACTTTTCGGTGAGACATGCCATCAAATCACCTGTGGACCTGCTGCTACGAAAACCAAATTGTCATTGAGAAGTTTACGTATTTCGAGATATTTCAAGAGCTGACGGTTTATCAGCGTTTCCATGACCTTGGAGAGAAGGGACGTAAGTGCAATGGGTCTGTAGGAGCAGAGAGAAGATTCGCCATTTTTAGGGACGGGCTGGACAAATGCTGTTTTCCATCTGGTGGGAAAGTGTCCTAAAGAGTAGGATTGATGAAAAAGCTTATGCAATGGTTTTGCCAGCGAGGAAGAACACCTCTTCAGAAAGAGGGGAGATATACTATCAGGACCAGCGGATTTGTGAATGTTAAGATCTTTAAGAACTCTTACTACTACACGAGTACGAGACCGTACGCAAATTATCCACTACTGCTTTATTTACAGAAGCCCCAGACTGGACAGCAAAGGTCGAGTTTGATGCGCTGTCTGGCTAGCCGCAAAGTGTGCAGGAAGCAGATTGGCCTTGTCCAAAGAGCTGACAGCTGGAATGCCAGCGGCATCCACGTCGTTATCGAGGAAACATAACGACCAGTTAAAATTCCTAAAGTTGTTAAGTCCGCTCCAATTGGCTTTCTCGTATTGCCATACGGTCCTTTTAGGAATCTTTTCTCTAACTGTGTGGTAGGTGTACGAGAATTTAGCTGATATGACATAATGGTCCGACGAGCCTAGAGGGGAGAGCACATCAACGCAGTACTTGTCAGGGTGAGAAGTTAAAAACAAGTCCAGGGTGTTGGCGGTATGACCATCAACGTCTGGTATTCGTGTGGGCTCATTTACAAGCTGGGTTAAGTTATTTTCCGCAGCGAAGATCTCAACACACCGTCCTTTGGGTGTTGTCTGTCCAGAATGTCGAAGACAACCAGAATTGTGTATATTGAAATCGCCCGTAATCACGATTTCAGTATGAGGATACAGGGATACAATTATTTGAATGGAGACAGACAGCGCATCAAACTCGACCTTTGCTGTCCAGTCTGGGGCTTCTGCAAATAAAGCAGTAGTGAATAATTTGCTTACGCAAATTTAATTTTAGCCACATGAAATTGAATTCCGGATTGGAACAGGGACTACATTGTGGTGGAGTTTGGCAAGCTACATCACTACGCACGTAAATGGCGAGACCGTGATGAGAAAAGAATAGTGGCACTAGTTCGTAGCCAGGTAGCTTCAGATTAGAGTTATCTGAGAGGTGTGGGCGGGGATCACTAAGTGCCAAAACAGCTGATCTGTACTTACAGACGTATCCAAACCATTTAGGACTACTAAATTATCTTTCCAAAATGTCTAAAACTCACTTTGTACTTGTATTAGTTTAGAAATTATAGCTTTTAAAGTGGGTATAACTCCAAATTAGAGTTCACCCACTTTGATGGATTGTAACTTGAAATGGAGTGAGAATAGACCCCCCCCCTGCCCTACAACTTCATGTTCGGCAGAGCTTCGGGGATATACCCTTAAAGGATTATACTGCTAAACTGGGACACCCTGTATATGTGTCCCCTTGAATATCAACACAAACTTCAAATGCTCCAGAACAGAGCTGCGAGAATCATTTTAAAGTGTGACCGACAAACTTCTATTTTAGACATGTTACAATCTTTACGATAGCTAAGTGTTTCCCAACGGTTAGAATGCCAGGTATAATCTACGGAACCTTGGCCGTTTTCTGCTACCCCTATACAGAAGAGCGGCTACCCAAAAGAATTTCCTATATAAAGGTCTTCAATTATTCAACCGACTTCCAAGTGAAACTAAGAATTTATTAAACCTAAATGTTTTCAAAATTAGAGTAAATTTCTTATTACAAAATAATCTTATTTATATTATTGTAATTTAATTAGTATTACGAGTTTTTTACGAACTAATAAAACCTCTCAAAATAGGGTTAATTCTAAAGCGTATTAAATTTACATTCTATCCTAATAAGATTAATGTTTAACCTGAATTTTAGTTTTTTATTTTTAAACAGTTGAGACATGACCAGAGGGTTTATTTTTGTACAAAATCTTATACAGATAAATTATACCCAATATCTTTTTTTAGGCAGATTCGTTTAAGTGTACACACACCTTGTAAAGAAATGTTGTGTATTCGTTAAGAAACAGTATACCACGTTTACTCAATATCATATAAACCACATACAAGTGGAACGACTAATATCTTGAAAGGGATCCGCAATTAAAATTATTTTTTTCCGCGAAAATGCCGTTTTCGCACCACTGTGCGCCGTACAAAAAAAAAAAAACGTGATTTCGATAAAAACGCGTTTAAACTTTTTACGAATTCAATTATTACGCGCAATCGTATTTGAAAATATTGAAATGAAAATGCGCGAAAAATACTAGCATGCTTCATGCTTCTAAGCATATACTCGTACAATCATGCATAAACAGAAAAAGAGAACGTGAATAGAAAAACCGGTCACATGCAACTAAGCGGTCCGAGAGAGGGCGTATGCATCGCGATATACTTGTGTACAGCTATATAGCTTCGAAACGAATGGAAATTCGGTTGTGGAACCGAAACTTGTTTTTTTTTTGAGAACCGAAATAGTACCCTAAACTCTAGCAATCACTGTCAAAACTTTCGAAAAATGTTGGCCCCCAGTTACTATACATCTTCATCGCTCATTTCTTGCTTCGTACTAGAATTCTGCAAGCAAACGGATGGCGATGATTGAGATAGAGATGGTGATAAGTCTATTCTCCTCTGGATACCCTGGAAGGATCTGTTGCATTTGTAGTGATTTCTATCCTCTTGAAGAGCCTCTCTTATCAAGATTTGAATCTTCCATTTGGTATCATCTAGAATGTCCCCATCTTGTATAGAATCGAGTTCTTCGCAAATAAATTTGGCAAAAATATAATTTCTTGATTTCTTGTCACTATTATGGGGAGGATTTATCCGATTCAAACCACAGCTTAAATGTTCTGGCGCCTCCTGAAAATTAAATGACGGATGATTCTTGTACACAGAGACGGGAAATTCTACAACAACTTATTACAATTTCCGATAACGTTGCTGCTACGAAGGAATCATCTTGGTTTTGGTTATCACTTGAAGTTGTTGTTGCTGAAATTTGTATTAGAAAAATAATTGTAAAATAGATAAAATTTAGATAAAAGCTCACTTCGATATGTGGTGCTATCCCTGTAAACGGAGTGACTTTTGTCATCATTTGGAATGGGGCTCGCAAGGTCTGTAACAAAAATGTAACGACATTGTTGCAGTATAAAATTTAGAAAAATCATTATTTGATACCTCGATAGGGTTTTCTTCTGATGCTCATTTCATTCGGTGTAAATCCATCGAGGAACTTCAGTAAATCGTAACACCATAATTTCGGTGTGTAGCAGTCTTTACTTTCCGATTTTTGATATCTGTATTTCTCCACACAGTACTGCGTACGAATGGTTCGAAGTTTTTGCTTTACATCCCTAGACGTTGTCCTTGGCCGGATTTTCTCCAACTCCTTGGCAATGAAAAGAAGTGTGTTTTGTCGTTTGTTTCTATCTGGGTAATAAATATTACTGTTGTCATACAGATGGGGGTACTGTTGGTAAAGTTCTAATAATACGGTCGTTTGGTCTCTGGTCCATTTAGCCATTACGGTCTTTTAAAATCGCAACAACGCAGGAATATTAATAAAAACAACTTGTGAGTTGAAAAAAATGAGTTGAAATCTGACAGATGCGTTTAGTTATCCAACAGCTGTTGTTTGCATCGTTATCGAAAATGTTATCGATTAGGTTATATCGAAATTGAACTATTGTTTTAGGATTTTCTCATAGATGGCGGCGTATTAGCTATAACTTTTAAAATTGGAGATGGACAGAACAACGGTTTTAGTGGATTTTGTTTTGACTAGACAATCAAAAGAATCTTAGGGTAATAGGCATACGGACTTTTACATAAAGGGTGATCAGATAAGAACGATAGGGAACATTTTTTTAATAAAACAACAATTGTGTGAGCCTTAAAATTGATTCTGGCTTTATTTTGAAGCTACGTTCATGCCATTATGTGTGGAATAGCACATCATACAAATGACCCCCCCGGCTTCGCTGGCAGTGCTTCAGTCGTTCGGTTCAACTTTTGATGACTCGGTCCAATATGTGCGGCGTTATTATGGCAATTGCGTGCTGAATGCTGGCGTCGAGCTCGTCCAAATTGGTTGGCTTGTTAGCGTAGACTATGGACTTGACGTAGCCCCGGAGAGAATAATCGAGTGGTCTCAAATCGCAAGATCACGACGACAATGATGAACGCTCGCCGTGAGATAGCCCAAGCGCCAAATTTTTCCTTCATGTAGAGCCGTCTTGTTGAATCCACAGCTCGGCTATATCGATGTTGTCGAGCTCTGACCACAGAAAGCCAGTTAACATTGCTCCATACCTGAGGCCATTGACAGTTACAGTGTCTCTTTCCCCATTTCGAAAGAAATACAGCCCGATGGTGCAGCCATACCATAAACCGCATCAAACAGTCAATCTTTGTGGATGCAAAATCCGGATCTCCGGCCAACATTTCCAGCGCCCAATTAGCAAATTCACAGCGTTGTCTATGGTCGTCCGGCTTCAATTTTCACGGCAGCACAATCTTATTCGGATGTAGACCCAAATCCAACCGTAAATTATGTTAAGTCGAGTTGACTCCCAATTCAGCTGATCGGCGCCGAATCAACATTTCTGGGTCGGCTTCGATACTGGCCGCTACGGCGACTATGTTTTCTTCATTTCGCACCAATCCCTATCTGGTTGGTAGCTTACGATCCAAAATAGTGTAAGGTAGGTGCGGGTAATAAGGCCTAGCTAAGGCAGATTTGAAATAAAACAAAAACAATTTATCCGAATAAGCAAATTTTATTGTTAAATAAAGTAGAATATAAAGTATTATTAAAAACAAATAAAATATGGCAATTTCTGCCGTAAACAGAACAGAAACATAATTCATTTTTTTAAAAATCCTTGTCAGTAGGCCTTACATATTATAATATAGTAGAGTAATAAGGCCTAAGACTTTGTAGTAATAAAAAAACTCGAAATATTACAAATAATTTCTTTTTTTAGCAGCCATTAGGACATTTAAAATTGTCTTTATAATTCGGTGACAAGCTATTTCTGGAATAGCCTGCGGATTCAATGGATACAAACCAGTTGCATTAAAGCCGCTTGTAATGTTATTGTGTGTCATGCATTTTGACCAGTCATTTGAAAGGGCAATATTAAACCGAGCCTTAGTGAGTTTCTTGTCTGGATTCTGTTCAATGGATAATAAAACTTCAGCATGCCAGTGGTGTTCAAAAGATCGATAGACGGCTTTGTCGAGTGAATCTGCAACCTCAACGATGGATAGGTGTAAGTGACAAGCTGCCCCATCAAATATTAAAAGGCGCTTTCCTGCACTTTTGTACCTGGCCAGGTACTTTAAAAATTCTTTGAAAAGTTCAATGGTCATATAACACTTGGAGATTTTTCTACCAATGATCCCGGTGGCAAGTTGTCATATAATTCTGGTTTCAATCATTTACCTTTAAATATGATCATTGGTGGTATGGCACTGCCAAGTGTATTAACACATCCCGCGATGGTGACACTTTCAGCGTGTTCCGAAGACTGAAAATGCAATCTTTTACCCCCTTCTTTGCCAAAACAGTCTGCTGGTGATGGCTTGTTAAACGGCAACCCCTCTCATCCATATTATAAATCCTTTCTGGCTTACTTTTCAAATCTATTTTATCATAGACTTCATCCAGTCTTTTGAAGTGGTTATCAACAATGAATTTATTTAGCTTCTGTGCCCTGCCTGGGTTCATAAACTGAGCTTTTCTATTCGATATTTCCAGGTGTCTTCTCATAAAAGCTGTAAACCAGTCTTTACCAGCTACTTTAGCATGTTGATTGAAGCTACGAGGGGCGTATCGGGGTGAAGCTGTGGTTGTATATATAAATTGACTTATTTGTCAAGTAATACTATTATTTTAGTGCATTCATGTAAAATTTCATATAAATGTGATTATTAATTCGCGTTTTATCTCTAGTTAAACAGAATCATAATGGCAACAGCATCGCGCTGTAATTAAATTTTTCACTAAGCAAGGAAAAAGTAAAAAAACTATTCATGAAGAGATGGTGGCTGTTTACCAGGGTTCCGCACCTTCATTATCAACTGTGCAAAAGTGGTCAAGTGAGTTCAAGAGAGGCAGAGAGAGCATTGAAGACGACCCCCGTTCCGGCGCCCCGGCTACTGCTTGTACGGGAGAAAGCATCAAAGAAGTCGAAAAACTTGTTCTTGAGGATGCCCGAATAAAGGTGAAAATGATGGCAGAGATCACCAAGCTTTCAATTGGTACCATTCACACCATTCTTCATGACCATCTTAACCTTTCAAAGGTCAGTGCAAGGTGGGTGCCACGAATGCTCACAGCGCCTCAGAAAAAAGTGAGAATCGCATGCTGTAGAGAGCTTTTGGAGATGTGTAGTGAGAACGCGGACGGTGTTATGGATCGAATTGTTACTGGGGACGAAACATGGGTCCACCACTATGATCCTGAAAGCAAACAAGAGTCCATGCAGTGGCATAAAAAAGGAACAGACCCCCCGAAGAAGTTCAAAGTCAATCCGTCTGCCGGGAAGCTCATGGCCACAGTTTTTTGGGACTCAAAGGGAATCTTGCTCATTGAGTACAAAAAAAAAGGTGAAACCATCAACGCCACATCCTACGCTTCCACTTTGCATAATTTTCGGGAGGAAATTAAAAAGAAAAGACGGGGTAAACTCGCAGCGGGTGTGTTGCTTCTACATGACAACGCTCCTGTTCACACGGCGCGAGTTTCCAAGGCTGCTGCGCGAGATTGTGGTTTCGAAGAAATCCAACACCCACCCTATAGTCCAGACCTTGCCCCTAGTGATTATTTCCTGTTTCCGGATTTGAAAAAATGTCTTCGTGGAAAAAGATTTTCGGATGATGAAGTACGGCAATAAATGGGTATTTTGCAGAGAGGGTTTTTTGAGGGTTTAAAAAAGCTTATCTCAAGATGTAACAAATGCATTGATGTTAGGGGAGATTATATTGAAAAATAAAAACAATTTAAATTGAATTTGCATTTTCCTTCATATCGATACTGAGAATATATTGAACGCCCCTCGTATGTTTGATGTTATTAAGCTCGCAATATTTATAAACCAAGCGTTTGACAATCCGTGGTGTTATAGGCATTCCTACTTCAGCGAATCTCATAATTCTGTTTACAAGATTAGTTTCCTGGTCGTCACTGAGTAAGGACTGAAACGAATAAAATTTGGAAAAAGAGTAAAAAAAAAAAATATTTTCATAATCCATGTAAATTTATTTATTTTTGCTTTAAAACTCTGTTTTTATTAAATTCATTCACAATTACAAAAAATAAAAAAATTATTTGGGTTCCCATTCTTTTGTCAACTTCTTTCGAATGTCCTTCACAAGGTTGGCGACAGTTACATCCGTGATCTTTTTGGACGCTCTTTTCCATTTAGCACTAAAATCTTTTACGTCCTTTGCACACTGCTCACTTTTCCTCAATTTAGCTTTGACCAAAGCCCAATACCTTTCAATGGGACGGCACTGTGGAACATTGGGTGGATTCATGTCTTTTGGGACAAAGTCGACATTTTTAGCAATAAGAAAGCTCAACGTCGCATGAGCATAGGGGGCTGAAGCTAAATCTGGCCAAAATAATGTTGAGAACTCGTGTTTGCTTAAGAAAGGAATCAACCGTTTTATTAGGCACTCGTTAATGTACACTTCTCCGTTAATTGTTCCCGTTGTAATAAACGATGAGCTTCTGTGTCCACATTGGTATGGTCTGCCAAACGAGATATTTTGACTCGAATTTTTCCATCCTAATCGATGTTGGTGATTGCGGAAGAATCTCAGCTTCGAACGAGTTGTAAAACTGCGCACCTGGAAGAGTAGTAAAGTCGGCTTTGACATAAGTTTCGTCATCCAAAACCAAGCACGCTTTCGTGTTGCCGATCAACTCCTATAACTTTCGGGCTAGTGTTTTTATGACTTTTTTTTGCTTTTGGTATTTTTTGTTTTTTTTTCGTGTTTTTAGACCGTTACGGTTTTTAGATCTTTGTAAGATTGTTTGGTTGATATTGCATTTCCGAGCAACATCTCTGGATGACATAGTGCGGTTTTTTACGATAGTACCCACTATTTTCCTATCCAAATTTGTATCATGTGCTCCACTTTTAGCTCCACTTTTCTGTTTTCGCTTAACTGTCAACGTCTCCAAATATCGTTTAATAACAAAATCCACTGTACTGTAAGTTTAAATTTTTTGCGATTAAATGGTTTCGACGCGAAGTATTTTCGAGCCATTTGTCGATGATCTTTTTACGGCGTTCCTCTTGACTCATATTTTATAAATATTTTAAACCGCACCGAACCGATTTCTAATGGTTCTTCTGGGAACTCTCTCAGCAGCTTTATATGTGCTAAGCGTTCCTCTTTCCACTGTTCGGATAGCCAACACTAAATCATTTTCAGACCACAGTGCTCGTTTTGGAGGCATCGTTGTTTTAGTTACTAAAAAACAAAATTAATCAATCAAGCAAACACTTGTAATTACTGGTTTTGAAAAACATATGAAATAAACTGTAAAACGGACAAATGTTCATACAAAAAATAAAAAAGGGTAATAAGGCCTATGGTGAAATTTGGTAAGCCTTATTAACCACCGACACCATTTGTAAATAAAACCAAATAAATCATTATTCAGCCTATGATACATTTTTAAAACATAAAAGGTAATAGAAGCAGGGAACAATAGAACACTACAGCGCAAATTTATATATGCATATAAGTGTAATATTACAAAAAAAAACTTACACTTTTTTAGGATGGTTTTTTATTCTAGCTAGAGAACTGCCTCTCACAATGGATTACACAACATTGATGAAAGCGAGCGAGCGAGCAGGTAGCAACAAGTTTCAAACCTCATTTATGAGTGTTAGTTACATAGAAGTGTGTTCTCGCACCTACCTTACTCACGCTCAAACTTTTCCACGGTGTGACTAATAGCCTGCACGCTGAAGCCATGATGATGGCCGACCTCACGACGAAATTCACGTTAGGTATTTCCAACTGAGCCGGAATTTCGACAATATTTTTTAATAATTTCCGCACGTTCGGCAAGCGTAGGGGGATGCATGATGAAATGGCAAACCTTACTGAATATTTTGACAGCTGGATGTCATTGGCAACTTTGACACCTACTGGAACGTAACAATTGGAAAAACTATCATTGCTATCTGGTGACCCGTAAGTTCACTTTGTTTTGACAAGAGAAGCAAAAGGATGTTAGGGTGATAGGCATAGGTACTTCTACTTAAGCTTTGGGTGAATAGAGTTTTCAACTTCAAGACCCCAATTAGATTGTTCTAATGCCTTTCAGACGTATTGTATCGTACATACATACAGCATAAGCGTAAAGGCATTATTATAATTGGGGCGCACTTAAGTTATTTCGGGTACTCTTAAAATGTTAGCACAGAGCGGACGGAGGAAAATTAAGGTTGAAAGAAAAAGAGATAGGTACCGATGTAAGTTGGTTTTGAATATTTGCAGGCTAAAATGACTAGAGAATAAAGAGTCTGGTAGAATATTCCATAAGCTAGTTATACGGTTTGGAAAGAATCACAATATTTCTGAAAGTGAGGGTAAACCTATGAGTATTCGTAGTAAGACGGGTGTTTCCAGGCGGAATGCCATTCGAATTTTCCTTGGTGCGCTGGTGGTAAAAACAGCGGTTGAGCTTAAACTTAATAGAAAAATTGGATGATAACTTACAAATATATAAATAACAGAAGTAGGAATAGGAAGGAGAATAGATGGGACAACAAAGAGTCGTATATACAGAAATAAAAGTGATAATAGCAATTTTAGGTTGAGACAAAGTAAGATATAATTGCTTTTGCGAATTGGTTTTAGTTAGCAATAGCTTGAATTCGAAGTAATATAGAATTCCAAAGTTGAATCGAGTAGACAAACAACAGACGGGATGCGTTTAGGTAACAAAAGTTTGGTATGATAGTGTTCGTGTCAGTCTAAAATACAAGTGTCGTGGCTTTTGGCGATGATGTAAACAAGCAAGAGACCAATCAAATAAACTCCTACAGAATGCCGAGATATGATCTAAACTACGTAGAGCATGGATATAATCCTAAGTTGAGACAATGAGTCTAGGCTGCAGTAGACATTTCCAGCGTAGGTAATAAGCGGTATAATAAGCATTTTGTCAAGCTTCTGTCTTGTGCCGGCAGGGATGAAGGCCGCGAGCGGATAACCAAAACTTACAAAGGCTTTCGTAGGCACGACGAATAACAAAATTAGTATGAGAAAGCCGAGGTAGTTTGTGATCAGTTACAAATACTAAACTAGTAACAGATTTAACAATATTTAATTCGACGTCAGGGAGCCAATTGTCACGCAATGACTGACATACTAGATGGAGTGAAAAGTGACATCCTTGACCGCCAGAATGCGCTGCCGCTGCAAAAAAGGTTATGGTGCCTTGAAGTCCGTTCATATTTAGGTAGACATGCCAAACTTCAGTGCGATACTGTATTTAGTTTTGTTTTGACAGCTGATTGTTTTTGACGTCTTTGGCATCATGTTGAGTATGGACAAAAACGATTTCCGTTCTCTCATAAAACAATATTTTTTGAGAGGCAAAACGGTGAAGGAAACGAAAGAAAAGTTGGGGCTAATGCTCCGTCAGATTACACCGTCAAATATTGGTTTCGAGAGTTTCGTGGTGGCCGCACCTCCACTACCGATCAAGTCCGCAGTGGCAGGCCCTCCGATGCGGTTACAGAGGACAATGTCAAAAAAATACATGAAATGGTGTTGGCTGACTGGAAAGTGAAGGTGCGCGAGCTAGCAGATACCACAAAAATTAGTACTGAGCGCACACGCCATATTTTGGGCAATATTCTGCATATGAAAAAGTTATCCTGCCGCTGGATGCCGCGTATGACCAAAAACACGAACCCGAGAGCACTTCGAAAGAGAGTTTGGACTTGCGGATGCGGAATCGGGCGGACTTTTGGCGTCGATTGGTAACTGGATTTGGATCCCTCAGACTATTATCTCTTCCCAAACCTCAAAAGATGGCTCATTAGTGAAAAATTCAGCTCACGCGAGGAAATCATCGACGCCACAGAGGAGATTTTGTAGACATTCCGGAAAATTACTTTTCGGACGGGATCAAAAAGTTGGAAAATCGCTGGAATAAGTGTATCAAACTAAAAGAGGACTATATTGAATAACATAAAAAAACATTTAAAAAAAAATTTTTTTTAATTCCCAATCTGGTCACTTTTCACTCTATCTAGTATAACATGAGTGCCGTGTCCACCACCGCCGAGTGCACATGCCAACCAGTGCTCTCGTGAAACTTTCTGAACTCTTAGTCTTAAAAACAAAAAAAAAACACCCGCGCGCGCGCGTAAAAAAAAAAACAAGTAGTGCAGAGAAGAACGGACAAAAATATTACACAGTGATGGTATCCCAACACTCCTGGTCGTAAGTACTGTTTGTCATACGGCACGGGCAGTGGCTGAGTGTTGACAATAACTGATGGATAGCAGGTTGTTTGAGTGACAATTTTGTTGGTTCACTGTTTTCTATTGTTGTAAGGGCATAACACCTACAACAATTGGATTCGATAAACCAACGTCAGAATTTTCACTCCGCAGCCTTGCTTAGCATCGTCGGTGTTTGTGTTTTTTTTGTTTGTTTTTATTTTTTTATAATGACTCGGGAATTTAGGGTGGATATTGCGAACATACGCGGGCTAAAAAGTAATCACTTTTCTGCGTACGTCCACGTGTATAAATTCAGATCAGCTGGTTTGGCACTTAGTGAAAAACAAATAGATCCCCGCCCATACCTCTCAGATCACTCTGATCTGAAGCTACCTCGCTACGGTCTAGTGCCACTATTCATCGCAGTGATGTAGCTTACCAAATTCCACCACAATGTAGTCCCTGTTCCAATCCGGAATTCAACTTCATGTGGTTAAAATTCCATCTCCGTAAGCAAATTTTTCACTACTGCTTTATTTACAGAAGCCCCAAACTGGACAGCAATGGTCGAATACCGTTAACGAGTTTGACGCGCTGTTTGACTCTATTCAAAGAATTGTATCCCTGTATCCTCATACTGAAATTGTTATTACGGGCGATTTCAATATACACAATTCTGGGTGGCTTCGACATTCTGGACAGCCAACACCCAAAGGACGGTGCGTTGAGATGTCCGCTGCGGAAAACAACTTAACGCAGCTTATAAATGTGTCTATACGAATACCAGACGTTGATAGTCATACCGCCAACACTTGTTTTGGACTTGTTTTTAACTTCTCACCCCGACAAATATAAGATCAACCTGCTATCCCCTCTAGGCTGGTCGGACCACTGTGTCATGTCAGCTAATTTCTCGTACACCGACCACACAGTTAGTGAAAAGATTCCAAAAATAACCATACGGCAATACGAGAAAACCAACTGGAGTGGCCTTAACAGCTTCTTTAGGAATTTTAACTGGTCGTTATGTTTCCTCGATAACGACGTGGATGCAACTGCTGGTATGATCACAGACACCGTTCTCTTTGAAATGAGAAACTTTATCCCTCATCGGATGAAGAGTATCAAACCAAAAGAAAAGGCATGGTACGACTCGAGCTGTAAAGAGGCTGTCAAAGTTTTTTCGGTCCTTCAAGACCAACCCGACGGAGGAAAACCGAAAAAAGTTGAAACGAGCTAGGAATGACTGCAGCGTCTTTCTCAAGCGTGTGAAATTTCAATATGACCAAAAGTTGAGGCAAAAAATACTACAATGTGCCAAAGGTAGTAAAAGCTGTGGGTCATTTATCAAAAACATCAGAAATTCTGCCTCATCCTCCATCCCAACTCTCATTTACATTGGCATTCCAGCTGTCAGCTCTTTGAACAAGGCCAATCTGCTTGCTGCACACTGTGCGGCCAGCTCAACACTCCCGCATTGTGCTCTGTCTCCGCCTGCACTTGAGACCGTCGAATGTTCAATGGGACGAATTCACTTTCGCATTCGTGTAGTAGCAAGGCTACTCTAAGATAACAACATACATAAATCCGCTGGTCCAGATGGTATATCTCTCCTCCTTCTGAAGAGGTGTTCTTCCTCGCTGGTACAACCACTGCGTAAGCTCTTTCATCAATCCTACTCTTTAGCACTCTTTCCGAGCCGACGGAAAACAGCATTTGTCTAGGTCGTCTAAAAAAGGCGAATCTTCATCTCTCTACTCCTAAGGACCCATTGCACTTACGCCCCTTCTTCCCAAGGCTATGGAAACGCTGATAAACCGTCAGCTCATGAAATATCTCGAAACACGAAAACTTCCCAATGACCGGCAGCATGGCTTTCTGAGCAACAGGTGCACTCGTAAGTTGATGGCACGTCTCACCGAAAAGTGGAACTAAAGCGTACATTAATCTGGCGAAAGCAAGATAGTTGCGTTTGATATTTCTACGGCATTTGACACAGTTTGGCATCAGGCTCTTTTGTCGAAAATGGGTGCTTTTGATATCGATGACTCTCTTCTTTAATGGATTAGAAATTACCTTTCGGAACGTTCAATTCAAGTTGTTTTGGACGGTTTCAAGTCTGATATTCACAAAGTAAATGCTGGTGTTCCCCAGGGCTCAGTTCTGTCTCCGACACTCTTTTTAATTTTCATTAATGATCTCTTGACTACTACTTCTAATCCAATTTATTCCTTTGCTGATGATAGCACTCTCTGCTTCTTATATTCGTTCCCGGACTCACGCCCCTGCTCTTCGGCTGTAGAACGAGAACGGCAGCGTATGTTAAGCTCATTAAATTCCGATATCAACAGCATAACCAATTGGGGAACTATCAACAGAGTGGAATTTAATTCTTCCAAAACACAATGCTGTCTGCTGTCGTTAAAGCGAAATTTAATACTCAGCCATTATACTCGTACATGAATGGCACTTGCATCGTTGAAACCGATAAACTTTCCATTCTCGGTATGTGTATCAGTGACAACTTACGTTGGAATGACCGCATATTCGACTTCGCCAAAAATGCTACGAAATGTCTAGGTTTTCTCAAGCGATGTAAGAAATATTTTGCCCCCTCTGATCTGGCCTAAATATACATATAAGGCATTTATCTGCCCAAAATTGGAGTACAATGCTCACATCTGGTCAGGTGCGCCTAAAACACCGGATTCAAATCCGTGCGCTAAAACTCATAGCTGATACCAATAACACTCAGACAATGGACACCCTCGAACACTGACGAAATGTCTCTTGTCTCACTTTGTTTTATCACTATTTCCACCACCAGTGATCCATAGAAATCGCCAGTAGCATTCCGCCCTTTCAAAACTTTAACCGTAACACACGTCTCGCCATGAATGCTCATCAGTATACCCTCAAGCCCACTTTCGGACGTATTCTGAAATATCGTGATTCGTTCCTAAGCCGAGCAACTCGTTTGTGGAATGGCCTACCGAGCTCTCTATTTCCTAGTCATTGTAACATTCAGACATACAAAACCAACGTACATAGGTACCCTTCTTTCCTCCCTAAATTTCCGTCGCCCGCGCTGTGTGCAAACATTTTAAGGGTACTTTAACCCCTTGAGCGCGCGCTAGTTTATAAAAAATGTACAAGCAATATTTGTGGCTTACTTGGATCAAGTTATTTATGGGTCAGACTATATGGAATTGGACGTTGTCAACGTAAAGGTAAACTGAAGTATGTTTACATACAGAAGGAATGTCGTTTACAAATATGCAGAATAAAGTTTCGCACAATATTGACCCCTGTGGAACACTTTTTGAAACAAGCCTAAGAGTAAATATTTCATAGAGCTGTTTGTAATATCTCCTTGTAACCTGTTTGGCAGAAAACTGCGAATTAGGTTCGTCAGCCTAAAACTGAACCCAAAAAGATCCTGAAATTTCCAACAAAGTACGTCGTGGTTAACACTGCTAAAGGCCTTCGAGAAATCAAGCAGACAAAGTCAACAGGCACAACGAATCGTCACAAATCCCTTATCGAAATTCCATCTTATGTTATTGATAGTGCTAATCATGGCAGAAGAATAGCTGTGGTTAGCTCTGAAACCTGATTGGCGCGGATTGAGTAAATTGTTTGTTGACAGATGTTTCTGAATTTGCGATGAGACGAGAGAGATTAGCTTGCTTGGCGAGTGGCATGACTTTTGCTGTTTTACAACATTCGAGAAATATCGTGGTAATCAAACAGTGGTTAACGATATGAGGGAGACGATAAATGTTTATAAAACCTATAATTCATTTGATTTAATTGACAATACAGATAAAGTAACACCAATCTATGTAATTACATGCATTAAAATTTTCAAGAGTTAGCACAGAAGCACTGTAACTACCAAGCCAATTCTGAGGAGAAATTAAAACTATTCGTATTATTCGGTCTATAACTTAATTCGTGCGGTTTGCTAAGAGATGGCGTAACTTATATTATTCCATTGTTATTATTCCATTGGAACATGCGTTGGAAAGCTACTGTCATTGTACGTCATTTCAGTATATGTCATTCATTTGAAGCGTAAACAATAATAATTTTTTTTCACTCAAATATGTCAAACTTTGTGCCTGAAAAAGTGTTTTTGCGGGAAGTTCTTCTTCATGAAGAAAACTGCTGCCGAAAGTCATCGTATTTTGGTGGAAGTTTATGGTGAACATGCGCTGGCTGAGCGAACGTGCCAAAAGTGGTTTGCACGATTTAAAAGTGGTGATTTTGGCTTGGAAGACGATGAACGTCCTGGGCAGCCAAAAAAGTTTGAAGATGAAGAACTGGAAGCATTACTCTATGAAGATTGTTGCCAAACACAAGAAGAGCTCGCAGAATCTTTGGGTGTCACTCAAGCAGCCATTTCAAAACGTTTAAAAGCAGCTGGATATATTCAAAAGCAAGGAAATTGGGTTCCACATGAACTCAAGCCGAGAGACGTCGAAAGGCGGTTTTGCATGTCCGAAATGTTGCTGGAACGCCACAAAAGGAAGTCATTTTTGCATCGGATTGTTACTGGTGATGAAAAATGGATCCATTACGACAACCCCAAGTGCAAAAAATTATATGTGAAACCCGGCCAACCAGCCAAATCAACGGCAAAGCCGAATATCCATGGCGCGAAGGTAATGCTCTGTATTTGGTGGGATCAGACGGGTGTGCTGTATTATGAGCTGCTAAAACCGGGTGAAACCATCAATGGATAACGCTACCGAACACAATTAATCCTTTTGAAGAGGGAAGTGGCCGAAAAACGCCCGGAATATGCGACCAGACACTAGGCAATAATTTTCCATCATGACAACGCTCGGCTCCACGTTGCTATTCCGGTTAAGAACTATTTGGAAAACAGTGGATGGGAAGTCTTACCTCACCCGCCTTATAGCCCAGACCATGCCGCTTCTGACTACCATTTGTTCCGGTCGATGCAGAACGCCCTCACTTTAATACGGTTCACATTAGAGCAGAATATCAAAAATTGGCTTGATTCATTCTTGGCTGCCAAGCCGGCGCAGTTCTTTTGGGATGGGATCCACAAATTGCCAGAAAGATGGGAAAAAGTCATAGCTTCAGATGGGCAATACTTTGAATAATACTATTGTACATGTTTTCCTTAAATAAACGTTCAAATTTTGAAAAAATATTTATATACCCAATATAAGGCACTAATTTTTATTATTATTAAGTTCTTCCTTGTCTGCGTGACTGATTTCTCTCTGTTTGCCACAAGAAACACTGATCTTGCACAAATTACCACCTAACCGTACAGATATGTGTTAGGAGCATCTGAGCCGATGTGACCATTATTCTCCAATTTTATGTGAAGTATTTCTTACATAGCCTGAGGAAACCTAGACATTTCGCAGCGTTTTTGACGACATCGAATAGTGTTCAGCTGCTCCATCATTTCGTCCATCTTTTTTGACTATCATATGCAACGCCTGCTGAAAATATTCTGGAGAGTCCATGTAAATCTCCTCCTCTAGGTCTCCATTTAAATAAGTATAAAAGTTTCTACGAAATCTATTCCTTGGCGTTGCGAAAATCCACTGGCAACAACTCGAGCTTTCTTCTGATCCAGCGATCCATTAGGTTGCAACTTATTACGCAGAACAATTTTACAGGTCACAACATCTCTATTCGCTGGATGCGTGACCAAATCCCACGTAGTATTCTTGATAAGCCCTCGGATCTCATCTTTGATCGCCTCTAGCCATCCTTGTGCCTCTGTTCCAGACATCTCATTTTCGATTAATAGCTCTCCAATGTTCGCCATCTCCATCCACCGAATCGAAATGATCTTCGTCGTCTGTTTCCCCTTTCTTTCGCCTTTGTTGTCTTAATCCAGGCTCTGTTGTTCGGATTTTTTTGCTTTAGTGGTGCGCGATACAGACCTCTTTTGATATGCCCGTCGAGCCTCCTTGTTCTGCTCTTGGAACTTGGAGCTAACTTTTGAGACTCGATTATAATCCTGTAGTACAGGCCGTTCCTCGGACTCTTTATCTCCATCTAATCGTTACATCAGTATCTGAATTGAAGTTGATCCGTATTCGCTCTCAGATTCTTCACCAGGAATTGAAAAATATGTTTCTTGACGCTCCACGCCGATCAGCTCGTTTTTTTATAAACTTGACGTCTCTGGTAATAACCACATTTCATTTTTCAGGAACCCACACTAGATAACCCTTAAATGCTTCAGAGTATCCAACCATAATCCCTTCAGTTGAGCGCGCCTCGAATTTTCCCTTACCAGGAGCTTTATCCAATACAAATGCTCTTCCTCTAAACACCTTCAGATGACCCAGGTTCGGAAATCTTTTGTTCCAACATTCAAACTCTGTGTGTGGCCATCGAAACTGACGGTTGGACATCTAATTCTCATGTAATTTGACGCTGCTACAGTTGCTGCCCAAAACTCGTTTCCAATACCTGATTGAATGAGCATGCACCTTGCCATTTCGAGGAGAGTCCGGTTTTTGCGTTCCGCCACCCTATTTTGCTGTGGCGTGTGTGGAATTGAAAGTCGTTGTTTTATACCATTTCTTTTGAGGAACTCGTCAATCTCGTGGTTACGGAATTCTCGCCCATTATCCGATATCAAACATTTAATTTTGCGACCAGTCTGTGTCTCTACGCGAGCTTTGTATTCCTTGAAAGCGCTGAAAACGTCACACTTTTGTTTCAAAAAGAAAACTTCGCACCATCGGCTGCTATCATCAATGAAAGTGATAAAAAATCAACGATTCTGTCCTGGAAGGTCCCCAGACATCAGTGCGCACCAGATCCAAAAGTTTTGTACACCTCTTTGAGTTTTTGGGAAACGGCAATAAATTAATTTTTTCGCGAAGACAAATGTCTCATGATTCACGCCTTCCGTCCTCGATGATCTTTAGTCCAGTCACCAATTTTCTCCGAGACATGTCTAACATATCTCGTCCGTTTAAATGGCCAAGCTTGCGATGCCACAACTCAAAATTCGATGCCTTCTGACTGACCATGTACGCCTGTGGAGTACTTACCTGGACATAGTACAAATGTCCAATTCGATTCGCAATCACCTTGATTTTGCCATCATTTCCGCGAACAATCGCTCTCTCCTTGTTCAACGTGATGGTATTTCCGTGGTCCGTTATCCTCGCAACAGAAAGAAGACTGGTCCTCAAGTTTTTTTCTAACAATGTATTTTGGAGTTATGCTGACCTTTCAATCTTCCCGTCTGTAGTGACAATCGCAGCTGTTCCTTTTGCCTCGACCGTCGCACAAGCGTCGTTTGCCAGCAGCAGCTTCCCTTGCACCATCGAAGATGACGATGAAAACAAACGTTAGTCATTGCACATGTGTGACGTGCAACCACTGTCCAAGCACCATCGTCCTCTGTCGCCAGACTACAGAATGCCCAAAGCCTGATCTTAAACTTCGGCTGTAAAGTACTTTCTGCTTTTCCTGACGATTCACACTTTGAGTAGCTCCGTGGTTTCTTATTTTCCAGAAATTCAAACGCCTTGTGGCCCACTTGATGACATCTGTAGCACTTATACCTGAACGTTTTGTCGCCTTCACTTGTATACTATGGTAATGTTGAGCACTTCGTTCAAACTTTGGCCTGTTCGGGCGTGTGCGTCTATGAACGTACATCGCTTTTGTTCACCTTCCGCCTTGCGTTGGTTTTGTGCATCATTCTTCTCAAGGATTTTCTCCTTCAGGACTTCAGGTTTCGGTAAATTGTCATGGGATTCCATAGCACATCGGAGAACAACTCGAAGCTAGGTGGAAGTCCGTTCAGCAGAAGTATCGACAACAATTCTTCGTGTATATCAACACCCATACACTTCAATTGTGAAACTGCGTCGATGAACTCCATTAGATTTCTCCGCATATCGTCACCTTCCTCCATTTTGTAGGTTGCCACACGCTTTAGAAGTGTCGCATTCTTGACTGGTCCCGTGGAGGCGAATTCTGACTTCAATCGCTCCCAGACACTCTTGGGCGGGCCCAAACCTTTCACCAGCCGCAACAGATTCGGGTCGATACCTATTATCAAATCTGAATTTGCCTTTGCGTCGTCGTCCGGCCATTTCCCCAGATCGTTTTTGGAATTCTCGTCCCCATCCTTCAATTCGGGTCTCTGTGCTGTTCCGTTGACGTGCTTCCATATCCCACATTTAGTCATTACCGCCTCAATTTGCATTGCCCATGTTTCGTCATTTTCGCTTGTAAGCGGTTTGATAGCGTTCATGACTCATGTTCATCGACATCTTGCACTTAGATTTTCAGCGGTAATCAAATTTGTTCAGTTATTTATTTTGGTTTTTAAAACTTTCACTATTTATTGTGATTTGGGTCTGGGTCTATGACCTGTTGAACTTTATAGCTTTATTTTTTAAAAGTAGGTTTAAAGTCTTTACAAAAGAACCAGTGTGAGAGCCAGAGAAAAACGAATGAACGAAAATTTGGAGAAGAAAATTACTCGAAACGCTAAACTTCAAAAGTGATATTAAAAGCATTGCCATACAAAACAAGATATGATTAAAGATGAATGAATATGAAGAATGCTGCCAGAGCGCTGTTGAATTATTGATCGCACAATAAGTTTTCGTTTTTCGAGATATTTCATGAGCTGACGGTTTCCATGATATTTGAAAGAAAGGACATAATTTACGATAGGTGTATAGCAGAAGACAGAAGAAGATTTGCTTTTTTTATGGAAGGGCTGGACAAATGCTACTCGGAAAGGGTCTTAAAGGGTAGAATGGACGAAAAAGCTTCTGCGGTGGTTTTGCCAACGAGGAAGAACACGTCTTCAGAAGAAGGGGAGTTATACCATCCAGACCAGCCGATTTCCGTGTTTTAAGATCTTTAAGTAATTTTGCCACTATACGAGTCCTAGCGTTGAATGCAAATTCACTAATGAGGATCCAACGAAGAGGCGCACTGCTTAAGTTGTTCACATACCAAGACCCTGGTGTTCTAACCAAAAAACACAAAAGATACTATATACAATACATAGTAAGAAGTAACTGACTTAAGGAGGAGGTGTTGCGATCTTTATAAAAAAAGGCTTGCGATTTAAATTAGTGTATAACCTTGCAATGCATGGGCTGTCTTCTATGTTTCAGAATGTCTACCACTTAAACAGGGAAATGTATTATGCTTCAATATCATTTACAAATCATCTAAATTTTTTGTCCGAATTCGTAGTCAGTTACAACTACGTAACATGCGTTAACCCCTATTTCCTTCCATTACAATCGTCCCGATAAGCAATTCATCGTGGAGGGAATTTTACTGGTACAGAAGTGGCGTAGCTTCACCTTGCGGGGCCCATATGGAAAAAATTTTTCGGGGCCCCCTAACCCAACTCAAAAGATATTGGCATATACATATGCTGTATAAGTATTATCAAAATGCGTCGTATATCAGGGAAAAGTGATAAGAAGTTGGAAAATGTTTTTAGGACATTTTCGAAAATAAAATATAAAAATAAATATGTACATAGCGCTACAGTCCGATGTGGGCTAGGGACTTCTCGCACTCATTTGTTTTGCTCACGTTTCAATTTTTACACTCCTGAGAGGGGCTTACTGCTTTTTGTCGAACCCGGACGGCTCTACTGAGAAGCTCTCTCATAATCAGAATTACTGCCAGCTGACAGCCCGTTAGCTTAGCTATCAGGCCACCGCTATTAAATACAATATACTTACGATTACTGGCCCGAATAAGCAATAGAAAAAGAGAAAAGTATTATATCAAATTTTGCAAACACTTAAAATACAACTAATTAAAAGGAGACATATAATGTATGTAAAAGTTTTTTTATTTCATTTTTATTTCTGAAATAACGATCGCAAAGAAAAATATCAAAATATCTTTAGCTAACGTTTTAATCGCTTCATGAAGATCATTTCGCAAACTAATTGCAATTTCGTTTTCTATAGATAAAATTAAACTCCCCAATCTACTTCGTAGATAGTTTTTAATTATTTTAAGTTTCAAAAATGAACGTTCAGCTGAAGCAACAGTCACAGGAATTGTAAAAAATAACATCAAGGCAGAGCAAACATCTGGAAAACTCGCTGACAAAGCAGAATGTTCTATTAACAACAAAGATGCGAGTTGTTGTTTATGTATTTTGTCACTGATGTCTTCATCATAATATTCGAGGAGCTTTTTACAGTTTTGGCACAAATCTACATCTGACACCGCTAGATGCTGCTGATGTTGAATAACTTGGAATGTGTCAATAATATTTGTCAAACTATTAAATCTAATCTTGACTTGTTGACAAATAACATCAAGACATTTGTATAGTAGAAGATATTAATTCTAAATCTTGACTCTTAACTGATGGTTATTCTCTTCTCTTGGAATAGTTCATGAAAATGTTTTTTGACTTTTGGTATTCGTTTGCTATAGAATTGAGTTTTTGTCCCCAAGAGTCATATAAATCAATCGATACATTTTTTTTGCTTCTTCAAACGGGTTTCGAAAGATTCGTAATGTTTGTTTGGATTGTATTAACATTGAATTTGCTTGAGAAAGATCTATGTCAGATTTTTGGAGAAATTTTGAAACGGCATTAGCTGATGTTAAAGTTTTCGAGTGTAAAACCATTTGAAAGACGAAATCAAAAGTTTCCATTTTCTGGCGCAGAGCTTCCGCTTCATTTCGCTCAGAAATACATTTGCTTATCAGTATGATTTTCGAGAGAGCGCCAAAGAATATCTTTATATTTGAATCTTACAGCCTACAAAGAATTTTCCCTTGAAGACCACCGGGTCGGACAAAGGCGTTTATGTGATATTTTTCTAGTATCGCGTCCTACACAAATTTCAGATAACAACTCCTACCGCTTTATGCTGTTTGAAGAAAAAACATAGAAGCGTTGAATTAAATCAAAAAAAATCCGAACTTCTGGAACAGATTCCACAGCATCATTGAGTACAAGGTTTAATCAATGGGCCGCACAGTGAACATGAAAAGCATTTTTCTGGATGACGTTGTAAATTGCACTCATTACAGCCGCATCATCGTAACCTTGCTCTCGACATTTTGTGATATCAATGGCTTTCTTTTCGATACCTTCATTGATTTTAAGTTCTAAACCAATCGCCAAATGAACTTTTCAAACCCCAAAAAAGACTCAGTTATTTCTAAATCAACTGCCCTGCAATTTTCATCTTTTTCAATCTGAACGTATCGAAAAACTTGACTCATCTGATCTATTTTACTTAAATCCTGAGTAGTATGAATGATATGGGCGAAAAAGGGGGCTTTCTTAATATTGGCGACTGTTTTTGATAAAATATTGATGAGTTTATTTTGTATCTCAGGGCTTAAACAATGAACAGTATGTTCACGATTTGAGATAAGATTTTTCAATATCGGATCATAATTCTCTCCAAAACTTGACACCAAAACGATTTTTCCCTCAAAATCTGTTTCTCAATAACCTTATCTAGAGTCTCATTTTTACGCCATAATTCAAGCTTTATACAAACATTAACATGTACGATACTTTTTTCATGAATATTGGCTTTTTCGCCCAACTTTCCCCAATTACGTACTACGTCAATCCAAGCCGACTTGAAACTAGTACCTGTACTTTGCGCGAACATCCAACAAGCTTCACAGTAAGCACAATTTTGTATTTCGGAATAGCAAAGCCAAGTGCGAGGAATTTTGAACCCAGCTTTGTTAGTGGAGACGTAGTAATACTCTGAAAAACAAGTATTAGTTATTGGATTCCGAGGCAAAGGGCCTGAATGTCTGCACGGGCCAACTGACATTATGAATATCTTTTCCTCTGTGGATAAAATTCTCTTAAAATGTCCTTTGTCAGAGGGATTTTTCTTTTTCTGCAAATCAATCAGTCCTTAAAGAATTTTATTAAATCTTAACGCTAATTGAAATAAATTATTTTTCATTCAGACTTACTACTTTCATTCTTGTTTGCTTTAATTAGAAGCATGGCTTCGTCTTTATCATCCAACTTTTCCATAATGCCACACATTTCACTATCGAAGTTTTCTGCTAAATCTGCTTTAAGGAGCGTTTCATTCGTATTATTGGAAGTCGATGGAATCCCGAAGTATTTGGTTATGGATTTTATTTTTTTAGCAGACGTGGCGGTTTAAATTTTTTTTTTCTTTTTTGAGCACGTTTTATTGAACGCATTTTTTAAAGCTAATTGAAAAACGGTAGGTAGGTACATACAAATCGAAAATTTGTTTGGAGCAGGGAATAAGAATCGATGAGTCATAAAAAAAAAATGAACTTGCCTTGCTATTAGAACTTGTCTAGAACCGAATATGTATGTACGTATGTACGATAATTGTTGTGCAGGCCAACACAGAAAAATACAGCAGCTCGTAATTAATGAATCCAACATACTATGTACCAACAAAAACAAAAACACCATAATTAAAGAAACACGATACATATCAAAATGCCAAATTTACAAATCTCACCACACACTGCACATGAAATGAAATAATAGCCTAAGTTTCAAATATCAATTTCGGACAAACTAAATAATTAGAGTCCGTTGTACATCCGCTCCCAGGATCAATAGAATAATTGAAGTTCACTTCGAGGTGATACACGTTGAAATGAAATTGTCTTTTGTTAAATCAAACTTTAGTTTTTTTTATTTAAATAAGGTATAGAAACTCGCGCATATCTCCAGCAAACAAACAATATCCAGCCACACATCAGAGCAACCCTATGGCCTATTGGAGGAAAAATATCCTTCGTAGCGACTGGAACAAAGAAAAATCGCTTCACACGGCGCAAAGAAAGAATGCACAAAGAGAAGGAGCGGATATCATTCGATTATCCTTCCGTGGTCCATAATGCACGTCGGACTGTCGGACAACAGGACCTGCGACCGAGATCCTTGAAACGAAGTGCCATGCCACGTTGTGCGCAAACATGCTGTAACAAGAATCAACCCTTCACTTGAATTTTGAATTAATTTTAAAAGAGGATTGATTTATTGTCGATTTGGGAATTAAACTACTCTCGAGTTTAGGGCCTCTTGAACTTGGAGGCCCCGGTGATGGCCACCTGTAACGTCCCCGGTAGCTACGCCACTAGCTGTACCCGAGTCAGAATGTCAAGATCACATTCAATCAGTTCCGGTTGTATCTCTCGCAACATATTTTGCGAAAAGACTTGGCTATACATCCGTACAAAATCATATTGACCAGGAGCTAAAGCTTCAGCTAATTAGGCTCTATTAGAGATGGAAGAAGACCCGGGTTTTCACCGAAAACTCATTCTCAGTAATGGGACACATTTTTGGTCCAATGCCAAAATGGTATCAGTTGTTCAAGCAAACAGATAATGGTGTTCCAACAGTAGCCAAATCGCAAGATACACTGATTCCGGTAAATCTTCTGTCGATAAGTCACCTTCCGGATGTCAACATTAAGGCGGGTCGTACTTCTCACTTCCTGCGATTAAACTGGAATCCGATATCCAATGGACCAAAAACAAAAGACAATGCACTGGTCGGTTTCAGCGTGAGTCAAGACAGCGTGTGATTCGTCAAGCAGAACAGGCTGAGGATACAAAAGTTAAACCGCTGCTGTATATTTTTTTCCAATATGCTGATCATGAAGTAGTTGCCCGATTTCTGCTGGAATATTTGACTACTGGAAGACTGCTTGCCGAAATGTAGTCAGATACCTTAGAAACTCTAGTCTTATGAGGATTTACAGAAAAATAGTGGTCCTCTGGACTGTAAGACATATTGAATCTTTAGAGACGTGTTATCAGGAACAGCACCCAGACCAGCTTTCAGCTTAATTGAGTGAAGATTAAGTATAACAGCCCTTCTTTCTGTGGCTGCATTGTTGTGGCAGGAAGATATAAGAGTCAAAGATGTTAAAGAGGTGAAAGGTCGAACTGAGCGCCAAAGACGTCCAAACTAGACGTTAAATACTCAAAACGATTTTACTGCACGTGGTACTCGCAATAACGACAATCCACCCGTGGTCTTTTCGACTACGGCTGGGGCACGGATTCTGGAGGCCTGAAATACCATAGGCGTTGACGCTAGAGTTGCTAGATCACTTGATCTGATTATTACTGCAGCTCTTTCTGCCCACGCTCGGTAGATTGGACTGAAACAATGTAGATAGGAGAGGTTCTGTCTGCTAAGTTTAAACCCTATCAGAATAGATACGTGGCTTGCCAGAGTGCTGTTTTTGACTACTTGTCTCAGAAAACCGAAAAGTTCGAGCTGGTTCCGGAAGAGCCACACTCTGAAAGACTACCATCTAATGGCAGTTGAAGAGGAGAAGAAAACGTGAGGCAAAATTCAGAATGACAAACAACTCTGGTAGTGGCTTTCTCCTGGCACATTACCCCGGTGACACCGGTGCGGCAACCAGCAAAAGTTGCAGTTCTGATAGATGGAACCTGGATGCCGCCGGGAAACCCCTAATTGCCAAGGGAACAGGAACAGCGCACTTATAAGTATTCATCCATCACCTCTCTAACATTTCGAATTGGGAAAGCTGGCAATGACAACAGTGTGAACGACGAGGAATGCATACACTGTGGAAGCTAGGTAAAGCAGTAATGTTTACCTTCTAGCTGAGGGCTGTGATATAGAAAACGGAAAAAGAATATTAGAAGCTAATTCGGATTTCGAAAAGATTTATGCAGCGCGATTTAAGTCCTCAAAAGGGGGAGATCAGCCAGACTGGAATCACTCTGAATCGAAGGGGAAATCCTACGTCTCAGGCGTAAGACTCACTTCCCAAGTAGTCTATCAGAACCAGCTTACAACCAGCTCCTATTAACGAAGCATCTTGCTCATTGAGTGGTGGTGACCAAGACCAAGCGTACCGATTATCTTCTGACTCTGGTCTTATGGAACTGCAGACTGATGCAATAATACCAGAACTCCTGTTATCGAAGATAACAGTATGAATTCTATTCGAATCGTTTCGACCAGAATCTGACTCGGGAAAGGAATGTAGTCGGGTCTTCACGGACGGCCTCAAAACTAATTCAGGATGCGGAACTGGTGTCTTTCTGTAGGGACGACAACGCTAGATTTCACTCCTAGTTAGGAAAACATGGTTACATGGTTCTATCTTCCAAGTGGATATATAAATACGTATTCCTGGGTAATGAACTATTGTATATCGTGAAGAACCTGTGGGTGAAGCATTTGTATCGGGTGGGCCATTTAAGCCTTCCGCATCTGGCAACCCTAAAACTTTGAAATCTGTTTTCAGATCGGCTTATGACAGCCCGAGTTCGAAGCGTCAGTTCAAGCGAATTTGTGCCATATAACGTAACACGTCACCACAACGCGCTGTAATCATGCAGCTTTTCAATCAAAAAATGCTCTGAATTCTAAGCGCCTTCAGCCCACATCATCAGGCGTTGTATACCAAAAATTGATCACCGCCGGCAATCTTGGTAATGCCAGTCATCAAGGCCGACGTCGTCCGGGCAAGATCGAGTCGTTACCGTTCAATTGGAGATGACTCGCAGGTCTCTCCGACGAATAATTCGTTATATCCTTATAAAAATCAATTAACGCAATGATTTTTATCGATCGAAAAGCCATGTTGCTTGGATTATGCGAAATTTGTGGTGAACATGGCATCGTCAATTGAACATGATATTATCACGAGCGATGAAGCTAATTTGGGAATATTCTTCTTCGAAGACGACACTGCAGCAGTAATCGTCAATGGAGAGCGTTATTGGGCCCTGATAACGTATTTTTTTATGTTAATTCTAATTGATAAATTTACGGTCAACTTCGGTTCTAACAGGACGGTGCAACAGCTCATACAGCCCGCGCTACGATCGCTTTATTGCGTGCTTTGTTTCTTGGATGATCAAGACTTGGGTAAAAAGCTGTGGTCTCAATGCCAACCCTTCCAAAACGGAACTGGCACTTTTTACCAGAAAGTACAAGATACCGCAATTCAGACGCCCAAAGCTTAGCGGAGTGGAAGTGTTCCTCGATTCTCGACAAAAAAGCTGAATTGGAATCTTAACGTAGCGGAAAGAATAAAAAAAGGCATATAATGCCCTTTTTATCTGCAACAAAGAAGGGAACGATTTACGGAAAATTAGTGGCTGTTCAAAGAATGGCTTCCATAGCCATAACAGGTACGTTCCGTACCTACGGCAGCATTGGGCACCTTTCTGCACCTAACACCGTTTGATTCACAGATCAAAAAACCTGCTGACAACCTGATAGAACTTACTAATTTGGGTTGCTTCGAGAGGAATAGTTTCGAACACGGCACAGTCCTAGTGGAACTGCTGCCAGCAATCCAATTCCAACGGATAAAATTCCTTCCTTGTTCGACTTCGACATTCCGTATAATATAACATCCGGAGAGGGAGGACTGGCAACAAAATGCAATGATCAGGTCAAATGAAATAGTAATTTTCACAGATGGCTCGAAAACAGAGGAAGGAACTGGTTCTGGTATCTTCTCAGAAGACCCAGAACTAAGAGTGTCTATAAGACTACCGGACGCAAGCAATGTCTTCCAAATAAAGGTTCGGGCTGTCCTCAGGGCGGTATCCGAAAGAGATATCGCTATCTACATCGATAGCCAGGCCGCACTCAAAGCAATGGAATCGACCACCATCCACTCTGATACTGTCAGGGGCTGTCGCACATTGCTCAAGGCACTATGCACTTAGAACCAGGTAAGACTATGCTGAATGCCAGAACACTGCGGTATTAAAGGAAATGAACAAGCTGATGAGCTTGCAAGAAAAGGAGGTCTATTCGACAATAGTGAGGTTGTCAACATCAAATCACCCCTCTGCATAGTGAGGGGCACTATCGAGGGAAAAATCACAAAGACTGCCAACCTAAGGTGGTCAAGTCTTGAAGGACATAGGGTATCCAAGGCTCTCTGGTCGCTTTTCGACGGCACAAGATCAAGGAAGTTAATCAAATTAGGACAAATAGGAATCCTGATAGGACACTGTCTCCTGCGGAAACACGCAAAGAGACTCAAATTGTCAAACAGGGACATCTGCAGATTCTGCGGTGATCTTTAAGCTGTTAAGAACATAATACATATACTGTGTGAATGCGAGGCAATATCGCGTAGTTGAATTAAATTTTTAGGGAAATACTTTTTCGAAAACCTGGAGTAAGTAGACGGCACGAGCTTCAAATTTCTTCTTGGTTTTTGTAACGAAATTGGATGTTTCACCAGGGAGAATATATGTAAATTCAGCTGGTTCCACAGGGATCGTTTTGGTGCCTGGTGTCTGTCTGATGGCATATCCATTATATCCCTGTTTAAATTAACCTAACCTAACCTTGTTCCCTGGACGCCTAATTTCGAAAAATGGTGATTTCAACTGGCCTTCGTAACTTAACGTCTCTAGACTGGATTTTTTTTTCAGAGTTTATGTTAACAAAACATGGACTCTAGAAGCCTTTAAAAGCAATATACGACAGAAAATGGCCACTATTCAGCCCAAAACACTTCGAAAGTGATGGGAAATACTGAAAAATTAGCTCATTGCGCCCTTTGCTCTGGCGACAACCGTTTACACGATATCATATTCAAAAAGTGATCATAACAAATTTGCAAGGTTCAAGATAAACGAAAGAATGACTTCACAGCAAATAATTTGGGTTTAAACGGCCCACCCTGTACTTATAGTGACAGCCAAACTGAGTTTACAGTCTTACTGAATCCTTTCACAGCTTCCAAGCTAGTTCAAGATTGCAAGAATTCACTGAACGCAGTCGGGATGCTAGGTCTTGTTTGGGTCCCGGATGACAATGGGATCACGGCAACTGAAATCGCTGATCAACTTGCTTTGGCAAGGCTCTGACAAGAGTTTTTCTGGACTTGAACTTGTGTGCGTTCTCAGTTAGGGCTTCCATTGAAAACTGGGTTTCATATGAGCATAATTGCAGACAGCATGAGTCTCTAGGTTGTGGGCAGACCAAACAAATGCTTCCCGACGCCTCTAAGAGGAGAGCGACATTCCTGCTCGGTTCCAACACCACTAGTCTTTCTGTTCTCTCCATCTTCTCGTTCCAACTCAATCTTCTGAACGAATCGTTAAAGAAGCTAACCTCTGAGATAACGCTTAAAAGGACTCTGTTGATTTGATTTGGAGGTACGGGTATGTCGCCAAAATTAGTTTGAAGAACTCTGAAATATTTCGTATCGGAATATCACTGAAATTTTAAAAACCACAAGAAACCTCAAGTCAGCTCTTTGCAGTGAACTAAACGTAAACTGTAACTTTGCAAGAAAAGGCCCTTTACAATCAGCCCCTCTTTAAAAATCAAGAAAACCTTAATTTAGGTCAATCTATAGTGCTGAGATATTTAAAATGCTTTCAATAGTCGCACTTGTCGCCTCCATAGGGCAGATTTTCCTTTATCTTTTCCTCCTTTGCATACAAATAAAGGAATACCAATTACTTCCTTGTCTGTGGCAATGTAGACTACATTGTCTCTAAGGATAACCCACAGAACCAAAAGGAATATCATTGCAAATTGCCCCCAACCTCTTTCAACACAAACAAAAAGGTGAACAAAATGTAACTTTTGGACGTGATGCGTTTACACAAGACCAAAGTTATAATAGGCTAGGATTGCAGAAAATTGAACTGAAATGCGAAACTAGGACCCTTAGCACTGGGGCTCGAATTGTTACAAAAATTATGATAATACCAACAAAGGACTACGTGCGTTCGCTGAATGTTGAAACAATGATTTTCTAACTTGATCACATTAATTCATACAGTTTACGTCAAAACAAGAACGTTTTAAACTTTTATCCAACTGTACGCGTATACCTTTTCATCCTTATACGAGTATGTTGCTCAAGCATAAAAATCCAAAAGCTAAACCACGGCGAAGTTTCAATTGAATTACTGTGCGACTACGGGTAAGGTGTATCCTTTCAGCCGTTTTTGTTCCTCCATCAAAACGTCATATCCTCGGAATCACACATACTCGTACCACCAAGCACACGTATCCGTAAAAGTCCTGGAGATGCGTGCCTGTTTTTTATGGCTTCTCATCAAAGAAAATCCCAAAAGTATGGACCATATACAACTCCACGGATAACTTGCACACATGAAATGAGCAGCGTTTCTATGCTTTATGTACCGTGAGATTAGCTTGGGGTATGAGTTTAAAGAATTCCAATCCCAGAAATGGGAGAACTATTTAACTTGGAACTGTCTATATGCATACTCGTAACATATGTACAAATGTATGATGGGTTTGGAGTAAAGTGGGCTCCTGAACAATATGATTTGACTAAATGGCTGAATGAAGTGGGAGTGATGGAATGAGCACTGGTTCTTAAAGACGTAGGGCCAATCTTACCATGGATGAATAATAATTTTAAGTTCGGCATAAGCATGAAGGATTTGCTTTATGATTTCATGTTAGTCGTAGGTTTCTTGCAAAAATGGAGCCTCATATATTTTTATCGTATTTTTATGATGACCGCAAATAAAAAACTTCCCTCACTAAATAGGAACTACGAGTACATAGCAAGTGCTTTACATTTTTTACGATTACTATCGTACTTTCCTTGCTTCTTTTAAAAGTTTTTCTTATTTGAATAAAATTTCCCTTCTTTTTTTACAGCATCCATGGAGAATACAGAACTTAGAAAAGAAATTAGTTAAGTTAAGCATATAAGAAAGGAAAAGTGTATTCGTTAGAAGGTTTATTATGCATTGTTCCATAAAAGGGTGTTTAGAGTACTCGTAGATGGTGATGCTACAGGGAACCCTTCTCAGAAGTGTTTATGGGCCATAATGTTTGTTCTTTTTTTTTAAGACTTTAATCCAATTCGCAGTGGCATAGAAGATTATATGATCCACATATCCCAGATACATATGTCTTACTCTGGGAGCTTTTGTTTCTATAATTATCTCATCCCTTCCAAAACAGACTCTTTGCAGAGCATACAAGGAGTCGAGAAGACATTCCGGACAGAATGTTTCGAAAGCTATCCTTACATATACATGAATCAACTCCGTCATAGCCAGTCCAAAGTTTACGTTAACAAAGCGTTGAAGATAGCATCGACGACGCTGTAGTATGTTGCAACTGACCGCACATCCGGGCTAACTTCTGTACATGCAAATGAAACACATCGCATTGCGAACGAACATAAGCACTATCCAGATAAAGCACTATATGGACGCTCCGGCAGTGTTATTGCCAAGATGGAGTACGAGGGTTGTCTGAAAAGTTACTCAAGCATCTTTTGGCAGTTACTAACCGAAGTTTCAGTCATTTTGGTGGCGCAGTTTTTAGTTGACAGTCGTTTGAGTAAGCCGATGTGAGTGTTTTTTGTGAAAATGGAAACAATTGAGTATTGAGCTGTTATTAAATTCTTGTTTTTGAAAGGCAGTACGCCTACGCAAATCAAAAATGAGTTGGACTCTGTGTATGGTCTTCACAAGGTTATGGAAACGCTGATAAACCGTCAGCTCATGAAATATCTCGAAATACGAAAACTTCATAATGACCGGCAGTATGGTTTTCGTAGTTACAGGTCCACTGGTAAGTTGATGGCATGTCTCACCGAAAAGTGGAACCAAAGCGTACATCAATCTGGCGAAAGCAAGATAATTGCACTTGATATTTCTAAGGCATTTGGCAGAGTTTGGCAACTGGCTTTTTTGTCGAAAATGCGTGCTTTTGATATCGATGACTCTCTTTTTCAATAGATTAGAAATTACCTTTCGGAACGTTCAATTCAAGTTGTTTTGGACGGTTTCAAGTCTGATATTCACAAAATAAATGCTGGTGTTCCCCAGGGCTCAGTTCTGTCTCCGACACTCTTTTTAATTTTCATTAATGATCTCTTGTCTGCTACTTCTAATCCAATATATACCTTTGCTGATGACAGTATTCCCTGCTTTTCATATTAGTTACCGGACTCACGTCCCTGCTCTTCGGCTGTAGATCGGGAACGGCAGCATATGCTAAGCAAATTAAATTCCGATATTAACAGCATAACCAATTAGGGAACTATCAACCGAGTGGAATTTAATGCTTCCAAAACTCAATGCTGTCAGCTGTCATTAAAATGAAATTTAAATACCAAGCCATTATGCATGAATGGCACTTGCATCGTCGAAACCGATAAAGTTTCCATTCTCGGTGTATGTGTGACAGCTTACATTGGAATGACCGCATATTCGATGTCGTCAAAAATGCTGCGAAATGTCTAGGTTTCCTCAAGCGATGTAAGAAATATTTTACCCCCTCTGATCTGGCCACAATATATAAGATATTCATCCGACCAAAATTGGAGTACAACGCCCACATCTGGTCAGGTGCTCCTAAAACATCCCTGCACCTGCTAGACAGGATTTAAAACCGTGCGATAAAACTCATAGCTGATAGCAATATCACTCAGTCAATGGATACCCTCGAACACCGGCGTAATGTCTCCTGTCTCACTTTGTTTTATCGCTATTTCCACCACCAGTGCTCCATTGAAATCACCAGTAGCATTCAGTCCATTCAAATATTCAAACATTCAACCATAACATCCGTCTCGTTATACCCTCAAGCCCATTTTCGAACGTACACTAAGATACCGTGATTTTTTCCTAAGCCGTACAACTCGCTTATGGAATGCCCTGCCGATCTCTGTGTTTCCTGGTCGTTAGAACTTACAAACATTTAAAAAAATGTACATCGGTACCAGTCCTTCCTTCCTCCCTTAATTTCCTTCGCCCGCACTGTGTACAAACATTTTAAGGGTACAAACACCCATAGAGCGCGCGCTGATTATAAACAAAACACAAAAAAAAAAAAAACAAAAAGAAAGTCATAGTCGAAACGGGTACACATTTCAAAAAAATTCCTCACAAAACAAATTATATACACAGGGTGTTGGAGATAATGCGTCCAAGACTCTAAGCGGAGTTTGTCAAAAGTTATTGAAGATCAAAATAATTTTTTGTTTTTTTTTTTTAACTTATTACGTTATATTACGTTAAGTAATATATTATTACTCACTATATAAATTAACATAATTAATAGTATAATTAATCCCCTCTTCTTGCAACTTGCAAATGTGACCTGATATTTAAAAAAAAAGGGAAGTGAGTTCTTTTCAAAATACGATTCAACTTATTGAAACAGGTAAAACATTAAATTAAAATTTGTTCAGAATTTTAGAAGAAAAAATATAAGTATTGATTGCACATTTTTATTTTTATTAATATTATTAGAAAGGAAATCACAGACTGCGCGCCACAAACTGGGGCCAAAATAATATTGTAGGTATATTAAACGAATTAAGGAACTTTTGGAAAACCTTCTGCAGGGTTTGTGCAGCATGACGATGGAGAATACACGGTTCTCCATCAAGTTTGGTAAGGAACTCACCGAGATCTTTGATGTCAAAAAAGGATTTAGACAAGCCGTCGCCTCGTCATGCGATTTCTTTAAAGTCATTCTTGAAGAAATAATGCAAAACTCACGTGCCAACACAAGAGGCGCAATCTTTCAAAAGTCCATCCGCGATCTTTCAAAATATCATCGCATACGCTGATGATATTGACATAATCGGATGAAAGCATCGTGATGTCAGTGGCGTTTTCGTGAGTATTGAGACAGAAGCGGCGAAGATGGTTTTAACGGTCAACGAGGGGAAGACAAAGTATATGCTGTCAACACTGACGTCTCGGACAGAATGTCACTCTCGGTAGATATAACCTTGAGATAGTTATATCCTGCTTATGGCGCGGAGGCATGTACTTCCTGCTTTGAGAGGAAAGTTCTTGCTATGGTTTTCATCAAACTGTACGGGATCGACTTAGCCAGAAGAGTGAAAGTCCAACGACTTAGATGTGGCTGGGTCATGTGACATGTAGAGAGAATGGACATCAACGCTCCGAAAAGTCTTCGAATCCGCCCCTGGGGGACAACGTAATAGAAGAAGACCGCGACGCATATCTTTTAAAGTGATCACTGCTTGCAGGAGAAAGCTGCAATCTGCAAGAGGAATCGCTAAAATCATCCAACAATGAAAGTGGCAGCGGATGGAGTACACTTTTTGGAAAGATTGCCAATCATTCTACGCAATAAAACCTGCTCCATTGGGATAGCAGCATATATGGCTGACCAAAAAGTTTGTACCGCAGATCAGTCAAGAACGAAATGCGAAAACTGAGAAGATATGATGAGAGTTGAGGCATATTGTCAGAGACCTTACATGATGCTTGTGAGTAGAGTAGAAATCCCCAGTACCAATAATTGGATAGAGGACGTAAATGAAAAATCCAGAAACATTGGCATAATGATAAGATTGTTAAAATTACAAGCGAACCATATCAGGAATCAGTCTAATGAAGGACGACGTCAGGAGAATAAAGTACAGAGCAAGAAGTTAATATGAGTTACGAGACTCATCGTTCAAGGACATCGAAGTGTCCTAGAGCAATAATAGCGGACAAAGCCCATATCTCTGCTTCAATTTGAAACCAAATTGAAAGTAAGTCAGATCAGCGAGAAAGGCTTCGACGTCGATTAGTTGCAGACACTGGACAGGATGACGATTTTATGATTTTAATAAAAATATGATATAGTACAGACAAATAATGCAATTAAATAATGCAATTTTAGGGCAAGACAAGTAACAAATAAAAAAACAATTAATTGATTTTTTTGTCGATTGAGTTATACAATACCAAATACAAAATCAATCGACGCAATCGACAATTGTCGATTCGATCGGCAAACGACACTCGCAATAAGGGCCAATATCAGGAAATGGGCAAATTATTTTGAGGAAACTTTTAATTTATGCCAATGGACGAGTACTCATAGAATCGTTTACGCCAACAAATTATTGGAAGGTTGAGCAAAACTTTTTTATAAACTTTGAATATACGAATATTTACTCCTGAACAGACTTAAAGAATGCGCTTATTGGTAAATCTTCCGAGACCCTAAAAAGTGAGGAAGCCCATCGACAACTTTGCAATGTAAAAACAAGAAGTACAGAATCATACCAAGAATATGGTATGTATATCGCGTTCTTGAAATACCGAGTCACGCTAATATCGAACTTGAGGCAAAAATTCAATATCCTATTGATGGCGTTCAAGACGATAATATGAACAAATCAATTTTATACGAGGGTTGTTTGAAAAGTTTCCGACCGCAACGTAAAGATAGTGGCACTCGTCAATAATCAGTCGTTCATAGACCTCCGTGAGGAATTGACGTGTTTCGTGTTTCGGCTTTCTAAGTGAAATAAGTTTTTATTAAAAGTGCTACAAAAACATTTGAATCAAGTGCTTCGGTGGCCCAGTGGTAGTGGTGTCCGACCGACAGAACTGGGGTCGTGGGTTCGATTCCCGGAAAAGTTGCATCGACTTTTTATTTTTAAAAGTAAACAAAACAAAAAAAAAAAAAAAAAAAAAAAAAAAAAAACAATAAAGTGGTAAAGTGTTGTTTATCACGTGATGGATTGTGAAGAGCGGTCCGCTATGCCTATAGCGGGACTTGCTGAAGTTTCAGGTGAGGCTTCGAGTGGTTCGAGCCAAACCCCGAAAACAAAGAGAAGGAGGAAGCTTCCAACTTCCAACTTAGTAAAACGGCCCACCCAATCAACGGCAAACAACTTCGCTTCATTGGCAGCAAGCGAATCTGATGATGAAGAGGAAGAAATGCAGGCCATAAGTAGCAGCATCAAAATGCTACAGCAAAGAGTGCTGGCCATAAAGGAAAGGCAAATGCTAAGAAGGAAGAGGGAAGAGCAGGAGCAATCCCAACAACAGCAGCTTGTTCAAAAGCAGACCCAACAACAACACCAAACAAATAAAATAGCACAAGTGCTACACCAACAAAAGCCTAAGAAAGACCAGCAACAAACACAAGAGCAGTCACAAAACCGGCAACAGCTAAAACAGCAGCAGCCACAAAAACGGCAACAGCAAAAACAGCAGCAGCAGCAGAAGCAACAACAACAGCAGCAGCAGCAACAACAACAACAACAACAACAACCGCAGCAGCAGCAGCAGAAGAAGAAGGAGAAGGTGCCTCCTATCAACACCTATAAATTGGAGGTAAGTGCTACCAAGGACCTGTGTAGGCTGGTCATTGGCAATAATTTTAACATTAAGAGATTGGGGAATGATCGCCATGCCATCCACTGTAATACAGTGGAGGGCTACGCGAAAGTGAAAGAGCTCCTAAAGGAAACGACGACGGAGCACTACTCATTCACACCGAAGTGTGAAAAGCGGCAATCGATGCTGCTGAAGGGGTTGGAACCGTCTTCTGATCCTGAGGAGATCCTGGCACTGCTTAAAGAGAAGGAGTGCGAAGGACTCAAGTTTGTGGGGGTAAAGCCATTTACCACAGCTAGAGCCAGGCGGGAGAAACGGAGTCTACCGTTCTTCCTGGTGCAGCTCAGTCCCGAAAGCCGTCTGGATAGTCTAAGGAGTATCAATGTCCTAGACTACCATGTGGTTCACTGGGAAAAATTAAAAAGGAGCGAAGGCGTTATACAATGCGTTCGCTGCCAGAGGTTCGGGCACGCCGCGTCGAACTGCCAAATGCAGCCTCGATGCGTGAAGTGCGCAAAGAACCACAGTTCTGAGGAGTGTCCTCTGGGTAGGGACGGAGCATCCGATAGGACGCAGCTCTCTTGCGTGTTATGTGGGAACGTGGGACACACCGCAAACTATCGGGGTTGTCCTAAGTTCGCTGACATTAAGAAATCAAAACTGGCTCAGCAGCAGAAGGTGGAGGTCAAACGTTCACCTGTTAGGTTTCAAACACCAGCCGTCACGTCCCAAATTTCCTACGCCCAAATGGCGGCAGGTAGGGGGGCTACGATACAGCAAGCCACTGTTGCTTCTTCGGCGCCAATGCCGAGAACAACGGAAGCTGCACCTAACATGCTGGCCATCTTGCTCGCAATCCAAGGGCAGATGGCTCAGCTGCAAAAGCAGGTGCAAGAACAGGCCAAGCGGGTGGACCAGATCTACGCGCTGCTGCCGGGCCTAACGCAACACATGTCGTAATGGGTGCGCGCATGGTGGAGCAAACTTTGAAGGTCCTTGCGGTGAATGTTAATTCACTGATTAGGATCGAACGAAGAGCCGCGATGTTTAAATTGCTACAAGACCAAACTCCTGATGTGCTTTTCGCTAGCGAAACCAAGCTAACCGATAAGCACAAACTGGAGTACAACAATTATATTGTTAGAAGAAGAAACCGGCCCGGATCCAAATGTGGAGGCGGGGTTGCAATCTTCATTAAACAAGGTATAAAATTTCACAGAGTGTACAAGGGAGTGTTGCGTAGGTTCCGGGTGTTGGAGGCAGTCGTCCTTTACATCCCGCTCCGCAGTGGAAAGCGGCTGTACTTGGCCTCTGTTTATGCACCTGAGACTTCACAATCCACTTTATTTATTACAGAGCTTGACACGCTTTTTCGACTTCTGAGGCTGGAATCGGGGGAGAATTATTTTGTAATCGGCGGGGATTTCAACGCTAAACACAGAGATTGGGGAAATAATTTGCCAAATACTAGAGGGAACCTACTACTCGATTGGTGGGGTCAGCACGATGCCATGTACAGGCTCGGTCTTAAAGCGACGGACAACCCGTCGTTTCCCAGAGGCGGGTCTTATTTGGATCTACTGCTGTACGACGAACGTATACGACTGACAGGTACGAATTTACAAACGCTAAACTGTCTGCGCACATTCGTGTATGACAGTGACCATTGCGGTTTTAGCACCGAAATTACAGTCCCCAACGAAATTGCGGAATTGGAGGAGTTTGTCCCAAGATATTCTTACAACTACAGTAAGACTCGATGGACACGCTTCTCTGCAACCTTGATAAGAGCACTCGCTTCGAACACGCTCCATCCACCGGCCAATAGGAATTTGTCAAACGAGGAGATCGACAATTACCTAAAACAAATGGACGAGACAATTAAACAAACTATGGACGCTACAATACCACGGTATCGACATACGACTAACGAAGACCTGTTCCGCAATCCTACTATTGACGCACTGCACCGACAGAAAAGTAGACTACTGACAAGACTCAAAAACTTGTACAGACAGTTTACTGACAGACAAGACCCGGAGATTAGGACACTGAAGTCGTCGATTAAAAATATTCAAACGTTAATAAAAGAGAATTACAGAATTTCTGTAAGTTCATATTGGAACAACAGGGTTCGGGCTGTAAACACCAGCAACCCGAATATGTTCCCTCAAATAAACAAACTATTTCGGAGAAAAAATCAAAACGACCTTCAGTGTCTTAAAATAGCCCGGACAACAGACAACGAACGGTTACTGACAATAGCAGGTATTGATCCAAATGAGGCCGCTGATGATGATGACTTCTTTGTGATCGAGGATCCACAGGAGAAGGTTGAGGCCATAGGGGCGACTTTCCAGGAAATATACAAAGCCACTGATACCATTGGTCCTAATTATGACCTGGACAATCGCGTCTTGGTGCACGACCTCTACATTCGAAATGAAGTAGAGAACTGGCGATCCGAGGGCTCTGGTTTCACCCGGTTCAGCGACGAAAATATGGCAAATAATGTCATTACCAGAGAGGGTGACCTACCTCCGTTCATTTCGAAGGAAGAGCTCCATGAGATCTTCGACACAATCAGGGCTAAGAAATCAGTGGGGACCGATGGTATTCCGAACATCGTGCTGCGACATCTTCCTCTAGAAGCGGTGGACATTTACACCACCCTGTTTAATAATGCAGTGAATAATGCACATTATCCAGCGCATTGGAAAACGGCGGTGGTTCAACCTATCCCCAAGAAGAGAAAGGATATATCCAATCCGGCGAATCTCCGGTCGATAAGTCTCCTTCCGAATATCAGTAAGGTGTTTGAAAAAGTAATCAATAGAGCTCTGTCTAGGTGGGTTGATGACAAACATATAGTTCCGGATAATCAATTCGGTTTTAAGGCGGGACATGATATCTCACATGCTGCGTCTAAACTGGTGTCCGATATCCAATGGAATAAAGGTAAAAACCAATGTACTGGTGCCTGCCTTGTTGACTTGGAGAAGGCCTTCGACACCGTATGGTTAGAGGGTCTTTTCTATAAGCTGACTAGGCTGGGGATCAGTAAACCACTCTTGTACATTCTTTATAATATGCTAACCAACAGACAGTTCATCGTGAAAAATGGCGATGTGACTTCTGTTGGAATATTTCAAATTAAAAATGGTCTTCAGCAAGGCGCGGTCAATTCGCCGATCCTATTCAACATTTATACAAGCGACTTGATAGGTTCACTTCCCCATACTATTGCGTACGCAGACGATTTGATAGCGTATAGAACAGGTCCAAGAATCGAGGTCATTAATACTCTCTTGCAGCGTGACTTCGATAAGATAAGACGATTTTGCGATGACTGGAAGTTGAAAATCAACTTTCAGAAGTCGGAAACCATTCTCTTTAGGACGCCGTTGTCTGGAGCCTCTAGCGATACCAGAAAAAATTGGCGAATGTTCTCGATCATTGGACAACACGGACAGCCTCTTGCCTGTCGAAATGTAGTCAGATACCTTGGGATCTGGCTAGATCAGTTTCTGTATTTTGACAAAAATGTAGATGCTGCTCTGGCCAGAGCTAAAGGTGCTTTTGCCCTTACAAAGAGACTGTTTTATAGCAGCCAACTCGATGCGAGGGTAAAGGTAATCTGCTACATGGCCCTTATCAGGCCCATGCTGGTATTTGGTTGTCCCATGTGGTTCAATGTGCGAGCAAGCTTAATGGAAAAGATTCGGGTGTTTGAGAGGGCTTGCCTTAGGGCTTGCCTTCGCTTGTACAGAACACCAGAGTCGGAGTACAAAAAATTTTATCGTAATGAGGTCCTTTACAACAGGGCGAACCTAATACGAGTGGACAACTTCGTAATTAAGCTGACTCGAAGACACATTGGAAGAGCAATGACCTCGACGAATAACCTGATATCTGGGGCTTATTACCCCAATTACCTTTACCACGAGAGTGTGCGCTATGATGGCTTCGTTCCACCGGAAGCATTCCTCTACCTAGACCAGATAGGGTTGATCCAAGATATATCGGCGGTCCCGTTAATCTTCCATGTCGCTCGGAAAGCTGGGGACAGGCGACTCAACTACAACAGAGACGTCGCACACGGCAGTGTGGATCGACTCAGGTTCAGTAGGGCGGTGGGGAATCGCGATAAGAGGGATGTCGTTCAGCAGCACCAGCATTTCTGGTGGTTGAATGATGGAGAAGATGTTTCGTCGTCGTTTCCGTCAATTACGGACCAGCCTCACTAATGAGGCAGAGCTGACCAGTCTATTTGCTCTCTAAATAGCGATGGCCAGCTTGCATAGGTTTAGGTTAGCACTTAAGAAATATATATATATATATTAGTATATATAAAGGTATATACTAGTATATGTATGTAATTGTGTATAATGTCTATGTGTGTGTATGTGTGTATTGTATAGGTAGGTTAGGTAGACTAAGGTTTATTTTAAGTTAGATATTAAGTTTTTATAAAAAATACAAAATTATGTCCATATGCTAAGTTTTTTCTTAAATTCTTTTCTTAGCCTTAAGCACAGAAAATAAGTATATATAAGTATCAAATGTAAACAAAGTCGAAAGACATAGATGTAAGAGTTTAGAGTAGCTTAGAGTGCCTGTGTGGGGCCAGTAAGTTAGTGTAAGATTGTTAAGTAATTTTAAGCTAGCATTTAAGCATTTTTTGTTAGTATGTAAGAATTAATGATTTAGAAAATAAAATGCGTTTAAAACTAAAACTAGACTAGCACTCGTCAATAAAAGCTCGCGAATGCTAGTTGTGCATCTTTTGACAGTTACGAGTACTTACCGAAGTTTTAGTCATTTTTTAGTTGGACTCTGTGTATGACGACTCTGCACCATCATTTACCACAGTGAAATTTTTGCCAGCTGAATTTAAACGTGCCCGTAAGAGCTTGGGAGATGATGAACGTTCGGGACGTCCAAAAACTGCAACCACTGACGATAACATTGCTAAAGTTCACCAAATGGTGTTAGACGACCGCCGAATTAAAGTGAGAGAGATAGTAGAGGTTATGAAAATATCCAAAGTACGTGTTTGTTACATATTAAATCTAGATTTAGGCATGGGAAACCTGTCCGCGCGTTGGGTGCCGCGTTTGCTTACGTTAGACCTAAAACGTGTTCGAATGAACATTTCAAACGCTCTGTTGGCGCAATTTAGGCGCAATAAATCCGAGTTTTGGCGCCGATTAATTACTGTAGATGAAAGTTGGATACACCATTATACGCCCGAAACAAAAATTCAGTCAAAACTGTGGACTGCAAAGGGCGAGCCGGCTCCAAAAAAAGTAAAAACTGTTCGGCTGGGAAAGTGATGGCGACTGTTTTTTAGGATAGTAAAGGAATTATCTTAATCGATTATCTTTAAAAAGGAAAAACTTCCACATTTGCAAAAAAAGTAAATCCTGTTTCACCAAGACAACGCGCCGTCTCACACCTCAGCGGTTGCCATGGCGAAAATCCATGAATTACGGTTTGAACTGCATGACCATCCGCCTTATTCAGCAGATCTAGCCCCAACCGACTTCTTTTTGTTCCCTCATCTAAAAACTGCGCTCGGAGGAAGAGATTTTCGTCAAATGAGGAGGCAATCACCTTCGTGAACAATTATTTTGCAGAGAAAAACGCCAAGTACTATTTGGACGGGTTAGAGAGATGGAAGCATCGCTGGGAGAAGTGTGTAGAGTTCCAAGGAATGTCCGAAGCAAAAGAGGATTTGTGAAGCTGTATTTACATTAACTAATAAAATATTTAAAGAAGTTGAAGTATTGGGCCAAACCTTTAAACACATGATCGATTCCGGAAGTGATCTTCATTTAATTTCAGCTAGGCGCACCAAAACTGCATAAAAATCCCATTCCGTTTATAGGTGTTGGAACTAATTCCTCAGTAATTCCTAATTCCATCAACGATGGGTGGCTTCGAAACTTTAGGTAGAATAGATTGCATTCCTGTCCAACTCTAAATTCACGTAGTGCCAGTCACTTTAATAAAATATTATCACATATTTGGAAACCAGCAAACCGAGTTAGTGGAACTCCGGCTTAAAAGATGACATGCAAATTGTGTAAAATTTAACGACTCAATCCAGGAAAGAAGACCAAACACGAACGAGGAATCAGGTATTTGCTCTGAAATTTTTAATATTGAACTATACAATAAAGAAGAAATAATTAATACTGTCCGTATTAAGGAAAAAGAAATCAAATGCGCATAATCCTTAAAGGTGATATTCCAGTCTATCAGAATTTTCGACGGTTGTCAGTATTCGTAAGTTAACACGACGCAGTGAACTCTATAGTGGACGATTGGATCAAAGACGGGATCGTCAGACTAAGTGTTTCCGAATACGCTAGCCCAGTTGTTCTGGTGCAGGAAAAAGATGGCAACATGCGGTTGTGCGTTGACTACCGAAATCTAAATAAAAAAATTGTCAAGGACAGATATGCTCTTCCACTAATCGAGGACCAAATTGATCGATTGCAAACGGCGAAAATTTATACCACATTAGATGTAAAGAATGGGTTTTTCCATGTGCCCGTCGACGAATAGAACATCAAATATACAGCTTTCATTATACCTGATGGACATTTTGAATTGTTATGTCTACTTTTTGGCCTTTGTAACTCACCAGCCGTTTTCAAGCAACATATCAGAGCCGTGTGAGTAAATTGGTTTCCGGTTGAACAGTCTTAACACATTGGCTGTCATGGCTGCCATGGCTGCCATGATAGCCAGTGATGTTTCCCAGGGTGCCATGGCTATCAAATATGATAGCCGCCTATAATTTCATTTAAGGCTCTGGCTTTCAGAAATTATAGCCATTACGTACAAATTCGGTATGGGGCAAAGTTGCTTGGCACCTGACGATAATATAAACGTTTTTGGTTTGAGCAAGTAAGGAAAACTTACTGAATTATGACCAAAATTGTTAGACCATTGTTAGATAGTTATAATTTGAAAGAAAAGCTATGTATAATGTTATAATATAACTCATTTCATAAACTGTATTTCAAATAGAATTATAAATAAACAATTTCACAAAATTTAAGAAGCCTAGCTCCAATTAAAAGTATATTTCATAAAAACAAGGAACAATTCTTTTGATACATATATATATACATATAATATAAAGTATGAAGAAAAAAGGAAAATAAAAAGGCAACTCATTTCAATTCTTATAAAGAAAAAAAAATTATTTCACTTTAGCTTCAACTAAAAGTATAATTCATAAAAGCAACAAATTTTGGTTTTAATGTTTTGTATTGAAGCAAACCCGTCACATTTGAGGCTGATCAGGACAACTATCACAGTACGTGGATATCTGCTTAGCTTCTTTGCGGGCTGCCTCACGTCCTTTGGATTTTGTTATGTTTGTGTAGCAAACATAACATTTTCTTCTAATTTTTTTTTCCATCAGAAGATACACGCTCTATGAGATGGTGCGTTGTTGAACAGGGTGTTTCAATTCTACGAACGGGGGCTGTGGGTATTTCAAGCAGTTGAGCACCTAAAATTTCTCTGAATTTCCGAATATGAATTTTCGATTTTGTTAAATGTTTGTATAACATCCATGCGTTAACAACTGCTATTCCCGATAAAAGTTCTATGCCTAGTTTTCGATACCACTTGATACCTTTCCTTAGCGTAGTGGCATAAGAACCCATCTGATCAGACAGGTCAATCCCTGATTTTCCCTTATTATAAGCAAGTATCGCAGCGGGTTTGAAGGAAGCTCCACGTTTATTATTTGGCCTTGAAACAGTGGGTGGATTCGCACTTGTAGACGGTTGATTTTCTGCTAAATTTATAGATGGATTTCGACGTCTTACGGGTTGCATTTCAGGGGCATGTTTAGTAGACAGCATTCTTACATCACGGGTGTATTTCCATTTAAAAATTACAATTCCATTTTCTTTTGGTATATTTTTTTTGTTTGCCCTTAGTGTTCCAACAACATGGGTCTTATTTTGCAGCAATTCCTTTGCCAATTCCTAGCTCATATAAAAATTGTCTATATATAAACGTCTACCTTCATTGAGTAGGTCTTTTGAAAGCTCCATGCAAACGTTTCTAGCAAGTCCAACCTCGCGTTCCCCTGTTGCTGACTTTCCAGCATATATTTTCATAGCCCAAGCTGTTGAGCAAAGCTTGAAAAGTTTGACTCCATAACGATACGTCTAATTTGGGACATATTGTCGGAAAATAAGTCGGCTTCTCCATGGCACGAGTCTTCTGAAAATTGTTTTGTAGAACTTCCATCAGACCATTGATTTTTCTCAATCGGTCGGACTTATTTGTTGTCTCGTTGTTGCTAAAGTGGAAATATGAGAGGAAAGATTGAAACCTGTTCCGGGGCATAATTGCGCGTGGAATTTTGAAATCATAGATCCCACCCGTCTCCCAATAATTTTCAATGCGACCAAGGGGAACAAGTCCCATGTACATAATCAATCCAAGAATTTTTTTTATTTCTTCCGGCTTTGTTTCAATCCTTTTATTCAGTCGGCTGTATCTTGATCTTGAGCGAATACTTATGTTTTGTTTCGCATATCGATTGGTTGGTCTCATCTCCAACACTTCTACGTCAACTAGTTGGTTTGCAGGTACAATCGCTATAGCTTCTAAGAGATGTGATAAGTTACCCCCTCGGAATCATCATCGCTACTATCGTCATAATTCGATTCTTCTGGAAACCATGCTGGATCTGCGTAAGAGTCATCTGAATCGAAGTCACTTTCCAAACCAGTCGCCCTTTCTTCAATTTCTTCAGCTGTAAGCCTCCTTCCGCTCATTATTATTAGATATTTCAATAAGTACCTAAACGTTATAAAAGTAATGTACCATATAAATAGGACACAGAATCGATATTATCGATCTTGTAATAATTACACTTACCCCACCAACCCAAAAAAAAAAAATTGTCGGGACAAGCAAATTATAAATTCAAGACGATGTTGTCTGAAAAATATAAAAAAAGCATATAAATAAAAATATAAAAATAAAAACAGAAAGTGTGGCTATCAATTATGATAGCCATGGCCATGACTATCTTTTTTAATAGCCAGGACTAAATTCGTCCTGGAAGTCCAGGATACCAAATGTATTTTATGTCGATCTTTTGTAGTTTTATTTGATCAAAAGTACAATTAATGAGATTTTTTGTGTTGGCACCCCATGAAATTTTCTCAAATTTGCCTTGGCAGCCAATGTGTTAATATACTTTGATGATATGTCTAACGAAATTGAAACGTGTTCTGGAAGTAGCTAGCAGATTTGGGCTAAAATTTAATTGGAAGAAATGTGCTTTCTTGACCAGTCGCGTGGAATATTGAAGATGGAACGATAAAACCGGCCGAAAATAAAGCGAAAGCAGTGGCAAATTTCCCACAACCGAAGAAAGTACAAGACGTCCAAAGTTTTTGTGGATTAGCGATCTATTTCCAAAAATTTATTCCCGGATTTACCGCAATAGCTAGACCATTAATGGAACTTATAAAGAGAAATATAAATTTTAATTTTTTGCCAACGCAGCAACAAGATTTAAGGAAATCAAAGACATTCTGACTAACGAACCTGTTTTGAACATTTATGCTGTGGGAGCAGAAACAGAGCTACATACCGATGCTGCAAAACAAGGACTTGGTGCTATACTACTTCAGAGGAATACAGACGACAATTCAATGCATCCTGTATACTATGCCAGCTGGACAACAACACCGATAGAATGGAAATATACGAGTTTCGATTTAGAAATCTTGGCAGTAGTGAAAGCACTTACAAAATTTCGGATATACTAAATGGAGTGAAAAGTGACATCCTTGACCGCCAGAATGCGCTGCTACTGCAAAAAAGGTTATGGTGCCTGGAAGTCCGTTCATATTTAGGCAGGCATGCCAAATTTCAGTGCGATACTGTCTTTAGTTTTGTTTTGACAGCTGATTGTTGTTGACGTGTTTGGCATCATGACGTTGACGTGTATGGACAAAAACGATTTTCGTTCTCTCATAAAACATTATTTTTTGACAGGCAAAACGGCGAAAGAAACAAAGAAAAGTTGGATAAATATTATGGGGCTAATGCTCCGTCAGATTACACCGTCAAATATTGGTTTCGAGAGTTTCGTGGTGGCCGCAACTCCACTACCGATCAAGTCCGCAGCGGCAGGCCCTACGATGCGGTTACAGAGGACAATGTCAAAAAAATACATGAAATGGTGTTGGCTGACCGGAAAGTGAAGGTGCGCGAGCTAGCAGATACCACAAAGATTAGTAATGAGCGCACACGTCATATTTTGGGCAATATTCTGCATATGACGCCACGGAGGAGTATTTTGCAGACCTTCCGGAAAATTACTTTTCGGACGGGATCAAGAAGTTGGAAAATCGCTGGAAAAAGTGTATCAAACTAAAAGAGAAATTGAACAATATAAACAAACATTTAAAAAGATTTTTTTTTTAATTCCCAAGGAGGTCACTTTTCACTCCATCTAGTAGTAACAGACTGTCAAGCATTTGCGTAGACAATGACAAAAACTGATATCAGCTAGGTGGGCGTTATTAATAGAATAATTCCAGTATATCATAGTTCACCGTCCCGGTAAAGCTATGCGCTATGCAGATGCTTTAAGCAGATATCCGGTTACGGTTTGTAACATCGACAGACGATTTGATTTGCTGACGGCTCGATTTAGTTCTGCTCAAAAAGATGATAGTTCCTTAGATGACATCAGAAGAAAAATCGAAAACAATGAGCCTGGTAATTTTATTCTTAAAAACAATATTTTGTATCGTTCACAGGAAGGTGACATGTTACTCGTTGTTTCAAAGGGAATGCAGCACGACGTTATTAGGCGAGCTCATGGCAAAAAATCGAGAACATCATTCGTCGCGAATTTTGGTTTCCCCATGTGCGTTCTAAGATTGAAGAATCCATCTGTAACTGGATTTAATGAATTTTAGCAGAACGTAAAAAAAGGAAAACCTGAAGGGTTACTTAATACCATTAAGAAAGGCGAGTCCCTTTGGACACGTATCATGTAGATCATTTAGGACCACTGACTAATACTAAGAAGCTATATAACCACATCCTGGTGGTAGTGGATTTCTTTTCAAAATTCGTTTGGTTGTATCCTACCAAGTCGATGACTGCAGTTCAGCTTTTCGCTCCAATATTTTCCAACGATATTGTGATGACGAGAAAATCGACCACGTGCTCACTACAACCGGAGTACCACGAGGTAATGGCCAGGTTGAAAGGGTAAATCGTACTATAATATCAATACTGACCAAACTGTCTTCAACAAAAGCGTATGATTGGTACAAGCATGTCCCAATGGTACAGCAGTTCATACTTAAATGCATCTTACTGTAGAAGCATCGACATGGCTGCTTTTGAAGTTTTGACTGGGTGGGTAATGAGATTAAAAGAAGACCTACAATTGAAAGAGCTGATTGAAAAAGAACTAGTTGAAGCTTCCAATCAAGAACGTACTAAGTTGCACATTAAATCTGCTGCACAATCGATAAAATCGAAAAAGAAAACTGTTGTACATTTCATCGAAAGCGAAGATCTGCTCATCAATATTGTATTGGAGATTTGGTGGTAATCAAAAGGACTCAGTTCGGTTCAGGATTAATTTTACAAGGGAAGTTCCTCGCACCCTATAAAGTGACATCAGCATTAAGGAATGATTGTTATTTGGTTGAAACGCTAGGCGACCATGAGCGACCCAATCAGACGACTTGTTTTGCTGATAACATGAAGCCGTATGTATGTATGTATGTATGTATTTATTAAGTAAGTATCGCTTACACATTAAGATAATGGAATCTTTTAAAGTGTGAAAGTCTGAAATTTTTTTAAAAGTATTAGATACAAATATGTGCAAGTATGTGTAAGTATAACATTTTAAATTGTGATTGTTTCATTGGCCAGATATTTTAAGAGAGATGGCTTAAATTTATTAGTGCTTCTAATTTTCCTAATATTTATGGGCAAGGAATTCCACAGCCATACAGAGTTTACGAAAAATTGGCGTTCAGAAGTCAAGCAGGCATAGCTCGTTTGAAAAAGCATACATAATCTGACTGAAGGAAGCGTAGCTTATTGAATAGGTATGCCGGTTGCTTAGTTTGAATTATATCATGCAAGAGACTAAGGGTTCTATATTTGAAATGTACATCCGCTGATTTGTTTTGAGTAAAAGGAAACAGGGTCATACCGTTTCAGGTTAAATACAAAGCGGGCAATATTATTATATACGACATTGAGCTTTCTTCTGGAGTCGTAGTTAGGGCAGCAAAAGATCTCAGAACAATAGAACAGAATCGGCATTAGTAGGGTTTTCACTAACAAAAGCTTTGTCCGTGTAGGGATAAAGTGATGTGTAGTCCAGAGAGCACGTAGTCCACCGTATACTTTACCTATAAAGGCGTTTATGTGGGTAGACCAAGTAAGGGTCCGGTTAAAAATCAGACGAAGGTTGTTGGCGGAGTCAACGTACTTTATTGGACTTTGAGGTAGCTGGATTGATGGAAAGTGAGTAAGATCCAATTTTCTTTTATGGATCACAAGTGCTTTTGTATTTTTCCTTTACCTGTGCAGTGGCTTCGTGAATTAAATTCATTGGAAAGCTTAAGTGGATCTGGGCATCATCAGCGAACATGTGGATTGCGCTATGCTCAACAATCTTGGGTAGTTCATTTACATAGAGCTAGAAAAGCAATGGTCCAAGAATATAGCCTTGCGGTATCCCCCCCCCCTTACTGACAAAGGACATGAACCGGTTACCCGCTACAACCCCTTGCTGTCTCCCTTCTAAATAGGAAAATTTAAGTTTTGTGGAGGGCAATGAAAAATTGAACTCTTCCCTAAGCTTTGAGCAAAGAATAGTGTGGTTAACCGTGTCGAATACTTTCGAAAAGACAAGTAACGTAAGGATTGTAACACGGTTTTCATCAACAGCTTTTCTAATTTCATCGACGACCATTAACAACGCAGTCTTGCAACTTTGTTTTTGACGGAAACCAGATTGGTTCTCTCAGAGCAGTTTTTTTAGTCAAAAGATAGTTTTGTATCTGAATTAGAATGCATTTTTCAAAAGCTTTTGAAAGGAATGGCAAAATTGAGATTGGTCTGAATTCCACCGTATTTCCATTCGATTTCTTAAGAGTAGGAATGATTTTAGCGTCTTTCCAATGAGCGGTAAAGACTGATGTCGTTAAAATTGAGTTGAAGACGTGTGTTATAAGAGGCAGTAAATATGGAAGCAGAAGCTTAACAATTTTTGGGTGGATTTCGTCGAGTCCCATAGCGTTTGATTTGATCTATAGTATCGCTTCTGCAACGTCTTCCTCGTGTAGCATATAGAAATCGAAGTATAATTCTCTACAATCGTCGGGTGACTGGTCGAAAGTGTTTAGGCTTACTGAGGAAGGATCACTCGACGCTAAGAAAATTGAGTTAAGTTGGTCGCAGTCTATATCATCAGGAGTTTTAGGCCCTTGTTTTTCTAACCCAACTTCACGGATATGTTTCCAAACCTCTTTGCCTGAAGAACAGCTACCAAATTTCCTATAGTAGTAAACGCGCTTATCATTTCTTATTCTAGAAACCGTTTTATTGCGGAGTCTGCGATATTTATTCAAAAACTGATCCATTGAGCATAATTTAGGTTATAAAAGTCTCTAAACATGACTTTAGACTTAGTAAATTCGTTTTTAGCGTGGTAAGTTAGATACATCAAGTCATGCTTTTAGAATGCAGGTGCTGAGAGGACTTTCCCCATATCGGATACAAAAATTGAATCGATAAGAGTCGAAGCAGTGGTCGTAAAGTGGGTAGGGATTGACGTGTTGACCGGGTTGAGATCGAACGATTTCATATTTTCCAAAAAGCCTATGGAGTCGGATATATCTAGCAGGTTGCAATTAAAATCGCCACATATAACTATGTTAGTGGCAGTATAGCCTTTCTCCTCGAGGATGGCATATAGTGGAGCAAAAGAGATGGAGTTATTTGGTCTGTAGACTATGTCGATCGATATTTTCTCATGACTACATTTGATGCTTAGGAAATAGTATTCGAGAGGGCAGTCCTTGCTTGATTTGCATGCAAAGTTAAAATCAAGTGTGTTCCGTACATACAATGCAGCCCCACCTCCGATCTAAAAAGCTCAAAACCTTCTACTTTATAAATTTTATCAGATACGAGTACATCAGCATGAAACCATGTTTCAGAAACACATATGACGACAATTTTAGAGTCTACGAAAATATGTCTAAATTCGTCTATTTTAGGGTACAAGCTTTGGGCGTTAATATGGCAGATATGAAGGCCCTTGTGTTGTGCCTGGAGAACACGAATCATGCCAACAAGATATCCGTTAGCTCCAACGATTGCGTTTTCCTCAGTATCTGACACACTACCCATATTCATGATGGACAGCTATGAAATGCTTACTTTTGAACATCCCTGGGACCAGTGGGAGACAACGGATGGTTAGGATGTCGAGGGCGACTTAGATAGGATAGCAGAGAAGATGTAGAAGCGAAAAATGATTTTGCTGTACAACGCTGTATGATTCGAAAGATCAGTCAGTCTGCTTTTGCCATCGGAACGAGAAGTGTTTAACTCGCATTTTGTATTTTCTGTATACCTAAATAAATATTATTATTGTTGTAACGAGAGCGTTTCTATGGAATATTCGGTTGTTAAATGTGCCACGTGCAGCCGAATATTTAGTGGAGACCTTTAGCTGCATATGTTACCGGCATCCAGAGAATACTGAAGACTGGGCCGGTATAAGAGAAAATGTAAGATACGGGTACGCTACCGTTTAGTTTTAGTTTTAAATGCATTTTATTTTCTAAATCATTAATTCTTACATACTAACAAAAAATGCTTAAATGCTAGCTTAAAATTACTTAACAATCTTACACTAACCTACTGGCCCCACACAGGCACTCTAAGCTACTCTAAACTCTTATATCTATGTCTTTCGACTTTGTTTACATTTTATACTTATATATACTTATTTTCTATGCTTAAGGCTAAGAAAAGAATTTGACAAAAAACTTAGCATATGGACATATTTTTTATAAAAACTTAACATCTAGCTTAAAATAAACCTTAGTCTACCTAACCTACCTACACAATACACACATATATACACATAGACACTATTCACAATGACATACATATACTAGTATATACCTATGTATATACTAATATATATATGTATTTCTTAAATACTAACCTAAACCTATGCAAGCTGGCCATTGCTATTCACAGTGCAAATGGATTGGTCAGCTCTGCCCCATTAGTGAGGCTGGTCCGTAATTGACGGAAACGACGACGAAACATCTTCTCCATCATTCAACCACCAGAAATGCTGGTGCTGCCGAACGACATCCCTCTTATCGCGATTCCCCACCGCCCTACTGAACCTGAGACGATCCACACTGCCGTGTGCGACGTCTCTGTTGTAGTTGAGTCGCCTGTCCCCAGCTTTTCGAGCGACATGGAAGATTAACGGAACCGCTGATCTATCCTGGATCAACCCTATCTGATCTAGGTAGAGGAATGCTTCCGGTGGAACGAAGCCGTCAGAGCGCACACTCTCGTGGTAAAGGTAATTGGGGTAGTAAGCCCCAGATATCAGGTTATTCGTCGAGGCCATTGCTCTTGCGATGTGTCTTCGAGTCAGCTTAATTACGAAGTTGTCCACTCGTATTAGGTTCGCCCTGTTGTAAAGGACCTCATTACGATAAAATTTTTTGTACTCCGACTCTGGTGTTCTGTACAAGCGAAGGCAAGCCCTAAGGCAAGCCCTCTCAAACACCCGAATCTTTTCCATTAAGCTTGCTCGCACATTGAACCACACGGGACAACCAAATACCAGCATGGGCCTGATAAGGGCCATGTAGCAGATTACTTTTACCCTCGCATCGAGTTGGCTGCTATAAAACAGTCTCTTTGTAAGGGCAAAAGCACCTTTAGCTCTGGCCAGAGCAGCATCTACATTTTTGTCAAAATATGGAAACTGATCTAGCCAGATCCCAAGGTATCTGACTACATTTCGACAGGCAAGAGGCTGTCCGTGTTGTCCAATGATCGAGAACATTCGCCAATTTTTTCTGGTATCCCTAGAGGCTCCAGACAACGGCGTTCTAAAGAGAATGGTTTCCGACTTCTGAAAGTTGATTTTCAACTTCCAGTCATCGCAAAATCGTCTTATCTTATCGAAGTCACGCTGCAAGAGAGTATTAATGACCTCGATTCTTGGACCTGTTCTATACGCTATCAAATCGTCTGCGTACGCAATAGTATGGGGAAGTGAACCTATCAAGTCGCTTGTATAAATGTTGAATAGGATCGGCGAATTGACCGCGCCTTGCTGAAGACCATTTTTAATTTGAAATATTCCAACAGAAGTCACATCGCCATTTTTCACGATGAACTGTCTGTTGGTTAGCATATTATAAAGAATGTACAAGAGTGGTTTACTGATCCCCAGCCTAGTCAGCTTATAGAAAAGATCCTCTAACCATACGGTGTCGAAGGCCTTCTCCAAGTCAACAAGGCAGGCACCAGTACATTGGTTTTTGCCTTTATTCCATTGGATATCGGACACCAGTTTAGACGCGGCATGAGAGATATCATGTCCCGTCTTAAAACCGAATTGATTATCCGGAACAATATGTTTGTCCTCAACCCACCTAGACAGAGCTCTATTGATTACTTTTTCAAACACCTTACTGATATTCGGAAGGAGACTTATCGAACGGAGATTCGCCGGATTGGATATATCCTTTCCCTTTTTGGGGATAGGTTGAACCACCGCCGTTTTCCAATGCGCTGGATAATGTGCATTATTCATTGCATTATTAAACAGGGTGGTGTAAATGTCCACCGCTTCTAGAGGAAGATGTCGAAGCACGATGTTCGGAATACCATCGGTCCCCACTGATTTCTTAGCCCTGATTGTGTCGAAGATTTCATGGAGCTCTTCCTTCGAAATGAACGGAGGTACGTCACCCTCTCTGGTAATGACAGTATTTGCCATATTTTCGTCGCTGAACCGGGTGAAACCAGAGCCCTCGGATCGCCAGTTCTCTACTTCATTTCGAATGTAGAGGTCGTGCACCAAGACGCGATTGTCCAGGTCATAATTAGGACCAATGGTATCAGTGGCTTTGTATATTTCCTGGAAAGTCGCGCCTATGGCCTCAACCTTCTCCTGTGGATCCTCGATCACAAAGAAGTCGTCATCATCAGCGGCCTCATTTGGATCAATACCTGCTATTGTCAGTAACCGTTCGTTGTCTGTTGCCCGCGCTATTTTAAGACACTGAAGGTCGTTTTGATTTTTTCTCCGAAATATCTTATTTATTTGCGGGAACATATTCGGGTTGCTGGTGTTTACAGCCCGAACCCTGTTGTTCCAATACAAACTTACAGAAATTCTGTAATTCTCTTTTATTAACGTTTGAATATTTTTAATCGACGACTTCAGTGTCCTAATCTCCGGGTCTTGTCTGTCAGTAAACTGTCTGTACAAGTTTTTGAGTCTTGTCAGTAGTCTACTTTTCTGTCGGTGCAGTGCGTCAATAGTAGGATTGCGGAACAGGTCTTCGTTAGTCGTATGTCTATATCGTGGTATTGTAGCGTCCATAGTTTGTTTAATTGTCTTGTCCATTTGTTTTAGGTAATTGTCGATCTCCTCGTTTGACAAATTCCTATTGGCCGGTGGATGGAGCGTGTTCGAAGCGAGTGCTCTTGTCAAGGTTGCAGAGAAGCGTGTCCATCGAGTCTTACTGTAGTTGTAAGAATATCTTTGGACAAACTCCTCCAATTCCGCAATTTCGTTGGGAACTGTAATTTCGGTGCTAAAACCGCAATGGTCACTGTCATACACGAATGTGCGCAGACAGTTCAGCGTTTGTAAATTCGTACCTGTCAGTCGTATACGTTCGTCGTACAGCAGTAGATCCAAATAAGACCCGCCTCTGGGAAACGACGGGATATCCGTCGCTTTAAGGCCGAGTCTGTACATGGCATCGTGCTGACCCCACCAATCGAGTAGTAGGTTCCCTCTAGTATTTGGCAAATTATTTCCCCAATCTCTGTGTTTAGCGTTGAAATCCCCGCCGATTACAAAATAATTCTCCCCCGATTCCAGCCTCAGAAGTCGAAAAAGCGTGTCAAGCTCTGTAATAAATAAAGTGGATTGTGAAGTCTCAGGTGCATAAACAGAGGCCAAGTACAGCCGCTTTCCACTGCGGAGCGGGATGTAAATGACGACTGCCTCCAACACCCGGAACCTACGCAACACTCCCTTGTACACTCTGTGAAATTTTATACCTTGTTTAATGAAGATTGCAACCCCGCCTCCACATTTGGATCCGGGCCGGTTTCTTCTTCTAACAATATAATTGTTGTACTCCAGTTTGTGCTTATCGGTTAGCTTGGTTTCGCTAGCGAAAAGCACATCAGGAGTTTGGTCTTGTAGCAATTTAAACATCGCGGCTCTTCGTTCGATCCTAATCAGTGAATTAACATTCACCGCAAGGACCTTCAAAGTTTGCTCCACCATGTGCGTACCCATTACGACATGTGTTGCGTTAGGCCCGGCAGCAGCGCGTAGATCTGGTCCACCCGCTTGGCCTGTTCTTGCACCTGCTTTTGCAGCTGAGCCATCTGCCCTTGGATTGCGAGCAAGATGGCCAGCATGTTAGGTGCAGCTTCCGTTGTTCTCGGCATTGGCGCCGAAGAAGCAACAGTGGCTTGCTGTATCGTAGCCCCCCTACCTGCCGCCATTTGGGCGTAGGAAATTTGGGACGTGACGGCTGGTGTTTGAAACCTAACAGGTGAACGTTTGACCTCCACCTTCTGCTGCTGAGCCAGTTTTGATTTCTTAATGTCAGCGAACTTAGGACAACCCCGATAGTTTGCGGTGTGTCCCACGTTCCCACATAACACGCAAGAGAGCTGCGTCCTATCGGATGCTCCGTCCCTACCCAGAGGACACTCCTCAGAACTGTGGTTCTTTGCGCACTTCACGCATCGAGGCTGCATTTGGCAGTTCGACGCGGCGTGCCCGAACCTCTGGCAGCGAACGCATTGTATAACGCCTTCGCTCCTTTTTAATTTTTCCCAGTGAACCACATGGTAGTCTAGGACATTGATACTCCTTATACTATCCAGACGGCTTTCGGGACTGAGCTGCACCAGGAAGAACGGCAGACTCCGTTTCTCTAGCCTGGCTCTAGCTGTGGTAAATGGCTTTACCCCCACAAACTTGAGTCCTTCGCACTCCTTCTCTTTAAGCAGTGCCAGGATCTCCTCAGGATTAGAAGACGGTTCCAACCCCTTCAGCAGCATCGATTGCCGCTTTTCACACTTCGGTGTGAATGAGTAATGCTCCGTCGTCGTTTCCTTTAGGAGCTCTTTAACTTTCGCGTAGCCCTCCACTGTATTACAGTGGATGGCATGGCGATCATTCCCCAATCTCTTAATATTAAAGTTATTACCAATGACCAACCTACACAGGTCCTTGGTAGCATTTACCTCTAGTTTATAGGTGTTGATAGGAGGCACCTTCTCCTTCTTCTTCTTCTGCTGCTGCTGCTGCTGTTGTTGTTGTTGTTGTTGTTGTTGCTGCTGCTGCTGTTGTTGTTTCTGCTGCTGCTGCTGTTTTTGCTGTTGCCGTTTTTGTGGCTGCTGCTGTTTGAGCTGTTGCCAGTGTTGTGATTGTTGTTGTTGTTGTTGCTGGTCTTTCTTAGGCTTTTGTTGGTGTAGCACTTGTGCTATTTTATTAGTTTGGTGTTGTTGTTGTGCCTGCTTTTGAGCAAGCTGCTGTTGTTGGGATTGCTCCTGCTCTTCCCTCTTCCTTCTTACAATTTGCCTTTCTTTTATGGCCAGCACTCTTTGTTGTAGCATTTTGATGCTGCTACTTATGGCCTTCATTTCTTCCTCTTCATCGTCAGATTCGCTTGCTGCCAATGAAGCGAAGTTGTTTACCGTTGATAGGGTTGGATGTTTTATCAAATTGGAAGTTGGAAGCTTCCTCCTTCTCTTTGTTTTCGGGGTTTGGCTCGAACCACTCGAAGCCTCACCTGAAACTTCAGCAAGTCCCGCTATAGCCATAGCGGACCGCTCTTCACAATCCATCACGTCACGTGATAAACAACACTTTACCACTTTATTGTTTTTTTTTTTTTTTTGTTTTGTTTACTTTTAAAAATAAAAAGTCGATGCAACTTTTCCGGGAATCGAACCCACGACCCCAGTTCTGTCGGTCGGACACCACTACTACTGGGCCACCGAAGCACTTGATATAAATGTTTTTGTAGCACTTTTAATTAAAACTTATTTATTTCACTTAGAAAGCCGAAACACGTCAATTCCTCACGGAGGTCTATGAACGACTCGGTACGCTACCGTAGTTGGTAAAGGATAGAACTGGTCTATGTGGGTGTTGATTTGCTCTCAGCGACAGACTTAGGCAGAAAATCTTGAGATCTCGCCATGTGAGGGAACACCTTCAAACAATTAGCATAAAGTCGAAATTTGCAAACACCAGCCTTGCGAGGAATGTCCTTTGTATAACCTTAATATCGTTTTTGGAAATTTTAACCCCTAAATTGAAAATGGGGAATTCTTTTCTAGCACTGTTGGAAAGCGAGACCTATATCAGGGAACTTATTTAGGGTAATTGACTTCCCTGCGGGGCAAAGCACCGCTATAGGCAGCATACGATCTTCCCAGCTCTGTAGAGGAACGGGGCGGTATTCTGATCATCTAAACGTCAACCAATTGATTATATTGCGATCGACCAATGGTTTGAGGCACATATATACGAGCTGTACTACAGCAACAACCAAACTTGAGATGAAAGCGCCAGCCCGCTTCGTTCAAAAAATTCTTCGACTTCTGCCAAGAGCGACAAGCTGTTGAGAAGGAAATCACTTTAGCTGGCGCGTATAAGTGAGAGGACACCTCAACTATGTTGGACGAAATCCGCGCTATCTTAAGAGGTTTATTGGTTAAATACCACCCACATGGAAGGGAAACTAAGAATAACTCAAGCAATCTTTCCGGCCGTGCTTTATGAAATCGAATGCTTTACGATAAACTAGACAGTTGGGCAGGATTTGGGTTGGAAATGCTCATTGATCTGCTCTTCATACGGTTTGTTACCGGTAGAATGGCCATAGACAACTGTTTATATGTAGGATCATCAGGTGGAGCACAGTACAACGTTAACTTAATACATGGTTTTTACGTCTGAGAGTATCAATTAAATATGTAATAACTACGGTGTACGATTATTATGTTGACGCTTTTGTGGGTTATACATTCGAGATCTGTCCGCACGTAAGTACCCATCTATATAATTTTCATTTAATTAAAATTTCAACAGAACATCAAAATATTCACTTCAGAACAACTTCTGCATCAAGTGTTACTTCAACAAACTACCCTCTCCAACTATTCACCCACACAATTCCAATCGATAACCATTCACAAATTCTCAAACAAACAAAGTTTCGGAAAAAGGAATAAATCTCCCTGTTCTCTTTGAATTACAAGAGCCAGGCATTCCATAATCCTGTGAATGCATTTGACAGCTCCATTTATTTTATTTCATTTTTGTTTTTTTTTTTTCTTTTCGGCAAAAGGAACTTTGCGAATAGCCAGAAAGATGGATTTCCCATCAGTTTTTTTCGGTTCGACTAAACCAGAGTCCTTAATGTCCTTTGTGTTTGGACAAGATGAGGAATTGTATACAGAAAAATAACTAAAAAAGTGTACATACACCGAAAGAGTCGAAGGCTAAAAATGAACAAGGAAAAGCGAATTCGATTACTGGGATTTATCGGGCAATCAATAAAATTAAGGACATGAGCAAAGTTTCAGATGACAGTGATTTTTATTTGTTCCAAAATGATTTCTTCATTGGTTTTGCTGACACCGACTGCACTTGACGTTCTAATTCATGTCATGGTGATTTGCGGATGATTTGTTTTTTTATTTGTAACTGTTCACGTCAAGAAAAAGTCACTTACGAGTACAAGAAACCGTTGGAAAAATTTTAAATTATAATATTAAACAGAAAAAGAAACTTGTAATCATAAGTTGGTTTTCTCAAGCAACGATGTGGTGCCCCAATAAAGTCACCAAAGCAGACACAGAAGGTTGAGTTCCCAGAAATGCTTACCTCAGGTTTGGTTTTCTTTAATTTTGATAGGTCCGTCTGACTAGCCAACTATATAGAGTAAAATCTCAATGAACCACATCACTGCCTTGGGCGGAAATCATTATGGACTATGCTGAGTCTAGAAGATTGATGGTGAGATACTATGGCACTGAGAGGTGTCAACCTGGCGATACACAGTGTTGCAACTGTTTCTACACATCAATGGTGCTTATTTTACCTCCAAGTGGTAACTATCAGATATTGGTCGATGTCCATCCAGACTCGACTTTCCAAACTAACCTTTTGATCTAACAGACTCCCCATCCTAGGGGTATTATAATGGAGCTGGCTCAGCTTGGGAGTTTTGTCGCCAACGTAACTAAGCGGCCAAGGAAAAAATATGTAGTTATATGTAGCAAAGGAAACATGGAAAACGAACTTCGGATGTGCCTGTGGAATGCTAGGTCCTTTAATAGGCCACGTGCCAATATTAGACTTAAATGCGCGCACGTCCACAGAGGAGAAAGGCGACACCAAAGATCGCTTTTGCGAGCTCTTGGACAAGACCTACGAGCAATGCCCTAGCTATGACATTAAAATTGTCCTCGGCGATTTTAATACAAAACTGGGAGAAGAGGGCATCTATGGTAGTACTGCCGAAAAGTATAGCCTGCACACCACCACCTCTGATAACGGGGCCGCGGGGCGAAACATTATCGTAGCTAGGATATAGTATCTCGATATTAACAATTACTTGGAAAACTCTTGATCATTCAACTGTCAACCAGATTGACCACATTGCGATCGAAGCAAGGCACTGCTCCAGTGTAATAGATGTCCGAACGTTCCGAATGGCCAACATCGACTCGGACTATTACCTTGTGGTAATCAAGGTACGGTTTCTGATATTCCGAAGATCGCAATATAATTGCAAGAGATCGCCAAATCCTTTTTCGATGGAGTAACCGTTAATCTCTTAAGAGGTCCTAAGCCACCAGGTTCAAGTCTCGAAGACCAGTGTCAAAATTACCAAAAAGCCATCAGATAAGCCACATCTGATCTTCTGGGTTTCACTCGGCCACCACAAGGAAACCATTGGTTTGACGACGAGTCATGCACATGTAGCTAAGCAAGATGCATGCAAAGCGGCGCTGCATAGAAGGACAAGAGCTGCTCGCGAGATCTACGAGCAGAAGAAAAGAGATGAGCAATGGCTTCTTAGGAGAAAAAAGAAGGAGCCTGAGAAGCGAGCGGTTGTGGAAATTGAGATATGCTACTCCAGGAATGCGATTCCGAAGTTTCACCACTGCGCCAGCTACAGACGCATCAGTCTTCTTAACATCGCATACAAGATCCTAGCTGCCATATTGTATGAACGCCTGAAGGCGTTCGTCAACAACCTGATTGGTCCATATTAGTATGGCTTCAGCCCACCATAGACCAGATCTTATAAAAAACCCATGAGATCCAAATCGATACACACACCACCTATTTTAGGGCCGTGTATGACAGCATCTACGAGGGTTGACTGAAAAGTTTCCGACCGCAACGTAAAAATAGCGGCACTCCTCGATAAAAGCTAGTGAATGCTAGTTATGCATCTTTTGACAGTTACGAGTACTTACCGAAGTTTGAGTCATTTTGGACGCACAGTTTTTAGTTGACAGTCGTTTGAGTGAGCCGGTGTGAGTGTTTTTTGTGAAAATGGAAAGAATTGAGTATCGAGCTGTTATTGAATTCTTGTTTTTGAAAGGCAAAATGTCTTGTATCATTGTTCTGTCGGAAACAATAACCCTCGTATAGAGACGAGCTATACAGAGCAATGTCGAGTTTTGGCATTCCTGCCAAATTCGTCCGCTTGTGCAGGAAGACGATGGAGAATGCATGCTGCTCCATCAAGCTCGGTAAAGAACTCATCGAGACCTTTGATGTTAGAAAAGGATTTAGACAATTCATTACGCTGTTATGCGATTTCTTTAAAGTCATTCTGTAAAGAATAATGCAAAACTCAGGCGCCAACATAAGAGGCACAATCTTTCAAAAGTCCATTCAATTAATCGCATACGCCGATGATATTAACATAATCGGGTGAAAGCAGCGTGACGTCAGTGGCGCTTTCCCGAGTATTGAAAAGGAAGTGGCGAAGACAGGTTTAATGGTCAAATAGCGCAACACCAGGTATATGCTGTCAACCAGAAAGGACACCCAATACCGACGTGTCGGACAGAAGGTCACTCTCGACAGATATGGTATATCTTTGAGGTAGTTCAGGACTAGGCTCAGCTATCAATTCAGACAAATGATACCAGCGCTGAGATCGAACGAAGAATAATTCTAGCCGATCGCTGCTTCTTTGGGCCAAGAAGGTAATTAACTAATAAAGCCCTCTCTCGAAAAACAAAAGTGACACAATATAAAATCGTAATAATCGTGGTCCTGCTCTATTGCGTAGAGGCATGGACTTTATCAAAAATGGACGAGGGTACTCTTGTCTGCCTTGAGATGAAAATTTTTCGGGTGGTTTTCGGTTCCATCTGCATAGACGGTGAGTGGAGGAGGAGATACATTAACGAACTGTACGGACAGTGAAAAGTCTTGGAATCCGCCCCCGAGGGACGGCGCAGTATTGGAAGACCGCGACGCAAGTGGATGGGGACTTCAGCCAACTTGGCGTGCTAAACTAGAGGCAGGTAGCTAAAGATCGAGCTGGCTGGAGGCACTTGTTGGTTGAGGTCCAGGTCCACCCTGGTCTCTAGCGCAACCTTAAGTAGATAAGTAAGAGTCTAGAGGATTTGCTTAGTCAATGAATATTTACGAGTGGTAACATTGGGAAGCGCTGTTCCTTCTCACCAAATTTCATTTCTTTGTTACCCTGCAAAAAGTCGAACAAGGGAGTAGCCGAAAGTTCTAATAGTGATTTCTAAAAGTTTTACTGAATTGGTAAACGAATGCTACGAGTGCAGTTTTTTAAGGCATCAGCAACAGACTCGTTAGACCCACCTTAAAGTGATGGCCAATATATGTTAATGCCGCAGGTAAAGAAAAGTTTAACATTATCTGTGAAAAGATTTACCTATACCTGAAAGAACAGCTTGTGATTTGCGATTCTAGATGAGGCCCAGTCAGTTTGGAGGGATTAATATTTGGAATGTTATGTTAACAGGAAAATTGAGCCAAATCGGATGAATTGGCAACAAAAATGTATTTACAAATATTTCCACAGGTGATTTACAAGATTCTAGTAATTATCTGTGCGCGCTAATTCGATCTCGAGATGGTGTTTTTAGACAATCGGATTTGATTATCAAGTAGATAATGCAATCTAGCATATGATTAGTGTTGTAAAATGTACTTTGGTGATTTATCTGTGTGAATAGAAAATCGCCCTCAGTAGCATTATAACTGTTTACAGCCTGCACGATATCTATGATCTAATTGCGATAGGGGGAAGACACGCATCGTGTATTCCACGCATCAACACATATGCAGTCAGCTAGATAGTACCATGAAGGACTGTCGGAGACTTTGTCGACCACGTTTCTTTAACCTCTCTCAAAAATCGATGTTCGTTAGTTAGAAAGTTAGCTGATGCGCATTAATACTGAGCTGACCTTCGACGAATGCCCACATTAATCCAGTGCACTCGTTAATTCTTTTCGCCTTATGTGTTCGCCCGAGTGAGAAAAAAAAAAACAGAGCAACGCAGTGCAGTGAAAAAACAGAAGAAAAAAAAACATCGTTGGCGCAGAGACATGCAAAAAAGCATGAGATGGCGCTTGGCGCTTCGACTGATAATATGTAGAGCGGATGGACACTAGCGCACCAGATCAGAAAGTCCTTGCATCTATCGCTATGGGAGAAGGTAGCACAAGAGGGCTTCATCTTAGAACCTCAACCGAATTGGCGTGTGAAATTGAAGCAGCTTGCAAACAACAGGGCTAATAGCAGAGCCAGGTTGGTTGAGTAAGTAAGTAATATGGACGAGCTAAACAGAACCACATTTGGTTTTGGCTTCCGATAGATTAGGCATAGGGAAAGTCAAATCCTGTTAATTCATAGATCTTCCAATTCATCTCTTCCATGTCTTATACCTAGTTTGGTATGCCAATTGACCGCCTGAATTCATTTTCAAATCTTTACACAAAAGTATCGCAGTTCCTAGCGGACTTCACTAATTTCCATGGTTGTGCGGCTATACGCTCAGTTCGAAGTTCCTATGCCAAATGGCGACGTCTTTGATGACTTCGAACTATGCAAGTAGTTGAGGTAAGTAAATTGTTGCTCCAGAAGATTAATATTTTCTTTATTTACTTGGACTATTGCCATTGCATTCCCTGATTTGGGTGGTCACTGAGATTCTGTAGAAATTCCATTGATTCCTCTGGAATCATTCACGAGGCCACATATCGTCTGGATATGTTAAGAGAGACGCCCGTACCTTTCCCTACGGAGAGAGAAGTTTCAGGTCAGCTTCAATTTCGGCTTTGAAAAGATTGCTTGTTTAGTGCCCCGAATTCCTCGTAGAGGACCTCGGTCACTACAGTATTCTGAGTTCTGCAACGCACTTAAGTTCCATCCAGCTTATTCTTAATGTTCCTGATTCCTCCTCAATTGTTCTTTCCTAGGTTGCCGTTGGGTGGGCCACTCGTCTGCGTGATTGGGTAAGTGACTCTATTGCATGACATATTTCGCGATGGAACTAACTTTGCGGCGTAAGGCGTCACTAATCCATCACCATTTTCTCCTTTATATTTGAACATCTATTGGCTAGTGGTCGCTTATCGTTTGAAGTTGGTTATTCCATGTACGGTTTGGCCAAAAGACGCTTAAAATCTTTCATAGACGTCTACAAAACGTGTAGTACGTATGGATCCTACGTTAGGTCGTAACAATCTGAGTTTAGTTTTAGTGCGGAAAACATTGCTTCTCCAGATTTTAGCCACCGTACTGAACACAGCTCTTGCTTTCCTGGTCCTGCTGTGCGCGTTCAGATTTGTGTCTGTGTTGTTTTGACTGTTGAAGACAGAAATGCCTAGGGCCTTAAGTTTTTGTTGCTTCTAAGTTAAGAACCATTTGGTGTAGGTCCATTATCATCTGTAAAAGCAGCAGAAGTCATCGGCGTAGTCCAGTTCATTTCATTGTCAATCTCATATTCAGCTGCACGGAGCTCACCACAGATTATAAAGAAGAATTTTTTAAATTTTTGGTGGTGGCTATGGCCCCCATTTATTTGGCTTAATACAAGCATAATCGAACTTAGAAACTACGACTTAAAAACTAACAAAAATGAACGGTTATGAGCCGGGGGAATGGTGGAGGAAATCAAGTTTGAGACGAGAAGTGCTGAGGTTAAATTCGAAAACCGGGAAGTTTGAGTTGACCTTACGAAGCATGCGGGAGATTGGTTCGTTGGAATTATAAGAGATGCAATGGATTCGAATATACATAGGAGAGACAGGACATCGGAAATTTGTGTTTAAGGAAATAGAATTGTAAAGGGAGGAGCAATCCAACAGAATGAAGAGAATGTCAGATACGTCTTTGCGTTTTTCGAGTGTATTCAGGTTAAGAAGTTTGAGGCGGTCACGATAGGAAGGTAAAATAAAAGGGTCATCGTAGGATAGTCCTCGAAGAGCAAATCTAAGAAAAAGACGTTGAATGTTCTCATGGTTTATGATATATAAACTCGCTGAAAGGGGGACCAGAACACCAACAGCGATTGAATGAAGCCTTGTCCCACTCTGTTGCGGGCTTCGAATTCATCTGACACCTTACCGCTATGAAGAACGTGTCATTTACCACCTTCATAGGTAGGCTTAATTGTTGCGACGGGTTTTTCTGATATATATATCCTGCGCAAATCAAGCCATATTGCATCTCGATTCAGTCTATCGAAGGCTTTCTCGAAGTTGAAAGAATAACAAGTGTAGAGGAAATCTATACTCTACGCATTGTTCAATAATGATCCGCAGTGTGTTATTGTGGTCACTCGAAGCTCATTCTAGAATTACACTGTTACTGCTGGAAGCACGCATATCCCTCTACGGTTTTTTACATTCTGTTGTGTATTTCTTCTTAGGCAGTATGACAGTCGCTCCCATCTTCCAATCTTCGAGAAAGATTTCCTCTTCCTGCGCTTTTCTAATTAGTGGCTGGAGGATTTTCGCTGGGATGTTGGGTGCAGCTTGTAAGAAATGCGCTGGAATGACATTACTGCGAACTACTTCGTTTATATTTGAGGCGCTGATAGCCGATATAATTTCAGAGTTACGGAGAAGAGGTGCGCTTTCAGGAACTTATTTCTGGGATCAGTTCATTACATGCTAAATGGTTTAGTAAAGTTGCAAAGTGATCCCTCTTTCTGGTTATCCGAATCGTGGAACTTTGGCCACCTGCAAATTCCCTTGTGGTATTGTTTATAGTTCTAATGTAACACCAATTGACTACGTCCTTTCCTCTGGTAATTAAGGTGTTGATATAATTACTCTTACCATGACTTACACTACGCTGTATATTCTGCTTCTCTCTTATGCAATATTGGACCTCCAACTCGGGTCGCTTTTCTGCTGAAGCCGCTATAATCCGAACTTGGAGAAACACACGGCTCCATGTCTAGGTAGTTGCTAAAACTCATGTCCTCTGGCTTTTTTTTTCTGCTACCGACAAAGTTGTCAGCCACAGATGAAAAAACATTCTTTCACATCTTTCCAGTGCTCGTTGATGTTTGCAGGAGTAGCTCTGCTGATGGTGTGAGCTTCTCAGGCAAGTTGATCCAATATCAGTTGGTGCACATGGGGATCCCGGAGCTTGTCGGTATTATACAAAAATTCGAGCGATAGTTACTGATGGATGCATTATGAAGTCTTATTGAAGCTATCATAACGTGGTGGTTGCTTTCTATGTCCATATCTGCTCTACGTCAGTTTCGAACGCCTTCAGTGTAATTTCTAGAGCGTCGTCTAAAACCACGAAGAAGCGCGGCGTAGATAGCGTCTGAGGAGTCCTTTCCGTGGCTAGTTAGTGAGTGCCAATGGTTGTTTTCATTTAACTAGACTTTGATGAACTCTCCTTACGATGAAGTGTTGTCGTCCTGCCACAGCCGTTGTCTAGCTTTGACATAGATCATTTATCTTTATTAAAACGTAATGGGTATTGCCTAAATTACAATTCCAAGTATAATTATGGAAGAAAACTATGGGCAGTGTCTCTGCCCTTGTAACTCCATTATCAGGAGTCTAGTTAACTTCAGAGGTTTGTGTTTGGTTGTGAAAAATGTGCTTACAAAAACTTCGACTCCTCTTTTTCTGGGGTCTTTATCTTTGTGGAAAAACTTGTTTCCATCTGGGTGGCAGCGGATATTTTTCACAAGTAATTATTGCGTCCTTTAAGAAAAGAAGGTTTGGTCTAAGAGTATGTTTCTTAATAAATAAGCTTAGCGGGTCTATCCTGCCTGTAGAATAAATTGAATTACCATTGTAGGTGAATACGCTTAGCCTATTTATTGAGAACGTATCTATGTATGCCCATTGTTCATCATTGAGAATATCGCAGTTTTAGTCTTCCGAAGAAAGCTTATAAGATTGGCACTAAATAACCTTGAGTTGAGTTCTCCTGGTGGCGTCCAACCGATTGATACTCTTCTAAGAGTGTGTTAACTAATGAAGTTTAAAAGCTTTTCTTAGGGTGTGTTGGAGAGCAATTGTTTAGTGGTTTCCACATTTTCTATCCATAGTTAAATGTCATTCACTATTGCGTCGTCTGCATTTGGGTTGCTTAATACGAAAGGAGTTTCGATAAGGTTTCGAAGCAACAACTTAAAATCCTATTAGCCCAACTGGACGGTTGTGGAATTTCTCGATACTCAATCTTTTGATGATTCTAGCTTTGCATCTGACAATACCATAACGCCAAAAATATGTTTAAGACATAAAGCAAAAGATTATTTTCTTTATGCCTACCAGAGTTACGAATTGGGGTTTCAACCGGCCCGTTCTGATGCATTCCAGTTCACTTTCAATGATACTATGTCATTCGTGCGTTATCCTTTTTTGAACACTTCAAGCGTATAACGACTTCTTCAGTCGCAATTTGATAAGAATCTCAATATCCGTTTCTAAGATTTACGAGTATGTAGGAGTATCCAAGAAAACTTCGTTTTGGGGAGAGACCGAAAGTATTAAATTATCAGGAAATGTCCGCATATGAGATATTTCACTTCCCTTAACGTAAACGGTCACTTCGATTAATGTTCAAAGATAAAACTGAAATCTAAAGCCTTTCCTTCGAACTCAAATGACAGATAAAAAAGGTTCGGAACACTATTCCAAATGTGAAGTAACTTTATTACATTTTGTCATGACAACTTGCCTCTGAAGTCTGTAATTGATATTTTATCCGCAAACTAAGCCAACACTGTTTGATTTTGAAATTGGACAAATATCCGTTTCTGTTGACTGAAGGAATCGATTGTAAAGTCTATCAGCGGAACATTGTCTTCAACAAGGAAATCCTTCAAAATCATTATGTCACGTCGCATCGGATTTATCGAACGTTTATCTCTACGTGGATACGGGTATATCACCGGAACTAGTCAAAATTTGGCTCCGCATAATTTCAAAGAACTCCATCGTGTAGCCACAAATCCTTCAAACGCACAAAACTACGAGTCAAAAGCTTACTTTTCCACCATTGAATTACAATATGGAGATCGATACACGCCATCGAAATAAAACAGCAGATAGAGATTTTGTCAAAACATCACGTTTTCAGTATTCTATCAAAATCACCTGAAGCCCCTTTTACCATATTTATGGGAATATGCGAACACGAGTCCTTTAAATCGGATTTGGTGACTCTTGAGCAGTACAACAGAACAGAATGCGTACCTTACAGAAGTTGTCATCCAAATTCACGAAATAAAAAAAAAGAAAGTATCACCGAAAAAACCGTCTATAATGGGTTTGCTAGGTTGTATCCTTATTTTGAGGGTGGAAGTTGAAGTCGACAGCAATAACACGGTAAATATTTCATACGACAGGCCTCTTTAAGTTTCGTGGCAGTAAGCACTTTTGTATTTTCTTATCGATCTAAGGATGGTATTTCGTGGATGAACTTCTTATGAGAGCTGAAGCAGAGCTGGGAGAAGGGGTTTGTCATGGATTTCGTTGACAGCGCATTGTAGTTGACTGTAAACTGTAACATGTATTCGAATTGTGATGGAATTGGGACTTCCTGGTTAAGCAGTTTTCTGTTTTTTGTTCTTACCTGATATGTTGTTTTGAAACTAGGGCGGTGATTCAAATACGATTTGAAGGTTAATATAGAAAATCCACTTTTATACACACTCTCCGTGTTTTTCTGAAGATTTTTGCAATGTAAGAAGTTAATTGGAGTCCTTTCGGGTGGGGATTTGTCGTACATAGCGGACTTAGGCTTGAGCCTCCGGCAAGTGAACAAGCGTCTTATGACAATAAGGATCCAGACTAAATTCAAGGCAAGGCAAGACAAGGACGATCCTATCAAAAAACCTTTCTGCGAGCTCCCCCGACAAGATACATGGTATAGGCAATGTCCCACGCATGACACAAGGAGAAAAAATGAAGAAATGAAGGACAGTTAATCTACACGATACCATGTGTAGTAATGGATTTAGGCTTATTAACTTTGCAGCGGAACGAAATATCTTTATAGCGCGAGCACACGATTTCCTCATCCCAATATACCCAAAGGAATATGCGATCGAAGTAAGGAATGTGTTTTTGATTCTACGGCGAAAAGGTCACCCTTAGACAAAAAAAACTCGAATCTGAACCCAACAGGAAACACCTGATTTGAATTAAGAAATGTTATAAATTTGTTTTCATTGGAACCATCTGTTCTTGGCAGCAGTTGAAATCCAAGTGAACGAGAACATTGGACATTGAAAATCATGAGGACGGACCACCGCGCACAAAGGCGTACACATATGCAGAAGATGCCGATCCAAAGGACATATTGCAAAGGAGTGCAACAAGCACCCCTTTTGCATATTTTGCAAGAAAGATTACCCGGAAGACGGAGAACACGTAGCCGACAGCAGTAGATGCTGCTGTGAGCAGAAGATACTCATGAAGATCATACAGCTAAATCTCAATCATTGTGAGACCGCTCAGGATATTTTGAGACAGACAGCTAAAGATGAGGGAGCGAACATAATACTGGTCAGCGAACCATATAAAAGCCTTAACAGCAACGTCTGGGTCTGCGACCAAACAAAGCTGGCGGCAATTTGGACATGCGGCAAACAGGCACTCCAAGAAACTTACACTTTTGAATATGATCTTGTCTGCGGAAAAATCAATTGCATACACGTTTTTAGCTGTTATGCTCCACCAAGCTGGACAATGGGTGAATTTGAGGAAATGCTAAAATAGATAAACTAGCTGAAGACGCACGTGGACGATATCAAATTGCTATAGGAGGGGATTTCAATGCATGGGCAACCGAGTCCTAGGTTTACCAACCCCAGAGGCACCGGAAGCACTCTCGTCCTAGGGAGTGGGTATCACAAACGTTGGCAGGTAAAACACTTACTGCAAGCCTCTATAGCCCATATTACTTTCCTTAGTAACCCCTTCTTCGAAAACCAGAATGGAAAGTCAGCGAGGAATATAAGAACAGTGACCACCAAGCGATATTGATAGACATATGTAGAGGAGGCAAAACAAATGAAACAACCCAAACTTACAGGTCCTAAATGGAAGGACACACTCTTTGATAAGTGTAAGTTTGAAGAAATAATTAATAGTTGCAATCTGATCGAAAACAGAACAGCAGAGTATTTGGCGAGTCAGGTCACATATATTGTTACTACAGCATTGGATGCATCAACGCCCAAACGAATCGCCAGCAGCAAAATAGCGCCGCGCTTTTGGTTGAATGATGAAATTAAGGCACGCAGGGCAACGTGTCTGTATGCTCGTTGGAGAATGCAGCAATCTAGAAAGAGCCCAGATTTTCTAGAAAACCGTGACTCTTTTAGATGGGTAAGGATGCTACATAAGATCTGCGATCAAAGAAAGTAAAGCGGCATGCTTCAGGCGCCTGTGTAACAAAGCTACTGCATATAGGATGGTAGGTAATGGCCAAAGTAAAGGGCTATAGGACTCCACATATAACAGGGCGCATTCTGCTGGCATCTATTGTACAGCACCTTTTCCACAAAGATCACCCCTTAGGCATTTTATCGCGGAATCGAACAGGGAAGCAGAAATCCCAAAATCGGGCGCTTGGACCCCACGGAATTCCAAATACGGCGGTAAAAGCAGCTATCCAGAGGAGACCAGATATGTTCACAACAACATACCAGAGATATCTAAAGGAAGGAATTTTTATTGATCCATGGAAAAAACAGCATTTGGTACTCTCGCCAAAGGGAAATAAGCCACGAGGTGAACCATTTTCATATCGGCCAATATGTCTTCTATATAGATACCCTGGGTAGGATTCTGAAACTTATCATTTACGAAAGACTATTTTCAGTAGCTGAGGAAAGAGGCCTATTCGGTTGTAGAAAATCGAGTTCTACCATAGATGTCATAAAAGCAGTAGTAGACATAGTGACTAAAGCGATAGAAGGGGAAAGATTGCGATCGGGCACAAAAGAATATTGCGCAGTGGTAGCACTTGGTGTTAAAAATGCTTTCAACTCCGAAAACTGGTTATCCATAACAAGAGCACTTTCTAGTTAAGATAGTAAGAAGCTATCTCAACAATAGGCAGTTTCAATATCAATTAGAAAACGGTATCAAATATTACAGTGTCTCTGATGGAATACCGCAGGGATCAGTACCAGGATCATTATTGTGGCATATTTACGACGAAGTACTGCGACTGGCATTTTTTCATTTTTTCATTTTTAAATGCGTTTTATCTTATTAATCATTAACTCTTACATACTAACAAAAAATGCTTAAATACTAGCTTAAAATTACTTAAAAATCTTATACTAACTTACTGGCCCCACACAGGCACTCTAAGCTACTCTAAATTCTTATATATATGTCTTTCGACTTTGTTTACATTTTATTTAGGTACTTATTTTCTATGCTTAAGGCTAAGAAAAGAATTTAACAAAAAACTTAGCATATGGATATAATTTTGTATTTTTTGTAAAAACTTAATATCTAACTTAAAATAAACCTTAGCCTACCTAACCTACATACACAATACACACATACACACACATATACATTATGGACAATACATACATAAATTAGTATATACCTTTATATATACTAATACATATATATATATATCTTAAATGCTAACCTAAACCTATACAAGCTGGCCATCGCTATTTACAAAGCAAATAGATTGGTCAGCTCTGCCTCATTAGTGAGGCTGGTCCGCAATTGACGGAAACGATGACGAAGCATGTTCTCCATCATTCAATCACCAGAAATGCTGATGCTGCCGAACGACATCCCTCATGTCGCGACTCCCTACCGCCCTACTGAACCGGATACGCTCCGCACTGCCGTGTACGACGTCTCTGTTGTAGTTGAGTCGCCTGTCCCCAGCTTTCCGAGCGACATGGAAGATTAACGGGACCGCTGATCTATCCTGGATCAACCCTATCTGATTTAAGTAGAGGAATGCTTCCGGTGGAACGAAGCTGTCAGAGCGCACACTCTCGTGGTAAAAGTAATTGGGGTAGTAAGCCCCAGATATCAGGTTATTCTTCGAGGTCATTGCTCTTGGAATGTGCCTTCGAGTCAGCTTAATTACGAAGTTGTCCACTCGTATTAGGTTCGCCCTGTTGTAAAGGACCTCATTACGATACAAGAGAAGGCAAGCCCTTTCAAACACCCGAATCTTTTCCATTAAGCTTACTCGTACATTGAACCACACGGGACACCCGAATACCAGCATGGACCTGATAAGGGCCTTTACCTTTACCCTCTCATCGAGTTGGCTGCTATAAAACAGTCTCTTTGTAAGGGCAAAAGCGCCTTTGGCTCTGGTCAGGGCAGCATCTACATTTTTGTCAAAATACAGAAACTGATCTAGCCAGATCCCAAGATCGTATCTGACTACATTTCGACAGATAAGAGGCTGTCCGTATTGTCCAATGATCGAGAGCTTTCGCCAATTTTTTCTGGTATCCCTAGAGGCTCCAGACAATGGCGTCCTAAAGAGAATGGTTTCCGACTTCTGAAAGTTGATTTTCAACTTCCAGTCATCGCAAAATCGTCTTATCTTATCGAAGTCACTCTGCAAGAGAGTATTAATGACCTCGATTTTTGGACCTGTTCTGTACGTTATCAAATCGTCTGCGTACGCAATAGTATGGGGAAGTGAACCTATCAAGTCGCTTGTATAAATGTTGAATAGGATCGGCGAATTGACCGCGCCTTGCTGAAGACCATTTTTAATTTGAAATATTCTAACAGAACTCACATCAACATTTTTCGCGATGAACTGTCTGGTGGTTAGCATACGGCCCCCGCCCAATTATCAAGGCTTCGCCCATCAATGACGTTGTCTAATAAAAAGCGGGGGCAGAGCATATTACTGGTCTTATCGTAAAGATCTTCAGATTACAGCCTCTGAATGGTTGCTACGATTTGACCAGTTACAAGTTGCCGGTCATAGGTCTTGTTGGCGGCTTGACCACCGGTAGTCCATACCAGGACTTAAATCACGGTACTATGGGAGTCAGGAGCCCTCCGGACTTCGGTCTGGCCCTGACTTATTAGAGGTAGGCCCCCTTGTGGGAGCGTCATGGTGGCTGTGGTTTAAACCCAAATCGCGGGTACGGGTATTCCTTTGGTTTAACCCATTGTAGAGTTGCAAAAAAGTACTGGGTGCTGTGACCCTAAGAACAGCAACAGGTTTTAGGAGGGCCTCGACTCATATCAAGGGTGGCACTTGTGCCTCCAACACAGTTCCGAATTGGTATCAAAATAATTGTGGCGAGCGATGCCAAGGCGTATCCTTGCTCCCTATGGATGTATGGGCATCTCGTAAACATAAGGTCTTATGACAGGTGGTTTACGCTAAAAATCCAGGAACGTTCTGTTGGTTAGCATATTATAAAGAATGTACAACAGTGGTTTACTGATCCCCAGCCTAGTTATCTTATAGAAAAGACCCTCTAACCATACGGTGTCGAAGGCCTTCTCCAAGTCAACAAGGCAGGCACCAGTACATTGCTTTTTGCGTTTATTCCATTGGATATCGGATACCAGTTTAGACGCGGCATGTATGATATCATGTCCCGCCTTAAAACCGAATTGATTATCCGGAACTATATGTTTGTCCTCAACCCACCTAGACAGAGCTCTATTGATTACTTTTTCAAACACCTTACTGATATTCGGAAGGAGACTTATCGAACGGAGATTCGCCGGATTGGATATATCCTTTCCCTTTTTGGGGATAGGTTGAACCACCGCTGTTTTCCAATGCGCTGGATAATGTGCATTATTCATTGCATTATTAAACAGGGTGGTGTAAATGTCCACCGCTTCTAGAGGAAGATGTCGAAGCACGATGTTTGGAATACCATCGGTCCCCACTGATTTCTTAGCCCTGATTGTGTCGAAGATCTCATGGAGCTCTTCCTTCGAAATGAACGGGGGTAGGTCACCCTCTCTGGTAATGACATTGTTTGCCATATTTTCTTCGCTGAACCGGGTGAAACCGGAGCCCTCGGATCGCCAGTTCTCTACTTCATTTCGAATGTAGAAGTCGTGCACCAAGATGCGATTATCCAGGTCATAATTAGGTCCACTGCAATCAGTGGCCCTGTATATTTCCTGGAAAGTCGCCCCTATGGCCTCAACCTTCTCCTGCGGATCCTCGATCACAAAGAAGTCATCATCATCAGCGGCCTCATTTGGATCAATACCTGCTATTGTCAGTAACCGTTCGTTGTCTGTTGTCCGGGCTATTTTAAGACACTGAAGGTCGTTTTGATTTTTTCTCCGAAATAGTTTACTTATTTGCGGGAATATATTCGGGTTGCTGGTGCTTACAGCCCGAACCTTGTTGTTCCAATACAAACTTACAGAAATTCTGTAATTCTCTTTTACTAACGTTTGAATATTTTTAATCGACGCCTTCAGTGTACTAATCTCCGGGTCTTGTCTGTCAGTTAACTGTCTGTACAAGTTTTTGAGTTTTGACAGAAGTCTACTTTTCTGTCGGTGCAGTGCGTCAATAGTAGGATTCGTTAGTCGTACGGCGATAGCGCGGTATTGCAGTGTCCATAGTTTGTTTAATTGTCCCGTTCATTTGTTTTAGGAGGAAGGAAAGAGAGGTTCCGCTAAACGTTGGTTTTAAATGTTTGTAGGTTATAATGGCTAGGAAATAAAGAGCCAGGCAGTGCATTCGATAAGCGAGTTGTACGGCTTAGGAACGAATCACGATATTTTAGAGAATGTCTGAAAATGGGCTTGAGGGTATACCGATAAACATTCATGGCGAGACGGGTGTTACGGTTAAAAGTTTGAAGGGGCGGAATGCTACTGGCAATTTCTATGGAGCATTGGTGGTGGAAATAGCGATAAGACAGAGTGAGACACGGGACATTACGTCGATGTTCGAGGGTGTAAATTTTTTGAGTGATATTAGTATCACCTATGAGTTTTATCGTACGGTTCTTAATCCTATCCAGCAGATGCAAAGATGTTTTGGGCACACCCGACCAAATGTGGGCATTTTACTCCAATCTCGGGCGGATGAATGCCTTATATATTGAGGCCAGATCAGAGGGGGTAAAATATCTCTTACATCGCTTGAGGAAACCTAGACATTTCGCAGCATTTTTGGCGACATCGAATATGTGGTCATTCCAATGTAAATTGTCACTAACACACAGCAAAGAAATATGTTGGATTAGAAGTGGCAGACAAGAGATCATTGATAAAAATTAAAAAGAGTGTCGGAGACAAAACGGAGCCCTGGAGCACACCAGCTCGGATGAAACCATCCAAAACAACTTGAATTGAACGTTCCGAAAGGTAGTTTCCAATCCATTGAAGAAGAGAGTCCTTGAGTCCAAGTGCACGCTTTGGTACAAATTTTCGGTGAGATATGTCATCAAGTTACCAGTGGACCTATTACTACGAAAACCATACCGCCGGCCATTAAGAAGTTTTCGTGTTTCGAGATATTTCATGAGCTGAGGGTTTATCAGCGTTTCCATGACCTTGGAAAGAAGGGACGTAAGTGCAATGGGTCTGTAGGAGGAAAAGATTCGCCTTTTTCATGGACGGGCTGGACAAATGCTATTTTCCATCTGCTCGGAAAGAGTCCTAAAGAGCAGGATTAATGTTAAAGCTTATGCAGTGGTCTTGCCAGCAAGCAAGAACACCTCTTCAGGAAGAGGGGAGATATACTAGGGGAGATGGACCAGCGAATTTGTGAATGTTAAGTCTTTAAGAACTCTTGCTACTACACGAGTGGGAAAGTGGATTTGTCCCATCGAAAATTCGATGCACTCAAGTGTAGGCGGGGACAAAGCACAATCTGGGAGCGTTGAGCTAGCCACAAAGTATGTAGCAAGCAGATTGGCCTTGTCCAAAAAGCTGATAGCTGAAATGTCATTATAAATGGCCGATGGGATGGAGGATGAGCAGAATTTCTAATATTTTTGACGAACGAACAAACATTTTTGCTACCTTTGGGACATTGTTTTTTGCCTAAACTTTTGGTCGTAATGAAATTTCACAAGAGGTTGCAGTCGTTGCTGGCTCGTTTCAACCTTTTTCGGTTTTCCTCCGTCGGGTTGGTCTTGAAAGACCTAAAAAATATTTCCCTAACTCAGACAGCCTCTTTACAGCTCGAGTCGTACCATGCCTTTTCGTTTGGTTTGATACTCTTCATATGATGAGGGATAAAGTTTCTCATTCCAAAGAGAATAGTTTCTGTGATCATGTCAGCAGCGGCATATACGTCATTATCGAGGAAACATAACGACCAGTAAGTCCGCTCCAATTGGCTTTCTCGTATTGCCATACGGTTCTTTTAGGAATCTTTTCTCTACCTGTGTGGTCGGTGTACGAGAAATTAGCTGATATAACACAATAGTCCGAAGAGCCTAGAGCGGAGAGTACACTATGACAATCAACTTCTGGTATTCGCGTGGACTCATTTACAAGCTGCGTTAAGTTGTTTTCCGCGAAGATCTCAACACACCGTCCTTCTGTTGCCTCTCCAGAATATCAAAGCCACCCAGAATTGTGTTAGTGTGTTGGGAAGCCAACACACTACCACTTGAGCCATGACCACCCACTGAGCCATACCCGATCCAACAACTCAGCGTAGGTGTAGTTTGACCGATTTTACACCAGCCTCCCATAATCCGCCGAAATGTGGTGCAAATGTTGGGATAAGTTGCAAGCGATGTAGTGATGGTTTCATTGTGGGTCTCTGGCATAAGTAACTTATGCATATCGTTAAGCCAACGACGAAAATCTCTTTCGTTATCGGTATAGATACTGAAATACAAACCACGACGAGATACAAGCCGGTGCAAGGCAGCAGGGTAAGTTTCAGTAATGAGATCACTCACTAGCTTACGAATAGTGCAATGTTTGCTTTTGAAAATTTAGGATTACACCTCGAGCAAGCCTTATGGTGATTGGTCTAGTATAATCGCCCCCAGTGTTGATGAAAGGGCGTCTTGGTTAAATTCTCTGAGCTGGTAAGCTATCCATCAGTTGTTGACTTGTTTGCTTCCGTTGCATAAAGCAGATCTTGCAGTTGTAGACTATCTTCTGGATGAGATTTCGACTACCTAAAATCCAATAATGCTGGAACTTCTCGTCTGTAAATGTTCCACCGTTGCGCTATAAAGTTAGGCAAGGCATCATCTCAGCCAAGGTTGTAATCAGATAAACAAAGTTTTTTAAAGAACTTAACAACCAACTGGGTATGCATACACCTATATTGCCTCAGCATGTGTTAAGTTCTTTGGAAAATGGGATAGAGAGAGAAAGAAAGATGTTTGGGCTCAGTTGCTATTTCGATTCATGGGTGGCATCCAACATTTAATGGGAGACTAAGTTGTTAGTGGAGGTTGGCTTGTTGCTGATTTCTATTCAACTACTACTCTCACTTGACTTTTTCCAACTGAAAAAATTAATAAATTTGGGGCGCGGTCGGGATTCGAACACCGTACCTTTCTATTTGGACTGGCCTCTACCACTTGACCCTTGCCTTGACAATATGCCTTTACTGTCCCAAAAAACATTTTTCGATAGGAAAAAATTTGTTTGGCTTGTTTGGGGAATGAGTGTGCATCCATTGTTCTAAGTTTACATACTGGACCCAAGTCTCATCTCCAGTCACAATTTGCTGTAAAAATTCTTCACCTTCCATTTCTAAACGTTCGAGAACTGCTTTTCCTGAATTGACACGTTCGGTCTTGTGGACAACTGTGAGCTGTTTTGGAACCCAACGGGCACATGACTTGTGGTAACCCAAGTTTTCAGACACGATTCTGTACAGAGTAGTTCGAGAAATTTGGGAAAATCTTGTCGCTAGATCTGAAATCGTAAAATGCCTGTTTTCTCGAACAAATTGGTTAACTTGGTGAACCACGTCTTGATTCATGATCGATTTGCGCCCTTGGCCTCCTTTATTATGGACATCTGTGCGTCCGGTCTTAAATTGCCTACACCAATCACGTACCGAACCATCAGCCATCACTGTATTGCCGTAAATAGCACATAACCGACGATGAATTTGAGCTGCGCCATTTCTTTCGGCTTGCAAAAAATGAATTACACTTCGTACCTCTCAGGCTGCGAGAGATAAAATTGTATTCTCCATGTTACGTAAAACGGTAACTATTGGAAAAATACTGAACGAAAACGGTCGAAACTTGGCATATTATTAGAGAATAATGTACTGGTTGCGACAAGCAGAAACACATCACCGAAGTGCACGTATACGAGTATAATGAATTGTAACACATCGGAGGTTGATTTTGGAATAGCCCTCTTATTATAGTACGACATCTATAGGAAAAGGAACTTTAAAATAAGGGCCAGACAAATCTAACTCCTTTATATAGATGTGATCATGAAGAAGCATCAAATGAGTGAGTTGGTAAATTCGTACTTAAAACAAAGGCCTCGATGAATGAAGAAGTTGAATTTACAAGCGAACACAGTTGAATAGCGATACATTCTTTTGTATAACCAGCTACCATGGATGACAAACCGGAGACGGGTAGATTCAGTAATGAAAAACAATTGAGACCCGGAGGCCAGCAAAACCCGACAAGTAATAAGATTTCCCCTAATATCCTTAACATTGGCCAATACAGCCTGTGAAGGTTAAGTTTAATCGAGAAGTTATGAACGAGCGAACAAGTGGATGGGCGGGGAGAAATCGACATTGAATTAGATTGGAGCTGGCTGGTTAGCGAAGGTGAATGTTTCGTATTGGAATCTGGAGGTGAAACTCATGGTGGCGATTGACTTATATTATAGCCTTTAGGATGGACCACCGAATGACGACGCGATTTATAAACACGACACCAGAAAGTGGATTGACATTTGTTCGACGAATGCCCAACCCAAAAGCAATTAAAAAATAATGAATTTGTTTTCATAAAACTGCGAGGAGAGTTAATGTCTAGTGCTACGAATTTGGCATACTGAGATAGCGTACAATATGTGCCAATTTGCACTTGGGGCACTTCGATTTTTTCTCTGAAGTTTCGGCAACATGCGATCGAATTGGACTCGAGAGCCGACGTTCTACCCCTAAGGTTGATTGGTGTCCGAGTCGAGCTTGTTAAGCAATAGGTAAATAAGCCATGTATTACGATCTGTCTGTTTTAGTGCTTTTAAGCCACACAGTTCCTCATCTACTATGCTGTAATTGCCGGAAGCGACAAAAAGGATTTTACTGTTAAATTTACCCTATCCCACCGCGCTTCCAAATATTCCCATTCACCGAGAAATTTTCCATCCGAAATAGGAAAATGTTTAATAAGGCTGGCCGCATCATTCCGATGCAAGGACTTGAGGTAGTGAAACTTTTGTAAACAGAGATTTGCTTTAATGACGAGTTGAGTTTTTCAAGAAACGTTGATTGCCTTTTGAGGAACGCCTTGTTTTTCGTTTTTACGAATTCAATTTATATTGTTTTTGTTTTTCAATATAATCTTGCCTAACATCAATGCATTTGTTACATCTTGAGATAAGCTCTTTTAAACCCTCAAAAAAATAAATTTGCTCTTTCTCTGCAAAATACCGACTTGAGTTCTTCATCATCCGAAAATCTTTTTCCACGAAGACATTTTTTCAAATCCGGAAACAGGAAATAATTACTAGGGGCAAGGTCTGGACTATAGGGTGGGTGTTGGATTTCTTCGAAACCACAATCTCGCGCAGCAGCCTTGGAAACTCGCGCCGTATGAACAGGAGCGTTGTCATGAAGAAGCATCACACCCGCTGCGAGTTTACCCCGTCTTTTCTTTTTAATTTCCTCCCGCAAATTATGCAAAGTGGAAGCGTAGGATGTGGCGTTGATGGTTTCACCTTTTTTTTTGTACTCAATGAGCAAGATTCCCTTTGAGTCCCAAAAAACTGTGGCCATAAGCTTCCCGGCAGACGGAGTGACTTTGAACTTCTTCGGGGGGTCTGTTCCTTTTTTATGCCACTGCATGGACTCTTGTTTGCTTTCAGGGTCATAGTGGTGGACCCATGTTTCGTCCCCAGTAACAATTCGATCCATAACACCGTCCGCGTTCTCACTACACATCTCCAAAAGCTCTCTACAGCATGCGATTCTCACTTTTTTCTGAGGCGCTGTGAGCATTCGTGGCACCCACCTTGCACTGACCTTTGAAAGGTTAAGATGGTCATGAAGAATGATGTGAATGGTACCAATTGAAAGCTTAGTGATCTCTGCCATCATTTTCACCTTTATTCGGGCATCCTCAAGAACAAGTTTTTCGACTTCTTTGATGCTTTCTCCCGTACAAGCAGTAGCCGGGGCGCCGGAACGGGGGTCGTCTTCAATGCTCTCTCTGCCTCTCTTGAACTCACTTGACCACTTTTGCACAGTTGATAATGAAGGTGCGGAACCCTGGTAAACAGCCACCATCTCTTCATGAACAGTTTTTTTACTTTTTCCTTGCTTAGTGAGAAATTTAATTACAGCGCGATGCTCAATTTTCACCATCATCGTCTCAGTTGCCATTATGATTCTGTTTAACTAGAGATAAAATGCGAATTAATAATCACATTTATATGAAATTTTACATGAATGCACTAAAATAATAGTATTACTTGATAAATAAGTCAATTTATATATACAACCACGGTTTCACCCCGATATCGAGAATATGTTGAACGCCTCTCGTATGTCCCGAATTCACTTTCGATGACCACGCGGTCATTTCCTTTTACATGAGGCAAATAATCATTATGTAAGGAAGAAAACTCTAACCACGTTTCGTCTAGTTTATATTGTTTTTTCGATTGCATCCGCGAATGTGGATGCGTGATCTAATCGCCCTTGTGCATTTTCTTGTTGCAATTTTAATTTTAGAGCACTCATTGGCTATATGGCTAGAACATGTAGTGCGGATGAGCAACAATGTTCAGGGCCACGTAATCTTCAAATGTAACAAGGACAACGCAGTAGAGGAAGATCTAAGGTAGTGGCAGAAGTATAGGTGAACCTCATCAGACTTCGAGTGCGCAATTCGAGACAGTTAGCTAATGATCGGCCTAACTGGAGTGGCTTGTTAGTCGAGGCCCAAGTTCACACTGAACTGAACCATTCATCAATGCCCAGTGTTGCCGAGAACCCACATGTGTCGTACGTCACCGTGCTCAGCATTTTGGCGTCAGTAAAACAAACTCGCGGCGCATTTTGAAGGAAGATTTGCATTTGTTTCCGTATAAAGTGCAAGTGACTCCAAGAATATTGCCGACAAACCGTCCACGTCGCTTGCAATATGGCCAAACATTCGCTCGAATGGTTGACACTAAACCTGATTTTTGGAAGCAAATTTTGATGACCTACGAGGACCATTCCACACTCTTCGGTGCCGTTAACTAGAATAATTGTCACATTTGGTGAACGTTGAATCCACATGAGATCCATGAAATACCATTGCATGACTAAAAAGTAACTGTTTGTGCCGACATTTGCTCCAAAACCGTCATTGGGCCATTTTTATTCAGAGAAGGCGAAACAGCAGATGGGAATCGATATCGGTGGATGTTTACGCTAATTCGTCATCGTAAATGAAACGATGACCCATTTCAATATTTCCTAATAATAATTGCGACTTCAGCTAAAGCTGCCGATTGCGGCACAACCGATTTGAGTCACTGTTTGTTTATTGCTTCGTCATTTAATTTTAGCATAAGAAAAATAAGTATCAGGGCATTTTTACCAATAAACGTCACTTTAAGTTTTCACATTAACTGGAGTGGTTTTAATTGAAACAAGAGTTTCAATAGTGAATGGCTTATTACTCGTATGTATGCGGGCAAATGTGTGAAAAGGAATGGACAGTTATTGGTTTCAACAAGACGATGTGCCACGCCATACTGCATATCAAACAATGCAGCTCCTGCAACGAAAATCCCTTGGAGATCTCCAGATTTGACCCCTCCGGACTTCTTTTTGTTGGGTTATTTGAAAAAGCAAAGTATATGTGTATGCCAGTAAGCCTCAGATCATTGACGAGCTCAAGGCAAACCTTCGTGCCGAAAACATCGCTATACCACCCGAGATGCTCGAAAAAGTGATGGAAAACGCAGCAAAAAAGGCACATTTTGCGTTGGTCAACAAAAGCGGCCACTTGATTGATGTTGTATTCAAAAACTAGTCCAAATTAATTGTAAAGGACCAAATTAAATAAAAGTATCTCATATACAGAAATCGGTTGTTTTTATTTTAAAGTTATTCAATATTCACATGCCGACATAAAAGATGTCGCACCCTGTATATACTGCAATAATGCGATGGTTAAAAGTACACCTAAACTAAAATAAGCTGGTCATCAGAGCTATATGAGAGCATGCCCTCACTCTAAACTGGTGGAATGGAGACGAAATATGGATTAAAACTGATTATCTCTCTGCATTAATCAATTTTGACAGAGAATTCGCTATTAGAATTCCCGACAGAATCAGATCAGACAGAAGAAACTATCTTCCAACGCGTACGGATCCGAGATGGAAGTTGACAAGGCAGCTGGAGTTCACTGTGAAATATTAAATTTTTTTTTCAGAATATAGTAAGTTATGACTATAGGGGTTTCCAAGCAAAGATCACAGCCATTGTTAAGACTAGGCCATGTTCCTTGCCGCTCTGTCGTCCTGCCAATATGCAAAGCAAACATTTTAATTTAATTTAATTTGTTTGAATTACTCTGCAGAGGCAGAACTAGCCAGGACACACGTCTTAAAGCATTCTTCCCATAACAGTGGAAGAGCTCCTAGAATATAATGAACATCTTTTTGATTTTGTATACCTCCTGGAAGCTGCGGACAACTGTAAAATATATAATGTGCTCCGAATTCAATATAAAAAAAAAAAGATAATACAAGATATTTTAGGGAGACAAGTTTAATAAAATTCCCTCGTGTGGTACCAATTCAACTATATTCAAGTTAAAACAACATCCTTCAAGACGAAGTTTTCATCTTCTGCAGTATTCTTTTAATTTTCTACAAATTGTACAGATTAGCTTTTAAGGCTCATTAGTCTTCCTAAACTAGTCCTTCTCTTCTGGTACTCAAAATTAATTTTTATTTATTTTTACTATCACCAATTATTTCAATAAAAAGACACTAACAACAAACGTGAGCAATTTCATTTTGAGACGAAGCAATTAACTATCTCCTGGGCATAGTTTCACAGTCTCCTAGGCTACGTCCAATTAGCCTAAATTACTCCTATTGTTTCTCAATAATCATATCCAATATCTTTGCAACCAAAAATCTATTGTTCCTTCTTGGCTTGTACTCGTATACATCCATAGAGTAAAGCACTCGTGCTCGTATCTTCTTCAGGAACCAACTGCTACATTGCCCATACATGAGAATTCCACTTATGACAAATTTATCCGAAGCAACTTGATGAGGATTCGATTTCAACTCCAAGGAAAATTATGGGATGCATGAGACCAGCTTTCCTGTCCTATTATTGTTTCCTAACGATAGACAACCTGGCGTCTGACCACCGTCATTCCGGTATCCAAAACAATTATTGGGTTCGTCTGGGACTATTCAATATAACCTCGTGGTTTGATTGGATCCCCCAGAGCTTTGGGGATTTCCCTTGATTGTGTTTACTTATTGGACGGAATATGAATATTATATATGCTGCTTGGAGAATTTGCTTTGGCACATAAATGTTTGTCTACTCATAATGGGAATTGGGCTCCATTGACTTGAGATGCATTTATTTGTTATTTGTGTAAATATGAGATACGAGTACGACTACGAGTTGGGGGTGCACGTCAGGAGGGCTAAAGGTTATGCCTAACCCAATCAATTTTGCAATTAAATATGATCACGGAACGATTATTTAAATATCAACTAATATTTTCCGGGCTTGAAGGCATAATGGATTATTAATCAATAAGCCATTGTGCCAAATGGAGATATGTATTTCTTGTTGGTTTGGTAACGAATTGCATTAAATAAGCATCTGAGCAAATAGATACAAATAATAGTGTAAGTAAACACCAGTTTCCACTAATTGTCATCGAGTCTGAATATAATATTTGCACGCGCCTGTGAATGTGAGAATGAATCCATCGTGTCAGAGGTAAAAACGGCCCAACCATGAAACATTCCATCAATTGACTGTTGAAGTTCTTATCGTCGCTAGGTATTGAAAACCATTCCAGTGAGGCAACTGCAAATTACAAAATTTGGCTTATTCCTGCGACTCTTGGTAGAGTGTAGGACATTTTAGGGGTGATTCCATCACGTATTAATTTTGTTGGGGGGAAGGCGTGTTGGAAATGAGTTCCCTCTGGAAATAAACGACTTTATCATCTTGAAGTTATTTTAAATGCCGTTTTATTTTTCATGACCTCAGAATGAGGTCTCAGCTAGCCAAAAAAAAGCTTAAATTAGCTTACATTAACTAATCTTATTATACAATCATTTGCGGACGGTCTAAAATAAACCTGCCACTATGTAACAAAGCTTAATTTACTTATTTAATTTATTTACGTGGTAAAACTAAGAAAATATGTTTTTAAATGCAAAAACTTAATTGCTGGACTTTTTAGTTTTTACAAGTAAAACTTAGTATTACCTTAAAATCAATCTTAAACCATCTTAAGGGTATACAAAATTCCTGACAGCAAAACCGCTACCGAAACTGACACTACGCCTTGATATTTGGCTATAGTACTCGGACAAAGATCGGATTCTGGAATGTTAAAACGCTTCTCGACAACGGTAGTTGAAGGTCCTCAAAATGCCAGATTCGTCCAATTAGAGAAGGAATTCATGCGCTATAAGTTGGGCATCTTAGGGTTAGTGAAGTTAGATGGTTGAACTCGGCGATTTTTAGACATGGGAATGGCCCGGGACCACCATCTGATGGTTGCTACCATAGGAATAAGTACAACTGCAGTTTCTAGATCCCAAGAAAATACCCTAATACATAAGTTTAATACCGATAGACTAAAGGATCCCGCAGTCCGCCAACAACTAGGAGACCTGTGAAAAATGTATAGTCGATCGGTCACAAGGAAGAATCGGCTTCCAGAAGAAACTTGGCCTAGGATCGAAGAAAGAAAATACCTCAAAACTCGCATCGCAGCTACTCCAGCAGCAGAGAGAAACGAGCTAGAGTCTGCGTATCGCATGAAGGCGAGAGGAGTTCACAGTAGCGTGCGACGTGATTAACGTAACTACAATATATCAACGCATTCGCTACAGAAGTAGAAGAGACCGCTTGTAGGCGTGAGAGTAGTACCGTCTACAGAATTACCAAAGAGCTCACAGGCGTCCAAAGATCTAAACAAAATTTGGTAAAAGACACAGACGGATCTCTGTTAGTTTCGGATGAGGACCAGCTGAAAAGGCGGAAGCAGCACTTTTCAGCTCTTCTAAGCCGCGTTTTCGCCAGTGAAGTGAACCCAACGCCCAATGACACGTCCGTAGTAACAAAGTCCCGAATACGCAAGAGAAGAAATTTTTACCCCTACCAAAGCGCTGAAGAACAACAAAGCGATTGGACTTTACGGTATCCCCGCAGAGCTCTTACAAGTAGAACCAACAACAGCTGTCACCAATACAGTTCCTGCAAAGCTGAGATCGTTGGGCTAAAGACCAATGCGGCAAAAACAAAAAGGATCAACCTTGGAACTTCCTCTTCTAACCAAGTAGAGATTTCTGGACAACCAGTAGAAATGGTAGAGAATTCTCAATATCTCTCTACAGATGGCCGCACCGAACTAGATTAATCAATCGAATCGGGAAAGCAAAGGCTGCGTTCGGAATGCTGTTCAAAATATGGAGAAAAAACTCCATCAGCCTAAGGAGTTCCGCTCCAATGTTGAATCCGTGCTTCTTTACGGGTGCAGCACTTCTCTAATGATGAACTTCATAGGTGAAAAGGTCAGGAATCTATTGACTCTATCATACGAAGACATATGGTAAGTGGCAGTGGATTGGCTATACGCTTCGTGGTAGACGAGTTTGCCGACCTAGAAATACTTGGCGAAGAACGGTCGAAGAGGAATCAGCATAACAGCACAACGAGAGTTGGAGAGAGCTGAGATATATCCCCAGAAACTGTAGACGATGGCGTGTAGGAGTAGTGAAGGCCCTATGCCCCTCAAGGGGCACCTCGCGACATAATGAGTCTGAGGACGTAAGTAAGTTGGAAATATGTAAAATGATAGTTCCGAAGAACAAAGATGAATTCGGCCCATAGCGATCTTACCCTTTCGTTCGAAGGTATTGAACAGAATAATAAATTGTCAAATACGAGAATTTCTACACAGCTAGCGGTTTTCCCAATTGTTATTTTTCAGCAGCTGTCAAAGTTCCCAATGACATCCAGCTGTCAACATGTTTAGTAAACATTTGGCTTCAGTGTGCAGGAAATTCGTCGAACCATGGAAAAGTGAGTACACTCTTTTGGATATTAAGCCACCGAACCGACCGAGATTGGCGTGAAATGAAGAAAATATAGTCGCCGTAGCGGCCAGTATAGAAGAAGACCCAGAAATGTCGATTCGGCGCCGTTCAGCCAAATAATGCATTGCCAAAGAGTCAACCCGACTTATTTTGCGACTGGATTTGGGCTTACATCCGTACAAATTGTGCTGACGCAAAATTGCATACACTAATTGGGCGCTGGAAATGTTGGCCGCAGATCCGGATTTTGGCCAAAAAATCATCTTCTCGGATGAGGCCCATTTTTGGCTCAGCGGCTATGTCAAGAAGCAAAATTGCCGTTATTGGAGCGAACACAAGCCAAAAGTGTTCGCCCAAGCATCCACAAAGATTGACTGATTGGTGTGGTTTATGGTATGGCGGCATCATCGGACTCGAACCTTATTTCTATCGAAATGAGGAATGAGACACCATTATCGTCAGTGGCCTCAGGTATAGAGCGATGTTAACCGGCTTTCTGTGGTCAGAGCTCGACAACATCGATATATTCGAGCTGTAGTTCTAAGAAGACGGCTCTACATGCAATATAAGCAACGCAACGCTCAAAGTTGTGAAGGAGAAATTTGGCGACTGGCTTATCCCACGACGTGCGTTCATCGCGATCATGCGATTTGACACCACTTGATTATTTTCTCTGGGGCTACTTCAAGTCCTTAATCTATGCTAACAAGCCAACCACTTTGGACGCGCTCGAGGACAACATTCGAGGCGCTATTGGCGGAATAACGCCGCACATATTGGACCGCGTTATCGAAAATTGGGCTGATCGCTTGAAGCACTGCCAGCGATTCAATGGGCGGCCATTTGAATGATGTGCTATTCCACACATAATGGCATGAACCTACCTTCTAAATAAAACCAGAATCAATTTTATATCTCACCCCGTTGTTGTTTTATTTACATTTTTTTCCTGTTTTCATATGATGACAGTTTTATACAATCCAGCGCCGCCATATTTGTAACCTCCTCGTTAATTAACACCTTTAGAAGAAATCATGCGTGGGGTTACATCACAAATGGTTAAAAAGAAATTTTTGTAATGTATTCACAAAAAAAGGGGATAGACCCACAGATCTATCTTGATTATTTAGATCTATATGCTTTTCATTTTTACTCAAAACATGTCAGGGACAATACCTTCAAATGAACTTCTTTCACATCAACAACCAACTCGGAGCTTAACTCCTAGAATTGAAAAGTCGCTCAGCGCTAAAAAGATAAATTGTATACTGTGAGGGTGCTTTCTTTAATACAGATCACGTCCAAATACTATGTAGATCCGAAAACAGGAAAATGCAGACTTTACTATTCAGCACTCAAGCCAGAGCCATTGGTATGGAAAGAGGGGTCTTACCTCCTATTATCAACCATCTTTGTAAAAGAACTTCTGAATGAACTAGATGACGACGGTGTCTATGTTCAAGATAGGCTGAATTAAAGGAGCTGAATTAAAAGAAACAATACAGATTGCCTCCACAGCGGTTCTTACTTGGTACCTAACTAGTGCAAGAAGGTTAACCTCAAAGTTTAAAAAAAAATGGATAAAACACGTACTTAAAAGTAGAAATATAAACGCTACATATGCCAGCGACAGAATCAGCGGCAGAATCAGCGACAGAATCAGCGTTACAGCTCTGAAAGATTGTCTCAGCGTGGTGTGCCCTCCCTATACTGTGGTCTTTCATAGTAAATGATCTGCTAAACGCACTCAGCTACGGCAATTTCTATGTTTAAGGATACGCTGTTGAAATTGCGATCCTTATCAGAGGCAAATTCGAAGAAACTATTTCTAGATGGCAGTCAGCCCTGTTGCTAACTGGTGGAAGAATAGTTGCCTAAATACAACATCATGTCAATTTACACTAATAATTTAGCCTCCCTATTAAGTGTTGAATACCATCCATAGAGCGAAATAACCACTGATCCCAAACATCTTTCTCTCTCCCCCATTTGAATTTTATAAAAACTTAACACATGCTCCGGCTTATCTCAGTGGTTGAGAATAACTCCAAAATATTTCCTCCAGAGTTTTAACTTTCTCAGGAGTAAACTAACTGTTAGGAATTACTCTTATAGACAACTTTTTGAAAAAGAACAACTTCAGGGTTAAATTCCCTGATCGACAGAACAGGGAACAGAATACACTCCTGTCGCTGATGTGGTACACCGACGGATACAAAATAGACAAAGGAGTTGGCATATACGGAGAAACTACCAATACGCCACTGTACCCAAGTATGGGCAGTAGCATCTTTGAATTTGAGCTGAGATACAAGCAATAGAGCCCTGCGTTAAGCAGATCTGCCACACAACATTTATATTCTCTCTAACAATAACGCGGTCCTACTTGCTTTTGAGATAACCTCAAAAATTGTCTGGGACGGCATTATATTTCTCAAAATACTAGCCAGCACCAATAGACTCCATTTGCCAGGTGCCAAGTCACAGTGGTTATGATGGTAATGGAAGCGCAGGCGAATTGGCTAGAAAAGGTTGCGCCTCAAAATCCATGTTCCTACCAATTAGCTATACAGATAACTTACATTACTGGATGGAAACTGAAGGTAACAGGCAAGTCAATAACTTTCTTCCAACACCTTCTCACAGAAGAACAGCCTTTTAGGGGTAAGATACATTCAGTAACCGGATTCCTAACGACTCACTGCAGAGTCAAAAAACACCTTATAACTATAAGAATAGTACCGGACAGTAATTGTAGCATGCTCAACGAGGACTATGAAAGAGCAGAGCATATCCTTTGGCCACTGTAATCGCTTAAGCAGAACACGACTACGTCTTCTAGGTAAACCTTCAGGCCAGCTCACTCAAAAATACAGACGTGTTTATTAAAATTTCATGCATCATGTGTTAGCTTAGCTTGACGAAATCACAACAGGCCTAACCTGGCCGCAGTGATAAGCGTACATAGTCGCTTAATCTAATCTAATGAAATGCACAACGGGTGCACTGAGTACAACAACATTAAAGGTTGTACTGAGCCTTTTTGGCAAGCACTAACATGCTTATCGCTGTGAATGGGAATGGAACTAATTTATCCGGACCTCGTACATGAACTCAAAAACAACGAGCCACTAGGAACCACGTTTACAATACTAACCTACCTTCGCACACTGATTTCGGATGCTGCCAACATATTGTGGCGGGTATAAACAGGGATTGCCAGCAAGGCGGCGTTCTTTCTCTACTGCTATGGTGCATGTTAGTCGGCTCACTGCTCAACGCGCTCAATAGTTCTACCGTTTGTGCAAAAGCATATGCGGATGATGTATCTGTACTGTCTGGTGGATCGTGTCTAGCGACTGTCTGTTCTAAAGCGCAGGCACCCCTAGACGTGATCGATGACTGGTGCACTAATAAACGGCTCTCAATCCCCTCAAAACTGAGGTTGTTCTCTTTACGAGAATGAGGAAGCTGCCTGGTCTGACTCATCTGACAGTGCTTAAAGGCATCACCATCCAATTCTCCAAAGAGATAAGTATTCAGGTGTCATCTTGGATAACGAACTTCTACGAACCAAACAAGGCGCCATCGAGTGTAAAGGAGCTATCAACAAGATATGGGGTCTGTCACGGAGAAAGGTTCTTCGAATCAACATGGCTATGATAATGCCAATTATACGAGTATTCTATGCGTCGGTTGTCTGGTGGAATAAGCTCCTTCGCGAAAATACGTGACGGTAGCTTTTACCAGACTCCAAAAAACGGTTTTCTCGGATGCTTGGGTGCTTTCCCCAGCACTCCTGGCTCTGCTCGAGAGCATTGATGAATCTCCCTGCCCTTGATATTCATATCATACGCTGCACTCTTAAAGCCATCTTCCGTCTAAAAAGAAGTGATCTTTGGTGCAACACGCACTAGAGCTTTGAAGACTTTGTGCTTCGACTGTCTTATGACTCTGGTCTTACAGATATCCTGTCCTATGCAATGACATAAAAACCCCTGTTGCAGAAAAAATATGAAATCGACTTTCCCTGTGCCCAGGACTGCTTTCGGCCCGAATCTGAGCCAGGAAAGGAATGTAGTCGGTTCTTCACGGACGACTTCTAAACCAATATAGGATGTGGCGCTGTTTTTCTGGAGGACGACAATATTAGATTTTACTTCTCTTTAGGAAAACTTGCGTCAGTCTTCTAAGCGGAGATTTACGCAATCCTGATGGCAGCGAAATATAATGCGGAGAACCCGTGGAGCCAACCTGCGCTTAGAGCCTTGCTGAACCCTCTCACGAGTTCCAAGTTAGTTCAAGAATGCAAGAGACCATTGAACGCAGTCGGGGCGCTAAATTCCTTGACTTTTATCTGGGTCCCAGGTCATAATGGGATCACTGGAATTGAAATCGCCGATGAACTTACCAGGCAAGGTTCAGAGGAGAGTTTTTCAGGACCCGAATCTACGTTGGGTTTGCCTGCGTCCTCGGTTAAGCCTTCCATTGACAGTTGGGTCTCATATGTGCACAACTGCAGATGGCACAGCTCCCTGGGATGCAGGCAGACCAAACGAATGCTCCCGATGTCTCTAGGAGGTCAGCGGCCTTTCTGCTGTCTCTCAGCAGGAAAGATTTCAGGTTGCTTACTTGCGTCGTGACAGGGCATTACACTTTTGCAAAGCACATGAATGTGCTGGGCATAAATGACACAACATCCTGCGACGCTTGCGGTGAAAGCGATAACGACATCGCGGAGCACTATGTCTGTGAATATCTGGCTTACGGTCGAATCGGGCTGCAGGTACTGGGCGCTGACGTAGTGGATGATGGAACTCCAGGCATCTTATCACTGAAGCGCTTACTCACTTGTCTTCATAAGACTGAAAGATTTGATTAAAAGAAACTTATAAAGATCACAATGGACTAGTTCTTTGTCTGAGTGCTCTGTTCCGACAACAAAAACCTACCATTGTTAAAGATTAACTTGTGTACACCGATGAATCGGAGACTAAGCTTCAACGAAGCATGGGTAGTAGCACATTCGTATTTAAAGCTGGAATACTTGCAATGGCAATCGGGCTAGTGATAACCAATCTAGCTCTATCAAAGACAAGAACATGTATATGCTCGCATACAGTAAAGCAGCATTGCTTGTTATCAACGCATATCTAAACGTAGATAATAGTCTACGACCACATCCAACTGCTCACAACGCTCTCCAACATCAAAAGTTATAATTTAATCTGGGTGTCAGAATACGGTGGTCATAACCAGGAAAGAATCGGCTTCAGCATTTATGGTGCCAAGACCATTCTACGGAATGTACATCAATAACTGGCCAAAAGCTAATGCGCTCCATTACTGGAGGAAAAGCTAACAGTCAGGCCAACAACTTCTTAACTGCCTTTAAAAGAACAAAGCATGCTCTACAAATGCCTGTATGCCACACAGAGTATCGGGCTTTTAATGGAAAGCATAAAAAACATTGGTCACGATAATATGATATACGTCGAATGTGCAACGAAGGCGATGAAACAGCAGAGCATGTACTCTGCCACTGTAACGACCTAAGAAGAACACGTCTACATGTCATTGGTGGACCTTATCTTGTAAAATGCCAGTTTATTCAAAGGACAACTAAATTTCTTAATAAGTCCGGCGCCATAATGAACTCTAAGTTAGAGATATCACAATAGGTATAGCTCATATGTAGGAGAAGAGTTACCTTTTAGATTCATGACAATCAATGAAATTGTCCTAACATCTACTAAGTCAACATAGGCATTGCAAAAATAATTTTTAAAAATGTCCCCAAAGAAACTCGAACCTATTTCAAAGATTCAGCTCTGTTAATTTTCGGAATTAACTGTGACATAAAAAATCCTCCCCCCATCGGGTTAATGTGGGTCTATCAAATCTCGGCTCGAAATGTGATGATTACAAAAGAAGCATCGCGATAAAAACTACAATGACCCTCTTTAAACATAGAACAACGCAGAAAACCTTCACAGTAAGGAATACCAGTCTAAACATGACGTAATGACACCTGTCTCCGATAAGAGTGGCAAAAATCATTTACGCCAATGAGGGTAGAAAGGACACTCTTATCAGTTAATGGCCAGCAGGCACCTTACTTTTTACAGTCCATTTAAATGCCTCCATTTGCAAACTGATTTAATGTTCATTTCCTGTTTGCGTTTGCAGTTTATTATTTTTTTTATTCTTTCTTTACGTAATAGACAAACGTAACATGCAAAAGATATTCGAGCACTGAAGTATCGTTTCCCAACCCATTCATCTGCATCCCCAGAGTTAGATTTTCTTCAAAAATCCATTTGCAACCTCATCCATTAAATAACTAAAAAAAAAAAATAATAAAATTATTCGTAACACCGCACCGCGCACACATATCTAAGTCAGCAATTTGATGCTGGGGCACGTTCACTATGTCTGCGAACGCATTTGGTCCTTTTGTTCATGGAGTTCGTATGGAGTTTTAATGCAAGGCTGCTGTAACGACAGCGATAGTTTCTCCATTTCGAAAGGATGCTCAAACTCATAAATCATCAGATGCGTTTTTGCATTCGATAAAAGGATTTCATTTTATAAATTTCTTTCTAACCATTCTATGGAGGACAATAAGTGGAACTTTAGGACACAACTTGATGATTTTGGTCACGTATACTCGGAAGTCCTTTAAGTGCTGTTTAATTAAAAAGTGAGTGAAATACAAGGAAAACGTCGCTCGGTGAAACAACTGGGTTTTTGGGATTGAACAATTTTTACCGGTCTTAGAAGGTACTTTTGAATTTAAATGATCTCCTTACAATTAACGCAATAGGTTGTAGATGTCAGATGTATTGAATAGTGACCTGTCGCATTCTTAGAGCGACATGACTACAAACTTCTGCCCTCTGTTAATAAAATTGATACTCCTAATCGTCTTTGGATTAATAGGACTGTTCCGTGTGTCCTGCATCTTTTTTTCAATGTCACTCGATAATTTGGCCGCTCATACGTTTCCTGGGGTTGACGACGCATGGATAACACGACTTTTTTATCGGCTTAGTGATGGAATGCCTTATGCATATGTTTGTCATGGATTATCTACCTCTGTTCAGTCAAGCGAGGCTTTGGTAAAATAAACGAGGGTTTTCTGAAAAGTTTCCGGCCAAACAATGATACAAGACATTTTTTCTCAAAATTTTTTTTTATTTTTCTACAGAGTCTCCTTGTAACTCTACACACTTCTCCCAGCGATGCTCCCATCTCTCTAACCCGTCCAAATATGTAGTACTTGGCGTTTTTCTCTGCAAAATAATTGTTCACGTAGGTGATTGCCTCCTCATTTGACGAAAATCTCTGTCCTCCGAGAGCAGTTTTAAGATGAGGGAACAAAAAGAAGTCGTTTGGGGCTAGATCTGGTGAATAAGGCGGATGGTCCAGCAGATCAAACCGTAATTCATGGATTTTCGCCATGGCAACCGCTGAGGTATGAGACGGCGCATTGTCTTGGTGAAACAGGATTTTCTTTTTCTGCAAATGTGGCCGTTTTTCCGATTTCTGCCTTCAGCTTGGCAAGTAATGATGCGTAGTATGCTCCTGTAATGGTTTTTTCTTTTTGAAGATAACTCCTTTACTATCCCAAAGAACAGTCGCCATTACTTTCCCAGCACAAAAAAACAGTTTTTGCTTTTTTTGGAGCCGGCCCGCCCTTTGCAGTCCACTGTTTTGACTAAATTTTTGTTTCGGGCGTATAATGGTGTATCCAAGTTTCATCGGCAGTAATTATTGCGCCTAAACTGCGCCAACAGAGCGTTGGAAATGTTCATTCGAACACGTTTTTGGTCTAACGTAACCAAACGCGGCACCCAACGCGCGGACAGCTTTCTCATGTCTAAATCTTGATTTAATATGTAACAAACACGTATTAAATCAATCATTTTCATAACCTCTACTATCTCTCTTACTTTAATTCGGCGGTCGTCTACTACCATTTGGTGAACTTTAGCAATGGTATCGTCGTATATCGTGGTTGCAGTTTTCGGGCATCCCGAACGTTCATCATCTCCAAAGCTCTTACGGCCACCTTTAAATTCAGCTGCCTAAAATTTCACTGTGGAAAATGATGGTGCAGAGTCCCCATACACAGAGTCCAACTCATTTTTGATTTGCGTAGGCGTATTTCAAAAACAAGAATTTAATAACAGCTCTATACTCAATTTTTTCCATTTTCACAAAAAACATTCACATCGACTCAATCAAACTAAAAAGTGCGCGTCCAAAATGACTGAAACTTCGGTAAAAAGATGCACAACGCACTCTATGACGAGTGCCGCTGTCTTTATGTTGCGGTCGGTAACTTTTCAGACAACTTTCGTAGAATATAGCTTAGGTGCTATATATGTTACGTACATGCCAGCTGTGGCTTTTTCAAACCAAATCCACCGGAGAAGAACTTCTGTAAATCCAAATTCTGTTTAGCAGCAAATCTTCGAAACCAAGCGAATATCGACCCCATCTGCCTCGAAAAGTTGAAGAAATATTTATTTTTTTATTTTGTTAACAATTCAATTTATCATGCTATATATGTATTTTAATATATCTAAAAAAATTTGGTACTACGAGTAATACTACAATAGAATAACAAACCTTCTTCCAAATTCAACATGATTTTATTTTCAAATTTTACACGTACTAGAACAAAACAACACTTCTTCACAGAAAGCAAAATTGAAACAAATAAAATTGCAACGATTGTTCTACACAATGCAGTGTTACCGCAAGTACCGTTATGTTTTAAGAGACAACATTTTTGTTTTTGTTTGATTGAGTCATTTTTTCTACAATAATACACCGTTTATTGAGTTAAAAGCGAACATATTTTTTTTGATTTTTGTCCAAGGGTTGCCGCACTGTGAGTCGGTCCAATTTTTGATGCCTTGGCCCAATATGCGCGTCGTTATTCCGGCAATAGCCTATCGAATGCTGGCGTCGAGCTTGTTAGCGTGGGACTTGGCGTAGCTCCAGAGAAAATATTCGAGTGGAGTCAAATAGCATGGTCGCGAGCCCAATTGATGAACGCTCGCCGTGAGATGACCCAGTCGTCCAATTTTGCCTTCACAACTTCAAGCGTTGCGTCGTCGCTTATATGGCATGTAGCGCCGTATTGTTGAAACTACAGCTTGGATATATCAATGTTGTTGAGCTCTAACCACAAAAAGTCGGTTAACATCGCTCTATACCTGAGACCATCAACGGTAACGGTGTTTCCTTTCTCATTTCCAACGAAATAAGGTCCGATGATGCCGCCATACCATAAACTGGATCAAACAATCAATCTTTGTGGATGCATTGATGCTTGGCCAAATACATAGTTGTGGGTTCTGTCAGTGGCGTGGTGTGGGTTGGGGCCGCCTGAGGTAGACCCAATTTATGCCGCCCCTAGTAATTTGCTCACACACTAAAAAAAAAACCTTTGTCTTCGATTTCAACCAGTTATACCTACACATATGTATGTCAATAAACTTGGTAAAATTTCTCTTAAAAATTTTGTCAACTGTTGTTGGTACTACTTTCGAGCAAGTAAAGCAAAAATTAAGCCGCAAAATTTAAAATTTTCCAATATTGGTTATTTTCCGATTTTCCAATCTCGAAGCGGATAAAAATTACTTACCCTAGGATATTAAATAAATAACGATAATTCCCATTAAACTTTAATTATCTAAATTAAAATTCTTCAGAAAAACAGGATTCGATTATTTTTTGTAATTAATTTTTTTCTTTGGCTTTTGAAATTTTTTAATTTAACTACATTAAATTATTTTTGATTTTTAATTAATTTAATTCATTAATAAATAAATAAATAATGTCATAATTAAAATTTAAAAAACAAAAATAATTTTTAAATCAAAGGATTTAAAGCATTTAATTTAGGTTTTAGTAAAAGGGTAAATGCAGGTGCATAATGTAATTCATTTTTTTTTATTTACAAGAAACTTTTTTATATATTTACAGAAAACTTCTTTAAAATTGTATTTTCCTATTTTTCATCAAGGCAAAATCTCCTATTATTCCTTCAGTATTTTCTGCTCTATAGCCATGGTACCCAGATTAGATAGCATTAGGGTGCTCATTGTGGACCTTAAATAGTTTTTAATAAGCTTCAATCTTGAGAAACTCCTCTCACAGCTGGCATTACTTTTTGCAATTGTGAGAAAAAGACGAAGCATTATTGTTATGTTAGGCAGACTAACTTTCAGTCTAAGCTGTAATATATGTATATTTTAATAGTTCGAGTGGGCTTTTATTGTAGAAGATATAATTACTCTTAACCGTACGCGTTCGATCTCAAATACTCTTACGAGTCTGAAGGGGGTGAGTGCCGCTACATCGGAGAGGGGAACTCATTTAAGGAGTTATCAGATACTGATACCTCAGCAGAAGAGGAAGAAGATGATGAGGCTAAGCTTGACAAGCTTATAAAAGAGCTCTTGGAGAAAAGAGAGAAGTTGCGGCAGCAAAGGCAACAAAAACAACAACAATAACAGCAAACTATAAAAGAGTTGCCGATGCATCAAAAACAGAACCAAATACTAAAACAAAAGCAACAGCAGCAGCAGCAACAACAACAACAACAACAACAACAACAACAACAACAACAACAACAACAACAACAACAACAACAACAACAACAACAACAACAACAACAGCAACAACAACAACAACAACAACAACAACAACAACAACAACAACAACAATAACAACAGCAGCAACAACAACAAAGACTGCAACAGAAGAAGCAGTCGCAAAAACAAGAAAAACAACAATAGCAGCAACGTATTCCGCAGAAATTGCACGGACTTATTGACCCGCCCTCGTAGGAGTACAAGAACAGCAGCAGCACCAACAACAGCAGCAGCAGCAACAACAGCAACAGCAGCAACAACATCAACAACAAGAACAGCAGCTTGAAAACAAGGGGAGAGAAAGAGTGCCTCCCATAAATGTAAGTAATTTAGAAATAAATGATAGTATAAGGTTATGTAAGTTAGTAACTAAGAATTTTTATGTTAAAAGATTAAGTGCGAATAAGCACATTATTATGTGTAGTAGCATGGAGGAATACAGGAAGGTACGTACCGCCCTAGGAAAAGCAGACACCGAATATTATACATATACCCCTAAGGGTGAAAAACTCCAGACGGTGCTGTTAAAAGGCATCGATCCAGAAATAAAGACGGAGGAGCTCGAAGAGGATCTTAAAAGGTTAGAGAGCGACGACCTTAAGTTCGTGGGGGTCAAGCCGTTTACCATGGCCGCGGCAAGGGATGGTAACCGTAAATTACCATTCTTCTTAGTACAATTAACGCCCAACAGCAAAATCGATAGTCCTGTATTATCATGCTGTAAGTTGGGAAAAATTAAAGAGGGCAGATCGTGTACTGCAATGTATGCGCTGCCAGAGGTTCGGGCACGCCGCGGCTAATTGCAATATGCAATTTAGGTGCGTTAAGTGCGACAAGGACCACAAATATGGAGAATGTCCTTTAGGTAATGATAGAGTAGTGGGTAGGGGTCAACTCTTTTGCGTACTCTGCAGAAACTCGGGGCACCCTGCTAATTTTAGGGGTTGTCCTAGGTTCCAGGAGCTGAAAAAGAAAGTTCAGGCTCGAAAACAGTTGATCGAAGAAGAGAAGCGTCAAAAGAGTCGTGCTTTCTCTAATTTTGTGGCACCCAATGTATCCTTTGCCCAAATGGTATCCGGATTGGGTAGGGTCACAATGACAACAAAAAACACACCAAAGGTAGCTGAAAAAGCGCCGGAAGCGGATCTGGATTTGAAAGCGATCCTTCTGTCCCTGCACGGAAAGATCGATCATTTTCAGAAACAATTAAATGAACAAGCGGCTCGAATTGACGTCATTTATTCGACCCTGTTTGACAAGTCTGGCACGCCGATATAATGTCTGCTACGTTGAATGAGGTTAATCTGAAGATCCTTGCGTTAAATGTTAACTCACTACTCAGGATCGAGAGAAGGGCCAACCAACAAAATCTGTTGTTAAGTGAATACCCAGATGTGCTTTTGGTAAGCTTAACCAGAATCACAAAATTGGCTACAGTGGGTACAATATATATAGAAGAGACCGTCCACATTCTTCACCGGGGGGTGGGGTCGGTATCTTATTACGCAAAGGCATGCGCATAGGGTCATATATAGCGGGTCATAATGCGGTTCCGGGTGTTGGAAGCCTGCATCGTATGTATTCCTCTTCATAGTCGAAGGCGAGTGTATGTGGTGTCGCTTTATGCACCGGAAGTACCTAATCTCATTCAATTTATAACTGAGCTTGAAATACTTTTTCGTTGCCTTCAGCTTCAATCGGAGGAAAATTATTGTTTTTTGGCCGGAGATCTTAACGCTAGACATGCGGCATGGCGAAATAATCTGCCAGACACCGGGAGAACCAGTTATACTACTAGTGGGGTCAATATATGATTGAGTACAGACTTGAACTGTACGCGACGAATATCCCATCCTACCCATCAGCCAGCTCTTTCCTGGACTTGGCATTAACAGACAGTAGACTAGAACTGACCAACACGGACCGAAACACAAGGAACTGTTTGCGAGCGTTCGAGTACGATAGTGATAACTACGGACTTGCCGCCACAATACGGATCCCAAACGAGCAAACGCAGCTGGAGCAGTATGATCAAGTGTACACATACGACTACCGTAGAGTACGGTGGTCGTGCTTCTCCAAAATCTTAAAGCGTAATTTACGTTTGAGTGGAATTGATCCCCCGACTTACAGAAACTTGACAAACGAAAAAATCGACCGATTGATTGATCGTTATCAAACGAACTATGGAGCAGACTATACCGCGGATAGAATACTCCGACGAAAGCCAGATCGAAAAGTACAGAACTCCAACAATCAATGCATTGTACGCTCACAAAAGTAGACTGCTCTCGAGGCTTAAGCAGCTGTACAGACAGTTTACTGACAGAGATGACACAGAAATAAGAACATTGAAGTCAATGATCAAAAACCTAAAGCAATTAATCAAAGGAAATTGCAGTAAGTCTGTAAGTCTGTACTGGGGCAATAAGATTCGGACTATAAAATCCAGTAGTCCGAATATGTTCCCACAGACAAATAAATTGTTCAGGAGGAAAGATCACAATGACATTCAGTGTGTCCGAATTCCACAAACGACAGAAAACAGACAGACACTACTGACCGTTGGCATAAGTCCAGAGAGGCCGACTCAGGCGACGGTCTTTTCGTGGTCGAAGACCCACAGGAAAAAGTAGATTTGCTGGGAGCTTTTTTCGAGGCCGTGTATACGGTGAACAATTCGGTTCGCCGTAATCACGACATTGACAACAGAGCCTACGTAAATCACTATTATTTGCGTAACGAACTTCAAAATTGGCGATCCGAGAATCACGGTTTCACCATATTCAGTGAAGAAAACGCGGCAAACGTTATCGTCGCCGATGAACGAGGTTCCTCGCATTTGTTCGTGCGAAAAGATGAACTCCTGTGCATCTTTGAGTCTCTGAAAAACAAAAAGTCGTCGGGAGTAGAAGGTATTCCAAACGTCGTATTAAGACACCTGCCCTTGGAAGCAGTGGATATATTTACTACGCTATTTAACAATGCGCTAAATAATGCATATTATCCGACGCATTGGAAAACAGCAGTGGTACATCCAATCCCGAAAAGGGACAAAGTTAGAACTAACCCTGCTAATCTTCGGTAAATTAGTTTGCTTCCGAATATTAGCAAGGTATTTGAGAAGGTGGTTAATAGAGCGCTGTTAAGGTGGGTTGAGGAAAATAATATAATTCCGGAAAATCAGTTTGGTTTTAAGGCGAGGCATGACACTATTCATGCTGCGTCAAAGCTGGTCTCCGACATACAATGGAATAAATGCAAGAACCAGTGTACGGGTGCGTGCCTCGTTGACTTTGAGAAGGCCTTCGACACCGTATGGTTAGAGGGGCTTTTCTATAAGTTGATCAGGATGGGCATGCCGAAACCCCTGCTATATATAATTTACGACATGCTTATGGGAAAGAAGTTCGTTGTTAAATGTAACAACGTCATTTCTAGCAAGATCTTTGACATTAAAAACGGCTTACAACAGGGGGCTGTGATTTCTCCGATACTGTTTAACATTTACACAAGTGATCTAGTAGGTTCTCTCAATCATTCCATAGCGTACGCAAACGATTAAGTGGCGTACAGATCATGTCCAAAAATCGAAGTCATTAACACCCTTTTGCAACTTGACTTCGATCATATTAAGGCGTATTACGACGATTGGAAGTTGAAAATCGATTTTCAAAAGTCGGAAGCAATCTTGTTTAGAACTCCATTGAGATGGGCTTCTAGGGATACCAGATATAACTGGCGAAATTTGGCCATCATTGGACAGCACGGACTGCCATTAGCGGTGAGAAGCGTAGTGAGATACCTTGGTATCTGGATCGATAAGTATTTGTATTTTGACAAACATATAGATGCTTGTCTTGCTGGGGCCAAGAAGGCAGTCAACTTGTCTCCAGGGTGAAGCTCATATGCTATGTGGCCCTAATCAGGCCAGTCATCGCGTATGGTTGTCCCGTGTGGTTAAATGTAGCGCCGTGTCAGATGGAAAGGATTCGGGTGTTTGAAAGGGAGTGTCTTAGGACCTGTCTCGGCTTATACAGAACATCAGAATCAGAGTACAAAAAATATTATCCCAACAAAGTCCTTTACGATGGGGCTAATCTGAATAGGATTGACAATTTCCTGATTAAGGTGATACGAAGACACGTTGCACGAGCAATGACTAACGATAATAGCCTGACCTTTGGGGCTTATTACCCCAATGAAATGTACCACGAGAGCACGCTTCTATCAGGCTTTATCCTGCCAGAGGCATTTCTCCATATTGACAGTAAAGGGTTAATGCAAAGCAGGGATGGTATCCCGGTAATATACCACCGCCACCGCGGTGCGAGGGACAAGCGGCTCATCTACGACGGGTATGTCGCCAATGCTCAGGAGCTCCTCCGTTTTAGTCCCGCGATTGCGGACAGGGATCGGATCGATGCCGAGAAACAGTACACCGAATTCTTAGGTCGGTACGTTACTAAGGTAACACACTCCTCTTAGTTGTAAGTTAGATTAAGGATAGCTAGCGGGATCTCGTGGAAAGGCCGCGTTGGTTAGCATGAGGCCGCACCCCTGAGCAGTGACCGGTGGTGTATGGCACTGGTTAAATCTCGGTGGTGCGTGTGCACGTTGTTGACGGATGACAGGCGCCCGAGATCGCAATTGGGATAGTGACCATCCGTTGCGAAAGACTACGGGAGCTCACCACCCCGATTACAGCTAAGTTAGGCTAAGTAGTTTAGGTAGATTAAGTAGAATAGTAACTTAGTTTTAAGTTTTATAAAAAATTAGAAATAATATGCCATCTAAGTTTTTTCTAAAACCATTTTTCTTAGAAATTTTATAGTTGTAATAGATAGATAAGATTAATTGTAAGATAGTTTTTAAGGCCGAAAGGCAAAAGTTGAATGAAACTGTTAAGTTTAGAGCATTCGGTAAGAGCCAATAAGCTAGAATAAGTAACTGTTGTTGTCAAATTAGATTTAATCATTTTTGTCTAGAACGTAAGTTAATAATGAAGGAAACAATAAAAATGAATTTAAAAGTAAGTAAAGTAAAGCATAGACAAGGACATTATTATTGTATAGCTAGCTTTTTAGCTAAAAGTTATTAAAATATGTCGCAGAATATTCGGCAAGCAAGAAAGAAAACCAAAAAAAAGCACCTGTAAATTAGACTTGGGCTTTATTCTACAATACAATTAAGTGTTAATAACTGGGGGTTAGGGTGTCCCTTATTTTTCAAAGTTAATGTTTTCTAACGCATACGCTCTAATTTTTTTCATTTGACCATAAAATACTTGAAAATAAAATTTTATCTTATTTGAATCACAGCAACCCGTTCCGAGTTGCGCGCGAACTATATGATCATACAATTTACGAGGATGACCCCCATTTTCGTTCTATTTGTTATTTATTTCCATTTTATCGAATAGTTAACGTGCATAATAGCAAAGTTTCAACATTTCAATGGAACTAAGAAGTACTAAAAAAAGTATTTTCTTGGTTGGTGAGATAAATCACCAAATAACTAGTGCAAAGTTACCGTCTAAGTTCTCTCAGTTCTTTTCTGTAATATTAACGAAGTAAAATTGACTGTAAATGAAAGTGCAAATCTTGTGATTCGGGAGTGCATTATATTTTGGGAAAAGGCAAGAGTACCGTCAGAGCTGTACCTAACTGTGTGAAAAAAACTTTTGGATCTTTACCAAATTTGGAGAGAGCTGCAAAAAAAACTGTAAAAAACCACAGAACGTTTATAAGCACCGTGATGAGAAATTTTAAAAAGATTTAGATAATTTGTTATATATCGCACACGCTGATGCTCTAGAAAAGATCAAAATAGAGGATGACAAAATTTTTCTACAAAAACAAAGAGAACCAGGGCGTTCGGGTTGTTTAGCGGGTGCTGACAAAAAGTTAGCTGAGAAAGAAGAACGAGTAAGGCAGAGAAAACTAAAAGAAGAGGAAAAAAGACTAAAGTATTTGGTTGCCAAGAACTCTACTTCACACAAGGGCCCACCTTGATATTCAAGATATTCCCGAACAGTCTCTCAATTCTGAGAGATATTTTGTACGAAAATTTGCCCTCCACTATGCAAACGCATCCCGTGAGTTTCCTGTCTACCACAAAAAGAGGAAGGGCGTGTTTTATCACTCCTAAATTAGTTACTGCTTTCGATAGATGTCAACTAAGTGTAAGTTGTGAAGATTTTACAATCAGCAAGTCCTCTATTCAACGAATTCGGACCCAAATGAGAGAAGAAAGAACAAAACCGATCAAATCTGATTTTCAGAATAACGTGCCTCAAATTGTGACCGTTCATTGGGATGGAAAACTGTTAATAAGTTTAAATGTGACGGGTTCAAAAGAAGAACGCCTGCCAATTCTGATTTCATTCATAGAAAAAGAATATATTTTAGCAGTGCCCAAACTCGAAAGTTCTACTGGCAAAGACCAGGCTTAAGCTGTTTTGAATGCGCTTTCTGATTGGGACCTCAAAGATAAGGTACAGATTATGTGTTGCGATACAACGGCCTCTAATACAGGTCGCTTAAATGGGGTTTGTGTGCTCTTGGAGCAAAAAATAGAAAGAGAATTGTTACTTTTTGCTTGCCGTCATCATATATGTATATGAACTGTCTTTGAGATGAGTATTTGAAACAAATATTTGCCAAGTTTCCAGCAGTCCGGATATCCCGTTATTTAAAAAAATCAGAGACAATTGGAAGAAAGCTGATCCAACTGCTATCGAAACATAGTCTGATTTCGTAAAGAAATATTTCTGTGAGACGGTCATTAACGAATTAATTAACTATTATAAAAAAGAATTACTGAAACCAATTATACGTGGCGATTATCGGGAATTTATTGAATTTCTATTGTTTTTTTGGGAGGAGACAATGAAAACAAATTTAAAATCTGACTTTCTGGCGCAATGCGTCAGGCACGATGGATGGCGAGAGCTATTTACGCTTTAAAGATATGTTTGATGCAATCCCAGTTTAGAATGTGTGCTAAAGACAAGCTACCACTGCAAGATGTTTGTTATTTATTGCAACAGCTTATTTAAAGACCTGGCTTGGGTGCAATTTGGCAGTAAAAGCCCTGAATCAAGATTTATGCTTCTTAAAAACATTGAAGAACTATGAAACAGTCGACAAGGTGATTTTAGAAATCAGCTCTGACTAAGTTCAGTCAACACTTATGGTATTTATCAGAAGAAGAAGAATAAAGCTATTATTTTCACTATTTGATGATGAAGTTGATACACAATCCCAAGCTAATATTGTATCGGATTTACAAAGAGAAAGTTTATATGATTTTGGGAAGAGGTATGTTCCATCAAAAGAGTTGAATAAGTGTTTTTCATTCTATCATGAGAAAAACTGTTAATTTTGTTAATAAATAATTTTTCTTATTGTTACAGAAAAATGTTTGAGTGATTTCGTGACCATAAAGAGCACAAATTTGTTATCGCTGTTAAAAATTGATAACGCTTTTCTCCAAGAAGTCTCTTCCTGTGATAAAATTCCTTCCTTTCAGGAAGCTAAACAAAAAGTTATGCACTTGAAGGCAGTCAATGACACAGCAGAGAGAGGTGTGAAGCTCATGAAGATTTTCATGGTTTAATTTCTGCTGACGAAAAACAAATACAGTTCTTGTTGCGCTGTGTTCCAGAACATTGTACCAAGATTGTAAAAAGGAAATTTTGAAAAGAAAGTATCCTGTATAATTATACAGTTATTTAATTTATTACGAATACCCAAATTAATCTTCCACTGTGTTTTTATCTTAAAATAGGAATTTTGTTCTTATATATACAGCTTATATGCCACTAGATGTTTTAGAACCGTTTACATAGGAGTACATTGATGCTTGTCGGCACAGGTTATCGTTGTTATATAACCATGAAATTTTGCACGTAGTTAGCGTTTAGTATTATTAAAAGAATTAGGGGGTATGCGCTACGAAATTTTAAAGGAAAAAAAATCGACCATATAAGGGACACCCTACTGGGGGTGATCCGGCGCCTTCGACGAATGTACTCGCACATGGACTGTGTCATTGCCTAGCTTGTCTAGACTTTTCTTTCATTGCGTTATGCATACAATATGCAGACACTTGTTGCATATTACGTCGTCATCTTCGGTCCCAACAACCGTTTCCCTTTAATAAAACATTCACTGATGTCGGTCGCAACTACCACTATTCACTTACTGTGAAGCAGTGTTAAAGCTGGTAAATTCGTTAGGATGGGAAAAGAATCCTTTTTGTAAATTTTATATGTATATTTAAAAAAAATTCCGCTGCAAATTGCCGCCCCTAGCAAAGTGTCGCCCGGCGCCTGTGCCCCCCTTACCCCTCCTCGTAACACCACTGGATTGCGTTCGCTTCAATAACAGCAATTTTGCTTGTTGACATAGCCGCTGGGCCAAAAATTGGCCTCAACCGAGAAAATCTGGATCTCCGGCCAACATTTCCAGCGCCCAATTAGCGAACTCACGGCGTTGTCTATGGCCGTCCGGTTTCAATCCTTACGTCAGTACAATCTTATATGGATGTAGGCCCAAGTCCAACCGCAAAATAAGCCGGGTTGACTTATCAGCGATGCCCAATTCAGCTGATTGACATTCCTGGGTCTTCTTCGATACTGGCTGCTATGGAGGCTATGTTCTCTTCATTTCGCACCAATCTCTGTCTGGTTGGTGGCTTAAGATCCAAAAGAGTGTACTCACGCTCAAAATTTTCCATGGTGCGACGAATTGCCTGCACACTGAAGCCATGATGACGACCGAACTCACGACGAAATTCACGTTGCGCTGGAATTTGATAATATTTTTCAATAATTTCCGCACGTTCGGCAAACCTTACTGAATTTTTTGACAGCTGGATGTTATTGGGAACTTTGGCAGCTGCTGAAAATAACAACTAGGAAAACTATTGCTGAAATAAAAACAAAACCAATATTCTGCTCAGTAGAAATACGAGTATGTACATTTCATTTAAATTAAACGTCTTTACACATCTGAAGTGCATCAATTTGCAAACCAAAAAAGGAAACATACCTACCATGCAATCAAGCATTAGTTCATTGAGAATATTGTGCAGTAAGCCTACTGCGACTCTAATTTCATGTTGAACTTTTCTTTAAAAAAAAAAACAAGCACAAATCCAATATTTATTTTTTTTTCAAGAAAAACCTCAAACAACACCGAATATAAAAAGGAAAACCAAAAGCGAAAACACAAAAGAGCAAATAAACGGCTTCAACCGCAGAAAAGGTGCCCAGTACCTACCAAACGTTAAGCAAGCACTGCACGTCCCAATTGCAAACATATCACTCGAATTTATGTGGTCTCTTCGCGTATGTCCTCGCTTCATCAGTACTCCTTTCGAATACTACCATCTGACAGCCTTTTGTTAGCTAAAGGAAAGTTTCACAAAAAAAAAAAATCCATCATCAACGCTACACGCAGGGTTAAAAATCCATTTATCCTTTTCTTTTACTCCTTTTCAACCAGAAATTCATTCAATTTCCACACCTGAAAAGGCATCACAAAAGGATAATGGCCAACGAAACCAGTAGAACAGGGGTATGGAGTAGAGAAGAAAAACTCACCCCTCGCAGGAAACCGTAATAAAGCAAAAAGCTTCCGATTTTTATGCTCCAGCAGAAGAACGTTAAATTAGAAATCTTTCAATTCTATTCAATTTTTTTCCTCGTTCGTTATCATTGCAGTTTGCTATACGGGCACATATTGTACGTACCGTATGTGGCATACAAATACACTGCCAGTCAATTGTTTAGTCGAACTCTAAATTTTGGCATAACTCATAAAGTAAGTATGCCATTCTTATGGAAACCTTACATCGAGGCAACAGACTTCTGTCACATCGACCCTTGTGCTTGTGCGGAACGGTAGAAAAAGTCCAACCAAGTTATAGACTTTAAAAAAACCTTCACCCGATGGTTGCAAGGCAGATACGAGTACAGAATGTTTCACTTTTCCTTCCGAGTACGGCGACTTACAGATCCACCAATTCAGCAAAGGCGTATGATATGTGATGAGTGGTAACAATATGTCCTTTGAGATTCAGTGGATATATACTCGTAGAATTGTGCCACTTTTGGCATGCTCGCATGCTCTTTAGCCTTACAAGTTGACCGGTTGTCTCAGTGACCAGTAGATTTTTTATTTTAATTTTTATAATTTGGGCGCACTCAAGGGCTTACGAGTATATCTTTAAGTACCCGTAAAATGTTTGCACACATCGCGGACGAAGGAAAATCAGGGAGGATGGAAAGAGAGGTACCGATGTACGTTGGTTTTATATGTCTGAATGTTACAATGACTAGGAAATAGAGAGCTCGGCAGGCCATTCCACAAACGAGTTGTTCGGCTTAGGAACGAATCACGATGTTTCAGAATACGTCCAAAAGTGGGCTTGAGGGTATACTGATGAGCATTCATAGCGACACGTGTGTCACGGTTAAAGGTTTGAAGGGGCGGAATGCTACTAGCGATTTCTATGGATCACTGGTGGTGGAAATAGTGATAAAACAAAGTGAGACAAGAGACATTTCGTCGGTGTTCGAGGGTGTCCATTGCCTGAGTGGTATTGATATCAGCTAAGAGTTTTATCGCACGGTTTTGAATCCGGTCTAGCAGATGCAGAGATGTTTTGGGCGCACCTGATCAGATGTGAGCATTGTACTCCAATTTTGGGCAGATGAATGCCTTATATGTAAATTTAGGCCAGACCAGAGGGGGCAAAATATTTCTTACATCGCTTGAGAAAACCTAGACATTTCGTAGAATTTTTGGCGACATCGAATATGTGGTCATTCCAACGTAAGTTGTCACTGATACACATACCGAGAATGGAAAGTTTATCGGTTTCGACGATGCAAGTGCCATTCATGGATAATGGCTAAGTATTTAAATTTCGCTTTAACGACAGCAGATAGGATTGTGTTTTGGAAGCATTAAATTCCACTCGGTTGATAGTTCCCCAATTAGTTATGCTGGTAATATCAGAATTTAATGAGCTTAACATATGCTGCCGTTCCTGTTCTATAGCCGAAGAGCAGGGACGTGAGTCCGGGAGCAAATATGAAGAGCAGTGAGTACTGTCGTCAGCAAGGGAATATATTGGATTAGAGGTAGCAGACAAGAGATCGTTGCTGAAAATAAAAAGGAGTGTCGGAGACAGAACGGAGCCCTGGGGCACACCAGCATATATTTTGTGAATATCAGACTTGAAACCGTCCAAAACAACTTGAAGTGAATGTTCCGAAAGGTAATTTCTAACCCATTGAAGAAGAGAGTCGTCGATTCCAAATGCACGCATTTTCGACAAACGAGCCTGATGCCAAACTCTGTCAAATGCCTTAGAGATATCAAGTGCAACTATCTGCGATCTCGCCAGATCGATGTACGCTTTGGTTCCACTTTTCGGTGAGATATGCCATCAGTGGACCTGCTGCTACGAAAACCGTACTGCCGGTCATTAAGAAGCTTTCGTGTTTCGAGATATTTCATTAGCTGAAGGTTTATCAGCGTTTCCACGACTTTGGAAAGAACGGACGTAAATGCAATGGGTCTGTAGGAGCATAGAGAAGATTCGCCTTTTTAGGGACGGGCTGGACAAACACTGTTTTCCATCTGTTCGGAAAGAGTCCTAAAGAGTAGGACTGAAGAAAAAGCTTACGCAGTGGTTTTGCCAGCGTGGAAGAACACCTCTTCAGAAGAAGGGGAGATTTGTGAGTGTAAAGATCTTTAAGAACTCTTGCTTCTACACGACTGCGAAAGTGGATTCGTCCCATTGAAGGAACGTCGCACTCAAGTGTAGGCGGAGCCAAAGCCCAATCCGGCAGTGTTGAGCTGGCCGCAAAGTGTGCAGCAAGCAGATTGGCCTTGTCCAAAGAACTGACAGCTGGAATGTCATTGTAAATGAGCTTTGGGATGGAGGATGAGGCAGAATTTCTAATATTTTTGACGAACGACCAAAAATTTTTACTGCCTTTGGGACATTGTAGTATTTTTTACCTCAGTTTTTGGTCGTATTGGTATTTAACAGGTTTAAGAAAGGCGTTGCAGTCATTTCTTGCCCGTTTGAACTTTTTTCGATTTTCCTCAGTTGGGCTAGTCTTGAAGGACCGAAGCAAATTGGGTTTAAGTTTTGAAGGCGCTACAGATGGGATTCTATATTTCTTGGTTAAGAGAACCAGTTCGGTTTAAAATGGGTTGACATAGTTTTGCCTTTAGTTTCTGAGTCTTTTCAAAGCTTATTTCATTAGGTTTCTTAGGGTTGATTTCTTTGTTCAATGAAAATGCATGTCTTCGAGGTACTAGCCTTACATTGATGATTCTTGTTAGGAAAAGTTAATTCATGGAATTGAAATGGAAGATCCTAGAAAGATGTAAAAACGCCGATTTTATTTTATCTGATTTGACTTAGTTGAAGGCACCCTTAATGTTGAGCTAGGCTATTAGGTATACTGGCTTGATCACATACAAGTGTTAATCACGAAAACTTTACTAAAGACTCGAGTCATATGAAGCTTTAAAATTTCCCTCAATCTTTCCTAAATTAGTTATGAATTTTTTGAGGAGTAATGTACAGGATTTTCGGGCTTTTACTCTGTTAAAAATCCTTCAACCTTCCCCTCATAGGATTTGAACCGTGACATTTCATGAGGCTAGTTTCGGCTAAGGGGACGCTAAATGAATAGTTATCCTCGGAAGCCTTATTGTATATCGATAACAGCGCTTTAACCACGTTGTAGGGATTTTTAATAAATAATGAAGAAGTCACTGTTTCGCAAGGGTGTAGCATCAAAGAAATCCCAGTATTTGTTCCATTATAGGCTTCCTCGATTCTATTAATATCCATGTAAAAGAGTTTAAACTGACAAGATTTTTGTTCAGTCGCCCGTTAATTTTGAAGCCGCTTCCGTCTTCCTAGTTTCTCTGCAACTATGACTTCAGTGCTGAACTTAGAATGAAAGAAAAAGGTATTAACTTTGAGTGATCCAGGATTCTTGGATTAGCAAAATCGTCTAATTTGCTAAGTCTCGTATGAAGGCTGGTATAACTAGGCTGAGAAATTGTACATCGAATTTCATATGTATTATATGTTGGCTACAATCAATAATTGTATGCCTCACAGCGGCAATGATTGCCAAAGTCCAACTCCAAATTGCCAAATAGGCCGTCATACATCTTCACGGCTATGACAAGACCAATTATATCTGCGCCAGCCGTCTGGTGGAACTACTTTTAATGAAAACACATCACTGCTGCTCTCACCAGATTCTGAAAAATGGTCTGTCTAGGCTGCGTACATCCGCTCAAGACGTGCTGATAAACCTTGCTCTCCTTGATATTCGTATCACGGGCTGCTTTCTCAAAGCCATCTTCCGTTTAAAGAGAAGAGATCTTTGGTACAACACGCACTTAAGTTTGGCTGACCTTGCGCGCCGACTACCTTTTGACTCTGGTCATATGGACATGCCAGCCTATGAAATAACAACAGAACTACCATTGATACGAAAATACGAAATCGACTTTCCCTGTGCCAAGAATATCGAGCTAGGGATGGAAATTAGTCGGCTCTTCACGGATGGTTGCAAAACTAATCTAAGATTCAGTGAATTCACTTCTCGTTAGGAAAACTTGCTTTTGACTTTCGAGCAGAGACATACGCAATCATCATGGTAATGACCTGTATTGTGAAGAACCGATGGATGAAATAAAGCATCCGCATCTGTAGCGACAGCCAAGCTGCGTTTAAAGTTTTGCTGAAACCTATCAGGACTTACACACTAGTCCGGGAATGTAAAATATTGCTGAACGCAGTCGAAATACTGAATTCACTGTGTATCTTTTGAGTACTTGGTCCTATTGGGATGCAAGGCTAAGAAGTGAGTTTTCCAGGACCCGAACCTGGTTTAGGACTGCCTTCATATGAGAATTACTCTCCAGATCTTCGGTGAGCTAAACAAATACTTCTTGATGTCTCTTAGAAGAACTGCATACTGTCTACTAGCATCGTGACGGGCCATTAGTTGCTAAGCAACTAAGCTAAGTGTGCTAATCTTAAGCGTTACAACATCCTGCGACGCTGGTGCTTAGCTTCTCCTTCGTATATATTCGGTGTGTATTTTTTCGTGTCGGTATCAGCATTTATTTCCAATTTACGTGTAAATTACACTAAGAACCTATGTAGAGGTGCAAACTTAATACAAGATATTTATCGGAGTTAACGTGGGTAGCAACAATGCTTCCAGGGATATTTTTCCACGTTAGCGATACCTTGTGTGGGAACGTCAAACCATGTGGCACTTTTCGAACAAATAAAATTCAAGTGCAGCCAAATTGTCGGAATGTTAATACTCGTAGTTAACGCCAATAGCCATTTTTTTGGGCTCTGAAAATTAAGCGCTGGTACCGATGTCGAAAAAACACACCTAATATCAATGTCACAGTGTGGCACACCGCTAGCTGTTCTACACTGCTATTGAGGTTGATTAAACCAGTTTCGGTGTCTAAGATTCTAGAAACCAATTCTTGATAAGCAATTGAGAGAGCCGATAAGATTAGCTCCGCCAAATAAAAATCCTGTTACGCATAGATCTGGAGTCAGTCGTGCTAAGGATATACTAATTGAGAGCACTATTGTCACAAATAAGCTGCAAACTTTTGTAAACAAGCGCCTGAGGGATATACTGCGAGTGTTCTGGCCAAACCACATCACAACGAATACCTCTGTGAGAGAATGGAGAGAATGGACGAAAAACGTATAGACGCGATTATATTTACAAAAGCGAAAGGTGCAATCGACCTGTGCCTCCGTTCACTCAACAAATGGGAGTATAGGAAAGTCCTTGTATAAGCTTGCACAGAATGTTTGGAAATAATTCTCGGCACATAGGATAAAGCTGAACTGAGTTCAAACACATCCCGAGTAACTGAACGCCATGACACTTATGCTAATGCCCTACGACCAGAAAAGGGACACAGGGTATAACAACAAATGTTTTCGCTTTTAATTCTGTCATTCGCTTCCTAAATCTCTATTATTGGTGCGCTAAATTAAAGGCAATTCACAGTAATCCGCAAAAGGTGTCACTTATTTCGTGCTACTTATTCAACCGCTTACTTTTAAATTATTTCAAGACGACTAAGTTTTTTACCATATATGAGTATTTGTGTAAGTGAGTCGTTTTTTATGACTGACAGTGTACATAAACTGCACAAAAGAAAGAATAACTCTAATCAATTATCCTAATTCAATCTGAGTGTGTATTTTTATTTATTTGTGAACAATTCTATATTCATTGTGGCATGCGTGCAGGACCACACAATGAGAACGATGTCTGTGTCAATAGCACACCAATCCTTGAACTCGATTTTGATAAGGACTTTCCTTGACGTCGTGGTTTTATTGGATAAGGTTGAACCCTTTCAACAGTAGCACGCACTTTTATGAGTCTTAAAAATGTTGAAGTGGCGTTTATAAGTTGTTATACATTAGGAGCACCGTCTTAAAGAGAGGAAATTAGTTTTTGGCAATCATGTTCAAGTTGTAAGTTATTGTATTTCAAAATGTATAAGCACTCGTGTAGAACTTTAAAAAGGATTTTTAAGAGTTCCAAGGAGGTTGTATGTTGGAGATGTTAATTGGAAATTTCTTTATATACAAACAATTGGCAAATGTATACGTAAGCTGAAGATGCTTGTAATAATCATCCTTACCGTTCGTTTATTGGTATCCTAAAGGTGTAGGTTCATTGATCCAAAAATATTGTGCTTGAATCACATGGAAAATTGTATTTAAGTCATCACTCAAGTATATAATGCTTTGCAGATGAGGGTAGAGAGTGAAGACCACTAGGGCTATTCAAGTTGAAGTGACTCTAAGCTGTACTGAGATCTGAGTTAGCGTTTGAATGAACATAAATTATGGCCCAAAAATGGGTTGACATAGAGTAGACGTTAATCTGGGTTTGAGGTAGAATCACGTTTGCAGAAACCTCCGGAATGGGAGGTTTAGAGCAATTGCCCCGCTGAATATTTGATGTGGAGACTAATTCTTAAAATGTGCACTTTTGAGCACGAAGGAATGGAAAAGTCAACATCTCAGAATCCAGAGTCATAGAAGTTGCTCAACAAATACGAGGTGTTTCGGAAAGTCCCGATGATGGAACGTAGATGTCGGCTCTAATATCATATCTATGGGGATTTCTTCACAAGAAATCAATAAAAATGCGCTTTTATAAATTTATTTAATGAAAATTCTACTTCAACAACTTTTTCTTTTAGCGGGTTTGGTCGGAGTTCCTTTGAAGTTAATTTTAAAATGTGTGTTCTACCTTTGTAGAACTGTGTACGGTCCCTCATCCGGTTGGTTCAATGGTTTCCTAACGCTGTCGACTCTTACGAACACATGAGAGCTTGAAAAGAGTGACTTGTGTGTAAAAACTTGAATTTTGTAGTGATGAGCTGTAGGTTGCGAACTTTACGGATAGATTGTCTGAGGTGTTCGAGGAAATATCGTGGATCTTGGGATGGTTCGCCATTGATAAAGTATTCTGTTGGTATTCTCAACGTCGTGCCATATGTTAGTTCAGCTGCCGAAGTGCCAACGTCTTCTTTGATGCTGTTGCGGAGTCCGAGCATAATAGTGGGTAACACTGTTGTCCAGTCTGATGTTTGATACCATTTGATAGATGTTTTGAAAGTATGGTGCCAACGCTCAATTGAACCGTTTGATTGTGGGTGGTATGCAGTCGTTCGACATGTTCGGCTTCCTGTCAATGCTGCTAATGCGTCGAATAGTTGTGAGTTGAACTGTGAACTGAGAGCTCTACTGTCCAACGAGAAGAAACTGCGAACCGCCCAGAAAAAGAAATTCAACGTTGGATGCCTTAGCACACCTGGAGTAGCCAGAGACTACAGAGAGCGCCTGGGTGAGAAACTCTCCACCGTGCACTCACCTACCAACCATCAGTGGTGCCAGTGTCGCGACATCATCAAGGAGGTAGCCGAAACCATCTTAGGGTACCAGAAATCCCAGAGAAAGAGCCCGTGGTATGATGATGAATGCGTTTACAGGAAAAAGGTGACAGAAGATGCACACAAGAAAACGTTGCAGCGCAAAACAAGGACAGCAAGTTAAGAGTATCGAGCCAGGAGGAGGGAAGAGAAGAAGATCCTGCGTAGAAAAAAGAGGGCCTACTCAGCATCCCAGCTCAGGGAGATCGAAGAGTCTCGTGATCGAAACAACATCCAGAGGTTTTATAAGAAAAGCAAGCAACTGGCTGCTGGCTTCAAAATCGGAACACAAGCTCTTCGAAACACCGAACGAAACCTAGTCACCGAAGCATAGGGAATAGTAGATGTGTTTAAGCAGCATTTCCAGCAGCTTCTAAGTGGGCATCATGTAGAGATAGTGATAGGGCAAGAAGAGAACCCACGTCGAGTCAATGATGAACCAGTTCCACCACCCAATATAGAAGAAGTTGGCTTAGCTATAAAAAAGCTTAAGAACAACAAGGCTGCAGGCTCGGATGGTTTACCAGCTGGAACTGGACACAGGAAAACATGCACTGCAACGTGCAGTTTGGAAGTAGCTCCTCCGAACTATTTCAAACATAACATACACCGGATTTCGGCAAGATGACGCGCTGTCATGTGATTTCTTCAATCTCGTCCTAGAGCAGATATTGCGCAGGGCAGGTGTCAACATGGAAGGCACTATCTTCAACAAGTCCGTCCAGCTCCTGGGATATGCGGATGATATTGATATCATCGGGAGCTCGCAGCGTTTCGTGATAGAGGCTTTCACGGCAATTGAAGAACAGGCGAAAATCGTTGGACTGGAAATAAACGAGGGCAAGACCAAGTACATGCTATCAACAAAAAACAAAACGTCACTATTGATAGTGATGAGGTAGTTATGGAGTTCATCTACCTCGGAGTAAACATGAACTACTTCGGTTCTGCAAAGCAATTGGGTTCAAAACTCCTTATTCGAAGGATGAAATGTACGCTTTACAAAACCCTTATCCTGCCAGTTCTACTGTATGTCGCCGAGTGCTGAACGATAAGCAGGAAGGGACAGCTAATTCTGGGCTCTTTCGAAAAAAAAATTCTTCGACGGATTTTTGGTCCTGTGTGCGAGGAGGGGGAATGGAGGAGAAGATACAACCGCAAACTCTATGAGCTATACCAAGATGTGGATGTTGTCCAAAAAGCCGGCTCGGCCACATCGAGCGAATGGACAACAATGCCCCAGCTAAGAGAATCTTCGAATCTCAGCCCTCAGGTTCGAGACGACAAGGAAGACCGAACCTACGTTTCAAAGACCGAGCTATCGCGGATGCCAGAGCGCTTGGTCTGGATAACTGGAAGCAGCGTGCCCGGGATCGTAGAGGATGGAAGGCTGAAATGTCTCAGGCAGAGACTCTCCACGGGTCGGGAGCCAGTTCAGTAAGTAAGTAAGAACTGTGAACCTCTGTCAGTCGTTGTGATGGCTGATGATGTTGAGAAAAAGGCGCCGATGACTATTTCGGCTGTGATGTTTTTTATCGGCACTATCTCCGGCCAACGTGTAAAACGTTCTATCATCGTTAGGCAGTACCGAAATCCCTGCCATTCAACCATTGGACCTACTACATATATCAAGATGTACGTGGTAAAATCTTTCATCTGGTACTCTGATGTGTTCAGGTGCCCTTCGAATATGCCTGAGGATCTTAGAACGTTTGCAAGGAAGACATGTCTTGGCCCAACTGGTGATATTCTTGTTCATGCACGGCCGTATGAACTTTTTTGCAATCGCTTTTCGTGTCGCTCTGCCGCTAGTATGTGCAGTATTGTGTACGTTGTCGAAGACTCATTTCCTGAGTGATTTTGGTATGTATAGTCGGATTTCTTCGGTGGAAATATCACAAAAAATTGATGTTTCGGTGCCGTCGACGCGTAATTTTTTTAACCGCAGGACTCCTGGATCTTGAATAAGTGATTGTAATTCACAGTCTCTCACTTGTTCCATGGTGATGTTCTCGGTGGTGATAATGAGTGGCAGGTCAATATTATTGATTCGCGAAAGAGCGTCTGCTACTTCGGTGTCCGGTCCGGGTATGTAATGGATTTTCTTGATGAATTGGCTGATAAAATCTAGTTGTCGTTGCTGCCTTGGTGATGCTTTAGTTGAAGGTTGCTGGAAAGCGTACGTCAGCGGTTTGTGATCTGTGAAAAATTCTGTTTCCCGGCCTTCGATCATATGCCGAGCGGATGGGGAACAATGTTGACTTTTTGTTCTAATGTTGCTCCTATAGCTGTATCTGAAGCATCTGTGACAAGCCTCAATTTTGAACGTTCCATGGGGTGCGCCAATAATGTTGCATGTGCAAGCTGATTTTTGCACTGTTCAAAAGCACGTTGCGTTTCCTCGCACCACGTTAAAATTCGCTTGCCATTCTTTCTTGAACCTGATATCATTGCATGTAATGGCGCCTGTGCTACTGCCGCGTTAGAAATGAAAGGTCGGTAAAAGTTTATGGCTCCAAGGAACTTGCGAAGTTCGATGAAGGTCTTCGGCAATTTCCCGTCCAATAAGGCTTGGATCTTTTGAGGTAATGGTCTCGTTCCATCGGCCGTTACCAGATAGCCTAAGTATTCGACTTCTGATTTCCCAAGCTGGCATTTTTGTATCTTAATGGTAAGCCCGTGTTGTTGCAAACGTTTGAAAACTTGCCTTAGATGTTCTTTGTGTTCTTTAGGTGTTCTTGAAGCTATCAAAATATCATCGATATAACAAAATACGAAATCCAGCCCTCGAAGAACTGTATCGATGTATACCAAATGGCATTACATGAAACTTAAACAATCCGAAGGGAGTTATTATTGCCGTTTTTGAGCGGTCTTCGGGTGACATCGGGATCTGGAAATATGCTCGTTCGAGATCAGCGGTGGAAAATATTTGACAGCCGTACAGACGCAATGTGCGTAGTCTCGTATGTGTGGAACAGGGTATTTTTCAGGCACTGTCATAGCGTTTAGTCGCCTGTAGTCTCCACAGATACGCCAGGTTGCATCCTTCTTTCATCTCATAAGTATTGCACTGGAAAATTGACTATCCAAGCGTTTTATGATGCCGTCTGCGATCCATGTTTCGATTTCTCGTTTGGCCCAACGTAGCCGTTCAGGAGAAAGTCGTCGAGCTCGATCGTAGCAGAAATTCATGTAGGAAATCGTTTCTGATGATGGATTGCGTGACGTTTGCTACAATAAAGTTCCAAACGAAAGGTCGTCGCAAACCCAAATCGAGGATTAATCGTGTTTCGCCGTATGTGTCGATTCTGGTAATGATCGGTGGTGCAGCTAGGATACCTCGAACATTCCCTGGGAACTGCTCCAAAAATAGAGTTCTTAGTACAGGATCACTTACTTGTCCCCCTGACAAGTTGCGCAGCTTCAGGAGGAAAAGGGATGGTTTTTCGTCGTCGAGCGTCTGTCCACGTAGGAGGCGGCGAAATTGAGACTCTGCTGAGTCTCCGAAACTGGCAATAATTCTTTTTTTAATTGCTTCGTATTTTTCTATTGGTGGAGGTGAATCAACGACATCACCGAAGACGGAGAGCATGTCGCATGTCTTTGATATCCTAATTTACAACGAACTTATTGTAAGTCTAAACAGAATCGGTGTGAGGGGAGTATTACTAAATGAGCCAAGAAAAACCGAGTTCGTGTGGCGTTCCACAAGGCTCCAAGTAGGGTCCAATTCTATTTATTTTATTCACAAATTAACTTGGCGAGTTTTTAAAAATAGCACTGCATTGCATAAGCGGATGACATAGCTATCGTACTAAAGCATAAGCATTTAAACTCGGCTATAGAAATATTACAAATAGAATTCGATGTTGTCTCTAAATGGTGTCATGCTAACGGACTTACTATCGAAGCGGAATGGAAACATCGAAATCTACTACCAAAATGGACATTGTACACTGTCAGCCAACAATCAGGTCATTGAATTTGCCCAACAAATGAAGTATCTTGGAGTAACAATCAACGATCGTTTTCTTTGGAGTGACTACTTCAATGTCTTGTGCCTTCAACTTAAAAGTACATACGAATGGTTGAACGAATAGTATGTCATTTTAAGCTGCTTTTAGTATAATCTGTGATTTCTTTTCCGCCTTATTTATACCAAAGTTTGATTTTGAAATTCACCCAGAGTTCACAATTCCCTTCAGTGCTTGTATCTGATACATTAATCCCCACGCAATAGTAAAAAACCAACTTTCCACTTTAAAAATTGCAAACAATATTGTGTTTTCGGCCTGTACGTGGAATGTTACATTCGTTAATAGTCCTCGTATATCCAAAAATTTAGCGGGGTGCTCACCTTAAAATTTTATCAAAACAGCACGGTTAATTTAACGGCCAACGGAAGGCCCACGATTCCATACGATCGCTTGCTACTCATTCGGAGCGAACGTTTTAAAAATAGCCGCTACAGGTTTATGGTGTTTACCCAGAAAACGGGAAGGAAACTTACGAGATCACAACTCTTTCCCGACTAGGGTCGGGATTTGGTGCGATGAGCCAAGTGTGTGGCACGCTGTCAAAGGCTTTCTTGTAGTCGATGAAAGCTGTGAATATGTTTCTGCCTTTTTTATATTCCTGTTCCATTACTACAGTATCGATGGGAACCTTTAATATATCCTGTTTGTTCTGTAGCGAGGACTGCGTTATTTTCTAGATGTGTGTAGATTTTTGATCTTATGCATCTATATTTTATATAGGGTACATAGACATGTAATCGGACGCTACTTTGACTGGTCAGTCGTGTTGGTTTTGCCCTTAGAGAGAAGGTAGGTGTTAGCTTTCGTTAAAAAAAATCCGGCGTTATTTGCGCATGAGTGCATTTAAATTTCTTCAGCTAATATTTATGTAGGTTATCCGGTCCTGAGGCCTTCCAGTTTTGTGTTTTGTATATGGTGGATGTTAAATCTTCCTCTCTGAGTTCGACCGGGTCTATGTATATACGGGGGGTAGGGTGTTTTTTGTTTCTCCTCTTTGATCCAGGTTTTTTCGTCATCATGTATCTGTATGCTGGACTAGATGTTTTTCCAAAATATTTGTACACTTTCGGCTGGAGGTGGGCGTCCGACGGCAGTTTCGCGACAGTCCCGTAATTAGTGGTAAAAATGTTTTTCGCTTCACGAGAGCCGTGCATTTTGCTTTTTTTTCCGCGCAGTTTATTTTATAGCGTGCTTCTGTAGAAGGATATTGAGATATATGGTAGTACTAGACTGTTGTTCTCTGGGTCTTGACGTGAATGAAGATTGATTTTTGGAGTACATTATCTATGTTGAAGTGAATTCCAAGGTGATCCAGTAGCTTTATTCCCTGGCAAGAAAACCTCGCATAACCCACTGGCTATACGTCACGGTTATAACCCCGATACTCACCTACGTGGTTATTGTCTGGTGAACGGCCTTAGGCAATGCAGTTAACTGCAGCAAACTAAGCAGAGTCCAAAGTACATCATGTCTGCGCATAAGCGGAGTTCTACGTACTACACTGTAGGAGGAGACAATCCTCCACCTAGTCTGTATATTCCCAGCTCTCTCCCAAAGAAGGAAACTACACTTATGAGTTTTCTTCTATAATGACTTAAGCGATCTAAATCATATAGACGTTAACAATCTCCTACGCTTCATCATAAGCTTAAATTGGGTCCAAGAGTAGGATGATCACAGATCCACGTGGGCAATAACCATAAGTGTGTTGTTCTCTCCAACAGCCAATCTTACCTAATCCTAAGGTGATCCGAGAAGGATTCCTTAGTGGATACTCTCCAGTCATTGACATATGTTTGAGGATACATGTTTGTGATTGTTAAGTCGAGAATTTACTCTCTGTTTTTTGTATGAAAGATGGGGCGATTTCGCCTGTTGCACGCTACAAGTTTGGAAGAAATAATAAATTCAAAAATTAACTCCTCATTGGCCTTGATGGCGGTGCTGCCCCATTGCCTGTTCTGTGTATTGGCATCGCAGCCGATTACCAGACCAGCCTTTCTTGATTCGTTAATTTGTTAATTAATCCCGCTTGCAGGTTCTTTGATGCTTTTGCCATCATCGGGTGGTTTTGACTTTAGAAAACCTATCTCCCGTATCTTATCATACCCGACTTTTCCATTAGGATCTGCACAGTCTGTTTGTCTACGTCAAATAGCACATGTTTTCTTTCATAGCTACGGCCGGCTAGAGCCAGCAAGATCTTTGTTTTGTATTGCGATTAGTTTCACGATGTTAGCTACTTGTGAGTTGCAGGAGGATGGACCCATACTTTTATGTAGGTAATGGAGAAGAAGAAGGTCCGTTTTTGGGAATAAAAAGACTCTATGCGAGAGAGCTTCAGCTATGGATATGGTCATAGAATTCGTCGAAGACGAATTCCTCCCGTCTGCTGGTTTCAACGTTGTCCATCATGCTAGTTAGTATGTGGTCCTCAAATTCGGGCCAATCCTACTCTTTAATTTTGCCATCGGGGTTTTGATGGTTTCCGATGGCTACCTGCAGCTCTACGGGAATGCTCTCGAAACTAATTGAGGGCTTTTTCCGATTTAAACTTGTTCAACTTAGCTGACTTGTCTTGTTATTGCACCTTTTGAGGGGTCTTAGATGTGAATTTGTCACGCAAATGTAAAAAAAATAAATAAAAAGGGGTACTTATCTCGTTTTTTTTTCGTTTCCTTCTCACTTGGGGTCGCTCCTGTCTGGACGTCGTGGTTAATGAGGGGGTGGATACTTCCCGCCACACTCACTGAACGTATCATAGTCTTGTTGGTCGTCTTTGGGGTTAACTACCTTATCTCGTCTTTTTTTCTTTGTTCCTGGATGTTGGGGATGGTCCAGGATATATGTTATCTTCTGAGGGTTTCTTCTTCGTATATATTCGTTTGTTCGTTTGTTGTGCAATTTTTTCTTTGGTTTTGTTGGTACGTATTCCTTCGCATTCTTGTTTTTTTTTTCTTTTGTCAACGTGTTTTTTTTTTCTCCTTTTTTTGCGCTGTCGGCTATGACGGCTAGTTATTAATTGAACTAGCCGCGCGTTTCGGCTAGTTGCCTCTCACACATACACACATGCATACGCGGTTCCACAACTTCAGCGGCCAGAGCAAAGGGATTCTTTTCTAGAGCTCCGCCAGCCCCCATGTGGAACCATCCAATCACATATGTGTTGTATATGTATGCGCAACTTGTAAAATCTAAATCATATAATATACTCTCTCTCTCCCTCTTTCTCCAATTGAATTAATGTTACTGTATACCTAAGATTGAGTTAGTCAATAAATAGTCGTCAACCGATAAGCAAGTGGTCTTTCAATTTAATAAATAGAACATGGTGTCAGATGTGGGGAGTTTTGGAGTTTTCATTTGGAGCAAAGCCGCCAAAGGAAATGAACTTTACCCAGCCAAATCTCATTGCATCATGGAAATTCTGGGTGCGAAAACTCGAAATTTTTCTAGACCTCGTTGGTATTAAAGAAGACGAAAGAAAGATCACCGCAATTTTGTCATACATTGGTGACGACGGCCTTCGCATTTATAACACCTTTCCCAAAAATCTTAAATTTGATGAGATCAAAAAGAAATTTGAAGAATATTGCGCACCCAGAACCAACATAGTATTTGAACGTTTCAAATTCTTATGTGCAAAGCAGAAAACAGCTGAATCGATGGATCAATTTTTAACTCATTTGAAGGAACTGGTTCAAGCATGCCATTATGGCACGCTTCAAGACTCAATGGTAAGAGATGTATTTATAATTGGATTAAATGATGACAAGCTGAGGCGTCTGTTGACGACCTCACACTGGAGACCGCAGAAAAGCGTGCGAAATCATACGTCCTTAGTCAGTCTCAGTTCCAAGAGATGTCAGCAGTGGTCATAGAATCGGAAAACCAAATCAACTACATCCAGAAATCGAGCAAGAGCAGAACACAAATCGCCAAACAGCACAATAAGCAGCAGTCCAGTCAAAAGCAGAATACCAAACAAAACTCCTCCCCGAGCACCTCCAACCAAAATATCAAAATGAGAGATTCCAACAAACGATGTGAACGATGCGGAAACTGGAACCACCGAGTCAAATGTCCAGCGCTTGGTCAAAGATGTCACATTTGTAAAGGCATGAACCATTTTGCAAAATATTGTAAGTCAAACAAAGATATAAAATCATTTACTTTAAGTAATTACAATAGCGATAACAATAATAACAATTGTAATAGGAATAATGACTTAGATTTAGTTGATAATAATGATTTTTTTATTGGTTCGGTAAATTGTGAAGAAACAACATTAGATCCAGATAGTTTTGATAACATCAACTTAAAGTCTAATATGCATTTTAAAGAATTTTTTGTAATTAATGATAAAATAATCAAAATTGAGTTGGACACGGGAGCAGAAGCAAATGTAATGGGCTTGAATACATTCAAATATATCAACTCGCGGGGAAATCTAGTTCTTAGCAAATGTGTAGGAAAATTAACTGCGTTTGGTGGGTCGAAGGTTAATGTTCTTGGTCAGTGTCAAGTAAATGCTTTTCTAAACAAAAGTAAAGTCAGGCAAGAGAAATTAAACTTTTTCGTAGTTAATGAGAACGTAAGTACAGTCCTAGGTAAACACGATTGTTTAAGATTTGGTCTTGTTAGACAGCTTGCGGTATCATCAATTAATCAGATAAAAAATGAGTCGAATGTTTTGATTAAAAACATTGAACCTGAATTCAGTCACTTATTCAAAGGATTAGGTTGTTTAAATGGAGTATTTAAACTTAAAATTGATCCTCAAGTGAAACCAGTCATTGATGCACCTAGACGTATCCCGTTTAAAGTACATCAGAAATTAGAACAAGAATTAAAGCGAAGGGAAAAAAATGAAGTCATAGAAAAAGTCAACGGCCCAACTCAATGGGTAAGTTTAATTGTTTTGGTTGAAAAGACTGATGGTTCATTGCGAATCTGTTTGGATCCAAGAAATCTCAACAAAGCATTACAAAGAGAACATTATTCAATTCCAAATCTAGAATTTATTAAATCTAAACTGTCAGGTTCAAAATATTATTCCACAGTCGATGCTAGTAAAGGTTATTGGATGTTAAAATTAGAGGAAGCAAGTTCTGATTTGTGCACTTTCAATACACCTTTTGGAAGGTATAAATTTCTAAGAATGCCGTATGGGGTGAAAGTAGCACAGAAAATTTTTCACCGCGTCATGACTGAAATTTTTATTGATTTAGATGTGATCATCTATATAGATGACATCTTAGTTTATGGTAATAGTATTCAAGACCATAACAGAAAATTAGATCAAATACTAGAACGTATGAATAAAGTTGGATTGAGGCTGAATAAAGAAAAATGTAGGTTCGGGTTAACTGAAATCAAATTCTTTGGTCACATATTTAATGAACTTGGTGTAAGTACCGACCCTCAAAAAGTCGAAGCAATATTGGATATGAAGTCTCCAAGTTCTGTGCCGGAACTTCAAAGATTTTTGGGTACAGTGACCTATTTCGGCTCATTTATTCCTAACTTATCTAACGAAACAGAACCATTGCGTCAATTGCTTAAGAAAAATGTTAAATTTCAATGGAATAAGTCATTGGAAAGTGTTTTTACAAAATTAAAATTACTTGTCTCAACGCCACCGGTTCTTGCGTATTTTGATCCCAAAAAGTCACTTGTTTTATCTGTTGATGCTTCACAGTTTGCGGTAGGGGGTTGTCTTTTACAAGGTGGTCGTCCATTAGCTTTTGCGTCAAAGACCCTTACCGACTGTCAAAGAAATTACGCTTAGATAGAGAAAGAACTCTATCCAATTCTTTTCGGCTGTGAAAAATGGCATCAATTTATTTATGGTCAAACCATATTAGTGGAAACAGACCATAAGGCACTAATACCTTTATTTAAGAAAGCGTTGGTACATGTTCCGCTAAGGCTACAAAGGATGATGCTTCGTCTTCAAGCCTATGATTTAGAAGTCATATACAAGCCTGGTAAAAAGATGGTAGTCGCAGATATGCTATCAAGGGCACCTCTATGTCATAGAGAGGAAAGTATGATAGATAAAGAAATAAAAATTCATGTTGGTCTTTAAAGTCAAGTCAAGTCTCGCCATTACCAAACCAATGCTCCAAGAAATTCTTGTAGCAACCAATGAAGATGAAACCTTACAGCAGCTGCGTAAGGTTTCGAATTAGTTCTGAAATACAGAAAATTTGGAATTATAGACAGGAGCTAACAGAAATTGATAATCTTATTTTCAAAGGCCATGCGTTAGTCATTCCTCATAAAATGAGAAGAAAGATTCTTGGGCATATACATGATGGTCACCCAGGCATAGAAAAAAGTAAACAGCGAGCTAGAGGTACGGTATTTTGGCCTCATATGAATTTAGATATTCAAAAATATGTGGAAAACTGTGTTAGGTGCAAAAAATACCAAAATTCAATGATTAAAGAGCCTTTATTGCCACATGAATTGCCAAATCTTCCATTTCAAAAGGTAGGCATAGATCTTTTTGAATGGAAAAAGGATTTGTATCTAATATTGGTAGATTATTACTCCAAATTTATGGAAGTCATTAAACCCAAGTCAGCAAAAGCAACTGAAATTTTAATTCACTTAAAGTCAATTTTTGCGCGGCATGGCATATCATCAGTAGTGATGTCCGACAATGGTCCACAGTTCAATTCGTCAAAATGCAAAGAGTTTGTTAGTGAATGGATGTTTGACCACATCACCAGTAGCCCGTACTATCCAAAATCCAACGGCTTGGTGGACAGAACTATACAAACTGTAAAAAAAATGCTGACCAAATGTTATGAAACCAATGAAGATCCATATTTAGGACTTCTCAATCTTCGAGCCACTACACAGTTGAATTACTCTCCATCACAGCTGTTGATGTCAAGAAAGCTTACGACACGACTTCCGACGCATAATATACAACTAAAACCGGCTTTGGTAGATGAAAAGCTATACAGACAGCAAGTACAGGATTACCAGAACAAAATGAAAGTTTATTATGATAAAAACTCAAAAGAACGAGCTCCAATTGAAGAAAATATACCAGTTTACTTTAAAAAAAATCCGGATGGTCAATGGGAAAAGGGTAAAGTGGTAGAAGTAACTGAAATGCCAAAATCTGTGGTAGTAGAGCGCCAAAAAGGGAAGCGATATCGACGTAATAAAAGGGATATTATAGAAGATAAAAGTATTGCAAACGCAGAGCAAGAAAAAATAGTAGCTAACACACTAAATCTACGATCCGGCAAACAGCTTCCTAGATTTTAGATTCAATTACAGTTTTGCTTCTGATCTCGAAACCAACTTTAAAATGATAACAAAAAAAAATAAAAAATTTTAATTCAATTATGAATTATGAATTATTTCGATTGCTATTTGATTATGTTTATTTGCTTTTGATTTTCAAAGGGACATGTTGTATATGTATGCGCAACTTGTAAAATCTAGATCATATAATATACTCTCTCTCTCTCTCTTTCTCCAATTGAATTAATGTTAATGTATACCTAAGATTGAGTTAGTCAATAAATAGTCGTCAACCGATAAGCAAGTGGTCTTTCAATTTAATAAATAGAACAATATGGTATGTTCGTTCTGTTTGTCGAGTGACTGCTTGGGTCCATATTACACCTAGGACCGCCAAGTAGAGAGGAAGAATTTCCGAAGAATTATTTTAAGGCGCTCGTAGGTGAAGATCGTGGTTAATCATGGGCTTTCTTTCACAATTATTCTGACTTTAGGCGGTTTGGGGTTTCACAAGTCTTTATCATTTGAACCAAACAAGATAGAATTTAGAGGGGGCTCTCGGCCATTGCTGAGGGTGTCGACATCTTAGGGCATCAAAGGAGGGCAGACCGTCTGTCTGTTGGAGTGGTTCTATGCGGGGTACCTATATGGTCATCTCTGGAGTGGTAGGCAAAAAGAGGAAACTGGATCCAAAAAATGCAATAAATCCCACCTGTACTGTTGCATCCACAGCATGACGGGTAGAAAAGAACAGGATCAAAACAAGAAAAGGCAGGGGGGAAGAGGAGTGAAACAAACAACAAAATAACCTAAGGGAGTGGAGGAAATTTGGAGCATGATTTGCACGCAACATTCTTAAAGAGATAGTGAGCAGTAAACAATGGGATGAATACTGGCTTTTAAAAAAGGATAAAAAAGGAGCACACGAGTACACAATTCTCAGAAAAGTGTAATACGAATATGCAAAAGCTATAAATTACGAAACTGCGAAGACGAGCAAGGAATCGTAATAGTAGAATAGCACTTATCGCTGAGTATATACTATAGAAGAATAATTCCTACAGGCTATTTATTGGTCACAATGATCAAAATTTCGATACGATCCTATGTATTTTCTGAGCCTTTTTATAAAAATTTGATTACTCCATTCTGTATAACTTGTACCCAGATCACTGTATGCCGAATATGCAAAATTACAGCAGATCTTGGAAGAAACCGATGAATTTCAACCTATTATTGACTTTAGCACTATTTAGAGGAATTCCTATTCGGATAGCTGCTCGATGTTTACCAATATGTTAGCCGAACGGGTATTCTCAGATTGTGAGAACTGTTTACAATACAGTTTGCCCAAGCTGCACGGAATATGAGAGAAAGACCTTGACACTTTATGTACACGTGCCATACTCTTGATACTTGATGGCTTCACTAGGCAAGGTAGTCGCCTATGATCCAAATGATGTTAACTACAATATGTCTAAACTTCTAAGATTAACAATTGCATTAAGGACAGATATTCGTTATATTGTGGCTTTCCCATCCATAGCACAACCATTTAACCCAAATGGACCACACACTCATTTCCGACCCCAGACGATTCTTTCAGTTCATCAAAACTAAAAGTAAATACGATAATTATCCATCATCTCTGAATTTTCTAGATAAGTCCTCGGGCGATTCCTAAATTATTGCAAATCTCTTCCCATTTTTTTTTTCCAAGCGTTCGCCACCCATTCCCGAGAGCCAGGTCACTCTTACTTTTCCTGCTTAAATAGCTGCCCAAAAACAACTTTGGAATTTGTGTCTGTAACTTTCGAGCAGGTTAAGGATAAAATAATAAACCTCAAAGGTGATTATTTTGCTGGCTCTGATGATCTTCCCCCTATATTTTTAAAGAACTGTGAAGTGCACCTAGCCCCACCTCTTATAACTCTCTTTCAACTTTCTATTACCCAGAGATTATTTCCTTCGACCTGGAAAAGTTCTTTTATTATTCTTCTGCATAAAAAATGCCGAAAAGACGATATTTCCAACTATCGACCAATTGCTAAGCTGTCCTGCATACCTAAGCTTTTCGGGAGCGTTATTTGTGACACAATGCTTTTCCATTGTAAATCTATTGTTTCCCAAAACCAGCATCTATTTCCCAAAGGTAGATCTACGACCACCAACTTAACGGAATTTGTATCAAGCACTTTATGTGCACTGGAATCTGGAAATGAAGTTGATGTGATTGCCACCGATTTCAGAAAAGTCTTGGATAGGATTTCACATGATATAATCCTTCTAAAATAAAAAGCTCTTGGTTTCCAAATAAACTCTATAACATGGGTTCAATCATATTTAAATGAAAGACATTACTATGTTCTATTTAGGTCCATAGGTTTCTGACCCAATTAAAGCCCCCTCTGGTGTCCCTGAAGGCAGCCACTTTGGTCCCTTATTACTTATTCATACATATCTGCGTACGCAGACGATATGAAAATCTTTAGATATATATCATCTTCCTCAGACAGCCTGCCACTGCAGAAAGATCTAGACAGATTTTGTACTTGGTGTCAGAAGAATTTTCTTGAGCTTAACGTCAATAAGTGTCAGGCTTAACTTATACCCGTAAGCGGCCCCCTACTTCACCTCGCTGCTATCTAATCTTTAATCTGCCTTTAATTTCCGTTCTCACATTGATAATATAATAAAAAAAGCCAACTCTGCCCTTGGCTTCATCAAGCGCTGGTCTAAGGAGTTTTCCAATCTTTATGTTACCAAATCTCTTTACATAACCTTTGTTAAGCCTCTTCTTGAATATGAAAGCAAAGTTTGGTCACCCTACTACAGAACACGCATCCTCCGGATAGAAGTTGTTCAACGCAGGTTTTCACAATTTGCTTTACGTTGTCTTCCCTGGGATGATAGCCAAAACTTACCACCTTATACTGACCGGCTGAAACTTATAAATTTACAACCCCTTTCTATACGTCGAAAAGTTGCCCAAATTCTTATTCTTCATCAAATTTTAGTTGGTAATATCGATTGTCCTTCTTTATTTCAACTTATTTCTTTTAACACCAACCCTGTGCCACTTTTCCGGCTCAATCTTCACAGAACCAGTTACGGACACTTGTACCCAATGTATAGAATGCTTAGTGAAGATAACGATATTTTGCCTCTCTTCGACTATCATCGCAGCAAACTCTCCCTTAAGAACATTCTTCGCCGTCGCCGTTGGCTTTGCCATCGTCTTTGCAGAGAATTTTTTCGCTTTTCCCAAGAAAATATCTCGATCTCCCTTCTCAAGTGCACGCAGTGGAAGCTCTAGTGACCCCACCGTCTCATAAAAGAAAGAACCAACGATATAGCTAATAAAACAAACAGAAAACTTAATTAGAATAGTCGGCAATCAATTAACGAAACGTCGAAAAACAATCTTCTCCAGCGCTGTTGATGGGCAAGTAGCCAACAATGGTAGGGGTGGCAACAACCGGGTCGAAGACTATCTGTGTACCCGCAGCCAAAGCCAAAGCCGACACCGACCGACCGACCGAAAACGCTCCAGGAAGTTTCTGCACAGAATCTCTGGAGTTTTTTTCTGTTCTTTGTTTTTTTTTTGAAGAAGTCTCCAAACGACTACTGACTTTGTTCACTGACATTGTGCTCTCGTGCGTTTCAATGGGATTTCTATGTGCATAGAATATTTTACATTTGATTTGATTTTTATTTTCGATTATTTGTGTTTTAGCGTCGAGTAGTGTGCGGGATTTACCAGTTCTATCAGGCAGCTGGCTAGAGAATCACCATGTGGAAGTATCATAAGTGCGGCAAGCCCGTCTACTTTGCCGAGTGGAAACAATCGCTGGGCTATGATTGCCATCCGGAGTGTCTGCGTTGTGAGGAGTGTGGCAAACGATTGAATCCGGGTCAACATGCTGAGCATAAAGGGGTGCCTTATTGCCATGTGCCATGCCATGGGGCTCCATGCTTGTTCGGGCCCCAACTTTTTGGTCATGGAACGCGTGTGGAATCACATAAAAATTTCGGACGGAAGGGTATACAGCGCATGAATGATGGAGCGCCTGCACTTCCAAGGGATCATTTGGAATCAAAACTAAAACTCTATAATCAATTTTATGACAATAAAAGCCTTGAGGTGCGTAGCCGTGAAGTCAATAACCGACTAATACTTGAATACTTGAGTATACTGGTAACTGGGGTGTACAAGGTGTTGTCCACTTAAAAGAGGATGATGACCAAAGGACGGTTGCTGTACGTAAACGAAATTCTGGTCGTTCCTCAACCAGCGCTATAGAACAGGATAATCGATGCTAGTGAGTCTATAGAGTCACCAACAACGACTACAACAACTGGTTGAATTGATGATTTCTCCACTGATATTTCTCCATCAGAAAGTATGACCTTTGACTCATGCAGCTCAAATGAAAAATCCTCTGTCTGAAGAGGCTACGACACCGACGACACCAACTGCGGCACAATCAACTACAACAACGAATACCGGAAGTATATCACCAACACTTCCTTCCAAGTTGGACAATTTAAATAGTCTAGAATGGGATGAGATTGATGATCTATTGCAGGTGGAAAGGCGATATAATGAGAAAGATAAAATCTACGAAACCATGCCGGTAAAGCTGCCATCATCACAATCTTCACATAGTTCTCCGACCAAAAGTGCATCAGAAAAGACTTCCAGTACCACAATAGAAACATCTTCCGACAATTATATTACAGCGTCAGCATCTATTGGTACAACCACTGTAACAACAACCACAACATCAGCATCAAACAATGAAACAACTGACGATGACGAGACATTAAAATCAACGGACTTTGAAGACTTCAAACGAAGTATTCATCAAGAGTACGTGAATGGAACAAACGATTTTCTTAATATTGACGACGATACTCTAAAGAAAAACCAACCAATCGATCCATCAAGAATTAATGATTCGTTAAAGCTTTATGGTGAAAACGCAATGAGCAAGAGTTTCAATTGTGAACAAGCTTTGCATACAGTAGATCCAGCTATGATTAACGACACTCTCTGTAGGAGGGTAGCAAGTGGTGTAGAACACTCGTCAGCTAGAAATTACGCACTTCAAAAGTCCGGTTCTGTGAGTTCGAATCACTATCATGGTAAATCGTTATTTGAGAAAGGCATCAATCGATCGAAATCCGGACCGACATGCTTTGACTTCACTGACAGTGAAGAAGAATCTTCGACATTGATGCAAAGTAAACCAGTTACGATTCGGCGATCTCAACCGCGATACATAAACATTCGCATGGATTGCTATCCCAACCAAAGTGACAATGATACAGGTGCAAGTAAGGCAGTCGACACAAGTAGTTTTAGTGCAGGTGGGGAATTAACAACCACAGAGACGTATGTTAGTGGGCAGCATTTGCATGTAACTGAAGATGGTGTGGTACTGAGGAGGCCACCGAAAACAGGATCCACGGCTATCAAAAGGAGGTTGGGAAATAAAAGATCTCGGACAAAGCTTAAGCGGCGTTGTTCAATCAATGGTCACTTTTACAATCGGTAAACGTCTTTCTTCACACCACCCTATGGATCACAAATGAGTGTTTGGGTAACATCATTGGTTACCACCCAGGAAGTCATAAATTTAATTTTGGAGAACTATAAAGTGGACAGCCCAGCGGAGAATGTCTCACTATTTATCGTAAGAGATAATGGTGAGCACAAACCTCTAAAGGAGCTGGATTATCCTCTAGTTGTACGTATAATGTTTGGTCCACACGAGGATGTAGTTCGATCATTTCTTATGGATGCCCAAAGACTCAAGAAATAAGCAATTAGGTTGCCCAATTTATTAACCTCTCCATACCAGAGTGCCGTGCAATTTTAGATAGGTACGACGATGAGTTGGACCGTGAAATCGCCAAAGTTAGAGAGAAATATGCTGAGCTGCGTCGTCGCATCACCAGTCGTATGGAATCTCTTAAAGTTCGTTTATAATCTCGTCTCGTTGATAAGTATGTAACATATGTTCTTTAGGGTTTGAAAGAATATTTCAAATTCACGTTGAAAAGCAGAGTATTTTTACATGTCCTAAATATTCCTAAACAGTTGCTTCTCATCTACATTATTACGATAGTTTGATTTTAATTTTTGCTTAAATGGGATACGGGATATTAGGAACAGCTTGATCAAACATAAGCAGGGTTTGTTGATTATTGTTGTTTGGGTATTTTTCATCTTTTGTTTTTAAGATAATTAGCAAAGTTGTAGACTGAATTAAAAGTGAACCATAGGTATTCTCTACTAAAAACAAAATGAAAAATTAATTAAATAAAATTGTCTTATAAATTGACTTTAAAAATTTTGCACATATCCAAGAATAATGAGCTCGAAATACTCGTATGTTCGACAATCTACATTGGTGTTTGATAGGGTTACTCATAAGGTGCAATTAGATATTATATTTGCTGGTGAGCATTTTTTGTGCTCATTATTTGTTTTGCTGATATTTTCGAGAGTTTTTAAATGTTTTAATCTTGAAATGGAGAGGTATTTTAGAATAAAGGTGATATCTACGTTATCACTGAAGTTGAATGTAAGTCATTCATTGATTTAAAACGATATTGAAATAACAGTTATGTAACTGGTTATGGTTCTGTTTATTGAAATTGATGTTTAGAAATATAGAACACCACGTATCGCTATAATTTATTACGCATATATGATATTATATTGTAGATATATGCGAGATTTGACTTACCACCTTGATCAAAAAGTTCCCGGGGGACACCACCGTGCGGCGCTCCCATTGTTACGATTTGAGTTCGTTTTTTTTTGTTAAGTTGGTAAATCTGTTGTTGATATTCCCTCTAAATCTTAGCGTCATAGCTTGACATTTGCAAAAGTTACGTAGCCAAGAGTACATATATCTCTGTGTGTGTTGGCGATTTTTTACAATTTTAGAAATGGACTTAAATTTGCAACAAGGAACTTGTATTAAATTTTGCGTAAAAAACGGATTTAATGGTGCGCGAACGTTGGAAATGTTGGAAAAGTGTTTCGGCAACGATTCTCTAAAGAAAACGGTCGTTTACCAGTGGCACGAGTGCAAGCGGTTCAAAAGTGGTCGTGAGTCAATCGAAGATGATGAACGCAGTGGCAGACCATAGACATCGAATACCGACGAAAACTTTGATGAAGTAAAAGAAATGTTGGTCAATAACCGCAAATTAACCATCAGAGAGATATCGGAGGACTTGAACATTGCCTATGGATCGGTCCAAGACATTTTGGTTAATGATTTGGGTTTCCATCGTGTAGCAGCAAAGTTGGTGCCAAAAGACCTCAATTTCATGCAAAAAAAGAAACCGTGTTGACGTCGCAAAAAACATGATTTGCGAGGCTGAATCCGATCCCACATTCATCAAAAGGATCATTACTGGAGACGAGACGTGGGTTTATGAGTACGACACGCAATCCCGACATCAGGCAACAAGTGAATGGCGTTCACCAAATGAGCCGTTTCGTTTTCAGTCAAAAAAGAAGGCAATGCTCACGGTTTTCATGGATTGCAGCGGTGTAATACATCATGAATTTCTGCCAGACGTTTGCCTGAAGCAATTGGCCGAAAGAGACCAGAATTGTGGGCAGAAAACTCGTGGATTTTGTACCATGATAACGCACCGTCGCACAGTGCCATCATTATTCGTAATTTTTTGACGAAAAAAGCAACAAATACGAGTACCATCCAACGGCCACCGAATTCACCTGATTTTTCTCCTTCTGTGATTTCTTTCCGTTCAATCGAGTTAAAAAAGCACTACAGGGAACGCGTTTCAGCAGCCGAGAGGAAGTAATGGAAAAATCGCAGGAAGCACTGATGGACATACCGAAAACCGAATATAAAAAATGTTTCGAGGATTGGATCAAGCGCTGGCATAAGTGTGTCGCAGTCGATGGGGATTACTTTGAAGGGAACAATATAGATTTAGATGAATGAACTTGTATTTTTAATTTTCTGAATAAATTCCGGAAATTTTTGATCAAGGTGGTATTTATGTTTAAGAGATTGAGAAGGGTTATCTATATACATTTTGTTTGCCTGCAATTGACATCGAAAGATAATTTTAAGCACCAGAATCTCATCGCCGTAGATGTCATTGACCTTTTTCAATCAGATAAGATTTTTTATTTGAATTATATCATCCATGATTCTTAGCCAATGAGAAGCTTTTTAAAGATTTTCTCAAAATATTCATAATTGTCTAGTAAACTGATAACTTGATAAATCACTACTCTCTATATGTTTATGTTGCCGTTCCTTGATCACTGCATGTGCTTTACGCAGCTTTCTTTTGTATAGAAAGCTTATAAGAACTTGAAGCAAAATACCCTTTTCACTGATAATAAAACCTTTATCCCTTTTAGACTAAGGTTTATATCACTTTTGTTGTTAAAGAGAATTCTTTACTTCTCGGTTGTGTTCTTACAATTAATAAGAAAATTTGTCCATGTGCACTTTTGGTTAGACAAGTTTATGTTTAATGATCTCCGTTGTTGTCTGCTTTTCTAACTCTGTAGTCTCGATTTGCACTACTCATTTTTTGCTGGGCATTTTCTAAATTTTTTGGAAAAAAAGGTGAGCAGAGGAGTGGGGGTTATTTTGCGCGTTTTATTTATTCTTGTGTCGCTGTTGTAGGTGGACGTATGTTTGAGAGTATGCAAAAAAATTGTTGGAACGTCTTTTGTATGTACGATTCTCCTGAAACCCTTAATTTTCTTCAGGTCTGATTGCATCCCTTATGTGAGTCATTTCGTTTTAAATCGCTTTTCACAGTAGGTAAAGCAAACTGAATTTGAACTTTCACATTCTTAAATATAGTAATTGAAAAACGAGACATCGTCTTCATTTAGTAATTCTCTCATCGAAAGTTAAAATGAGACCTGTGTATCTCGTACTTTCTTTCATGCCTTTATCCATATTCTTTTTTTTTTTTTTTTTTAAGAACTTAACACTCAAGAGGGTATTACTACTCTTAAAATGCCGGAGCACGTGTTAAGTTTTTCGGAAAATTGGATAGAGAGAGAGAGAGAAAGATTTTTGGGCTCAGTGGTTATTTCGCTCCATGGGTGGCATCCAAGATTTAATGGGGAGACTAAATTATTAGTGTAAATTGGACTTGATGTTGTATTTAGGCAACCATTCATCTCACAAGATTTTAGTTGCCTGAAAAAAAGTCTTTCAGTCACGGCTGGTATTGAACCCCGAACCATCCGATTGGGAAGCCAACACACTATCACTCTTCGCAACACTCAAATAAATTCATCACAATTTGTTTTTGCTGATCAATTTCTGGATCCATACCCACAATTAATGTCTTAGGATAATCTAATATTTCTTTAACAAATTTATATTTCTCCTCACTCATTTTATCAAAAGCATTCGGAAAACACCGCTAAAAACCCGCGTACCTGGCAAATGGTGAATGAAGAAAAAAAAAGAACTTCTACATCAAAGGAGCGTGAGAGGGAAAACTGAATAGTGTAAGTGCATCGTTCAGGTCCAAACGACAATGCAGAAAAAATGCACAGGGAAAAAATGAGTAGTATAAATCGGGACATATGGACATATGGACTACTTGAAAATTCATTTCACATTGCCTTATAGAACGTCTGGAGTATTTTCATGCCATAATCTACAAGTATTAAGGGGGGGGCTAAGGTTTATTCGTACAAAAAAGGCATGTTTTTGTGAATTTTTTGTGACGAAACAGTTAAAATCTCTTTATTAAAACCAATAGTACATTAAAGTATGATATTCGAAGAATATTATTTCCTTCTATGCCTCATGTCTTAACTTTTTTTTAACCGCTCCCACCCTTTGGTTTGTATCTTTAGTTTTAAGTGAAAATTGTTAGTTTTAAGAATAAGCTTGCAATAAGCGTTAATAAATCTGACGGGGGTTGACCCGGGCCGCAAAACCAATATATCTCGATTTCAATGTATCTTGCCACACTGCCAATCAACTAAGTATCCTTTTCAAAATTAGAGGACGAAATTATAATAATGTGTGTTGTTTTTTTTTTTTTGGAGTTTTATTTTTAAACTTGCTAAACTTTTTCCAGCGACAGCCAACTTGATAACTGATAGCTTATTTGTGCTTAGTTTGGTTTCACCATGAAAACTAGATGGAATGAAAAGTAACCTCTTTGGGAATTAAAATTTTTTTTTTTTTAAATGTTTTTTTTATATTATTCAATATAGTCCCCTTTTAGTTTGATACACTTATTCCAGCGATTTTCCAACTTTTTGATCCCGTCCGAAAAGTAATTTTCCGGAAAGTCTGCAAAATACTCCTCCGTGGCGTCGATGATTTCCTCGCGTGAGCTGAATTTTTTATTGATGAGCCATCTTATGAGGTTTGGGAAGAGATAATAGTCCGAGGTATCCAAATCCAGTTACCAATCGACGCCAAAAGTCCACCTGATTCCGTATCAGTAAGTCCAAACACTCTTTCGAAGTGCTCTCGCGTTCGTGTTTTTGGTTATTCGCGGCACCAGCGCGCGGCAGGATAACTTTTTCATATGCAGAATATTGCCCAAAATATGGCGTGTGCGCTCAGTACTAATCTTTGTGGTATCTGCTAGCTCGCGCACCCTCACTTTCCGGTCGGCCAACACCATTTCATGTATTTTTCTGACATTGTCCTCTGTAACCGCAGCGTAGGGCCTGCCGCCGCGGACTTGATCGGTAGTGGAGTTGCGGCCACCACGAAACTCTCGAAACCAATATTTGACGGTGTAATCTAATGGAGCATTAGCCCCATAATATTTATCCAACTTTTCTTTTGTTTCTTTCGCCGTTTTGCCTCTCAAAAAATAATGTTTTATGAGAGAACGAAAATCGTTTTTGTCCATACACGTCAACGCCATGATGCCAAACACGTCAACCACAATCAGCTGTCAAAACAAAACTAAAGACAGTATCGCACTGAAATTTGGCATGTCTGCCTAAATATGAACGGACTTCAAGGCACCATAACCTTTTTTGCAGTAGCAGCGCATTCTGGCAGTCAAGGATGTCATTTTTCACTCCATCTAGCAGTTTCACACCAGAAAAACGTTTGTTTGAGAATCATGGTTCGCAAAATTTACTGTATGGTCGACATAATCATCTATCTGATTGAAATAACCATGGATTATCTTCTCAGCACACACCGAAGAAGCTGTTGCTGCTGTGGAGCGTAGTATCGAAAAGGACCCGAGTAAATCGGTTTGCCATTGTGCATAGTCCATCCTCTTTATGAAAGATTTTACGGGCTTCGTAGGTTCAGTGGAGATAGTTTCTATCCCTTTTTTCACAGCAAAATTTTGTTGAGCGATAAGGCTCATTTTTCTTTGAATGGCTACGTCGACAAATAGGACTTGTCACATTTAGAGTGAGTGAAGAAAAACCACAAGCCATTATTGAGACAACACAAAATGTCAGTTTTTGCTGTTCTTTATATGCGGGCCCCCGCCCAATTATCAAGGCTTCTCCCATTAATGACGTTGTCTAATAAAAAGCGGGGGCAGAGCATATTACTGGTCTTATCGTAAACATTTTCAGATAACAGCCTCTGAATGGTTGCTACGATTTGACCAGTTACAAGTTGCCGGTCATAGGTCTTGTTTGCGGCTTGACCATCGGTAGTCCATACCAGGACTTAAATCATCGGTCCGGGACTGACTTGTTAGAGGTAGGCCCCCTTATGGGAGCGTCATGGTGGCTGTGGTTTAAACCCAAATCGCGGTACGGGTTTTCTTTCTGTTTAACCCATTGTAGAGTAGGAAATAAGACTGGGTGCTGTGACCCTAAGACCTAAAACGGCCTCGACTCATACCAAGGGTGGAACTTGTGCCTCCAACACAGTTCCGAATTGGTATTAAAAACATATGTGGCGAGCGATTTCAAGGCGTATCCTTGCTCCCTATGGATGTATGGGCATCTCGTAAACATAAGGTCTCATGACAGGTGGTTTACGTTAAAAAAATCATGGAACGTTCTGTTCTTCATATTCTGGTGGAAACATTGGCCCATATTTATTCTGGAATGATGCTGGCCAAAATACTACAATTAATAGAAAGTGCCATGGTTACTGAGTTTTTCGTTCCCCAATTTTCAACACGACGGTGCAACATACCACACAGCACTTCCCAAAATCAATTTATTGATGCGCGCATAATTTCGCCTCCATAATCATGGGGTTAAGCGCTTTCGGATGGACGACTTGGAAACTAATATTTGCCACGTCATTTTTATTTATTTTTTTTAAAGAATCACCCTTTAGGTCTTTACCGTTTACTAACACTATTTTTATTTGCTTCAGTGCCGAGAGTTCTTTGAATATGAATCACTCAGGTTTCTCATCTTATTACGTGCCCATCATACTTGCAAATTCGCCATGGTATATGTGTAATATGGAGCATGTGACTGATAAAGTTCAAAGGAACTTTAAAACCTACAAAACCAATGACCTCCTCCCCAAATTTTTTGCTCATTTCGACTGATGATTACGACTACCGCAGATATAATAACAAAATGTCAAGTAAAAGATATTCAATCAGCCATAATTTAGACGGAGAATTATTTTCATAAGCAACTCCAACATCAAGCCGGATAATAGGAAGTTGTAATATTCAAACGTCCTGCCTGTTCGCATCTGCTAATGAACCATGAAACTCACAGGCAACACCTGAAAAGAAAAACACAAAAACAGAAGAACAACAATTATGGCTGTAATGGCACTGCCTTCGTGTAATTTAACGCGGTTATAGTTACAACACACCGTGGCTGTACTCATTCCAAAGCCAATATAAAACAGAAAAAAAACATACAGAAAGCTTTAATTCTGCTTTAAAGGTATTTCATGGAACACTATGAAATGTGTGGTACTATAGTCTTTTGTATGTGCACCCGTACATTGTCTTGGTGGGAGAGAACTTTCTTCTCGACCAAGTCCTGTCATTTTCACTTAAAATTGTCGTTAAATTCGTCCAATAAGATGGCCTAATTTTCGACGTTGGTCAATGTAGACTATACTACGTGCTGTGCTGGCTAGACCGGAGTCAATCTGTGTAACTTTGAACACACTTCAGTTGTGCTTATATTACCTCCAATTTGGAATAATTGGGCGCTTTAACCTGACGATCAGGTTCAAATTCCAATGTTGCTAAGCAACCAAAAGCTTTGGATAACGACGTACTCAATGCTGACGATCCTGCAATACGAAACGGACACAACTATGGTATGTTCGGATCCGCAAGTGCACATGCTGTGGCAAGCACGAGAAGACAAAAATGCTACAATTCGGAGCGAAAAACGATGGCCCTTTCGATTACTAGAGGAATAAGCATAATGTTCATGGAAAAACTAAGAAAATGAAAATAAAGTCAATTTTCCGAGAGGCAAAATCGAGGTCGCCGGATGAAATCACGACTAGAGCAAATACTTCAAGAAACACAGATGATCGTCAAGAACATAATGTGCGGTATGAACTGGAAAAAGAAATAGGGATGCTGACGAGGAAGCTGATTAGACCGAGGAGCAACCATCCTAGCATCTAAGTAAACAAGCGGAAACAACTGCATGGATCGAGTTGAATAATCAGCCAAGCGGAGTAGAATGAAGACGAAGCCGAAACCAAATCAAGTAAAAAAGTCGATGCAAACAGTGGTGAAGGTAGTCAGGAAAAAGAGGACAACGGGTACAAAAAAGCCACTAGAGTGCAAAAAGAATTAAAAAGACTGGAAGCTGACATGCATCGAAAAATTAAGGCGAATCCCACACTGCAAGAAGCAGGGATGTGAGCCGAATTCGAAAAACTGCAGGGGGAAATCTGTTACTCTAACTAAACAAATCAACAACAGCGGTCAATATATGTAGATAAAATTAAGGAAGTGCTAAGAGAAAGCTGCAGCCTTTGGTCCATTAAGCAGGTAGTCTTGTTGAGTGCAAAATCAAAAGTTCCCGGGGAATACAACCATGCGGCGCTTCCATCATTTCGATTTGAGTTTCGTTTCTTTTGTTAAGTTGGTAAATCTATTGTTGATATTCCCTCTAAATCTTAGCATCATAGCTTGATATTTGCAAAAGTTACGTAGCCAAGAGTACATCTATCTCTGTGTGTGTTGACGATTTTTTACAATTTTAGAAATGGACTTAAATTTGCAACAAGGAACTTGTATTAAATTTTGCGTAAAAAACGGATTTAATGGTGCGCGAACGTTGGAAATGTTGGAAAAGTGTTTCGGCAACGATTCTCTAAAGAAAACGGTCGTTTACCAGTGGCACGAGTGCAAGCGGTTCAAAAGTGGTCGTGAGTCAATCGAAGATGATGAACGCAGTGGCAGACCATAGACATCGAATACCGACGAAAACTTTGATGAAGTAAAAGAAATGTTGGTCAATAACCGCAAATTAACCATCAGAGAGATATCGGAGGACTTGAACATTGCCTATGGATCGGTCCAAGACATTTTGGTTAATGATTTGGGTTTCCATCGTGTAGCAGCAAAGTTAGTGCCAAAAGACCTCAATTCCATGCAAAAAAGAAACCGTATTGACGTCGCAAAACAGATGATTTGCGAGGCTGAATCTGATCCCACATTCATCAAAAGGATTATTACTCGAGACGGAACGTGGATTTATGAGTACGACACGCATTCCAGACATCAGGCAACTGAATGGCGTTCACCAAATGAGCCGAGATAAAAAAAACCATGTCGTTTTCAGTCAAAAAAGAAGGCAATGCTCACGGTTTTCATGGATTACAACGGTGTAGTGTATCATGAATTTTTGCCAGAAGGCCAGACAGTAAACAAAGAGTATTACTCGTATTTGGGCGTTATGAGACGTTTGCGTGAAGCAATTTGCCGAAAGAGACCAGAATTGTGGGCAGATAACTCGTGGATTTTGCACCATGATAACGCACCATCGCACAGCGCCATCATTATTCGTAATTTTGACGAAAAATGCAACAAATACCATCCAACGGCCACCGAATTCACCTGACTTGGCTCCCTGTTTTTCTGTTCAATCGAGTTAAAAAATCACTACGGGGAACGCGTTTCAGCATCCGAGAGGAAGTAGTGGAAAAATCGCAGGAAGCACTGATGGACATACCGAAAACCGAATATGAAAAATGTTTCAAGGATTGGATCAAGCGCTGGCATAAGTGTGTTGCAGTCGATGGGGATTACTTTGAAGGGAACAATATAGATTTAGATGAATAAACTTGTATCTTCAATTTTCTGAATACATTTCGGGAACTTTTTGATAGTATTATAGGTAGATAAGTAGTATGCCAAGTGAATTTTGAAATCAAAAACGCGATGATTAAAAATGTCAGAAAAGCTTATGGCTGAACGTAACGCAAGCAGCTACTATAAAGCTTCTCGCGGAAATCGCGAGCAAGTTATTGAAATCGGAATGCCGATGACCAGCAAGCGCAATACACAAGGTGGCGCAAAAGTTATCATCCGATGTTCTTTGGCTGTAATTTTTTTTGTGAATGAAAAACTTTGCTTCTACTTTTGGTTTGTATTAACTTGATGTCTTAAATTTTTTTCCAATATGTTGAAAAAATGATATCAGCTAAGTGGCCGCCCCCAGAAGTGATGAACCTTCGGGCCCGAGAGATAAGGCGCTCCGGATATGCAACCATCAGAATTTTGGTTGCAGCTCGTGCGGTATGCTCCATCCTGTTGGAATCACATATCCTCCAGTCCCAATTTATCCAGTTGAGGATGGAGAAAGTCGTTGAACACGGTTCTATAGCGCTCGCCGTGCACAGTAGATTTTCGGTGCACCAGAAGCAATAATTTTGCCTATTCACATAGGGTCTCATCCCCCATTATGAAAAGTTGTCTTCCTCGTGGTCGAGATGCAGGATGAGTTGAGCGTAGGTTACACGTACTTGGCGGTCAACAGCGAACAGCTGATGTACTGTCTGGACTTTATAAGGAACATCGTACAGTCTTTCACCAAAATGCTCTGTAAAGACCGCCGATTGATGTCCAATTGCGTGGCAATTGGTCTGGTCGATACTCCGGAGTCCTCTACGCCATCTTCAACTAAAACTGCGCTATTCTCAACATAACGGGTCCGGTAGGACCTGGCAGCATCTTGTGTTATACTATACTCTTCTAGGCGTGCGGCAAAACGTCGTAATGTTAGCCCAGTTGGTGTCGGACAACCGGCAAATCTGCGCCAATACCACTGACGAATTATTCCGCAAAAAAATCGTAACAATTATTCCGCGTTCTTTAGGAGTATAGCGACACAAATGTCAAAATAGAATTGACATTTGCCGTCATTTGCAAAAATTATAGCATCTTTCGATGGGGTGATGACTGTTGCGCCGCCTAGTACATGCAATGCATATAGAGAACCACGAAAGAACCAAAAAAAACAGCGGTTAAGTCTGGCAAAGGCTTTTGATTTAGAGATCTTCTACAACTTGATCACAATGTATGTGGTAAAGTTTATGAAATCGTATCAATGAGTCTGAGAGTCCTCCGTATGCAATTCCAACATGTCCAGTGCTGTTGCGACCCTAGAGCACCAGTTGGTCAATTTCGTCACAAGCTTACCCCTATACCTGTGATTATACGCGAGAATTGTTATAAGCCTGTAAAAAGGTCCGCGAGAAAAAATCACTGGGACTGAATGGTACTCCAAATAAAGCCTTGAAGATCGCTATTAAAATACCATCAGACTTATTTGCGGAGCGTGTTTTTCCTGAGTATTAGAACCGACAACGGCTATTGCTATTGCCAAAGGGAAATGAGAACCCAAACGATCCCTCGTGTTATACGATCCTTGTTTGCTTTATACGGTCGGAAAAACCGTTGAACGGATCATTTACAATAGACTCTTGCCAGTAATCGAAATAGCAAGGGTTCTATCGAAACACCAATACGATTTTCGTAATTCACGTTCAACAGTAGATGCGAGAAATTTAACTTTGCGAATTGGAAATGGATTATGAACCGCCTTTGTCGGTTTGAAATACCGGACTGTCACTGAAGTGATGATTAGTGGTTTATCCATCAGATTCCTCCTTTTTGAATCTGACTCATCTATAAGTCACGATGTTGCTGGGGTGCCACAAAGTTCGGTCTTAGGCCCACTACTCTGTAACATTATGTACGATAAAATTGCACGTCTACAGATTCCATGCAAGCATCGATTACTGGACTTGCTGATGATAATGGCGTGGTGGTTATAGTAAAAACGTTAGGAGAATTTCAACTCTACATTTGCAACTAATTCTAAATTATTTATTTAATCTCGAAGCTATTTTTTACAATCATCTAAGTTTTATACGTGTGAGAAACCATCGAAAATTGTAAGTGAATTTACAAGACTAATGAGTATTATCCGTGGCCCAGAGCATTAAAAAAAGATTATTTCTTGATGGAACTCTAAGCTATGCACTCACGTACGCAGCAGAAATATGGCGAAGTGTCGCAAAGGCCTTGGGTTAAGTTAGGTTATAGTTGCTGTTGGAAAAACCAACCCACTTGGGCCTATTGGCCTATTTTGATGCCACGTAGATCTACGATCCTCCTACCCTTGGAACCAATTTAAAATTCTGACGAAACATAGAAGACTCTTAACGTTTAAATTGTTTTGATCGTTTAAGTCATGGTACAAGAGAGCCCCAAAGTGGAGTTTTCTTCTTTGGGTCTATCCCAAGGATAGTCTCCTCCTCCTTCTTCTCCTCGTCCAAGCAATTTCTGCAGAAGTCGGTTGTAAAAGCGATAAGACTTTTTGTATACTTGCCTATAAGACAGTGTCCAGTTATAACGTCTAAAATGATATCGCTGAGATGTTTCCTATTTAGAAACATCAAACTCAGGTCCAGTTTTGGCCACGCTGTTGGGTCACTATCTTAATAGTCCACCTAAGGTTTGTTATTATAATAGAATCTATCTTTAGTTCTAGTTCACACGTAGCGACTGGTATACCGATGATACCTTTATTCAATCAAGAAATCCGGACATAGCACACTAAGGATCGCCAATACGTTTTGAACTTGCAATACCCATAGTATCCTCAATGCTACTTATCTGCATACTACTGAAGAAATCTTCCAAAGTGGCCGGGCGAACATCGAACATCGAAAAAAGAAAATATGTAAGGAATGTAGTATCACAACCTGTCAACCACAATGGAAAATATCTTTCAAAGGAAGATGAACACATCGTTTTACACCAGTGATCGATGTATGGATCAAGCGAAATCACGACGGCCAAACTTCTTTTTGACTCAGTTTTTGACGGAATACTCATATATCTGTTCCAGAGAGTCTCTGCTTAAACGTGTTTTTTCCATTGCCCAATACACGAAACCGAGAGGTTCTACTGGATCTATTTGGAGAGTGTCGCACTACCTATAAAGTTGTTGTGTATATGTTTCAAAAAGATGGATACTGGTCTGTGATTTGTAATCTATGATAGTAGTGCATATACTCAGTGACCTTAGACAGTTACAGCTTCAGCTGAAATCGAACAGGTAAAGTAATTGAATCGTATAAAGGAAGATAAGTCCCCAGGCCCATCTCCGAAGAAAGTTTTACGGCGTCACCATGGGGGGAACAAATCGGTCTGTTCAGGTGGAGGTGGTGTAAACTGGTAAGAAGCCAGCATTACCAATACGTTTCGGTGTATCCATGGATAGTCTGGTAATAAACCAACAATATCTGGTTTTATGTAAAAGGACATTAGACTGGAGTAAATAATGTACAATGCATTTGACCAGCTACATTTTTGAAGCATTTCAGCGGCTAGTCGAAACATGAGATCTGGAGAGGTCTTACCCGTAGCCTAACTTCGTTTCCAGCCTAACTGGTTGAGGTAGGCCTCGTTGTAGGAGCAATATGTTGGCTATGGCTTAAACTTAAAATCGCAGGGGGGATTTTTCGATTGTCGTTGGATTACCCAAAAATATAACGAACATTACAGGGTGAAAGTTTTAGGTAGGAATCATGCTTTGTCAAAGGTGAAGTCGTGCCTACACAATGGCTTCGAATTGGTACTATCCTGAATCGGGTTTCCCCCATCAGGATCGAGAATGAGGATTATTCTTCGCAAATAAAATAAATAAAATTAAATAAAAAATCAGTACGCGTCAAATCTGTCCATGAATAACAAGAAAGAAATAGTGTGAGAATGTACCAATTTCTCGACTACTCCCATTATCCAAATACCGCAGAGACAATTAACAACAGAAAGACGAGAGCGACTCGTCAGCTCCAGAAGCAAAAACTCAGGCAGGAGCATTGGCTTTTCTGGAGGAAAAGAGCGTGAGAAATGTGGGACCGATGAATTGGACAGTTGCTAGTCCTCTGACAATGGCAACAGGATTCGAAGGCTGTACAAGAAAACTTAATAGAAGAGCCAAAGTCTACTACTGTAGAGGAGATGAAAGCTAAGACTTCTATCTATGTGGGAAAAATAAATTGCATTAGGCAAACTTTGGCAACCATCCCAAAGTCAGATTGTGGAGAATGGAGATGAAGAACGTTTGATGCTCTGCAAGATCTTTTGCCATATGATTTCTTTAACATCGGACTTCAGAAAATTAAGCGAGATGCTAAAGCCAACTCTAGAAGCAACATTTTCCAAAACTCTTTGCCACTAATTGCACAAGATGATGATATTATTTGCACATTACTGAAAGCAAGTATTGGAACAGAAGTAGAAAATGGTTTTGCCGTAGATGGTACAGAAAATTAAAAGGAGACCTCAACCAAATTAGATTGCGCAACACACAACCGCGCGAACTGGGGAAACATATTAGTTGGGCCTCAGTTTCGCTCCGGAGTATAGCAACATCTAAGTATATAAGCATATATAAGGTGGTGAAAAAGTCATCACCCTAACGAAAGATGCTATAATTTTTGCAAATGGCGGGAAATGTCAATTCTGTGAAATAAACAGATACAAAATACACGTCAATAAGACATGAATCGCTATACTTCTAAAGAACTGGAGAACATGTGGTTCCGAGACATAACCGAAACTCTGAGGACCGCATCTCCGCGTCGCCTAATATCGCGTTTTGGCCGCCTGATCTAACCGTTCCAGACTTCTTTTGTGGGTTTTTTGTTTTGAAGTTATGAGTATATATCAACAAGCCTCAGACTCAAAAAGGATATCTGTCAAGAATGCGAGGACCTATCGCCGAAAGTTCTGGCAAGATTAGTGGAAAATGCAACAAATCGGGCCCGAATGGTTACCAATTCTGGCGGCGGCCACTTAGCCGATATCATTTTTTCGACTTAATGGAAACAAATTTAAGACATCAAACAAGCATAACCCAAAAGCAGAAGCAAAGTTTTTCATTCACAAAAAAAATTACAGCCAAAGAACATCGGGTGACAGCTTTTGAGCCACCTTGTAATTGTATATACGTGTATGTACATATGTATAGTTTACCGAATATTGAAATAGTCCATTTCTGTATTACTTTGTCGTAACGTTCCTTATGCTCCTTTGGAATTCTTCAGCTATTACGATGAACAACCTGCAAAGAGGTATCATGTTTCCATACGGCCAAAAAGCCATATATAGCTTCATTACTTATAAGTGAAAGTTACCTCCTCAACTCCCTAAACAGAGAATTCCCAAATTGCAGCACATTGCAGTAGATTCTCTAAAGTTAAGTTCAACATCCTCGACCAAGGGCACTGTAATTATGCGACTAAGGATATTTTATATTATTATATTGTATATTAATTTAGAGTGCGTCCGAAAGTTGGCTTGAGGGTAAGGTAAGTGAGAGTTCATAGTGAAACGGGTGTTACGGTTGAAGGCTTGAAAGTGCGGAACGTAAATCTTTGGATCAGTGGATGGTGAAAATAGAACAAGGTAAGGCTGCAAACATTAAGTCGGCGTTATAGGGTGTCAGTTGACTCATCACTCACGAGCTTAATCGGTTTTGAATTGTATCTTGCAAGTGCAGAGAAGTCTTAGGAGCACTTGAACAAATGTGGGCAATGTACTCCAATTTTAAGCAGATAAGATTCAGCAACTTCAGCATTACGCAAGTGCAAGTGCCGTTCATGGACAATGAGGTGCTTAAATTTCACTTGAACGACTGCAGACAGAACTAAATTTCACTCAGTTAGTAGTCTCCCAATTTGTTGTGTTAAAGAACTTGACATACCGTCATTCCCGTCCTAAGAGGGAAAAGCAGAGACGTAAACTAATATTAGAAACAGAAAGTACTGTCATCTGCAGAGGAACATATTGGATTAAAAAGGCAGACAAGACATTACTAGTGGATTGTATCCCAGTGCACGCAGCATTTATTTTCTGAACATTGTACTGGAAAAAGCCCAAAAGAACTTGAAATCAAATTCTTCTCACCATTGGGCATCGTTTTCGTATATTTTGAGCTATCAAAAGACTTAACCTCTTTTTGAGACACTGTAGTATTTAATTCACTAGTTTTTTGTTGTCATTTCTGGCTCGTTTGCATTTTTAGGAGGTTTACTCATGCGATTTGGTCATGTTAGTTCGAAAAAGATAGTCATCGAACCCTGACTGGCTCCTTGCGGCTCGGGTTGTACCACGTCTTTTCTTTTAGTTTGATAGTTTTCATCTGATGAGGGATAAGGAATCTCATTCAAAAGGTTCCGCTCTAAACTAGGCAAGATTACTATTATCCTTTGCTATCCCCCACAGAGTCTGATGGTGACAATACAGATTATGCATTTTATGAGACGCTGAGCATGGGAACTAACTTAGTTTAAAACGGGAAAGTAATATCGAACAACATTAATCTAAAATCTGACCTATCATAAAGGAGCAGCTGTCTATGCGGATTACCAACTATGAGTAGACATCAATCTGGTTTGGATGTTGACAGCGATATAATGTGGGTCATTTTCGCAGTACATTATCAACAGACGTACTATTGTAAATGCATGTAAGGAAAGTCCAAAAGAGACAATCGGTTCGGATGCAAGGCGGTGAACAATCTTCCAGAGTAAATAAACATAAATCCTTTAACTACTTGGGCGGCATAGGGCGTCAGCAACACCTCCACGCTATCTTGTTCGGAGTTCTGCAACACGTTCGAGCTCTCTCCAACTCATTCCTAAAGAGCTCGATTCCTCCTCTACTGTTTTGCTCCATATACATATGTCTAGGATGCCCGATGTTCTGCCTGCTTTGGTAAGCGGTTTCCACTGCATGGCGTACTTCGTAACGGACCTGTCTTCGCGTCATAGAGTATATCCAATCCATTGCCACTTTCCCCTCCGTATAGTAGTGTCTATAGGTTCTTGGCTCGTTCTCTGGTAAACCTCTGATATTTAAATGTTTTCTGATTCGTTCTAGAATTATTCTAGCCATTATTTTGGCTACGGCATATATTTGGCATATACCTCTCCAGTTTCCTCACTCCATTTGGTTTCCCTCTTTTCCACTCCTGCGGAAATTCTTCACTATCCCACGCTCTGCATATGAGCGGCTGTAGCTGATCAGCCGATATATTTTGCCCCGTTGGTATAGTTCGGAAGGGATGCTAAAAAATCCTACTGAGCTACCTAGATTGCTGCCATTATTTCGATTTTACTGGGAGCCCCGATGCGAATTCGGGAATTTGTTGCTTCGGAAAACTCATTCGAGTTCGAGATTATAGCTCCACCATCTCAGTGGTTTAAGACCGTAGCAAAATGTTCTCCCCATCTAGTGAGTTGTTCCTCATCCGAAATCAGTAGATTACCATCTACTTAGACTTTTCACTGGCTGTTGTTTGGAGTTCCAGTTAGCTCCTTGGTGATTTTGTAGACAGCGCTACTGTCACATCTGCTTGCTGCTTCTTCCGCCCTTGAGGCCGATGTACTGACGCTTGTCACGTCTTACACTACACTGCACTCCCTTCTTCTTTACACGATATTGGACTTCTTAGTCAGTTCTATCTACTGCTGAGGCATCTGCAATCCGAGCTTTGATTGCGACACGTTCACCGGTTTCAGCCGAAAGCCATATGCGGTGACTTTTCTACTTTTTAATGACATAGATGGTTGCAAACACATTTTTCGTAGCATTTCAGTGGACGTCAGCGCTATTCTGCGTTGTGCTGCTGATTACTTCTGCTTCTAAGGCAAGGTGGTCCCTGAACTGTTGATGCATTTGCGGATCGCTGGGCCTGTCAGTGTTGAACCTGGTTGTTTTGAGCAAGTTTGAGCGGTTGCTGTTGACGAATGCAGTACGACGGCGTATATGAGCTAACATAAATGGCGATTGCGTTCAATGTTTGTTTCGGACATCTAGAAGACAATTTCTAAAGCCACAGCTGATCACAATGTGATCCATCTGGTTGGAAGTTTGCTGCCTGTCAGTTGAGATAGAGCTGATCTTGTGCCAGGTATTATGCTTAAACAGCCAACTTTCAATAACTAGGCTTTTGGTGTTGCAGCAGTCCACAAACTTTTCACCGTTGTCATCCCTTTCTTCAAGGCCGTGAAGTCCCATCACGTGTTTAAGCACAGTGTTGCCGCTATCTACCTTGGCATTGAAATCCCCCATCATCACTACGATGTCCCCATTAGGTATTTGATTGTGGGCGGCACCTAATTGGCGTCTTCTGCGTCTTCAGTTGGAGCATAACACTGTATGACGTTGACTTTTGTTGCTGTATTCTAGAATCTAGCCGTCAATATCCGTCTTCGCGCAGCTGGAGTTAGCATCAATCCCTCCCAGAGTAAAGCCTTGGCAATAAGAGACTGACACAACAAGATCAAAAGCATATACTAGCCGAAATATGGTTACAATCAACCCAAAACCGTATTAAAAATATTGCCGCATCCAGATCTTACCGATGTCTTCATTGAAATTATTGACGAATTGATAACAACCAGCGGAGTCTGTGAATGCTGTGGTTCTAATGCGCCTTCAAAAGATTTAAGGACGGAAACAATACAAAAGCACAACTTTAAAAGACCTGAACGTTTTGATTCTAGAAACAGAACGCAATCAGTTTAATAGGTTGAAAAATATCTTTGAAATTGAATCAAGCTAACGAAAGCATGGCAATTCTGAAAGTGAAATAAGTTTTACTTCACCCAATTTCTCAGACATGACATTGAGGAATTTGTAAATATTTAGCAACGCTGCCGGGACTGACAATTTAGGTGCAATATTTTTTATGTGTGCAGCTCAAACCTTGTCGTTCAGACCGAATATAAAACTGGAGATCACACTATTAAAGACAATCCAACATTTTTGTAGGCTTCTTCTATAGGTATACTATACGTATAAGAATCCGCGTTGTGTTGAGGACAAATCGACGAGCAGAACACCAGTACTGCGAATTACAAATGGCCAAATCGGCGGTTGCATCAGGGCCTGTGGTATTCATGCGCACCCAGCATAAAGTCAGCATTTCAATATCTTACTTGATATATCACTTAGAAGATTCTCGTAAGTTCTTTAAATTCTTGATGTGATTATCGAAGTGTCCAGACCCAACACAACTGCTTGGCTAACCATGCTGAAAACAATCCGGCAGTTGCAATAGTTATTATTGAAACCTGACATTATTAGTTACTTCAGGTTGAAGAAACGCTCTTTAATTCGGAAGAAGCTGTACACTCTTATAGCAGACGGTTGTCCAGAGAAGTGTTTGTGAGTTCCCATTTGTTATGGCTCCCTGGCCTTGTGCCCACTTCCAACAAATCTAATTGTAATTCTTACAAATACTGAAAAACAACATATAATAAAGCTTTCTGTCATATGCCCTCTTCGAGGAAAGGACATAAATACCTAAAAATAAGAATTTTGCAGCATGACGTGAGACCTTGAAGCTCATGTGCAAGACATGAAGTTTTAGGAATACAATATTTATGTAGATAAAATAAGCTGCTGAAGAGTAAATGCGGTGAAATTGAGAAGATATTTCTGGATACAGGAGGAAGAGTTCTCAGACGTTATCATGTTAAAATTGGAATATCTATTGCTACCACCGCTAACGATAGCAGAACCTTTTTTGAAGCAATTTGTCGTAAGAGGTCAATGCACAAGGTGAGGCAAAAGTAATGTCATGTGTGAATTGGTTTATATTTTATTAGAAATTAAAAACAATTGATCTGTTTTCACGAAAAGGTTCGTGAGCGGTTGCTCCTTTCTGTCGGATCTAACAATGCTCAAGACCCAATTCAGCAACTTGCGGCAAAAAAACTCGTTGAACATCTATCTGTAGCGCTCAGAAAATTTGTTCTAATCACTTTTTCACTGCAAATGCTGCATCAAACAGTCACTTTGAGGGGATACAATGGCTCTTCGTGCATTTCACGTGAATTCTCCGTGCCCCAGAAACGCAAATTTTGTGTATTCACAGAACCACTTAAATAGAAATGGGCTTCGTCGCTCATAATGATATTAGATACAAAATTTTTCTCTTGCATCAGGTTTAATAGAGCATGGGAGTAAGTTAACCTCACTTGACGGTCAGCAGGCAGCAATTGGTGAACAGTTTGCACATCTTCAGGTCTTTCGCCAAAATTCCACGCGACTGATGCCAAAATGTGTGCGTCATTATCTCATCGATGTTTGTGGACTCTCTCGGATCCTTGGCCACAGCAGTGATATTCTCTCCAGTCCACTCCTCCCACAACTCTCTCATCCTATGACTTCCACAAAGCAAACTTTCACAAAATCAGTGACTATCTTAGCAGATCCCCCTTTAACTTTCACAACCTAAGCGTAAATGATGCCTTATCCATTTTTTATAAAGAAATATTTAATTCTTTCAGCCTTTACGTTCCGTTTTCCCGCCTTAAAACATCATCTACTAGTCCTCCCTGGTATAATCGCAAGCTTCGTTCCTTACGAAACAAGAGAAACAAGTTATGGGCTGTTTTCCTGCGTACCAGATCCTTGTCCGACTATTCCAACTATCTTGGTGCTTATCTTCATTTCACCGAACTTTACGATTCCCTTTACCAGCGTTACCTTAACAATGCGCAAGTCAACCTTATAAATGACCCTAAGTCCTTTTACCAATTTGTTAACTACAAAAGAAAGTCCGATGGTTACCCTCCTTCCCTCTCTTTCAACAACAAGTCATCAACCGATCCACTCACCATTGCCAACCTATTTGCCAGCTTCTTTAAACAATCCTTTACCAACGACTCCTTTGTACCAGATCCATCCTATTTTCGTTACCTACTGAACTTCTCCAACGGCCCACTTCTCTCTCACATCTTGGATCCCTCCTATATCGAATATAAATTACACCAACTCAATGATGAATTTACACCCGGTCCAGATGGCCTCCCTGCCATATTTCTTAAAAAATGTTCTTCGTCTCTTTCCCTTGCCCTTTCTGATCTCTTTCGTCTATCCCTTTCACAAGGAGAATTTCCTCAGGTTTGGAAAACCTCCTTTATAACCCCAATCCACAAAAAGGGATCAAAGAACGAAATAACAAACTATCGTCCAATCGCTAAACTCTCCCATATACCCAAACTCCTCGAAAGTATTTTGTATGAAGCTCTAAGCTTCCAATGCAAATCACTTATTTCCCCTAGACAACACGGCTTCCTAAAGGGTAGGTCAACCACCACAAATCTCGTTGAATTCGTATCCTTTGCCATCTCTGCCCTAGAGAACGGCAACGAAGTCGATGTAGTTGCAACCGATTTTAGCAAAGCCTTCGATAAAATCTCTCATCGATTAATAATCTTCAAATTGTCTGCCCTCGGCTTTGAACCCATACTGTTAAAATGGATATCCTCTTACCTCGAAAACCGTTTTTACAGTGTTCGTTTTAGGTCAGCCCACTCCGCTCCATTTTTGGCCACCTCTGGAGTTCCTCAAGGTAGCCATCTCGGTCCCCTTCTCTTTATATTAACCATAAATGATCTCGATAGGATCATCAAATACTCGTCCGTCTCCCTTTACGCCGACGATACCAAATTTTTCAAAACCATTTCCTCTCCCCATGACTCCTTCCTTCTTCAACAAGACCTTGATAGTTTTTCGATCTGGTGCCTCAAAAATTGTTTGGAACTTAATATCACCAAATGCCAATCCATCACCTTTTCACATAAGCGGCTCAAATCTCCTCCCCGACTCTACCTTCTCCACAACCAACCTATCTCCTCCGTTGAATCTCTTCGCGACCTCGGCATTTTGTGTGATAGGGAGCTCAACTTCCGTTTGCATATGGATGGGATAATCCTTAAAGCCAACTCTGCACTAGGTTTTGTAAAACGATGGTCCAAACAATTCACCAACCCATACGTGACCAGGTCCCTCTATATTACCTTTGTTCGTCCCCTCCTAGAGTACGCCAGTCAAGTATGGTCCCCATATCATCGCGTTCATATCTCGAGAATCGAAAGCATCCAGCGCCGTTTTCTTCGATTTGCTCTTCGAGGTTTGCCCTGGGATGATTCTTTTACTCTGCCCCCCTATCAAAACCGTCTCAACCTTATTAACCTAAACACCCTTGAGGAACGCCGAGATGCAGCCGACTTTCTCTTCATTCATCGACTTCTTTCAGGTCAGGTTGAATGCACGTCCCTTCACAATTCTATTTTCCTCAACTCTAACCCTCGTAATCTACGTACCCCTCGTCTCTTCTATCTCCCAACCCACCACACCACCTATGGCGCGAACGAACCAATCTCCCGCATGCTACGAAAAATTAATTCAAACCCTAGCGTCTTTGACTTCCACCGCACCACTTCCTACCTCAAATCGGTTCTCCTTCACCACAATAACCAACCTTAGTTATAAGTTTTAGTTTAAGTTTAATTTTAAGTTATAGCTTGTATTAAGCCGAATAAATGGGGGCTTTCGCCCCCACCAAAATTAAAATCAAACGAACAATATGGGGCCTGCCACTTCTTTCGAAGTCTCTAGTGGACCCAGTTTGCACGGGATGCTCAGCCAAACGCTTAATTGTTCACGCACATGGTGCAGGACGACGGGGAAAACAACGAAGAATTTAACGCTGCGTTGAAACAACAGACCGGAATTTGGTCAAATAAGCAGTAACAATAATTCCGCGTTCTTCAGGTGTGTATCCTCCATTGCCTATTTTCAACGAATCACAAGTTTTGTGAATAAAAGCAATGCTGGCACATAAGACATTGATTACGGATGCTGGCTGTGGCCAATATGTGGTGGCGACGTTCTGTCTCCACTGATATGATCAACACGCTGCTCAACGCGCCCAATAGTTCTGACGTCTATGCACAAGCATATGCGGATGATGTATCTGTACTGTCTGTTGGACAGTGTCAAGCGACTGTCTGCTCTAAAGCGCAGGCAGCCGTACGTGATCAACGATTGGTGCGCCAGTAATGCGCTTTAAGTCAATTCCCTCAAAACTGAGGTTGTTTTCTTTATAGGAAGGAGGAACCTGTCTGGTCTGACTCATTTAGTGCTTAAAGGCATCACCATATAATTTTCCAAACACGCTAAGTATTTGGGTGTCATCCTGGATAACGAACTGCTACGGACCAAACACATTACGTCGAAAGCATCTAAGGCGCTGTTGAGTGCAAAGGAGCTATCGGCAAATGAGGCCTGTCACCGAGAAGGGTCCTCTGGATCTAAACCGCTGTGGTATCTTACATATTATGCATCGGTTTTCTGATGCAATAAGCTCTCACGAAAATACGTGATTGCCGCTTTTCCACTACTCCAAAGAATGGTTTGTCTCGCCTGCATGGGGGTTTTCTTAGCACACTTGGCTGCGCTCCAGATGGATTGATGAATCCCCCTCCCCTTGATGTCCATATCAGGGAAGCCATCTTTCGTTTAAAAAGAAATGGTCTTTTGCACAACAAGCGCTATGCTTGCTCCGGCTGTTTTATGACTCTGCAGAAAAAATACGAAATCGACTTTTCCTTTGCCCAGGACTGTTTTCGGGCAGAATCTGAGTCAGGAAAGGAATGAAGTCGGGTCTTCACGGACGGCTCTGAAACCAATATAGTATGTGGCGCTGGTGTTTTTTTGGAGGACGACAATATTAGATTTTACTTCTCTTTAGGAAAACTTGCGTCTGTCTTCCAAGCGGAGATTTACGCAGCGAACTATATGCGAAGAACCCGTGGAGGAGGGAAAGCATTTGCAGCTTTAGCGAGAGCCAACCTGCGCTTAGAGCCTTGCTGAACCCTTTCACGAGTTCCAAGCTAGTTCAAGAATGCAAGAGACCACTGAACGCAGTCGGAGGGCTAAGTTCCGTGACTTTTATCTGGGTCCCAGGTCATAATGGGATCACGGGAAATGAAATCGCCGATGAAGTTGCCAGGCAAGGTTCTGAGGAGAGTTTTTCAGGACCCGAATCTACGTTGGGTCTGCTTGCGTCCTCGGTTAAGCCTTCCATTGACAGTTGGGTCTCATATGAGCCCAACTGCAGATGGCATGGCTCTACAGGTTGCAGGCAGGCCGTAGACCAAACTAATTCTTCCCGACGTTGCTATTAAGTCAGCGGCTTTCCTGCCCTCCCTCATGATAAAAGACTGCAGGAACTGTAAGACTGCAGGGCTGTAAGGTTGAGGACAAAAATATATTTCCGGATAACCAATTCGGTTTCAAGGTGAGGCATGATGTCATTCAAGTTCTGTGGGCTGAGAATCCACTCGCAAAAAATTGAGCTTATCGTATTCCACAATTTGATCTTCTTCTATAGATTGGACAACCCTCCGGCTATAGAAAAGTACTAAATACTTAGGTATTGTACCAGAGATTAAGCTGAGTTGGAAGCTCAATGTCGTAGAACAAGCAAAGATAGCAACTATCGCCTTATACGTTTGCAGCTGTATACGTATATTTAGGAGAAAATGGGGACCTAACCTCCTATGAATATACATCTATTGTCAGACCTGTCTTACCCTATGGCAGCTTAGTATGGTGGTAATCCACAAATGAAATAAGCAACCTTGTGTTAATGACCAAAGTACAGAACGACTCATGCTATGAGAATGACGCCTACAGCGGGACTGGAAAATATACTTGGCCTCCAGCTCCTAGATCTGCAGCGAAAAGTGCTTTAAGATCGAGTCACCTCAATGGGTGAAAACCAAACCCGCCACGCCTCGACGTTCCTTACAAGTGAACTGAGCTTAAGCTATAATACGGACTACATAAAACACCATTCGCCTACATTTTCCCAAGCAGAGAGAAATGGGACAGGAACTAATGGTACTCGAAAACCATTTTCACGGATGGGTCAAAGATGAAGAGAGGAACCGGCGCGGCGCCGGGATCTTCTCCGATCACTTACGATGCTCACGACGCCTGCTGGGCTGCAGCAGTATCTTCCAAGCTGAGATATCGGCTATAGCAAAAGCAGCCAAACTTGCGGCAATAAAACCAATATCACACGAGGACATTACTATATATATTGACAACCACACTGTCATCAAAGCCATCGCAGCAGTCGAAATCAAATCGAGCCTTGTGAGGTGCTGTCCCGAAGAGCTTCAGGCTTTTTGCGTTCAGTATAAGATTACACTATGCTGGGTCCTAGGCCACAAAGGAGTAGACGAGCTAGCCTGAAAAGGATCTTCCCTAGAGAGGAAACTGGCATAGCAAAGTATTAAATTTCCGCTCTGCACTCTGAGATTACAAGTGGAGCGAACTATACAAATAAAAACGATTGGGAGGATACCCTCCACTTTTTGTGCCACTATCCCAGCTTCAGTAATTTGTAGCAAAAAGCTTTTGGAAGTTTAACTTCCATGACCTCTCAGAACTATTTGCTACTTCACTTACATCTCTTTTCAGCTTCGCGGATACAACATGATGGCTTAGACCCGTTCAAGATTAAAACAACAACCAGCGCGGGGTGGAAAGCGGAGACAGGAACTAGAAACGGCAATCAAATCCCCATCTTCTTCGAATTCTCCCATCCGGGCAGCAAAATGGTCTTCATAGATCAAGTGTGATGGGGTATATTTAGAATGGACTCGGCTACAGCTACCTCCTCTACCCGCCAAACTAATCTAAGAGATTAAGGGAGACTCGATCGAAAAATGATTTGGCGAACTCTTGCGATTGTTACCGTCCGACGTCAAACTTCCTCAAAGTATTGGCTTCCCTTTGCAATGTTCGGGATATTCGAAATCGTACCTTGGCTACAACAAAGTAATGGTCCGAGCCGATTTTGACACATCAGAACGGTCGGACATCAATACTACTGGAGGATGGCCTCGCGTCGACCTCAATGTGGCCAATCTAGTTGACGGTTGATTAATCAGAAATTTTCTAAGTCCGCTTGTTAATATCGAGACACGGGAACCGCCTAGCTACGGCCATGTTTCGCCCCGCCGCAAAGTCGATAAGCCTGAATCCGTTATGAGAGGTAGTGCCGTTCAGACTATTCCTTCAGGCAGTATTATCAAAGATGCCCTCTCTTCCTAGCTTTGCATTAAAGTCACCAAGAGCAATTTTAATTTCATAGGTCTTGTCCAAGAGCTCATAGAAGCTATCTTTAGTGTCGTCAACTTTCTCCTCTGTGGGGGCGCGCGCGCATGTAGGGCTAATGTTGGCAAACTTAGCTTTAATACGGATTGTTACCGCTCGTTAATATTTCGGAAACTCAAAACTGCTTACCTAGGTCTGCCTCTAATAACAAAAGAGGCAGGGGAGACCGATTCAAGGTAGGTATTGCAGATATGGAAAGTACATATTCTGATCTTCTGATCGTCTGATCTGCTGATCTTTCGATCTCCTGATCTATTGATCTACTGAGCTTCTGATCTTCTGATCTTCTGTTCTTCTGGTTTTCTGTTCTTCTAACCTTCTGTTTCGTTTGCAGGGGTTGCCAACAGTAAATCCATCCGGATCCGAGGCTTGTTGTAGCTTCGTAACTTAGCTTTTTGTTTTCATGGCCGAGCAGTTACCCCGGGCCACAACTCCCAATCTGGTGGGCCAGTTCCTAGGACGAGGGGTCGGTTAGACCGAAGTCAATAACCCGTGAGCGCAGCCGTTATTTCATTATGGACTCATCCGCCACCATCTCTTTTCCAAAACCCTGACATAGTCTCGGAAATCCTTACCGGTCTAAGGTCTAAATACTCGTATGTCGAGTAGCCCTAATAAAGTTTTATTTTCTCTATTCGGGGACTTTACCTCAATTTAATCCATCCGCTGTCCCGTTTATAGTGCTGCTATTTTTGGGTGCTGGTCAGCATTTGTACTTATAAGTTTGGCAAATCGAATCCGGCTGGACGTCTACCAATGCTCGATGGTTACCACTTGGAGGTAAAACAAACACAGTTGTGTAGAAACAGTTACACCACTGGATATCGCCAGTTTGACTCCTCTCAGTATTCAACTACTACAAATGATAAATTTATATATTGTGCATTATGATGCGATAATTTTAGATTCGTTTATGAAAGCATATAAGTAAAGCAGGATGGAATAATTGAACGCTGCTCTATTAAGATCGGAGATGACTTAACCTTTGAGACAGGCAACGCAAGGATGGACCTAAAAGCGAACGAGTCTGGGGTAGAAGCTGTTGATAACAAAAGCATACCACCTCGATCAAAGAGTTCCCGGGGGACACCACCGTGTGACGCTTCCATTGTTCCTATTTGAGTTCTGTTTTTCTTTGTTAAGTTGGTAAATCTGTTGTTGACATTCCCTCTAAATCTAAGCGTCAAAGCTTGATATTTGCAAAAGTTACGTAGCCAAGGGTACATCTATGTCTGTGTGTGTTGGCGATTTTTTACAATTTTAGAAATGGATTTAAATTTGCAACAACGAACTTGTACGAGTATTAAATTTTGCGTAAAAAACAGATTTAATATGGTGCGCGAGCGTTGGAAATTTTGGGAAAGTGTTTCGGCAACGATTCTCTAAAGAAAACGGTCGTTTACCAGTGGCACGAGCGCGAGCGGTTCAAAAGTGGTCGTGAGTCAATCGAAGATGATGAACGCAGTGGCAGACCATCGACATCGAAAACCGAAGAAAACATTGATGAAGTCTAATAAATGTTGGTCAATAACCGCAAATTAACCATCAGAGAGATAGCGAAGGACTTGAACATTGCCTTTGGATCCGTCCAAGACATTTTGGCTAATGATTTCGGTTTCCATCGTGTAGCAGCAAAGTTGGTGCCAAAAGACCTCAATTTCATGCAAAAAAGAGACCGTGTTGACGTCGCAAAAAAGATGATTTGCGAGGCTGAATCCGATCCCACATTCATCAAAAGGATCATTACTGGAGACGAGACGTGGGTTTATGAGTACGACATGCAATTCAGACATGAGGAAAGTGAATGGCGTTCCTCAAATGAGCCGAGACCAAAAAAACCACGTCGTTTCAGTCAAAAAAGAAGGCAATGTTCACGGTTTTCATGGATTACAACGGTGTAATACATCATGAATTTTTGCCAGAAGGCCAGACAGTAAACAAAGAGTACTCGTATTATTCGGGCGTTATGAGACGTTTGCGTGAAGCAATTCGCCGAAAGAGACCAGAATTGTGGGCAGAAAACTCGTGGATTTTGCACCATGATAACGCACCGTCGCACAGTGCCATCATTATTCGTAATTTTGACGAAAAATGCAACAAATACCATCCAACGGCCACCGAATTCACCTGATTTGGCTCCCTGTGATTTCTTTCTGTTCAATCGAGTTAAATAATCACTACGGGGAACGCGTTTCAGCAGCCGAGAGGAAGCAATGGAAAAATCGCAGGAAGCACTGACGGACATATCGAAAACCGAATATAAAAAATGTTTCGAGGATTGGATCAAGCGCTGGCATAAGTGTGTTGCAGTCGATGGGGATTACTTTGAAGGGGACAATATAGATTTAGATGAATAAACTTGTATTTCGAATTTTCTGAATATATTACGGAAACATTTTGATCAAGGTCGTATAGATCAAATATCAAATAAGAGCTAATCACTATGACTTTGGGCTGAAAAAGCAAAAAGAAAAGGAATCTCTTAAACAACCTAAATGTATTCCAACAAATATCCGGGTTGAATACATCGAAAGAAATATATTTTAAGCCATTTTTAATCTTCTTTGTATAAACGGCAAGAGAAGAAGAAAATTCATTGAGAACCTTATTGACCTCGTCAAAAAGTTATGAATGGATATTAAATCTCCAACTAAGAGATTTTTGAAATAGCTCCTCTGAGTAGCAGAGTAGGACTCCATCAATCCGCGGACAAGTTGGAAGAAGCCTTATTCATAACACCAACAATTTGCTGTGCTAGATTGAGCCAACAACCGCTTGATCTTAGGCCCACACTAGACTGCCATCTATCTAAGTATGTACTATAATTCGAAAAGTTTGATCAACCGAAACTTCACTTTGGAAATTATGTACATACTCGTATAATATTTCAATTATTTATTTATTGATTTAGTTATTTAAAAAAAATACTCTTATTTTTGAGGAATAAGACATACAAAATTAAAAGCACCCTATAGATTGATATTAAAAAAAAAAAACAAGAACTTTTACAGAGCGCAACAAAATGTGAAAGATTTTTTTTTTAATTAAAAACTCAACGCTGAAAATTATTTCTCGGAAAATTAAAAAGTTTCCTGCAGCACGAACACACTAACGGCGATTGTTATTGTTTGCATTTAAATGAAAGCCGTGTTATTAACGTTTGCACAGTTCAATGGGGCGACAGAACGAAACGGAAGGGATGGAAAATTGAGAAGAAAAACAATTAGCTGCACCAAAAAAATTCGGGCTCTGTACAAAAATTTCAAGATACAAAAAGCGATAAGTTAAATGTTAATTAAAAAAATTGAAACACAAATGTGTTTTCTTTTGTGTAATACATACTGGATATACCATATATCGTACATAGTTACATATTGAAAATAGTAGTAAGAATGAGCGGTGTTAAATTAAACCACCAAGACGTGAGACAGCACATCCAAATGAACTCACGGTCTTGAGTACATAAGATGATAAGTCGTTTCGTGTTGGAATGAAAAGATACCCGCCTATTACGGAGAGGTATGTCAAAAGAAAAATGTTGAAATACCGTTTTATTTCAAGTAAATGAGGGTTTTTCGAAGTCAGGGCCTCAATGAGACAACAATTACATCTTTTGTCTGTCAAATTACTAACTATAAAGTGTGGAGTTATGACTATGTCCTATTTGTGCAATGCAATATAGTACATGCAAACAGAACTTAATTCGGTGTTGAAAAAAAGAATCAAATTGCCTTTGCATACTGTTAAGCCTGGAGTGGCACTCTTACAATCCGTAGCCAGGGCAAGCAGAGATGTAATTTTCAACCCTTTACTTAAGGGATAAACTTTGACTCTGTATCAGCAAATCGCATGCAATAGATACCGCGATTCAAACGAATTGATTTATACTTCCTGTTGGGCAACTTAAAACCTCACACTATGGATATAATGACGTAGGCGAAATGGACTGAAAATGACGTTTAGTTCCATCCGGCAACGTCTCATAAAATACTACTGCAGTTCGTTTCTCTATTTGTCGTAAAAGCGAACAAAACCAATATTCGGGCACTGTCACACCTAAGGCGAGGGGTAATACATCCCGATGCCAGTATGCGTGATCAGGATCCAACGGATGAAAGGAGAATAGTATGAAAGTCTTTCATTAAGCGCTTCATATCTTTAAATTTAAATAAAAGAAAGTGTATATGAGATATAACCGAAATTTTTCATTCGTTTAAAAGGTCTATCCATGCCATTATATATGTAATATAACATCGTTCAAATGTTCGTCACGGCTTCTCTGGGTGGCACGCATCCGAAATGTCCAATTTTCCATGACTCTGGCGCATAAATCAGGCTGAATTTGACCGACGGCATGGGTTATGTTGGCTTTGTTGTTTGTGACTTATCCGCATAGACCTGCGACTTCTCAAAATCGCACAAGAAAAAGTCTAACGGGGTCAAATCGCACAATTTCGCTCGCCAGCTCACATCACCTCCACGTGAGATGACAAAGACCAGAATTTCCAATTTGTCGTGAGCTATGTGGCACGTAGCGCCGTCCTGTTGAAACCACACGTCGTTGGTGTCCATATCATTCAAATCAAGCCAAAAGAAGTTGGTAATCATCGACCTATAGCGCCTACCGTTGACGGCCAACGTCGTTCTAAAAGAAATATGGACCGATGACGCCGTAAGCCCAAAATCCACACCAAACAGTGACTTTTTCAGATGCATTGGACGCTCTTGGATCTCATGTGGATTGATATCATCTCAAATTCGACAATTTTGTACTCATTCATCCAGAAATGGGCCTCATCGCTGAGGATGATTTTTCGTTGAAAATTAGGATTAGTTTCCAACTGCTTCAGAGCCCATTCAGTGAACACGTCGTTGTCTATGGTCATTTACCTTTAGCTTCTGGGTCAGTTGAATTTTGTACGGGTGCAGGAGCAAGTCACGACGCAAAATTCGCCAAGTTGTGGTCTGCGAAAGGCCGAGTTCTTGTGAGTGACGCGAAATCGACAGAAGTCACATCGCCATTCTTCAAGATGAACTGTCTGCTGTAGAACATATCAAAAAGAATATACAGCAGTGGTTTACTAATGCCCCACCTGTCCAGCTTGAAAAACAGTCCATACGGTATCGAAGGCCTTTTCCAAGTCAATCAGGCAGGCACCAGTGCACTGGTTCTTGCCTTTGTTCCATTGGATATCAGAAACTAGTTTAGAGGCAGCATGAATGATATCATGCCCGCCTTGAAACCGAATTGATTATCTGGAACTATATGTTTGTCCTCAACCCACTTGGTCAGGACTCTATTGATCACCTTCTCGAAATCCTTTCTGATGTTTGGAAGAAGACTGATCGAGCGGAGATTCGCCGGATTGGAAGTATCTTTATCCCTTTTGGGTAAGGGATGTACCACCGCAGTTTTCCAATGCGATGGATAATGTGCATTATTGATTGCATTATTAAACAGGGTGGTATAAATGTCCACCGCTTCTAGTGGGAGACGTCGAAGCACAATGTTCGGTATTTCATCGGTTCCCACTGATTTCTTACTTCTAAGCGATTCGAAGATCGTTTGGAGCTCTTCCTTCAAAATGAACGGTGGTAATACCCTTTCGTTGGTGATAATATTATTTGGAATATTCTCGTCACTGAACTGGGTGAAACCCGAGCTCTCGAATCGCCAGTTCACTATTTCATTTCGAAGGTAGAAATTGTGCACAAGGACTCGATTTTCCAGGTCGTGGTTCGTGCCAATGATCTCATTCGCTTTGTACACTTCCTAGAACGTCGCTCCTATAGCCCCTATCTTCTCCTGCGGATCCTCGAACACAAAGAAGTTGTCGTCTTCGGCCTCATTTGGATCGATGCCTGCTGCTGTAAATATGTGCTCGTTGTCCGTCGTTCGGGCGATTTTAAGACACGAAAGGTCGTTTTGATCTTTTCTCCGAAATATTTTAATTATTTGCGGGAAGATATTCGAATTTTGTTGTTCCAATACAAACTTACAGGATTTCTGTAATTTTTCTTTATTAATATCTGGAGGTTTTTAATCGACGACTTCAGTGTCACTATCTCCGGGTCTACTTTTATGTCGTTGCAGTGCGTCAATAGTTGCGTTGCGGAATAAGTCTTCGTTGTCAGTATGTTGATAATGAGGTACCGCTTTGTCCAATGTACGTTTGATTGTCTCGTCCATTAGTCTTAGATATCTGCCAATCTCCTCGTTTGACAGGTTTCTGTTGGACGGAGGGTAGAGCTAATTCGAGAAGAGTGCTCTTGTCAGTATTTCTGAGAAGTGTGTCCAACGCACCCTACTATAACTCCACAGTTTCGTAGGGAACAGTTATTTCGGTGCTGAGACAGCACGAAAGTGCATAGACAGTTTGTTGGTTAGTGCACGTCAGTTGTATTCGTGAGTCGAACAGCAGGAGATCTAAATAGGACCCATGTCAGGGAAACGACGGATTATCCGTCGCCTTAAGCCCGAGTGGATATATTATACTGTGCTGACCCCACCGATTGAATAATAGGTTCCCTCTAGTATTTAGTGTATCATTTCCCCAATCTCTATGTTTGGCGTTGAAATCTCCGCCGATAATAAAATAGTTGTCTTCCAATTCCAGCCTCAGGAATCGAAAAAGTGTCTCGAGCTCTGAGATGAATAAGGTGGATTGAGTAGCCTTAGGTGAATAGACAGACACCATGTACAGCCGCTTTCCACTACGGAGAGGGATGTACTCGTACATGATGCATGCTTCCAGCACCTGAAACCTACGTACTACACGACTGTATACGCTCTTGGAATACAGTCCTTTTCTTACAAAGATTGCAACACCTCCTCCCATAATGGAGTTGGGTTGGTTTCTTCGTAATATTTGATATCTTCTGTGGCTCATTTTGTGTCTTTTGGTAAGCTTAGTTTCGCTAACCAAAAGCACATCAGAGGCTTGGTCTTTAAGCAACTTAAATTGTGTGGCTCTTCGTTTGAGCCTAATCAATGAATTAACATTCACTGCAAGGACCTTCAGGGTTTGCCCCGCCACGTACGTTCCCATTACGACATACGGTGCGTTAGGCCAGGCAGCAGAGCGTATATTTGATCCACCCGCGCGGTCTGTTTAGTTAAATAACGTTGGAGCTGAGCCATCTGCCCCTGGATAGAGAGCAAGATAGCTAGCATGTCAGGTACTGGTTCCGGTGCTCTGGGCGCAGGGGCCTGAGAAGCAACCTTCGCTTGGTGTACCGTATTTCCCCTACCTGCCGCCATTTGGGTGTGGGTAACTTGGGGAGTAACGGCTGGTGTTTGTGCCTGCACGAGTAGACGTTTAACTTCCACTCTCTGCTGCCGAGCCAGATTTACTCTTTTGATGTATTGGAATTTGGGACAACCCCGATAAAGCACAAGAGAGTTGGCTTTTTTCCGACGCTCCGTCCATACCTAGAGCGCATTCCTCTGACTTGTGGTTCTTTCCACATTTCACGCATCGAGGCTGCATTTCGCAGTTCGACGCGGCATGCCCAAACCTTTGGCAGCGAACACAACGTAAAATGTTTTCGCTCCTCTTTACTGTTCCCAGTGTACAACCTGGTAGTATAGAACTTTTATACTCCTGAGACCATCCAGTTTGATGTAGGGACTTAGCTGTACCAGGAGTAATGGTACGAGGGGCGTTCAAGATATTCTCGGTATCGGGGTGAAGCTGTGGTTGCATATATAAATTGACTTATTTATCAAGTAATACTATTATTTTAGTGTATTCATGTAAAATTTCATATAAATGTGATTATTAATTCGCGTTTTATCTCTAGTTAAACAGAATCATAATGGCAACTGAGGCGATGATGGTGAAAATTGAGCATCGCGCTGTAATTAAATTTCTCACTAAGCAAGGAAAAAGTCAAAAAACTATTCATGAAGAGATGGTGGCTGTTTACCAGGGTTCCGCACCTTCATTATCAACTGTGCAAAAGTGGTCAAGTGAGTTTAAGAGAGGCAGAGAGAGCATTGAAGACGACCCCCGCTCCGGCGCCCCAGCTACTGCTTGTACGGGAGAAAGCATCAAAGAAGTCGAAAAACTTGTTCTTGAGGATGCCCGAATAAAGGTGAAAATGATGGCAGAGATCACCAAGCTTTCAATTGGTACCATTCACACCATTCTTCATGACCATCTTAACCTTTCAAAGGTCAGTGCAAGGTGGGTGCCACGAATGCTCACAGCGCCTCAGATAAAAAGTGAGAATCGCATGCTGTAGAGAGCTTTTGGAGATGTGTAGTGAGAACGCGGACAGTGTTATGGATCGAATTGTTACTGGGGACGAAACATGGGTCCACCACTATGACCCTGAAAGCAAACAAGAGTCCATGCAGTGGCATAAAAAAGGAACAGACCCCCCGAAAAAGTTCAAAGTCACTCCGCTCCGTCTGCCGGGAAGCTCATGGCCACAGTTTTTTGGGACTCAAAGGGAATCTTGCTCATTAAGTACAAAAAAAAAAGGTGAAACCATCAACGCCACATCCTACGCTTCCACTTTGCATGATTTGCGGGAGGAAATTAAAAAGAAAAGACGGGGTAAACTCGCAGCGGGTGTGTTGCTTCTTCATGACAACGCTCCTGTTCACACGGCGCGAGTTTCCAAGGCTGCTGCGCGAGATTGTGGTTTCGAAGAAATCCAACACCCACCCTATAGTCCAGACCTTGCCCCTAGTGATTATTTCCTGTTTCCGGATTTGAAAAAATGTCTTCGTGGAAAAAGATTTTCGGATGATGAAGAACTCAAGTCGGTATTTTGCAGAGAAAGAGGAAATTTATTATTTTGAGGGTTTAAAAAAGCTTATCTCAAGATGTAACAAATGCATTGATGTTAGGGGAGATCATATTGAAAAATAAAAACAATTTAAATTGAATTCGCATTTTCCTTCATATCGATACCGAGAATATATTGAACGCCCCTCGTAGTTTCCGCTTCTCCCTTTCGGCATTAGCCGTGACGAATGGCTTGATCCATACGAATTTAAGCCTTTCGTACTCCTTTTCTTTCAGCAGTGCAAGGAGCTCCTCCGGACCAGTCGACGGTTCTAACCCCCTCAGCAGCATTGTCTGCAGTTTTCACCCTTCGGTGTGAAGGAAAACAACTCCGTCGTCGTATCCTTCAGTAAACTTTTAATTTTTTGGTAGCGCTCCACTGTATCTAAACTTAGTCTTTTAATAAAGAAATTGCTACCTATGGCTGACTTATACAGTTCAAAGGTTTCCTTTTATTCCATCTTGAATGTGTTGATTGGAAGTACTCGTAGCTTAGTTGATTTTTGTGATTGTTGTTGTTGCTGTTGTTTATGCTTCTGCTGCTGCTTCTGGTGTTGCTGCTGCTGCTGTTGTTGTTAATGTTGTTGTTGCTGCTTATGTTGTTGTGATTTTTGTTGTTGTTGCTGCTTTTGCTGTGCTAATTTTTTTTGTTGTGATTGTGCTTGTTTCTTTTCCAACTCTTGCGTTGGTTTTACTGTGTTTTATGTTGTACCGAACTTTTCCGTGTGTTTTGTTGCGGTATAGACTCGCTCATTTCTGTCTGCTGCTGAGAGTCCTGGAGTTGCTGTTCCTTCTGTACTTTTAGTTGCAGCTCTTTGATACTGCTAGTTATTGCTTGCATCCCTTCCCCTTCGTCATCTGACTCCGCGACAGCTAACGATGCGAAAGTATTATCATTTCCCATATAGCGTCCCTCTCCACCATCGGGTACATATGGGAAATCATCTTTTACTACTTCTGGCCTATTTTGGTGTTCTTCTGCTGCCCTCGCCTATGTTGTTGGCGCCGCTTCCCGTACTCTACCATGCAGTTTTTCAGTAGATGCTGAAATGGAAGGGCGCTTCACAAGATTAGGAGTAGGATTCAGCTTCCTCCTCCTCTTAATTGTGATTTTTGGTTTCCCAGACTGAGAATGAGCCGACATAACGGCCTGGTCATCTGATGACATCAAGCCATCTGCTGGTCCCGCTATTTGAATAGCGGACCGCTCCCTTCTGGGCTCGAACCTACGACCCTTGCTTTATCGGCCGACACCATTACCACTGGGCCACCGATGCACTAGTCCAAAATGTTTCTAATGCACTTTTTATTGATGCTTGCTTATTTACTTTTTTCACTTTGAAAGCCGAAACACGTCTATTCTCACGGTAGTCTATGAACGACTGAGGGGCCTAATGCTTCAATTACCTAAACTACCGATTGATACGCACTTACCAAATTCACCTGCTGTTTAATTTTCTACTTACTGTACACCAGCAACTATTCGAATGTCCACGAAGCGCTGGTCGTACGTGTATCTTTCATCTTCAATTGACTCTTAGATGCGTGTCGTCCCTTTGTGTCGCAGTAAATTTTGAAAAAAAGTAAGTTTTCAGATTGCTTTGAAACTGATAAATTAAAATGCACTTAGGTGGTTTATTTCTATTTTATTTATAAAAAACACTTTGTCGCATATATGTCACATTACGACATAAGCCATTCTTTTCATTCTAAATGAAAGCTTCTGAAGCAGTTATTTATTTTATTGTAGCCGAGACCCACACCACATTTTTCAGACGAAGTTTGAGTGTATCCTTTACAACTTGGCTTCTTGTACTTTATTCGTTTATCAGCCCATATAGGCCAATGTCCAACTCTGATCTTGTCGAACAGATTTTGGTGTAATATATTGAGTGGGGCCTTTGTGTTTTTTTGCCTGAATTTCAACCTCTAAGTTAACCTTTCGTTTCCTGGTTTTTGCTGGTTTAGTGCCTACTTTACACAGAACTTCTGCAATTTCAAGTCGAAAGTCCAATGAATTCAATATCTTGTCAGTACTCATAGAAGGAGTCTCTTTTTTTACACGCTTACAAGGGTTTCCTGAAAAGTTTCCGTAAAGATAGCGGCATTCGTCAATAAAAGCTAGTGAATGCTAGTTGTGCATCTTTTTACAGTTACTTACCTAAGTTTCAGTCATTTTGGACGCGCAATTTTTAGTTTGAGTGAGTCGATGTGAGTGTTTTTTGTGAAAATGGAAAAAATTGAGTATCGAGCTGTTATTAAATTCTTGTTTTTGAAAGGCAATACGCCTACGCAAATCAAAAATGAGTTGGACTCAAGAGTTGTATGGGGACTCTGCACCATCATTTACCACAGTGAAATTTTGGGCAGCTGAATTTAAACGTGCCCGTAAGAGCTTTGGAGATGATGAACGTTCGGGACGTCCAAAAACTGCAACCACTGACGACAACATTGCTAAAGTAAACCAAATCGTGTTAGACGACCGCCGAGATAGTAGAGGTTATGAAAATGTCCAAAGAACGTGTTTGTTACATATTAAATCAAGATTTAGGCATGAAAAAGCTGTCCACGCGTTGGGTGCAGCGTTTGCTTACGTTAGACCAAAAACGTGTTCGAATGAACATTTCCAACGCTCTGTTGGCGCAGTTTAGGCGCAATAAATCCGAGTTTTGGCACCGATTAATTACTGTAGATGAAACTTTGATACACCATTATACACCAGAAACAAAAATTCAGTCAAAACAGTGGACCGTAAAGGGCGAGCCGGCTCCAAAAAAAGCAAAAACTGTTTTTTGGCTGGGAAAGTGATGGCGACTGTTTTTTGGGATAGTAAAGGAGTTATCTTAATCGATTATCTTCAAAAAGGAAAAACCATTACAGGAGCATACTACGCATCATTACTTGCCAAGATGAAGGCAGAAATTGCGGAAAAACGGCCACATTTGCAGAAAAAAAAATCCTGTTTCACCAAGACAACGCGCCGTCTCACACCTCAGCGGTTGCCATGGCGAAAATCCATGAATTACGATTTGAACTGCTTGACCATCCACCTTATTCCCCAGATCTAGCCCTAAGCGACTTCTTTTTGTTCCATCATCTAAAAACTGCGCTCAGAGGACAGAGATTTTCGTCAAATGAGGAGGCAATCACCTACGTGAACAATTATTTTGCTGCGAAAAACGCCAAGTACTATTTGGACGGGTTAGAGAGATGGGAGCACCGCTGGGAGAAGTGTGTAGAGTTACAAGGAGACTATGTAGGAAAATAAAAAAAAATTTGAGAAAAAATGAAAGTATCATTGCTCGATCGGAAACTTTTCAGACAACCCACATATATGATTTCTTGAATTTTTTTCTATTTAGTCGGGAAATTTGTGGCATTTCTATCACTTTTGCCAGAACTTCCGGCGATTGGTTCTCACATTCTTGACGGATATCCTCTTTCACGGCTTCAAGAGTCTGAGGCTTGTTGACATAGACGCGTGACTTCAAAAAAACCCAACTAAAAGAAGTCTCGAATGATTAAATCAGGCGATCTTGCCAGCCAGTGCAAATCGCCAAAACTAGATCGGAAATGTAGGCCTCAGAATTTCGGTTGTGCTCGTACATAGTCTCTGGTTTTTAACGTAAACACCTGTCGTATAGACTAAAGTTTACGGGATGCCCGTACAACCATGGGAGCAAGGATTAACCTTGCCCTCGCTCTCCGTCGATCCTTTGATACCAATTCGGAACTGTGTTGGAGGCACAAGTTCCACCCTGGGTATGAGTCGAGGCTGACCTAAAACCTCTTCCTGTTCTTAGGGTCACAGCACCCAGTACTTATTGCAACTCTACATTGAATCAAATTAACAGGAAGACCCTTCGCGCGACTTTGGGTTTAAACCACAGCCACCATGACGCTCCCACAAGGGGGCCTACCTCAACAAGTCAGGCCCGGGCCGAGATCCGGGGGGCTCCTGACTCCCATGGTACCGTGATTTAAGTCCTGGTATGGACTACCGGTGGTCCAGCCGCCAACAAGACCTATGACCGGCAACTTGTTACTGGTCAAATCGTAGCAACCTTCAGAGGCGTTATCTGAAGATGTTTACGATGAGACCAGTAATATGCTCTGCACCCGGTTTTTATTAGACAACGTCATTGATGGGCGAAGCCTTGATAATTGTGCGGGGGCTCTATGGCTGGTACAGTATGCCCCGTTGCTCCATCCTGTTGGGACCACATATTCTCCAAGTCCAATTCATTCATTCATTCAATTGAGGAAGGAGAAATTCAGCGTTCGCTATCCACAGTAATCGTTCGGTCTGCTGCGTTTTCGAAAAAATAAAGCCCGATGACGCTCCCAACGTAAACAGCCCACCATGCAATAACTTTGAGAATCTGTTATCGCTCTTCATGGATTTTCGGTGCCCCAGAAGCGATAATTTTGCTGTTGTCTACTTTGTGCTCGAGATTCAGGATGGCTTGATCGTAGGTTACATGCGCTTGGCGGTCAACAGTTAATAGCTGATGCACTGTGTCTTTAAAGACTGCCGATTGATGACCAACCACCTGGCACGTCGTCTGGTCCATATTCCGTGGTCCTCTGCAACTTCTTCAACCACAGCTGCGATATTCTCAACAGAACGACTGATCGGGTGCCGCCCAGACCTGGCAGCTTCTCGAGGTGTCCCTTATTCTTCTAGGCGAGTGGCTAAACGCTGTAGTGTTTGCCCAGTTGGTGTTTGATGAGCGGGAAACTAGCGCCTACACCACCGACGAATTATTTCGCAAAAAAATCGTAACAATTATTCCGCATTCTCTATGAGTATAGCGATTCGTGTCTTGTTGACGTGTATTTTGTATCTGTTTACTTCAAAAATGTCAAAGTATAATTGGCATTTGCCCTCATTTGCAAAGCTTATTGCATCTTCCGATAGGGTATGGACTTTTCCGCCACCTAGCATAATAGCATAACCACAAGCCATTGAAAGAAAGATTCAATGAGAACAACTTTCCATTTTATCCTGTCAGGATGAACAAACTATTCTCCTCACATCCATGCAGAATATAACGAGCCCAAGTGCTTGTGAAATATGTGAACTCACAAATGACAAAAGATCATGACGTCACTTGCCTTTTTTTCTACTGTCATTAATCGTAGATCAACACGAGTAACAAATAACGCCCGATTTCATATCACCAACACTAGGCGATTCCATTTTATGTTGTTCAAGGAATTTTTTAAATTTAAAACTTCAACTTATAGCAGTTCAACCCCGCATATCGTACCCTGTCAAGGTAACAACTCCTCTTCCAGATAAAATTTATCTGCTTAAATGGGCAATAAAAAACTACCAGCATATGTGACAAAACCACATCGCGACACTTTTCGGTTATTTACAACCCTCATTCATTGTGATTTCTTATTGCCATATCCTACTCTACGGATACACATAGAGTTTACACTGTTTTTAAGGAGGATTTCGAATGAAAAACATACCATGGACACGAAGATACATATAAACCATCTGCTTGACTGCTTTAACTCATTGCCGCACACTTTACACAAAAGTGGTTAGACAAAAATGATGCAAAAAATGATAAAAAAAAAGGGAGGAAGACTCCGTCGAGCCAACAGATCCTTTGAATCGGAATGCATTCAGCAGTATCTTGGACTTGAGTGTGTAGCAATAGCTAAGGGAAAGTTATCCGGATTTAGCGTGAAGCAGATTGAGGGAGTTTTTGTGGTTATCCTTGAAAGGGACCCGAACGGAAGTATGGTGGAGTTCCTTCCGGTTGTAATTAGAATTTTGCGTTATGCAGCAGAATACTAATTGTCGTTGTCCTGTTTGTTAGTTGGTAGTCGGTAGTTGATCGTTACCAGTTGGTTGTTTGGTTCGACGTTTTTCGAGACTAAAATGAAAGAGTTTTTGCCAAATGGCAATATGAACGTACATATACCGACGTGCTACAAGAAGTTATCAAGGCAAAACCCATGTGTGGATTTGCGGTTATACAGCTGGGAAGTCTTGCATATGCTAGCGTTCCGGAGGAAAGGATTAAGAAATAAATACAAAGGAATAGATACAGCAAGTGTGACCAAATGTTTTTTTTTTTTGGTTTTATGTAATTTTATAGATTTTACATTATATTTTATTGCATCAAAATATGAGCTGAAAATTAAAGCCGATCCATTGCCATCGAAGAACATCTCAAAAATCCTTGATGGCTTCATTCTTCTTCGTATTTTTCTGCTTTAATGAAATCTCCAAATCAAATTTAGGGGAACACTTCGAATCTGGTCACTCTGGATACACAGTATTATAGATCCAGAAATCCTTTACCACTGGCTTAAGCACAGATGATGAATTTGTATCTTATGTTAGATTGGAGAAGTGGTAAGAGAACTGAGCAAATCCTTTATTAAACTCGACGCGAATTACATTGGCAATTAAATGCAGTCAAAAACAATTAATCACACACTTTCGCACTCAAAGGAGTCTGCTGTGCTATGTAGCACTTACTCCTTTCATGTTTTTCAGATGCCATTCATCCTGGCAGCCATATTTCTAGTCCCTAGAGTGTTGTGATTTAATGTTAGTCAAAGTTTATTACTCAAAAGGCTGTCGTTTAGCACCGACTCGGTATACATACACTCGTAATCAATTGCTGGCGTCGCGTGGAATTACAACTAATACTGTGGAAATCGTGTAGCGTATGAGGAAACTTTTCGGCAGCTGGTGCTATTCAAGGATAATTCGTTCAGGACAAATGAATTTTAAAACGATTTCGCGTTTCCGTGCTTTAAAAGGATACGGCCGATGCGGAGGGTGTGGGAATATATCTAGAAGAACAATTTTGACTTAGTAACACATTGTGTGGCAATTAGGAGAATGAGTGCGCCGTGGAAGAAGATGCTAAAGTAAGAAAAGCTGCCGGAGCAAGAAGTCGTTAAATAGATTTATGTCGTTGTGATGAGAAATTGTTGTTGGCAGATTTTTGATTAAGGTTAAGGGAATGCTGGAACAAGACACATACTGGGATGTGTAGAAACTTGTTTCAATTTAAAATGTTAATTTAGATTTTGGATCAATTTTGTACTCACGAATCCCAAACTATTGAAGATGAGATATGGAGAACATCTGGTTTTCGTTGTGTTAAGAATATGCAAATGTAAATGGTGTCTCATTAACGCCGCCTAATTTGAAATTTTCAATTACATTTTGACATAGTGTTTACTCAATTTCATCAATTGCACGTCAATTCCAGTCTTTCAGTTCAGGAATCGTTGTTTGGTTCTTGGCATATACTCGTACCAAGAGAAAACTGCAAAGAAAAAAAGCCATAGGAGTCAAATCGCAAGATATTGGTGGCCAAAAAATAACCGCGCGTGATGTGAAAACAACAAAAAAACTACAACAACCGAAAAAAAAGTTCACTGTGCGGGCAAAAAAAAAAACAACAACAACGCGCGAGTGGAGTGAAACCGAATCCAACATAGACAGCGCGGGCATCCCAACCTTCCTGGCCCTTGCCATACTGTTGCTTTCACTCGTTCACTGCCGTTGCTGTATTATATTGTCATATAGCGCATACAGTGACTGAGTGTATGTAACTACCGATTGATAGCGGGCTGTTGGTATGAATTTTCTTCGTGTGCTGTTTCCTATTGTTGTAAGGGCAACAATTTGATTCGGTAAACCAACTCTGAATTTGTACTTCACATCTGTGCTTAGTAACATCAGTGTTTGTGTTTTTTGTGCTGGTCTTTCTTTACAATGACTCGGGAATTTAGAGTGGGTATTGAAAATATACACGGGCTAAAAGGTAATCACTTTAATCTGTATATCCACGTCTGTAAATACAGACCAAGTGTTTTGGAACTTAGCCCACATCTCTCAGATCACTCTGATCTGAAGGTACCTGGCTACGAGCTAGTGCCATCAATAGCCTCTCACCGCGGTCTCCCCATTTACGTGCGTAGTGATGTAGCTTACCAAACTCCACCACAATGTAGTCCCTGTTCCAATCCGGAGTTCAATTTCATGTGGTTAAAATTCCATCTCCGTAAGCAAATTATCCACTACTGCTTTTATTACGGGCAATTTCAATGTACACAATTCTGAGTGGCTTTGACATTCTGGACGGACAACACCCGAAGGGCGGTGTGTTGAAAACTCCGCTGCGGAAAACAACTTAACGTAGCTTGTAAATGAGCCCACACGAATACCAGACGTTGATAGTCATTCCGCCAACACCCTGGACTTGTTCTTAACTTCTCACCCCGACAAATACAAGGTCAATGTGCTATCCCCTCTAGGCTCGTCGGACCATTGTGTCCTCGTACATCGACCACACAGTTATAGAAAAGATTCCTAATGGAACCATATGGCAATACGCGAAAGCCAACTGGAGCGGTCTTAACAGCTTCTTTAGGAATTTTAACTGATCGTTATGTTTCCTCGATAACGACGTGGATGTCGCTGCTGACATGATCACAGAAACTGTTCTGTTTAGAATGAGATGCCGAGATGCCTTATCCCTCATCGGATGAAGAGTATCAAACCAAAAGAAAAGGCATGGTACGACTCGAGCTGTAAAGAGGCTGTCAGGCTTAGAGAAATGTTTTTTCGGTCTTGCAAGACCAACCCAAGAAAGGAAAACCGAAAAAAGTGTTTCAACGTGTTTCTGTGTAAAAATCCAATACGACCAAAAACTGAAGCCAAAAATACTACAATGTCGCAAAGGTAGTAAAAAATGTTGGTCGTTCGTCAAAAATATTAGAAATTCTGCCTCATCTTCCATCCCAACGCTCATTTACAATGACATTCCAGCTGTCAGCTATTTGGACAAGGCCGATTTGCTTGCCGCACACTTTGCGGCCTCCTGACACTCCGAGGTTGTGCTTTGTCTCCGCCTACACTTGAGTGCGTCGAATCTTCAATGGAACAAATCCCCTTTCGTACTCGTATACTTTTTCATCAATCCTACTCTTTGGGACACTTTCCGAGAAGATGAAAAACAGCATTTGTCCAGCCCATCCCTAGAAAAGGCGAATCTTCTTCTCTCTTCTCCTACAGACCCATTGCACTTACGTTACCCATTGCACTTCACTCCAAGGTCATGGAAATGCTAATAAACCGTCAACTCATGAAATATCTCGCAACACGAAAACTTCTCATTGACAATTTGGTTTTCGTAGGAACAGGTCCACTGGTGATCTGATGGCATGTCTCACCGAAAAGTGGAACCAAATCGTACATCAATCTGGCGAAAGCAAGATAGTTGCACTTGATATTTCTAAGGCATTTGACAGAGTTTGGCATCAGGCTCTTTTGTCGAAAATGCGTGCTTTTGGGATCAACAACTCTCTTCTTCAATGGATGAGAAATTACCTTTCGGAACGTGTAATTTAAGTTGTCTTGGATGGTCTCAAGTCTGATATTCACAAAATAAATGCTGGTGTACCACAGGGCTCCGTTCTGTCTTCGACACCCTTTTAATGACCGCGAACGCGGTCGTCTATAGATTTGATCGCAGCGCAGCTCGAGACAGTGGGTTAAACCTAAGTAATATTGTATAATACTGGCAGTTGAGGCCTGGATTAATACAATATCAACACCCAACAACATTACTCGCGCGGTGGTGTTGTTTGTTTTTTTTTCCGAAACACACGAGAATTTAGGAGTGCACTCGTCGTAGGTCAACTCGGTACTCCTATGAAGGAAAGTTATTCATCTGAAGAAAGCTTAGAATCTAAAAAAGTTGAAGCTATGTTCTCTACATTCTACATCCCATACCCCGATAGGATTGTAAAGAAAGTTATTTTGTCATTAGTTCAGTATGTCGTGTGTTTGTTTGTTTTTCTCCATGTTTGGTTCCCATGAGTATGGGAGAATGAGTGTAAGATTTCTTGTGTCATACCAGGCTTTGGATGTTGATGTCTCTTGACTTTCTTCCACCAACCTGTCTATTAACGATATTTAAGGGAGTATCAACCCCACAATGTTAGCAATCTTAGGTGAAGAATGTTGTCTATTAGCAAACCTATTATTGTATATATGATCCGAAAACGGTTCCTTCTTTTGTGTTCTTTACGGGGCTGATTGAAGATCTTAGGATTCTTTTCAACATAGTCGGATAATTACTCCTTCAGCATCTGGAAAAACGATAGAAGTGATGATTATGATAAAATATTTGTCCAAATGTTTTAGTTGCGATCGAACTCGGAATTCAACTCTATATAGAGGGTCATTAAACAAGACGTGTCCTTTTAAATTTCTCGCCATGTTGTCAACATACGAGTATGTATAGCTTTCATTGTGCTGGGTTTTGAAAAGTAAAAACTAGGAGGTTATTAAATATGGATTGACACATACTCGCACAATGTGCTGAAATAGTGAAAATTCACTACAAAAAATGTTTCGTAAAGATTGTCAGTCTTTGGTCATCATCAGCTATAGTGAATTTAATCGATAAATTTGAACGTCGGGGGCAGGTTAGTAATGTGATGACTAAAGCACATGTTCGTCCGGTAAAGTCACTTGCCGTGCTGTCGTTGATTGGGTGCTGGAAATAAATGAGCAAAATCATGATTTTTTACACAAAATTAATCTGAGTGATGAGGCTCATTTCCACTTTGTACGTAAACAAATAAAACTGTCCCATCCAGGGGTCCGAAAATCCAAGAGGAATAGTGGAACAATCTTTGCATTGACAGTTCCAGTGAATGGACTGTACATGTTAACTGGCTTTTTTGTCCTGAAATTATGACCTTTCATAAAAATTGTGCATTTTTCTGTTAAATTAAAATGACATCGACTTGGGAAAATTTTGAGCTCCTAAAATGACCCAAAATGCAGTCATTACCATTCACGTAAATTAGATCTTAGCTCACCGTAAATCAACAACCGGAATTTACTAGTATTATTGGAGAGGTTTTTCTAATAAGGCTCGAGCTTACTCCGAATTAATATTACTTTATACCTGTAGAGTGGTATATCCTTCACCTTCAGAACTTAATAGTTTTAATTGGAATTACCACGGAGGAAGCTTTCTCTCGAAAGAGCACATAATCCTTGCATTTTCACTCCGTTTCGATAGAGTTGAGACTTGAGCGAAGGATGTGGACAATTAAGGACCTATGCAAGGTATTCATTGATGTTTGGTGTGGGGCATGGTCGAAATATCTACACAAATCAAAATAAAGCAAAGGTGAGATTATTTCGATATGAAAGCAAAGAAAAAAAATAATCTTATGGAAAACAATTTACGTTAATAGCAAAAAATAATTCTCAGTCAACACAGGTCGACCTTGAAAATTTCTCGAAGCAGAACATAGAGCTTTTAGGGGTTGGAGAAGTGCGATGGCCTTCAAAATTTAAACCCTAACATCTGAATTACGCTGACGTGAGGTGTAAACCAGATTACATGATAAGTGGTGGAAACAAAAGCGCTTTTCCAATACAATCCACTTGGTATACTATGCTGTACAAATCCTGGCAAGTAAAACCCAGAAAAAAGAGTCGGGTATGATGACTTTGATGCAGTACTTAATTCACGCTGCCATTAGAATGTGACGCCACTTTGATTTGCTGCTCTGCTATTGCTTCTACTTCAAAATTTTAATCGAAGATTTTATTTCAAATCCCATAACACTTTAGTCAAACTTGAATTTAGGTAGCACACATTTTTATTTTATTTTTTAACTCAACACCCCAAAGTCAAAGCTCTTTTCCACTCTTTACCGCTTTTTGGAAAACATTTATTAGCGTCGATAAAATACGTCACGGTAAAGATCCCATTGAGAATAGTTGATGATACCTATAAAAATGTTTGCCTCTCTCATGTAGACCATTTGGTAGTGCCTCTTCCATTCGTTTTTTTTTTTTTTTTGACTACCAGAGCCAAACAACTTTTCTGTATACAGAAAAGTTGAACTGGTTGTTGGAGATTTGTGCTCAAGGGGGTAAAAGTAATTTATAAATCCACTCCTATCTGACTCCTCTATCGGCTTCGGTCAATAAATAAATAATCCATAAATTCTTTTTTCTCCGTAGCACCTTTGGATTTAAGTCCTTAATGGAACGGAACAAATGGCAAAAGTAAGCTATTTACCAGAATAAAAAGAAAAAGGGTTAGGACGAGTGATAGTATGGCAAGTCGAATCAAAGTTGAAAGGCATTATGGCCTAGCTGAAGTTGCACTTTGATATGAATTTCCGAAGTGAATAAATTTCACTTAGTGTTGAGTGGGTAAAATTTAAAGAATTTTTAATAAGTTCTTTTATGCATTAGCAATGTGGTGAATAGGATATGAATATGGCTGAACTGATTTTTGGATGTCAATTAAAAGTTTAGATAAGGGGATGTGTACTTGAATAAGTTGTGCAAAACTCATTGGCGAATCCCAGGGGCTTTTATAACAGTTTACCCAATTCCTAACATTCACGGACGACATTGAAATTATTGAAAGAACACAGCGTTAACAAAGCAAGTATAATTTTGTATTTAAATAAGACACAGAATAATTGAGATATCAGGCTGAAAATTATTCCTTAACATTACCGCGAGCACGTTTGCAGCGATCGATTATTTGGAGCCAATTTTATACCACTCTTCCATATATCAGTCGGAACGTTGACAATTTCACATTCGATATTGTTCCTGAGCTCCTCTAACATTGTTGGCTTGTTGACATAAACAAAAGACTTAACGTAACCCCGTAAAAATAAATCCAACGGCGTTGAACCGTATGAGCGAGGTGGCCATTCGACCGGACCATTTCTCGAGATTACACGATTACTAAGCTTTCCCTTCAATATGTACATAGATTAAATGTTTGATCAGCTGTGTGGCATTTGGGACCGTCTTCTTGGAACCACATTTCACTGATGTCAAGCCAATCTAATTTTACCCAAAAATAGTCTTCCAACATGACACGAAAACGAACTCCATTGGACGTAACATGGAGATCATTTTCATGGACGAAAAAATAAAATACACCTCCGGCATGAAATCCACACCACACGGTAACTTTTCGCGGATGCAATGGAGTCTCTTGAAGCACATGTGGATTTGTTGCTGTCCAGTAACGCATATTTTGCTTATTCACAAAGCCATTGAGCCAAAAATGAGCTTCATCGGTGAAGATGATTTTTCGATGAAATTCTGGATTTTCTTCAAACTTTTGCAGAGCACAATCGGAGAAGTTTTGGCCCCTCAAATGATTAAGAGGCTTCAGTTCTTGAGTTAATTTGATCTTGTAAAGGTGTAGGCTAAGATCTTTATGCAAAATTCTTAAAAATGTGGACTGATAGATTCGCAATTCCTGTGAACGACATGCAATTGACTTATTTGACTCATTTTGAACTAAAGCACTTACGGCTGCAATATTTTCGGTACTTCGTTATCTCACAAGCACAAGAACATTCAATAGTGAATATGTTGACTCGAATTTATCCACTATTGCACACACAGCCTCTCCGGTGGACGATTATTATGACAGTAAATTACGACTACCGACTCAGAATTTCAATAGTAATTTCTAATAATTTTCAAACGCTGTACATTCATCAAATTCACCGTATAAACTTTGACTGATATCTTGACATTGACAGAAAATAAAAAAGTTTAAAGGTGCGTTATAAAGGATGTTTTTTTTAGAGGTTTAGTTTTTAAACTGGCAACACTGTTTCTACAGATTGTCAATTTGACAGTTGAAAGTTGATTTGTAGTTAGTACATTTTGCCATTTTACGAAGAATAGACTAACGCTAGAACAACGTGTGCAAATTGTACAAAATTATTTTGAAAACCATTGTTCGGTTCGCCAACCTTATCGTGCGCTACCTTATCGTGGACGACTAATCGTCCATCTGAGCAAGTTAGTCGAAACACGATGAATCGTTTTCATACCACACAGACGGAGGGGGGGGGGGGTGGCAGTGGTGTAGTGGTACTAGCTATCGCTTCTCACTCGGAAGGTCAAGGTTCGAATCCTAGCCACAACAAGTTTTCATTTGTGTAATTGGAACTCAGTCAGAAAAATCTGCGTGTGAAGGCATAACACTGACATGTAGATTTGGCTGTTGTAGGGTTTTCAAACACAAAAACAACCGTTAAAATTCACAACCTCACCATTCCGAGTGAAGAAAATCTCTCCGTCCTATTCGGAGTCCCACCCCTGGAGAGTCAATATCGAAACCAAACACACTTGAGTTTCAAACCACTACATCACTAACTTTCCTTTCTCCTCCTTCTACCTTTCCGCTCGTGCCCAGGCAACAGTGTAAGGGTATTCATAACCCCTTAGGGGCGCGTAAATTATAAAAAAAAAAAAAAAAACTCTAGTGGATAATACGTATCCCCGAAGACGGCAAACAGTGCGAACAGAAGAAGTTATTGCCGTTGAGGAGCGCAGTATTGAGGAGAATCCGAATGAGTCGATGCGCCATCGTTCACAGCAATTGGAGCTATGCCCATCCACTTTGTGGAAGATTTTACGGAAAGAACATGGCTTAAAAGCTTATAAGATCCAGCTTGTGCAAGGGTTGAAACCGCGTGACCGTTATACGCGTCGTAGGTTTGGTGAATGGGCCGAAAACATGATTCAGCTTGATTCTAATTTTCAACGCAAAATCTTGTTCTCCGATGAGGCCCATTTTTGGTTAAATGGATATGTAAACAAACAAAATTGCCAAATTTGGACTGGAGAAAACCCAGAAGCCTTTGTCGAAATGCCCTTGCAACCATTAAAACTCACTGTTTGGTATGGTTTATGGGTTGGTGGGATCATGGGCCTATATTTCTTTAAGGAGGATGCTGGCCAGAATGTTATCGTCAATGGAGAGCGCTATAGAAACATGATTTCTGACTTCTTCTTGTTGGTTTCAACAAGATGGCGCAACATGCCATACGGCGCGCGATACCATCAATTTACTGCGGGAAACATTTGCTGAGCGCATAATTTCGCATAATTGATCTGTGAACCCATACCTTTAGATTATTTTCTTTGGGGGAATGTGAAGTCACTAATCTATGTCGATAAACCAGATATGTTGGATGATTTGGAAGTCAACATTCGCCGTGTTATTGCTGCTATACGGCCCCAGTTGCTTCTAAAGCTTCTTTTTATAGACTGTTCGAGTACCAATGGATATTGGCAACGCTGATTTGATTTCTACTACTAATAGAAGTGACTGTAATGGTACTATAAAGTATTAAGTTAATTTTTCCAAAAAGTTCAGAATTCAATTAAATTCTTAGAGCGATTCAGATCCAGCTTTGGCCAGATCTGTTTGGCCGCCAGGCATTTTGGTCCAACAGCCCACGTAAGGTCTGTTCTTTTATTAGCATCCGGATTTAATATTAATTTGCATGTAGAAATTGGTATACCGATGCTACCATTTTCCGGTAGAATAGATAGAGTGGTTCCAATGTTGGGAATTCTCTGAAATGTCTCTGCACCCTGGAACCCAACATAGGTGAAGGTTGAACTGCTCTGCCATCTCCCTAAGAAGATTGGAAAAAAATTAGTGTTTTAGAATTATGTGAGACTGACGATCCGAAAAGATGCGAATATCCCTTGCAGATACGGGGGTGGCCGTGGTGTAGTGGTACTAGCAATCGCTTCTCACTCGGAGGATCAAGGTTCGAATCCTAGCCACGACAAAGTTTTCATTTGTGTATTTGGAATTCAGTCAGATAAATCTGCGTGTGAAGGCATAACACTGACATGTAGATTTGGCTGTTGTAGGATTTTCAAGCACAAAAACAACCGTTAAAATTCACAACCTGAATCATTCCGAGTGAAGAAAATCTCTCCGTCCTATTCGGACTCCCACCCCTGGAGGATCAATATCCAATCCAAACACACCTGAGTTTCAAACCACTCCATTACAACAATGCTTTCCTTTCTCCTCCTTCTATCTTTCCTACGGCGACAAGGCAACAGTAAAAGGGTATCATAACCCCTTAGGCGCGCGTAAATTATAAAAAAAAAAGACACCACGTTTGTCTTCAGCCAGGATCGGCCTTCTTTAATCGCCAAAATTTCTACCTGGAACACGCTACAATGATTTGGAAAACGGAAGGAGAGGCCTAGATTAAGCTTGTCTGAGAAAACACCGATACAAACCAAGCTATAAATCTTAGATCCATCTGTACAGAAGTACATGAAAGCATCATCCTCCCGAAAAAATCCAGAGGGGACGCTTACATGAAAGTCTTTGTCAAACCAATGTTGGGATAAAATGTAATCGATTTCCCCTGGAAAGACTCCTTGTGTATTAAGAATACTCCCTGATCTCGGAATGTATTCTGAAAATTGGAAATACAAGTTTATTCGCCTAAATCTATATTGTCCCTTCAAAGTAATCCACATCGACTGCAACACACTTATGTCAGCGCTTGATCCAATCCTCGAAACATTTTTTATATTCGATTTTCGGTATGTCCCTCAGTGCTTTCTGCGATTTTTCCATTACTTCCTCTCGGCTGCTGAAACGCGTTCCCCGTAGTGGTTTTTTAACTCGATTGAACAGAAAGAAGTCACAGGGAGCCAAATCAGGTGAATTCGGTGGCTGTTGGATGGTAACACATTTGTTGCATTTTTCGTCAAAAAATTACGAATAATGATGTCACTGTGCGACCGCGAAGGTGCGTTATCATGGTGCGAAATCCGCGAGTTTTCTGCCCACAATTCTGGTCTCTTTCGACGAATTGCTTCACGCAAACGTCTCATAACGCCCAAATAATAAGAGTACTCTTTGTTTACTGTCTGGCCTTCTGGCAAAAATTCGTGATGCACTACACCGTTATAATCCATGAAAACCATGAACATTGCCTTCTTTTTTGACTGAAAACGACATGTTTTTTTGGTCTCGGCTCATTTGGTGAACTCCATTCACTTGCCTGATGTCTGGATTACGCGTCGTACTCATAAACCCACGTCTCGTCTCCAGTAATGATCTTTTTGATGACTGTGGGATCGGATTCAGTCATCCTCGATTGACTCACGACCACTTTTGAACCGCTCGCCATAGTGTGATAATTCGCTCATTTACTTGCTTTTATAAGAATTGTTTATACGAGTAGAATGAAATGTAATAAATTTTGTAAACGTATTATCTGTGATAAAAAAAAACATACAACAGCCAATAATTTGCATTTTATTACTCAGTTGGTATACCACCTTGATCAGAAAGTTCCCGGGGGACACCACTGTGTGGCGCTCCCATTGTTCCGATTTGAGTTCTGTTTTTTTTTTGTTAAATTTGTAAATCTGTTGTTGACATTCCCTCTAAATCTTAGCACCATAAGCTTAACATTTGCAAAAGTTACGTAGCCAAGAGTACATCTATCTCTTACAATTTTAGAAATGGATTTAAATTTGCAACAACGAACTTGCATTAAATTTTGCGTAAAAAACGGATTTAATGGTGCGCGAACGTTGGAAATTTTGGGAAAGTGTTTCGGCAACGATACTCTAAAGAAAACGGTCGTTTACCAGTGGCAGGAGCGAGCGGTTCAAAAGTGGTCGTGAGTCAATCGAAGATGATGAATGCAGTGGCAGACCATCGACATCGAAAACCGACGAAAACATTGATGATGTAAAAAAAATGCTGGTCAATAACCGCAAATTAACCATCAGAGAGATAGCGGAGGACTTGAACATTGCCTTTGGATCGGTCCAAGACATTTTGGTTAATGATTTGGGTTTCCGTCGTGTAGCAGCAAAGTTGGTGCCAAAAGACCTCAATTTCATGCAAAAAAGAGACCGTGTTTACGTCGCAAAAGAGATGATTTGCGAGGCTGAATCCGATATCATATTCATCAAAAGGATCATTACTGGAGACGAGACGTGGGTTTATGAGTACGACACGCAATCCAGACATCAGGCAAGTGAATGGCGTTCACCAAATGAGCCGAGACCAAAAAAACCACGTCGTTTTCAGTCAAAAAAGAAGGCAATGTTCACGGTTTTCATGGATTACAACGGTGTAGTGCATCATGAATTTTTGCCAGAAGGCCAGACAGTAAACAAAGAGTATTATTTGGGCGTTATGAGGCGTTTGCGTGAAGCAATTGGCCGAAAGAGACCAGAATTGTGGGCAGAAAACTCGTGGATTTTGCACCATGATAACGCACCGTCGCACAATGCCATCATTATTCGTAATTTTTTGACGAAAAATGCAACAAATACCATCCAACAGCCATCGAATTCACCTCATTTGGCTCCCTGTGACTTCTTTCAATCGAGTTAAATAACCAGTATGGGGAACGCGTTTCAGGTGAGAGGAAGTAGTGGAAAAATCGCAGGAAGCACTGAGGGACATACCGAAAACCGAATATAGAAAATGTTTCGAGTGTGTTGCAGTCGATGGGTATTACTCTGAAGGGGAAAATATAGATTCAGATGAAAGAACTTGTATTTTCAATTTTCTGAATGCATTCCGGAAACTTTTTGATCAAGGTAGTATTTAACAATTGTAGAAATTCGTGTTCAATTAATGTTTTTTTTGTTTTTGGAATGCATCGAAGACTTACCAAAAATGGATCTGAGAATACTAGCAACCTATTAGGAAGGTCAGTATTCGTAACCACTCGCGACGTTTTCCTGGTAAACAGCTCCCTAAATTTTCGATTTTCCTTGTTTCTAGCTTCTTGAGCTACCTTGGAAAGTTGTCCAATTGGAAGTACACATGTAGAAATTATTTGTTTCCCATGAAATAATACCTTATGTACACTTACTGGCATACAAAACCAGCCATACTTTCTGATATATAGCTCTCTTGTTTCTTTTGCAAATGTTTCGAAGGCAGCTATGTCAATTGGAAACCCAGAAGTGTATTGATAATTTCCTTATCTATCCCTGTTATTTCAGCAGTTTTTTCCTCATCTCTGAAAAATCTTCTGGCCGTGTTTCCATCAACAGTCTATAAGCGATATGTAGGATACATTCCATAAATCGGATCCAAGAGTGAAGGGGACTTAGCCCATAGGACATTGCTTGTTGGTCCACTTGCTTTTCTGAAAGTTTGGTTGAATTGTTCATTTCAGATGGTTTTGCTACGCAAATATAACAGGTTTGTGACGAAGAAGTTATAGGTGATAAAACAGTAAATATTTTGCTGTCGATCATGGTAAGTAAGAATATTGGTTTTATTTGGATATGAAAGCTGTCATTATTTATCTCAATTGGCTGTAACATTTTAATTTGTTCTTGTATTGAATCTACTTCGAACTCGATCAATTCTGTTGTTTCTTTTGCAAAGTTCAATTTAATAGGCCGGCAGTATCTTGTGGATGATGGAGCTGGATTTTGCCAAACCACTTTTTTATTTTCTTCCTTTAAGAAATATAGCTGAATTGGCACCATGGAAATACTAAAGAGGTTTTCATCGAAGTAATGACCTGATGAAAATTTTTGATGGTATTGTTTTTGTTGAGCACCATCACAACCCGATTTTATGAGCAAGAACAATTCTTTAAGCCCAATTTTAAAATCCGAAACAGAATCTAAAACATCTTTTTGAGCTAAGCATAAACGTTCAATGCTATGATTTCCCAAGCTTTGTAAGCCGCATTCAGCAGAAGACTCACTCACACTTCTGCTATCGGGATAGCATTTTGCCTTAGCCCCTTTAATTTTGTGGTACAAAAGTAGTAGATTTGGAACATTTATATTAGTTTTTTGACGTATTATATCGTACTGATGAGTGGATAGCTGTGCGTCTGTTATCATTGCTAATGCATCATCTGCAGATATTGGTAAAAGGTCAGATGTATGTATGTTTCCAGTGTTTTCTTTACAATTGAACCTTAGGTATAAATGATAAAATTTATAAGAAAAAAAAAATTGACTTAAGCAAAAAACTAACCTCTTTTTGGAGAACATATTGATAATTGCTTAACTGCAATAGCAGTATTTCTCTTTCCAGCTTTCCTAAGGTTTATTTTATTCGCAGTTCTGATTTCTTCAGTACTAAATGAATCTAAAAGTGTTTGTACTTTTCTCTTCTTGGTCTTCTCACAGCACTCTTCGAATCTTTTTCTTGGTCTTCCTAATACCATGGTGCCATGAGATGAAGAGGGAATTTCATCTAAAACAATTTGTGATACTGTTAAAGTTTCATTTAACCAGGCACAATTATTGCTTTCGAAGCGTTCTCTATGGCGACCATTTTTGGCCATTTTTTCGTCAAACCTCAAACATAAATTTTTCAAGGTTGCCTTTAATGACTTAATTGCCTCTTCAGAAAATGAAAAATTATTAAAACAATCCATTACGAAAGCAAATACAGCATTGAAGCGCTTAATTTTGATTTTGGAAATACAAACATCAAAAATTTGTTTTTTCGTAATTTCGGTTGTCATCCTAAAATACGAAAAATTTAGTATGGGTGTAGCATAAAGTCAAAACACTTTTTGGTTCCACATATATAAGGCTTTAAAACAAAAATGGTCTTAACCTTGAAAAATACTGAACAATTACACTTTTGGTCTAATGAACACATAAAACACATAATTTATCACTAATTTTTTACTCTCAAGCACCCCTAATTTTTATGAAAACACTTTTTATCCCAAAACAACTTACCTTAATATTCAACAATATTATATTTATTAAAAAAAACTTTTACTTAAAGCCACGCGAACAACTGTCATTTTTTGTTGTTGCACATGCTTTTAACATAAGTTTTTTTTGCAGTCATTCAGTGAGAGGTTTAAGCTTTAAGAGAAATCGTTTTTTGTTTACATTTGTGCATGTCGATTTTTGAATTAAGTCCAGCTAAATGTGCGAATTGTCACACTGTGGCGCTTGTGCCACTGGTAAACGACCGTTTTCTTTAGAGAATCGTTTCCGAAATACTTTTCCAACATTTTCAACGTTCGCGCACCATTAAATAAGTTTTTTACGCAAAATTTAATGCAAGTTCGTTGTTGCAAATTTAAATCCATTTCTAAAATTGTAAGAGATAGATGTACTCTTGGCTACGTAACTTTTGCAAATATCGAGCTATGGCGCTAAGATTAAGAGGGAATATCAACAAGATATTTACCAACTTAACAAAGAAAAAAACAGAACTCAAATCGGAACAATGGGAGCGCCACAGGGTAGTGTGGTGCGGAACTTTTTGATCAAGGTGGTATTAGCTTGGTCAAGTACTCGTAATTTATTTGTCCACTGTCGCTTTAAGGCGAATTGCTGCAATTGTAGCTATTTGCTTGCTAAAAATATCGAGGGATGTCAAGTGAAACAGACTATCCAGTGCCACGGAGGGCGTAAGTTAGGTTTCCAATTACCAGTTTCCTGCCAAAGATGAGATCCAGATTTTTTGCTGTATCGGAAAAGGCAAGATTAGTACCATTGATTGAGGGAGGGTCCACAATTGGAATTTTATATTTTATTTCCTGAAAAAGAGGACAAGAGTAGTTTTTTGGGGGTTTACTCCCAATCCACAGCGATCCGTCCAACGGGTTAATCTATTAAGATTTAACTGCAGGAGTTCTTTAATGGTATTAAGATACTTACCTGAGACGTCCATAGCAACGTCATAAGCATAGGCAATCACCCTTCTACCGCCCGCTTCCTGGTATGTCAGCAGTTCATTAGTCTCTAAGTTGCAGAGAAGGCGGGAAAGGACACCACTTTGCGGCGTACCTCTGCTTTAGCAGAAACCTCATCAAGTTTAAAGTGTATTAACCTGCTGTTTTTGTTTTTTTTTTATAATTTGCGCGCGCTCAAGGGATTTAGGGACCCTTAAAATTCTTGCACACAGCGCGGGCGAAGGAAAATCAAGGAGGATAGAAAGAGAGATACCGGTGAACGTTGGTTTTAAATGTTTGAAGGTTATAAAGACTCGGCAATAAAGAGCTAGGCAGGGCATTCCATAAGCGAGTTGTATGGCTTAGGAACGAATCACGATATTTTCGAGTACATCCGAAAGTGGACTTGAGGGTATACTGATGAGCATTCATAGCGAGACAGGTGTTACGGTTAAAAGTTTGAATGAGCGGAATGCTACTGGCGATTTCTACTGAGCACTGTTGGTGGAAATAGCGATAAAACAGACTGAGACACGAGACATTACGTCGGTGTTCGAGGGTGTCCATTGTTTGAGTGACAATAGTATCACCTATGAGTCTTATCACACGGCTTTGAATCCTATCTAGCAGGTGCAGAGATGTTTTGGGCGCACCCGACCAGATGTGGGCATTGTACTCCAATTTCGGGCGGATAAACGCCTTATACATTTATTGAGGCCAGATTAGAGGGGGTGAAATATTTCTTACATCGCTCGAGGAAATTTAGACATTTCGCAGCGCTTTTGACGACACCCAATATGTGATCATTCCAACGTAAGTTTTCATTGACACACATACCGAGAATGGAAAGTTTATCGGTTTCGACGATGCAAGTGCCATTCCTGGATAGCATAATACTGATCACACTCCCCAAATGAGTCATCTACTTGCAGAGCTGACAGCGCAGTCATGATTGCGGATGTGTTGACGTTGTTAAAGGCACCCTCTATGTCCAGGAATGCGAACATTGTGCACTCTCTATACTGTAGGGATCGCTCGATGTGGCTAGTGAATGCAGAGCCGTTTCCACCAAATTTCCTTTACATTATATATGTTGAACCGTAGTCAAAAGTCGTGGATGAATTTTAGCTCGTATGTGGACATCAATCAGTTATTCTACAGTTTTCAGAAGGAAAGATGACAGTCTTATAGGTCTGAGGTCCTTTTTCATTTTCCGGCTGTGGGAATGAAAACTACAATGACTTTTCTCCATGACAGTGGAATGTGGATCAGTTCTCTAGCGTAGGCAGGATAATATCTGAGGACGTCTGTAGCTCGGCAGATATGTATTATACCGTCCGGACCAGCAAACTTGAATGATTTGAAGCTATGCAGCGCCCAAAACAGTTTGTCTCTTGTAATCAGACCATGAATTTTGGTCACGGTTACAGTAGGCCTGTTTGGGCTGCTACTGGCCGTGAATTGGGGGTTACCTGGAAAGCCAGCTGCCAGTAGCAGGTTAAGTGGTTCATCAATTGAGGTTGTCCAAGAGCAATAGGTTTTTTTTTAAACAGCTATGCATCATAGGATTTGTAGAGAGGATTTTTCTTACCCGCTATGCCTCAGAGGTTTCTGTAATTTTATCACAGAATGATCTCCAATTCTTCCTCACTTCTTTATTATATATTTTGAGGGATTTTTTGTATGAGTCACAGTCAGTCACTTTTCGTGTGTTTTTTGATAGGTTGAAAAGTTTTCTTCAAATGTTTCTAAGCGGTGTGTTTCATGTCCACCAGTGCGGCCTCGGAGACAATAGTGATATCTAGCACTTCCTGTTGGATTCTTGTTATAAAAGTGGGCTCATTGCCAATGTTGCAAACAATAAGGTTAGTACTTATAATAAAATCAAAAAGTGACTCACCTCTATCGTTGATGTCGGTACTGCCCCATACCGTGTGATAAGCGTTAGCATCGCACCCAGTTTTTAGCCTTCTAGCTTCCAGTACCACCCTTTCTAAGTTATTACCAGGGAGAAGGCCCACATGATCGTGGCCAAGGTATGCCGATACCAGCCAGTAGGAGCCTTTGGCAGTCTCTAGTCTAGCGACGGTTTTGTCGGGGTCGCTGAAGTTAGGAAGTTAGAGTGCATTAAGGCAACGTTTCACTAATATACAAGTTCTGATCTTACCTTCGTCTGTTGTATAGAGTGGAGCGTATAGAGATGTCCCAAGTCCACGAACCATGCCTTCTACGACCCATGGTTCCTTGAATTAGCATGATGTTTTCTGCGCTATTGGAAAGACTCAGAATTGGTGCAGCCGAGGGGTTTTTGGAGTAATGGGGATTAATCTGGATCAATTGTATCATTTCTACATTCTACCGGAGTAGCCGGTAGCTACACGGTGCTGTTCGTGTCCTCCGATTCTGAACATGTGCCCAAAAACTCATCTTCATCCTCTGATTGCAAAGGATCTCTTTTTAATTCGTCGGTTTTCATTTCCGACAGGGTGTCAGAGGAGGAGACCGACGGCTTAGCTGTTGCCTTGGATACACTGGATTCGTCGCTATTCATTCAGGAATCGACGCTCCGAGATCTAAATTTGCTACTTTGGTTAAAGAAGGAGTAGGTTGCTTATCAGTATCCAGCTCATCCTTTTTATAGACCCTCAGGTGAATTGACTCGAAACCGAACCGAATCTTGTATTTTGTGTGCGCTAGAGGGTTAAGGGATTCCTTATTGATCACAATTAACGCGCATTTATAAGGGCTCCTTAGTTCTTCCAGTCATGAATCGGAACGGTCGGCAGGTCACTGAGCCTGATGGTCTCCAGAATACTTTATGGGGAAGAGATTTCGGCTGGGATCCAGGTGCGTGTTCAAGGTCTGCTAGGGATATCTTCCCTAGCCACGATCTCGAGCTTCGCACCCGGCTACATCTCTCCTAATTCTCCTATGGCTTTGGTGTAAAGATGGAGAGATCTTCCATCGGCACAAGCGATAAGCGATAAGCACGTTAGCGAAGGTGGATATAGATATCTTTGGATTCGAACGCGAAATTCTTCGAGTGATTTTTGGTCGCATTTGTGTTGACGCGGTTTGCAGATTTAACGACGAACTCTACGAGATGTAGAATGCTATTTTACGCTCAGCCAAAATATATGGTTTAAATTCAGGGGGTGCTCGCTTAATTCCGCAAATTTGTAATTGAAAGGATCCTCATCGTGAAAGACAGTCCCTCCTTTTTGAAATATGATGGCTGTCCTAAGTCTATTGACGAAAGATTTTTTGATAAGAGTTCTTATATTCTTTTTTGTTTGTTGCGGCGACAGAATTTGTGACTATTATCCAGATTTAAATATGCACTAAATAGGATATAGGAATATTACAGATATTCAAATGTTGGAAATCAAAAATATACAAGCCATACTAATCACTAGTACCCAACCCCAACTTCAACAACCAATGCAAAATCAATGAAAAAACTTCAGAGTCCACGCGTACAAAAGGTTCGTCCTTACATACATGCAAAAGCAGACACGAATAATTGCTATGTAAAATATCGTGTTAACCTCATTTACTCTTTTTGCTCGTTAAGCACCAAGCATACGAACCTAAGTAGCACAATATGCTACTTTTAACTTTCAACTCAAAACTGAAAATAACCCACTTTGGTCTTAAGGAGTCGACCATTAGCGTGGATGTATGGTACACTTTAATTGGAATGCAAAAAAAAAAAACAAGAAATTCTGACACGCTGAAGTGTGAAACTTTTTTAAGGATCTAGAACTGGCTTTACTGAGTGTATCAGTGTTGAACAAGTTTGACATATGATTTTCTGAAATAGCTACACAAGAAGGGTTTATGACATTGTCCCAAATGTGACGAATCCATGTTGGCCATGAATTTACTCATACTTAAATGTCCTGGTTCATGTCGATGGAATAAAGTTTGGTCACAGGAGGCAAAAGCGTCCAATAAAAGCATTTAGCAACTCCCAGACTACGAGCACACATACATCAGTACGTCTAGGTAACCAAGTGTACGGTGTGTGCTCGTAAAAATCATCCCTACTTGGACATCATCATCAGAGTCCAGGAGCACACTTAAGACGGCCAGTTAATGCGATAGACTCTGTAGTACAATGTTTAGAAATTTATGTGAGGACACATAATCCTATGCGACCAATATTGAAGACAACGACAAAGATGGACCATGATGATCAAGGATGAGGTGGAATGAAGTACCTACAATTATGGACGTCAGTATGGTCATCATGGACATAGTCGTCTGTTGGACGAGGACGTACAAGTACAATAGATGCGAATAGGTGGGAGTAGCTACATTTAGTTAAAAGGAAAGAATACTACACGATGTAGGGGCTTGTGCATAGAAATGGAAGCAAAAACGGATGCGGCTATCATCCCTTTTCTCTTGTTGGAGTAGTAAGTAGAAGTAGCGGTTAGATATTGCTTATGTTCACTTCAATGCATGTAATAGCCATTATGCTGCATGGACACAGTTTGATAACGAATTGCAGGACATTCGTAATTTATTAGTGTCATAGCCGCACACGGTGAGGGTCATAATAAATTGAAAATTGTTGCGGATGGTGCGTGGTTTCAAACAGCTGCGGAGAGTAGAGAGTTGTGGTACATAGTTTATTGGATAATATGTGTCCTTTGAGTCAAAGGGTGCACTTTCCGAATGTTAAGGAGAAGAGTCAACTTTAAATAGAAGACTTAGTTTGGTGGCAAAAATATAAGTGAACTTACATATGAACTTACTTTCATATACTGGATCACTACTTCCTGTTGAACTGAACATTTTATGTTCACACTCTTACAAAACTTTATCCTTTAGGTTAAACCTGCTATCATTTTTTTTTTTTTTTAAAGCAGTCAACCGGACTATAGGTTAAAGAAAACACAAGAGTGATGGGTAATATTTTTCATTCCAAGTACTTGAATATCAGTTTTTAGGTCAATATCTTGGTCTTTCGGACTAGAAGCACAATTGTATCGCCAGACTAAAGTAGTAACAGGTTCATATGTCAAATATTTGTCATGTTTTTTTCTTTGTGGGATTAACACTTTGTCCAAAATAGCAAATATAAAATCTACTTTTTCGGTTGCTCGTCAAATTAGATGAATGCGGGCTATTCATTATGACGTCCAAGCTGTTCAGATCGACTAGGGTCCTGGATTGTGTAAACAGTATTTCTGTATACTATATGCTGGAAGAAAAGTCTAAGGATGTAAGATAAATTTTGAGAGCTGCGAAATGAGTTCCAAGTACTTTGAATGATTCTCAACGGCTCAGACGAGAACCGTTGTTGAGAAACCCAATGTCCCATTTCTCGCTGATGTGGAGGCTTATATATCATCCGGAGACTTCTGGACATCCGTCCGTTCCTTCATCATACCGGTTTTTTTTTTCTGCTATTAAAGCGGAATATAAGATGAGGGTCCTTGTAGCTCTCTATCAGTGTACCCCGGAATAAAAAGGCCCTATCGAATTATCTGGTAATATTCACTCATATGGAACACTTTGCGGGCTGACTGTCAGTAACTAGGTCTGCGATCAAAACACATACTTATAGAGACTTGTGGACGCATTTCCCTGTCCGTAAATTTTAAGTTGAACCAAGTTCCAAAATTGGACGCCGCACAAGCTTTCCGTTAGCTCAGTCCTAAAAAAAGCTGTTCAGATTCCTTTTTTTCTATCAGAAAGAAAAGTAACCATTTGAGTGATAAAAGGCCTATTTTAACATGGTCCAACTTCAAGTACCTGTATGACACTCACAGAGTAAGTTCTCCGAGCATTGGTAATCACTCTCACAGTCAGCGTCGTAGGTTTTTGTATCACCTATCCCTATCGCACTTGGGTGCTTAGCAAAAGCTTTCGGTGCAAATAAGAAGAGTGTGTTGTAGAAACGTTGCTGACCTCTTAAAGACGTCGGGAAACATTCGTTTGGTCAATGAAACACCAAACCGAGAACCGATTCCAAACGCGGGTTCGGATCTTGAAAAACGTTACCCTAGCCAAAAACAAAACCTGAAAGCAAGCAACAAGCGGAGGATGGAAAAAAGAGGAAAGAAAGAGAGCACGACTATAGAAAGATCCTAATGAGGGCCAAAAGGATAGATGCAAAAACGATTAAACCTCCTATCAGGGAGAATGCCGAGCATAACAGTCGTTCCCCATCTTTCATCAAGAACAGTTGGATTGCTAGTAAAATGCATATAGTCAACTCCTTAGCAAGAAACATAGAGGATCCAGGTTCGAGTCACAGTTGAAATTTACGGGATCCTTCTTCACTCCATTTAAAACCCACAACAAAAAAGTAGTAGCGCTACCGAAGGTTACTGAAAACCGGTCAGCCAGAAATCTTACAGGTGGAACCGTTGATGAAACGTATTTTGGGAAGAGCATATTTTGGCAATGCAGCGACAGCAAACAACAATAACAAATACAGAAATAGTAATCGAAAGTCGGGAAATATTTCGAAAGTGGAGAAGAGGCGGAGGAAAAATAAGACGGCATTGAGATTTTCTGCAAAGAAAAAAAAACGGTAGGAAAGGAGTACTCATATGAGTCTGAAGGGGGTGAGGGCCCCACATTGGAGAGGGGAATCATTTCAGAAGAGGAAGAATATGCTGATAAGTCTCAGCTTGTCAAGCTTAAAAAGTAGCTTCGGGAGAAGAGGGAGCAAAAACAACAGCAGCAACAATAGCATCAACAAAAACAGCAGCCTGACAACAAGGGGTGGGAAAAAGAGCCTGTCATTAATGTATTAGGTGCGCAACTAAGTTATTTTTGATGAAAATGTAACTTTATTATGAAAAAATGGTTACAAATGAATTATTCAAAGTATTGCCAACCGCTAGCTACAACTTTTGGCAGAGCTCCAATACCATTACGGTAAAAGTGTTTATCGTTTGAGGCAACACTAATCAAGCCATTTCTTGATGTCTTCATATGAGTGGAACTGCTGATCAGCCAGAGGATGTGCCATCGAACGAAACATGTAATAATCGGACAGCGCAATATCTGAAGAATATCGCGTGTGGGGTAGGACTTCCCATTTGAGCGTTTCCAGGTAGGTTTTAACGGGTTTGGCAAAGTAAAACCGAGCGTTGTACAAGCACTCGTATTGTGCCCGTTTTTTGCATGCGATCGCTTGGATTTGGCATGGATCCTCATCGAGAAATCGCTCCAATTCAGCGTCTTCGGAGAATTTTGGCCTTCCTCCACACGAACGGTCGTCAACATCGAAATCACCGTGTTTGAAGCGACGGAACCAATCACGGCACGTTATTTCACTTAGAGCAGCATCTCCGTAAATTTTTTGGAGCTCTCGATAAGCTTCCACCTCCATTTTCTTCGAATGAGAGAAGAAAATCAACACTTCCCGCAAATGACAACCAAAAATATATGAGGCCAAAACTAAATCACTAATCTGTCAAAATGGTTTGGTAAGCCCAAGCTTAATTCATGACCCTCTGGATATGTCAAAATCAACCTGCACTTACTGCTGGAGCCATCTATTGCCACTTAGAGCACTTAGTTGCGCACCTAATAAGTAACTTTGAAATTAATGATAGCATATGGTTAATTATGTAATTTGTTGTGGAATTTGTATGCTGAAAGATTATTTGTAAATAAGAACTTGGTGTAGCAACATGGGGGAATACAGAAGAGAACCCCCGCCATAGAAAAAGCAAATACTGAATATTACAAATAAACTACAGGCTGTGCTGTCAAAAGGCAGCACCAGCAGTAAAAACAGCGGAGCTCGGAGAGAAGTGCAAAAGGTAAGAGAGCGACGACCTTTAGTTCGTCAAGCCGTTTACCGCAGCCGCGGCAACGGGCGTTAACTATAAATTCCCATTCCTCTTAGTTCCACCAAGACCCAATCGGTACTCTGCGAAAAGTCAAATTCCTATATTATAATGCAGTATTTTGCAAACATTAAAGAAAGCTGACCGTGCAGAGCAAAGTAGACGCATTAAGTGGTGGTAGGTAGATTCGCGCAACGATTGATCGGGAAACTGCTGACTGTCCTTATATTGGGCCAGCAGCGCAGAAATTAAGTTCGTAGCATAGTGCTTACCTTACTTCGCGGTGGTGGTCTCCGGTTACTGCTATTAAGTATTTACTCATGCAGGCTAAAATGGTAAGGGTATGCTCGACCATTAGCATAACCCTACGCTACGCCATCATAGGGCTCACAACTCTGTACGGAAGAGAACTAAAAATGTGCCAAACTAGCGAATAGTCTCGGATAATAACCGATTCTCTATTGACGACCCTGACAAACCATTAAAGGACTGCAATCTTCGGATCTGCCGTGGAATTTTCGAACCCTAAACAGACCGCGTGCGTATAAAACAGACATAGCTGCCATCCAATATTGCGATCGGAAGGACTGTACAAAAAGAGGATTAAAAATTGTGATATCTACTATGGAGAATGTTGCTGACAACTGGCGAGAGAAGCACACCAGTCGCAGCTATTATTCGGGTGCGAATTTATCGTAAGAGGAAGACTTAGGGAATAAGTATTGAGCTTAAGGCATGTAAAATAATAAATTCCCTGAGATAAGCTTTACAAACGCTCAGGCCCCTACAGAAGAGAAAGACGGCCTTACCAGAGACTGCTTCTACGAACTCCTCGACATATCCTACGTGCTCATCTACATAACCTACGAGCATTGCCCGAATATGACGTGCCAAGCTAGATGAGGAAGGCATATTTAGTAATACAATAGGGAAGTACAGCGTGCATATTACGGCATCTCGAAATGGACACTGGCTTATTGATTTTGCGGCGGGACGTAATGTAACTATAACCAGCACACGGTGCGATCAACGCGATGCACTCTTCCAGTATTTTGGATGTCCGAACGTTCGGAGCACCTAACATCGACTTGGACCATTACCTTGTTGTAGTTAAGGTACGGATGCGGATATCCGTAACAGTGCAAAGTCACCGAAATATTGTGGAGATTTCCAACGTCGAACGGCTACAACCGCAAGTGACCGCCAGTGTCTTCTCCGATCGAGTTTCACTTAACTATTCCGATGCTGCCAGCATCGAACGCAGAAGTTAGGTGGAATCGTTGCCAAAGAGCAATCAGGCGGCCTGCTTGTGATGAAGTGGATTTTAACATGCCCCTAGTGCGGTGACGAATACAGACAAGCAAATCTGGAAAAACAAGGGATATACGGGGGGGAAAGGAACCAGAAGAGAAGAGCTTGAGAAGCGCTCGATCTAGATCTTAGAAAGGCGCTACTGGAAGGATGAAGTTCAGAAGTTTTATCAAAAAATAAAACGAACATGCCAAAGCTGTAAAGTCCGAACAGAAATATGCAAGTATAGAGAAGGAAACCACAGAGTAGAACCATATTCAGCGCTGACAAACTAGAGAGATTGTTTCTGCAGACTCTTAAACGTTGATGACGAACAACACCCCACCGTCAAGCAGACTAAACCAATCAACCTGGACGAAGACAGAGATTATTTCCACCCAGTCAGGACAGCGATTTCCAAGCTAAAGTCCAACAAGCTGCTGTACCCGATAGCTTAACTGTCGATCTTTTTAAAGCAGCAGTGAGCAGATGACAATAGGATACGGAGCATACATCAATGTCCGATCCTAAAGAAAGGAGATTCACTGAACTCCGCCAACTATAGGGGAATAAGTCTCGCCATATAATATTCTCTCTACCGTACTATGTATGTGAATGCTTAAGACCCTTCGTAAACAGTTAGAACAGGAACACCCACCATAGATCAAATTTTCACATTACAGCAGGAAAAAACACGGGTACTGCCGGTCATCCAGAAGTTTTCGTGTTTCGATATATTTTATGAGCTGACAGTTTATCAGCGTTGCCATGATTTTATAAAGAATGGACGGAAGTGCAATGGGTTTATAGGAGGAGACAGAAGAAGCGGGTTGAACAAATGCTATTTTCCATCGGCTCGGAAAGAGTCCTAAAAAGTAGGATTGATGAAAAAGCTTTGGTAGAAAAAAACCTCTTCAGAAGAATGGGAGATAAACCGAATGGACGAGCAGATTTGTGTATGTTAAGATCTTTAAGTACTCTGGCTACTACTTGAGTGCGAAAGTGGATTCATTCCATTGAAAATTCGACGCACTCAAGTGTAGGTGGAGGCAAAGCACAATCTGGAAGCGTTGAGCTGGCCCCAAAGTATACAGCTGACAGATGGAATGCCACGTTTAAGAAAGACGTTGTAGTCATTCCTGGGTCGCTTTAACTTTTTCGGTTTTCCTCTGTCGGGCTTGGCCCAGAAAGACCGAAAAACATTTCTCTAACCCTGACAGCCTCTTTGCAGCTGCTCGAATCGTAGGATTCCGTTTTTTCTGGTTTGATGCTTATTGAAACGAGCTTCTATGGATGCTGGAAATAACTGGCGAAATTTGGCCATCCTTGGACAGTACATACTGACAAATATATAATGCTTCTCTGGCTGGGGTCAATAATATTTTAGTTCTGCTAAGAAAGCTGTCTCACAGCAAACAACTTGACTCCAGGGTGAAGGTCATATGCTATATGACATAGTCACACCAGTCATCGCGTCGGCTCTCCTATGTGATTCAGTGTAGTTCAATATCCGATTGAAATGATCCGAGTGAAAGGTAGGGCCTTAGGACATGTCTCTGATTATACAGAACACAGGGCCACAGCCAATTATCAAAGCTTCGACCATCAATAACGTAGTCTAATAATAAACGGGGGTAAAGCAAACACTGGACTTATCTGAAATGTTTTCCGATTGACGGCACGGAAGGCTGCTACGATTTGACCAGTCACATTACATGCTGCTGTTCATTAAGCCCCTGTTGATGGGCAGGACTACGGGTAAACCTTATCCAGACTCTTAAAAATAAGATATCGTGGGAGCGTCACAGTGGCTGTGGTTTAAAACTAAATCGCAGGAAGGGTTTCCCAGTTGATTTCGACCCGATGTAGAGTTGCAATAAGTACTGGGTGCCGTGACCGTAAGATCGGCAAGAGATTTTAGATCGACCTCAATTCACACTAAGGTTGGAGCCTGTGCTCTCAACATAAAGGTTCCGCTTTGGTATTACACTACTAATTTGGGTAAGCGCTGTCCAGTCGTATCCTGGCTCCTATGGATGTATGGGCATCCCTTGAACTTAAGTCAAATATTATCAGGCGTTCGCGCAAAATACAAGAGACGTTCTGTACAGAATACCTGAATCAGGGTATACAAAATACCATCCCAACAAAGCCCTTTACGGCGGAGCTCGTCTGGATAGGATTAATAGTTTCCTGATTAAGTTGATCTGAAGACACGTTGCAGGGGCAATGACGAACGACAATAGCTTGATCTTTGAGCTTCATTTTCCAAATGAAGGGTAACACGAGTGTTCACTTCTATTGATCTTTATATCGCCGGAGATGAAAGGGTTGACCCAAAGTAGACATGGTATGTGTCCGCTAGTATACCTTCGTCAACGCGGTGCGAGGGACAAGAAGTTTATCTCCGACGGGTAAGTTGTCAATGCTCAGGAGCTCTAACGTTTTAATCCCGTGAATCCGGTATCCGATCGATACCGAAAAACAATATTCCGTGTTCTGGTGAAGAGAAGAGGGATGGTATGCTCTCCTAGGTCTGGACGTTACCAAGGTAACATACACCTTCTAGTTATAAGTTAAATTAAGGATAGATATGGTGTTTTTGCGGAGTGCCCCTTCTAGTTGAAATTAATAGGTGCCTACGGGATCTAACTGATGCCTTGTTAAGGCCCAATGGTGCGTGTGCACAATGTTGGTGAATGTCAGGTTCCTGAAAACGGAATTAGGATGGTGACCACTAACTCAGTATCCCGATTGGGCTAAGTAGGTTAGTTACGTTAAGTAGATTAGTGATATAGTTTTAAGTTTTATGTAAAATTAAAAATAAAATCATTTGGTTCGTTTCATATTTATAAGATACTTTGAATTTCTGGTGAAGAACAGAATGTACATATAGATAATATTGGCACGTTATTATTCAAAATATTTATAGAATAATAAAGTAATGAGTCTTTCGAAAAAAACTTTAGTTAAAAATGAATTTACTTAAATATCGTAAATTATGTCGTTTCATACTTATAAGACACAAAGTATTTCAGCCTGTGGTAATCAAATTTTTATCGATCGGTTTGACCTTATAGTTGGCCATGAGTTAAACGAAAATTATTTTACTCATTGAATGGATTAAAGTTATTATTAAGTCAAAATCAACTTTTTGCCTTTTATCAAGGATAGTCCGTTTTAACTCCTCCCATGTTTAAAACTAACGGTTTTGTTTTTTGAAAACCTAATGAACTAATATAGCCCAAAGAGTCTCAATCAAGTTCACGTCTGGAGAATACGCTAGGCAATTCTTTTATTAGTTCAATGTTCCTCAAACCACTTTATTGTCTCAGCACTTGTGGGGTCATTATCTTGCTAAAAAATCCAGCGGCTTTCACGAGTTTGTTTCAAAAATGGTAAAAGATAAGATTTTTTTTTATTTTTTTTGTTTTTGTTTTTTTACGCTGCCGTTTTTTTTCTTTTTCTTTGTGCAGTACACGAGAAATTACGAGTACACTGGTTGACGTGTGCACTCGTCGGTCCTCGACTCGGTATCACCTCTGATCTGGCCTCAATATATAAGGCATTCATCCGCCCGAAATAGGAGTACAATGCCCACATCTGGTTAGGTGCTCCTGAAACATCTCTGCACCTGATAGATAGGATTCAATACCGTGTAATAAAACTAATAGATGATTCTAATATCATCCAGTCAATGGACACCCTCGTACACCGACGTAATGTCTTTTGTCTCACTTTGTTTTATCGCTATTTCCACCACCAGTGCTCCGTAGAAATCGCCAGTAGCATTTCGCCCATTCAAACTTTCAACCGTAACACCAGTCTCGCTATGAATGCTCATCAGTATACCTCCAAGCCCATTCCTGGACATTCTCTAAAATATCGTGATTCGTTCCTAAGCCGTACAACTCGTTATAACTTACAAACATTTAAAGACAGTGTACCTCGGTACCTATCTTTTCGTCCTCCCTAAATTTCCTTCGCCCACGATGTGTACAAACATTTTAAAGGTACACAAACCCCTTGAGCGCGCGCTCATTATACAGGGTGTCCCCTAATTCGTCAACGATAATTTAGGAAGTGCTTCCTGGGCATATTCTAAGGAACAAATTGTTCCACAATTAGGGTATATCTCCAATGTTGACATCAGGATTTAAGAAAAGGCTTACTTTGGTGTACCCTGACCCATGTTAACAGAAATTGCTCTGTCAGTACTAATAGTAGAAACTTCGAGTAGAACTTTATTTTTAGAAGACATACAAGCCTTTGTAATTGCGTTCAAATAAAGTTGATATCTTGTTTGGGTTGTTTGGGTCTTTAGATATCCAATTTCTGAGCCTATTCCATTTTCATTGCCCAAACTAATTTTTGACTTTGAGGTCACTTTTCTCAATTACATAACGTTTTACAATTTTTTTTCTTATGAAAGTAACAACAATAAAAAAAATCTTCATCAAGTTTGCAGAAAAACCTATAAATTTTATGATAATTGGGAAAACCTGCCGCGGAAGAAATTTAAAAAATTTTTTTTTTTTGTTTTAAGCTCCAAAGCCTATGAATTAAAAAATGCTTTTCTATGGTTTTCGATAGTTTTTATTTTATGTGTGCACTAAAACAGTGTTATAATACTCAAAGTGTCCTCCTTGGTTTTGAATACATGCTAGAGCTCGTTTTCGGTTTCAATGCGAATGTTTATTGATGCTAATTAATTTTTGATTAAAGTTGCTATTTCGGTTGAATAAATAAGTTCTTTCATCCTTCCGTATAAAAAAAGTTTAATATTATAAGGACAGGAGATCTTACAGACCAGTGTCGTGGTCCATTTCTTCCTATCCAACGGTTCATCTAACCAATTCTTAACCTCACGACCATAGTGGGCTGGAGCACCGTCCTGTTGAAAATATGATGAAGCTATTTGAATCAGTGGAATGTCCTCCAATAGTTCTGGCAAATCATTTCGTAAAACCTCCAGATAGTTTGAAGAATTCAGTCTAGGTGGTAGTTTCAAGGCGCCGATTAACTTGTTTCCAAGTACACCTGTCCACATATTGATGCTGAATTTCATTTCAACATTTGTGCCTCCTTGCATATAAATTTTCCGCAGCCCACGTATGAAGATTATGGCAATTTGTGATCCCATCTCTTGTAAATTGAGATTCGTTCGTCCAATGAATTCTGATAATAAATTCGTTGTCATCCAAGCACCGCTTCCAGCAACCATTTAAAAAACTCAAGTCTCTTTTAAAAATCATCGGGAAGCAGTTCTTGCACAGGTGTATGGTGGTATGGATACAAATTTTCTCCATTCAGTACATCAGAAATTTTATGCCTGGGAACATTGAATTGCAAAGCTAAGCGTCTGATGCTGATTGATGGATCAGTTGTAACAGTCTTCAGTATTCTTTCATCAATCTTTCTTACTTGGGGAACTCCCGGATTCGGTCGTGTATTTGAAATTGATATCGTTTCTCAAAGCCTTCCATACGTATTTCCAAATACTCCTTTACTCGGAAGCCGTCGGTTAGAATAAAGTTCTAGTTGAACTTCCGTTGCACAGCCCATAAACGTAAATAATGTCTGCGTATTCTTGGTTTGTAAATGCAGACATTTTAAATAGCGTTTCTAGGCAACTGTAACTTTAGCGTAAAAAATTAAACTGATGAATTGTTTTTTTTTTTTAAATCTTTTATACCATTTTTGTTTGGTAAATTTTCGAAATAGGCCTTCAAATCGCAAATCTAACTCTATCTGACAACTTTTAAGGAACAAGGTAAGGAAATGAGGGTTTCGATAGGTAGTCAAATAAACGAGCACGCTTTAAAACTCTTTAATAGCTATGCGATTTTTGAAAAAATATTGTAAAATTAGTAATTCTTGGTTTTCCAAGAATTTTCCAAGAATTCTTACGAGTATTGTCAACTGTTGTTAGAAACGTTGTTAAAAAATCATAAATTCCTTTTTTTACCTATTGCAGGTTTTTGCAAGTACTCGTATAATAAAATCTGTAGGTTTTTCTGCAAACTTGATGATGACTTCTTTTTTATTATTGTTACTTTCTTCAGAAAAAAATTGTAAAACGTTATGTTAATTAGGCATTTTCTGAAGAAAAGTGACCTCAAAATCAAAAATTAGCATGGCAATGAAAATGGAACAGGCTTAGAAATTGGATATCTAAAGACTCAAACAAGATATCAACTTTAGTTGAACTCATTTACGAAGGTTAGTATTTCTGCTAAAAGTAAAATCCTAAATGAAGTTCCTACCATTAGTTCCAACAGATCGATTTTCGTTAAGATGGGTCAGGGTACACCAAAGTAAGCCTTTTCTTAAATATTCGATAAATGATGTCAACACCTTAGAATGTACCCAGACATCATTTCCCAAATTATCCTTGACGAATTAGGGGACACCCTATATTAAAAAAAAAAGAAAGAAAAAAATGATTAGTCGTAAGAGAGTTTTAAGGCCGAAAGGGAATAAGTTAAGAGCGTTCGCTGAAATAAGTAACTATCATTGTCAAATTAGATTAACCCATTAGAGGTCAAATAAAGGTCATTTGGAAATAAAAATAAGCGTAGACAAAATACAAGAAAAAAATCAAAAATAATAATTTTCATTAAATAACAGAGGTGTACTAGGTGGGGTGAAAAGTAACCTCCTTGGGAATGAAAAAAAAATTTTTTTTAAATGTTTTTTTTATTTTATTCAATATAGTCCCCTTTTAGTTTGATACACTTATTCCAGAGATTTTGCAACTTCTTGATCCCGTCCGAAAAGTAATTTTACGGAAGGTCTGCAAAATACTCCTCCGTGGCGTCGATGATTTCCTCGCGTGAGCTGAATTTTTTATTGATGAACCATCTTTTGAGGTTTGGGAAGAGAAAACAGTCCGAGGGAGCCAAGTCAAGTGAATACGGTGGATGCGACAGCAATTGGAGCCGTAAGTCATTGATTTTAGCCGTGGTTGCGATGCTCTTGTTTTTGCTCAAAAGTGAGCATGCGCGGCACCCAGCGGCAGGATAACTTTTTCATATGCAGAATATTGCCCAAAATATGGCGTATGCACTCATTACTAATCTCTGTGGTGTCTGCTAGCTCGCGCACCTTCATTTTCCAGTCAGCCAACACCATTTCATGTATTTTTTTAACATTGTCCTCTGTAACCGCATCGGAGGGCCTGCCGCTGCGGACTTGATCGGTAGTGGAGTTGCGGCCACCACGAAACTCTCGAAACCAATATTTGACGGTGTAATCTGAAAGAGCATTAGCCCCATAATATTTATCCAACTTTTCTTTTGTTTCCTTCTCCGTTTTGCCTCTCAAAAAATAATGTTTTATGATAGAACGAAAATCGTTTTTGTCCATACTCAACATGATGCCAAACACGTCAACAACAATCAGCTGTCAAAACAAAACTAAAGACAGTATCGCACTGAAATTTGGCATGTCTGCCTAAATATGAACGGACTTCAAGGCACCATAACCTGTTTTGCAGTAGCAGCGCATTCTTGCGGTCAAGGAGGTTACTTTTCACTGCACCTAATACTCAATTGAGTACACTGACCACATAACTATGAAAATTTTCAAAACATGCCTTTCGACACGAAGTGTTTTTAAGCACTTCTTACAATGCCAGCGTACTCTTGAATGACAAAGAACACACCGTAGCAGTTTTTCAATTTTGATGGGGTAATGTCCATCTTGGGGAAGGCCATCGACTATTGATGCAGCCTGACGCGATTATTTTTGTTCACCTTTACGTAAATAGTATCGTGCGATGTGGCGGCGGAACATGAGTTGACCCATCAAATTATCATTACTTATTACATGTAAGTAAATAATACCCACTGGATAGACTGGTCGAGTTCATCCACTCCTCCCATATTTTTGTTATAAGTTTGGAATAAACGTGGTATACTCGTAGCTACATCTGACTTCTCCTTTTTTATTGGACACCATCGCTTGACTGTCCCTAGCGGTTCAACGGTGTCGTAATTAGTTGCCATGGTACACACACTATTGTCTTTCCACCTTACCAACAAAAGTTCACCTTTGTTGTCAAACCTGTAGTCATAGCTAGCACGTTCTTTCTTTTTCACTTCCTTTGTGCTAGTCAGTGGATATTTTTTAGTCCTATTTTCTCGTATTGTTCCCGTAGCGCGGTAGTTTAGGCTTTTCAATTCCAGTAAAAGACCGTAGCTGGTAAAATAGTTGTCAAAAAAAAACTTCTTGATTAGCTGGGGTACAATTCAGTTTCTCCAATCAATTTTTGACTACTCAAGAACCTTACGGATCAGTAGTCGGTGTCTGCGATTTTCCATAGTAAATATCGATGGGTAACAGAATCCGGTTGAACTGGCTGCTACACAATTCTTGTACCCAAAACGGACTGGTTTGCCACGATTAAATTGTTTGGCAGTATGGTGGCCATAGTACTCGTATTTCACCATTGATTCGTCGACAGACACTGTAAAAATTTCTGCGTAACTGACTCTCCCAATGGTCTTATTTTGCACATTTTATCGTTTGACGTTGCGGCTATGTTGTTGTCTACCAGATGAAGCTTTCTTCTTATACCCCGGAACCTATGTCTTGACATGGCTTTGCCGACCAATTCTACGCCTATGTCTTCATCTAGAGACCAGTACATTGGCTGTAGAGGTAGCTTATGGTATCCGGATAATATCAAAATCCCTAGAAACTTTTTCATATTAGAAGAATCTAGTTGAAGCTCATGTCTATTGTGTTGATTAGCGTGGAGTTTGCTATTTGATACAATCATATCAATTATATCACTATCAATGAACTTTTCAAATATTTGTACAGGACTGTGGCCCTTGAACTCTTCACAAATCGCCGTTTTCTTGTCACGTACTTCAGAAGTACTTTCAGCAGTTGAAGAGTATGAAGGGACACATTTCCGCCAGGTTGGGTTCGGATTCAGAGTGGATTGGAGGGTAACATCCTGTCGTCTTATTTTTGACGCCAGAGGTTCATCATCACTGTCGTCGGACGAACCCTGCCATACCCTCATCGGCACCTTCTTCTTCATCAGTTAACGCACTTGGATCAGGCGGTCTCATTCATCATCATCGCTATTCTATAAAAAGGCTTCAATAGCTTCTTCTAGCCCCGTTGTAGCTATTTTGGGCTGTAAAACCCTCTTTCTTCATTATAACGAATCTGGAAAAAATAAAAATTATTTTACTTACGGGATATGTACGAGTACTTAATTGACACTTGGAAATATGGGTGTACTCATTTGAGTATAGTGACTTCTAATGGGTTAAGACATTTTTGTCTAGAATGTAAGTTAATAGCGAAAGAAACAAGTAGGTGTAGGTAAAACTGAAAAAACAGCCAAGGGTGAGCTGGTCATAAAGTTGAAGAGAGGTAGTGAATTACAGGCGGCCAAGTACAAGGAATGCCATATATGGCCATAATTCTCCAAGCAGAAGTGTTCGTAAGGATGCTGTACAAACAAGCAACAGTTGAGGTATATGTACATACACATGTCCAGTCAACGAAAAATCAACCAGAAAACTTCTGAATCTGATGCATTGTCAATCAGGCTCCTTGACCACTGGGATGCAGATTTAGTAGGTTGCCCAACCGCCTTAATTCATTTGTCAAGTATAAAGGCGAGGCTATCCATTAGGTGACTGGAATCCACAAATCTAAAGCAAAAGCATCGTATGTCTGATAAGAACTACTGAGTCATAAAATTGCTGAAAGTCGTTCGGTGCATATGATTACGAGTACAACGAAAACACATCGAGGAAAAGTGTCAAGAGAATTGTTAAAGTACATACCGCAGGATTGTCGATATGAAATAAATATTGGATCTCAGTTCTAAGTACTAAGCCATCTCGATGTTAAAATGCGGAGTTAAGTTTGCGCTTAGAACGAAGACCACTAAAGCAAGAATGGTGGATCTTGGGTAGAGGAGTCCTTTAGACAAGTCACTTTTTCAAAAGTTTGTTGGAAAAAAAAGGATATCTTTAATTTTCTTTCAGAAAAACACAAGCTTCATATTTATTCGGTAGTTTATCACCTCCACTTGATGCCACCCTATCTAATAACAAATGACACACTCTGAAATAAATTCAACAAAATACTCGTAGGAAACAAAAAATCTACGAGTATAATGTTTTTTTTTCGTCTCATAAATTTTTCCAACTTATAGTGAAGAGAATAAGGAAAAAAAAATAGCAATAACAAAGTAATTCACCCCGCACTACTCGCCCCCAATTGATGCAATACCTATTCGTAGCACCAAAGCTATATTTACACGGTTGAGCACACTGCTTTTCCTCTGATGATGACACAGATGGGAGCACTGGTGGTAGAATTGTCTGTCACCTTTACATCCCTTAGAAAAATAGTATGAGTAGAATGACACTACGCTTGCTAAAGAAATAAATAAACATTGAGGATGTTTTCGGAGTGTGTACACGATAAGTATGCATGTACAATTTCACCGTTCATTTCCTGACTTCTGACAGAACCGTTGATGACTGCTAGGCACACATAAAAGCCACATCGTCTGTACGTTTGCAACCCCTTTGCGATGCAAGGACATATTTTGCATGGTTGCTTGAATAGGCATGGAGTTCTAGAAGACTTTACATCCCCAGTAGACGTTGATGCAATATAAATTACCCAAAATGTTGAAGATTAAAGATGCTGGATGGTGCAGCTACTTTATTAGGAACATGGAAATGGTAATGACATTGCACTTATTAAGTTGAAGGAATGCGGAAATTCAAACATCAGTAGAGGCTCCAGGTGGCTTCCGATGAATTGAATTCAAATAGTCTTTTGCCACGTTTAGCATGGTGTTAACTTCTGCGTAAGTGCATTTACGTATGAACTAAAGCGAAACATGCAATACTAAATTAATCTTGCGGAAGGCTTCAAGTTATTACATGATTTTGGTGTAATTTTTTGAATACAGACACATATATGTATGTATGTCCTCATTCCACATTCAATTTAACCATCGTTTCATCGATTTGTGACACGGGGCATTGTCTTCCTGAAGCAGCACTGTTTCCTTTTGCATTTGAAGTCGTTTTTCCTTGATTCCCACACTCAATCGATCCAATAATGTCATGTAATATTCGCTATTGATAGTTTTACCTTTCTCAAGATAGTCGATGGACAAAATACTGTGCGCACCCCAAAATACGGATGCCATAACTTTGCTAGCCGACTTTTGCGTTTCTGGTCGCTTTGGACGGCTTCCACCGGCTGTTGCCCACTCAGCTAATGATATTTGATTCAGGTATGCCTCATCCACTGTCTCATACCGATGGAATGCGATGTTTTGGTTTGGTGTGAGCAAACGCGGCACCCACTCCGAAAGCATGCGTAAGTTGCTCAAATTTTCGTGTAAAATTGTAAACACACCATCTTCCGAAATTTTTAAGGTGCCAGCTATCTCACGCAATTTGATGGCATGTCTCACCGAAAAGTGGAACCAAAACGAACATCAATCTGGAGAAAGCAAGATAGTTGCACTTGATATTTCTAAGGCATTTGACAGAGTTTGGCATCAGACTCTTTTGTCGAAAATGTGTGCTTTTGGAATCAACGACTCCCTTCTTCAATGGATTAGAAATTACCTTTCGGAACACCGAATTCAAGTTGTCTTGGATGGTTTCAAGTGTGATATTCACAAAGTAAATGCTGGTGTGCCCCAGGGCTCCGTTCTGTCTCTGACACTCTTTTAATTTTCATCAATGGTCTTTTATTTGCTACTTCTAATCCAATATATTTCTTTCCTGACGACAGTACTCTCTGCGTTTCGGGAACGGAAACGTTAGAACTTCCCGTGTGTTAAGCTCATTAAATTCTGATATTAACAGCATAACTAATTGGGGAACCACTAACAGAGTAGAATTTAATGCTTCCAAGACACAATGCTGTCTGCTGTCGTTTAAGCGAAATTTAAACTTTCCATTCTCGGTATGTGTGTCAATGGCAACTTACGTCGGTCATTACATGTTCGGTGTCGTCAAAAATGCTGCGAAATGTCTAGGTTTCCTCAAACGATGTAAGAAATACTTTATCCCCTCTGATCTGGAATCAATATACATATAAGGCATTTATCCGCCCGAAATTGGAGTACAATGCCCACATCTGGGCACTCAAACAATAGACACCCTCGAACACCGACGTAATGTCTCATCTCTCACTCTGTTTTATGGCTATTTCCACCACCTGTGCTCCATAGTAATCGCCAGTAGCATTCCGCCCCTTCAAACTTTTAATCATAATACCCTTCTCGCTATGAGCGTTCATCAGTATACCCTCAAGCCCACTTTAGGACGTACTCTAAAATATCGTGATTCAAACCTAAGCCGTACAACTCGGTTATGGCATGCCCTGCCTAGCTCTTTATTTCCTAGTCATTACAACTTTCAAACATTTAAAACCAACGTTCACCTGTACCTCTCTTTCTATCCTCTCTGATTTACTCCCGCTCTGTGTGCAAACAATTTAAGAGTACTTAAATCCCTTGAGCGCGGGCACAAAAAAAAAAGCCTCACTATACGGTCTTCCAAAACTGTTTTGTGGACTTTTTTTATGTTTTCCGGAACATCTGCCGATTTTGGGCGATCAGAGCGTTCAGAATCGTCGGTGTTTGTACGACCGCGTTTAAATTCAGCATACCAGTCAATAATAGTTGATTTCCCTGTTACAAAGTCTCCATAACGATTGGCTTCAACAGTATTTTTCTCCATCAAGAAACAATGTTTAATCAAGACAGTACGAGTATTTTAGAAAAAGGTGAAACATAGATTTATTGTATTGAAGACATAGATTCAATGGCAGCGTTATGGAGGAGATGTTTTGTGACGGCTAAAGCCTTGTTAATTAGATTCACTGCTCTCCTTTTTCCAAAGTTCTGAAACGATTGATATCCAGTTACCAGTCGTAAAGCTTCAATTCTTGCTGATTTTAGTTTTCCTGAAGCTGGTCGACAATAGTTGTTAATAGAGTACCTTCAACTAGAGGATTTGCTATTATCAGCGCTGTTTCAAGATGTGGTCCTTTTTTTCAGATTTTAATTGATTAACCACTTTTTTAACCTGAAAAATTGATTTCATATTTCCACTGAAGGTAATGCGTTCAAAGGAGAAGGATTCAAATTTTTTTTCCTGCAAAGATGGTGTAAATCTACTTTGGAGAGGGGAATAGTGGCACCTGTCTCTTGGGACCATGTATAGATAGCTCTATCTGCCGTTTTTAAAATAACAAAGATTCCACCTTTGTTGGTTCCTCAAGTGCTGGCTGCTTAATTTTAACTATTAGTGATTCTATTGTGTGTATGAGTTATAGATCACCTCGGAAAGGATCTCCTTGTCGTTTTCCGTTACCGAGTTTGAAGAATGAAGAGTTATACCCGGCAATATTAATTCGAAATGTTCTTCCAGTTATGAAAGATTTTATGAGCTTTAGGATTTTATGGGGAACTCCCCATTTAGACATCTGTTTGAGAACTGGAATTGTTGTCACGGGGTCGAATGCTTTCTCTAAATCGGATGACATGACTATGCTGTGCTTCGTTTTTGACAAATTCCCAGCAAGTCTATTATTAAGCATACCTTGCGTGAGTTATAAATATGATTTTGAATGAAACCAATTTTGTAGTTATAAATATAGTGTCTGCTTTATTTGAATGCTTTTGCAAAAGTGACTCTATCAAATTTTTATAAAACTAAATTAACGTTAGACTTTTGTTGTGTAAGAGAATGTACTGTATTTGGAGACTCTCACTTAGCTGTTATTTCCATCAGCGTCTTGTATGTGCAGATGTGTTGCTGTATCATCTTTCTAATATGCTCAATGCACTTGTCGTCTGCTGTTGCATACACACGTTGCTGGGTTATGAATACAGCAGTTTATTGGTGATGTTGCTGAGGCAACATGTTGCGAACCGGTTCGGTAGATGGGATTCATAACTCGTGCATATTTTCGAAAAAATAATGACTGAACATTGTGAAAGTTATCCTTGTTGAAAGATCTATAATTCAAAAACTAACACCCTGTAGCTACGGACTATTGCAACAGGAATCCAGGAAGGAGCAGACATGGGGCAATTGGCGACGCCAGTTGCTGTTAGAAGCATATATGGTACACATCTTCAGGTATTTCAACATATGGAAAACCACGTCAAGGTTTTTGCAAATTCGCACGACACTTTTCACAGATCTAACATAGTCAGACCATGATGTCTTTTATTTTCCCATCTATCATTTGACACGATAATGGAAAAAGGAAAGGGAAATCATGAAGAAATGCAGCGCAACTGCAAGCGTGTCACCCGTTGCTGCCAAATAAATATCATTTCTCCATCCAAACATGTTAAAGATACAACACCAGAGATATGTGAAAATCAAAAATTGCAGATAAAAACGATAGGAAAAAAAATTTAAACAAAACAACAACGGTGTGAGAAATAAAATTAATTCTGACTTTATATTGAAGCTACGTTTATGCCATTATGTATGGTATAGCACATCCTTCAAATCGCTACCTCGGCTTCACTGGCAGTGCTTCAAGCGGTCGGCTCAATTTTTGATGACTCGGTTCAATATAGCGTGTCGAATGTTGGCCTCGATCTCGTCCAAAATGGTTGGCTTGTTAGCGTAGATTAAGGAATTGACGTAGCATCAGAGAAAATAATCGAGTGGTATCAAATCGAATGACCGCGGCGGCCAATTTATGAACGCACTCCGTGAGATAACCCAGTCGTCAAATTAATCCTTCACAACTTCGAGCGTTGTATGGCATGTAGCGCCGTGTTGTTGGAACCACAGTTCGGATATATCGATGTTGTCGAGCTCTGGCTACAGAAGGTCGGTTAACTTCGCTCTATACCTGAGACTATTAATGGTAACGATGTCTCCTTCCTCATTTCGAAAGATATAAAATCCGATGATGCCGCTATGCCATAAACCGCACCAAACATCCAGTCTTTGTGGCTGCATTTATGCTAAGCCGAGCACTTGTGGATTATATTCGCTTCAATAACGGAAATTTAGCTTGTTGACATAGCCGCTGAGCCAAAAATGGGCCTCGTCCGAGAAGATAATTTTGGCCAAAATCCGGATCTCCAACGCGTAATTAGCGAACTCACAGCATTGGCTATGGTCGCCGGGCTCCAATTCTTGCATCAGTACAATAGTATACGGATTTAGGTTCAAATCCAACCGCAAAATAAGCCGTCCGGTGTTCAGCTGTTCGACATTTCTGCATCTTCTTCGATACTGGCCGCTACGGCGGCAACGCAACGGTGGAATCAGCGATATCTTCACAACTTCAAATGAAAACAGAAAATATAATACATCGGTGTAGCTGGCGCCTCGTCCTAGGAGCTGGATGGAACTGATACTTCAGGTTGGAGGTTGCTGTCAGGTTAAATTCCTCATCACATAAAAATATCAGTGTTTGAGAAAAACGTACCTAGGATGCCAACATGCTCTCGCAGTTAATATCACTATGCGGAATGCCCACTGACTGTATTGAAAGTATTGAAAATATGTCAATATAACGTAGGTACACTAAATAAAGCTGGTGATGCTCAAAAACTTGCGTCTATCCTCATGCGGACAGGATAGATATTATCGCTATCTAGGAGATGGAACGGCACAGATACGTAAAACGAACAAATTTCAACGGTTTTCATAAAAGACTATACATATTAGTATGCGGACTCGTCATAGGAAATCAGCTATTGTTAATGACTTCAAGCCGACAAGAGATCGCCTGGCTCAAGTCCGCATCAAGATAACATTTTAAAACATAAATACAGTATGCGGACATGTCGCTATCGACGAAATTGAGCCTCAATCAGGGAGAAGTTGATTTCCTGAATAGTCAAATCCGAGCTCGACTATCTAACGTGATAAAGCTGCAAACTGCCCAGGAGTAATTGAAAATCTTATCACGATTGGAGTAGCCAGACATTACAGAAGGCGCCTGACTCTTCGCTGTCCAATTATCATCCACAAACGCCAACAATCACTATCGTGACACCATTAAACCAACACCGAAAACAGCCATTGGAATGATTATGAGTGCGTATGCCAAAAAAAGACAATAGAAAATGCACACCTAGAAGCGCTGCAGGTCAAAACAAAATCAGCTAGACACGAGTATCGAGCCAAAAAAAGGGAGGACCAGAAAATTCCGCGTAAAAGGAGATGGGCCTATGTGACCTCTCACCTCAAGGCCTCTCACCATTGAAGAATCCCGCAATAAAAACAATATCCGAATGTAGGTATTTCAGGAAAGGTTCCGAGCTGATAGCTGACTTCAAGTCCGGGCCGGAGGATCTTCGAAACAGTGAAGGACCAGTAGGCATCAAAGCGTAGAGAATTGTAAATGTAGCACTTCCAACAGGTACAAAAAAGCCATCTTCTCACCAGGAGTACAACAAAGCCGTCGGCTCCGATGTTTTAACAGTGAAGCTTTTCAAACATGGAGTGATGTTTTTATAGGATGGATACGGCAAATCATCTACCACGTATGGGGGGATGAAGGGAAAAACCAAAGGAAAAGACTAACAGCTCTATATGCTTCATTTTCAAAAAAGCAATCCTTTGCGTTGTAGAAACTATGGAGTCACGTTCCAGCTTAATTTCACATATTAGAAACCTATAAATGTATTCTGTGAACGTATCAAGTCCAATACACTAATTGGCACGTACCAGTGTGGCTTCCGGCCCGCTCGACAAATTTTCGGACAGCAGCAAACCCTGGAAAATACCAAAGTATCTGAATTGGAGGCTCACAATTTCTTCAGCATTTTTCGCCTTGATCTCTACAAGGCGATGACCGAATTCTGGATTCCGACGAAACTTTCCCAGTCATGCCTCCTGACGTTGGAAAACAGGTGCAGTGTGTAACTTAGACACAGTTCCTTAGAACTATTTCAAACATGTACAGTCATGAGAATTCTTTAATCTAATGCTGGGACAGTTAGTTCGCAGGGCAGATGTTAACATGGTAGGCACTATCTTTAACAAATTTGTCCAGTTCCTGGATCGCTCCCAGCGCGCCATCATAGAGACTTTAAGGCAATTGAAAACAGGCGAAACAAGTTGGCCTTGATGTAAAAACTAAGTACAAATACCCACTGAATCGGACAGAACTCGACTGTTGGCAATAGTAACCGTAGTGATCAGGAAGGTATACCACCAAAAAATAGCGAATCTCAATACCAGGTATGTTTCGTGGTATACTAGCTTTTAACGTGGTATTGTAGTGACAGACATATGGTATAGAACACAGTATTGGTATATCATGATATCAATGCCAGCAATCAGTCCACCATATTAAGGAGGTCAGCGAAAGGAATGTTAAAATCCTTCGTTGGCCCTTTACCGCCCCGTCGCCGCTGCACAGTGGGTGAAGCTTTAGCACTTCCACTTTTAACTGCGCTTTCAAGCTCTGAATCCAAAGGCCCTTAAGAACAGGCCTTGTTTGGTGGTCTTCACGTAGCGTCGTCAGAGTACTCGGAGAAATCGATTGTCCATTTTGATGGAGTTTGAGCATTATAGGCTTTCTTTGCGTCTTTCACCTTTTTTCTTGTAACGTTTCGTAAAAACAAAAGCACAAAAGCCAACTGAATCGAAAGGTCTGGCAACTCCCACGGGATCATGTAAGTTTGATGGCAGTCTCCGGAATCGATTCACAAACCGCCGCGCCGCCGGGAGGGGGTCTCAGACCGCATGCAGTTTGACTGCAGAGATCGTTTCATCACGACGTTGTCAAAACGATCAACTACCACATGCGCTTTTCAACGGTATCAGTTCATTATGTATTCTGAACACCAATTTTTTTTTTAAATTATGCTAAATAAACTATTCGAGAAAGGACAACATAAACTCTGATGGAGTGTACACACATACGGAAGGAAAGAGGTTACTGCTATCCAGGAAAGCAATCCAAAAAGAGGTAGCACTACACAGATATTAGCTTCCTAATGTATTGTTCCTCATACCATGATAAATGTTTGCAAAGTTAATTGATGAAAATTCTCCAGTCAGAGGACATAAGAGTAATGATGAAAAGGGAAGCTGCACTATGCACTATTCACTATTCTCAAACTCGTAAAGGTGCGTCATTTTCACATGAATAACAACCTTAATTATGTTTTCTCGTAAGCTTTGTAATATTTAATTCTGGCTACCTAAAAATAGCGCTACCTATAAAGTAACATTATCGTACGTTCTGAGAACTGTGTCATCTGGATAAACATTATCACATCCCAGTTGGAGGCGCACATTATTTTATTTCGCTTATCAGGATTCCAGCCGCTAACTGTGGAAGGAATATCATAAATACGAATGTTATTCCACCTTATCCACCCCATGCAAGTTAGATTCTATATAGAGAGTCCTTATTTTGCATTTCCACGTTTATGATTTAAGCATAAAATGTGATTTATTGAATTTTCAACTGTGGGATACACACCGACTAGTGTCCGGATGGAAATCCTCTCTAACACATTATGGACACCTTACTGTCGTCGTTGGTAAAAAGGTACAACGCCACGGTACCATGGATACATGGCCCGTGGTAATATTTTTGGGCAGGACGAGGAAAAGCCAAAAACAAGACCTTACCAGTGTTGAACAGGATGCGACAGATGGTGGTGGTACTGGTGGTGATGTACGAGTATGTAGTTCTTTGGCAAAAAAGCTGTACTGTTCGTGTCCGTATCAACTCTGGACTGTATACGAGTGCTACTTCCCGCTCTCACTGATTTAGTCCTGCAATGCGGACATTATATGCGAATATTTCAGCGTTCCACATTTGCTGAGTGCTTTGTTCGGTTCGCTGGTTTATGTTCTTTCAACGAACGCAGGACCCAGTATCTAGACGTGTACGCCGTTATTATCCTTTGTGCAGGCTTCAACGGAATTTTGTCGAAAAATCCTGACTAACGGGATGTGGATTGTTTTTTCTTGATGTTTTAGACGAGGGATATGCCAAATGTAGGATTTTAGAAGCTATCGCATAAAGTACAGACGGATCCTTAGACAATTGTCGAATTTTGGGGGAGTTTTTTTGTGTCGGAGTTCATGTACGGATATGTTGGTATGGGAAAGGACACGGGTACGTAATTTATTGGTCCGTCATGTTTGGTATGTTGGCAAGCTGAATGAAGTCTTGCTTTGAATTTAGGGTTTGTTTCTGACGGTTGACTGGAAGTACATTGGAGGATTTCGCTGGGATAGAAGGAGTAGTTAAGTCGGTGTGTCGCTTAGAATACCATTTTAGGAAGATCCGTTGGAGTATCTCCTGTAGATTTTCAGATGAATGGAGTAGTAAGATTAATTCACTCTGATACATCCGATTGAAATTTACGAATTCGCTTTGAAGGCTTGTTGATTTACACGGGACACAATTCAGAGTGGTGTTTTGAGATTCTCCAATTAAACATTTTGTTTCGGTTGATCCTTCTGAAAGACTAATCAATTAGTGCAGAAGAGTTTACGAATTTAGGTGCCATTTAAATTATTGGGACTTAATGGGGAGATTGGAGACTGTAGTCTATAAGACAAATCCTACAAGTGCGGTTAGTTCGTTAAAATGCAAAAATTTTCTCCTACTTGTGTCCGATGCTTGCAGATATTCATCGTCGAAGCTTTGTCGCCTATCTTCCTGCGCGTTATGTCTAAAATCTTCCTATACACCGAGATTTTCAACATCTTAATTATCATTTATGTTTGCTAGCTAGTCGAGTAGTCTCCATTTGCTTTTACGCTGGAAAGGTTTGTTTTCATATTCAAATACAGGTTAAATAGGGTGACCAGATAGCAATGATAGTTTTTCCAGTTGTTATGTGTCAGCATCTGTCAAAGTTACCAATAATATCCAGCGGAAATTATTAAAAAATATTTTCGAAGCTCAGGCTCAATTGTAAATACGCAACGTGAATTTTGTCGTGAGGTCGCACCGTGGAAAAGTTTGACCGTGAGTACACTCTTTTGGATTTTAAGCCAACAACCAGACTGAGTTTGGGGCAATATGAAGAAAACATAGCCGCCGTAGCGGCCAGTATCGAAGAAGACCCAGAAATGTGGGTTCGCCGCCGTTCAGCTGGATTGGGCATCACTAGAGGATTTGGGGCATACATCCGTATAAGATTGTTCTGACTGAAGAATTAAAGCGGGACGACGATAGACAAAGCCGTGACTTCGCTAATTGGGCACTGGAAATGTTGGCCGGAGATCCGGATTTTGGCCAAAATTATCTTCTCGGACGAGGCCCATTTTTGGCTCAGCGGCTATGTCAACAAGCAAAATTGCCCTTATTGGAGCGAACACAATCCACAAATGTTCTGCTAAGCATCAACGCATCCACAAAAATTGACTATTTGGTGCGGATAATGAAATGGCGGCATCATCGGACCTTATTTCTTTCGAAAAGAGGAAGGAGACACAAATGTCAGCCGACTTTCTGTGATCAGAGCTCGACTACATCGATATATCCGAGCTATGGTTTCAACAAGACATGCCATACAAGCGACGCAACGCTCTAAGTTGTGAAGGAGAAGTCTCACGGGGAGAGTTCACCAATTGGCCGCCGCGGTTTGACACCAATCTCATGAAGGTAGCTTCAAAATAAGGCCAGAATCAACTCTAACACCGTTGTTGTTTTATTTAAATTTTTTTTCCTATCGTTCTTATCTGGTCACCCCTTAGATAGCCGGCTGATTTAAAAATTTCGGACCATGTTTTCTTGACAGAGAACGCGTTCGAGACTTTCGATACGACTTTCGGGTAATGTTGAGTTGTGCGCCGGTGTATGAAATATTCTGGATTCTTGCTTTTTGATTTCAATATTTGCATCACATAATAGAGTTTATACTAATACATAGATAGATGATGTACCTGATAGGAAGGGACAAGGAAAGAAAAATGCAGAAAGGAAGTAAAAGAATGGACAAATGTTGATTAAGAAAGACGTTTAAAGATTTCTTTTTTAAATTTAGGAACTCCAACTCTTTATTTCATCAAAGTTGGTAGTGAGTCTGACAACATGGACAAAGATTAGGCGAAATGAGTTTATATAATTAAGCCTCTTAACAGTGGTGAAATGGGTAGTCGGTAGATGCAAAATGGGTTTCGGGTGGGTGATATGGGCGTAGACTATGTTGCCATATAACAACAGTGAATACTGAGGTACTATATAGTGAGTAAAGACATTTATATTCATAGGTATATTAGATCCTTTTTGTCTTTAGTTTTATTAACATTTTATTGAAAAGAAGAAAAAAATAAGCACAGCATACAAATGTATATTGAAAATCGATCATTGTGATATGACATAAAGCAATTTTTTTTTGTTGGTTAAAGCATTTAGTATATCGGATGCGACTGTAGCCAGTTTTTCATAGCGATATCTACCTTTTTGGTCAGAATAAACTGGAAAATGTCCTTAGTTGCCATATCTTGTAACATTTGATGGATTCGGTCGCCTTAGTTTTGTTGTGGTTGGAGTTGAAGCATGTGATGGCGATGACGGTGTTGGTGTTGTTCACTTGCAGGAGGGAATTCAGCGGATTCCAACTTACTCAAAAATGATGGTCGTCCTCTCTTTCTACAATACCTTCAAGTTGTAGACGTCTTGTTGTCAGAATTTTTGCAACAATTAATTGGAAGTTTATTAGACGTCAATATATAATCCGGAAGTAATACTTTTTGGATTTATGATTGATTCGATATAATTCTACTAACATGTCCGGTAAATCCACACCCCTTTTAGTCTTTTACAATGTTCAGCCTTTTAATTGCAATATATTTCTTAGCAATTCCATCAAATCTGCAGCATGAGTCCATTCGATAGGCATAACAATAAGTAGAGAGCAGTTGAACTGTCCGATTGTAATACCATATTCTGTAGTCAACACTTCCAGTACCTTTAATGCCTTCTCGTGGTGCATATTTTGTTTACCAATTCTATTATTCCTACCTGTTTCAATGTATTATATACGCATATCTCTTAAAGGGAAAGCTAGTTTGATAAATGTGGACCAGTTATTGAAGTAAACTTTGAAGTTCTCATTTTTAGGCAATGCAGAATTCTGAAATTTATGCAGAAAATTTAAAATACAAGTTTATTCGTCTAAATCTATATACATTGTCCCCTTCAAAGTAATCCCCATCGACTGCAACACACTTCTGCCAGCGCTTGATCCAATCCTCGAAACATTTTTTATATTCGGTTTCCGGTATGTCCATCAGTGCTTCCTGCGATTTTTCCATTACTTCCTCTCGCTCTAGGCTGCTGAAACGCGTTCCCCGTAGTTTTTTAACTCGATTGAACAGAAAGAAGTCACAGGGAGCCAAATCAAGTGAATTCGGTGGCTGTTGGAAGGTATTTGTTGCATTTTTCGTCAAAAAATTACGAATAATGATGGCACTGTGCGACCGCGACGGTGCGTTATCATGGTGCAAAACCCATGAGTTTTCTGCCCACAATTCTGGTCTCTTTCGACGAATTGCTTCACGCAAACGTCTCATAACGCCCAAATACGAGTAATACTCTTTGTTTACTGTCTGGCCTTCTGGCAAAAATTCATGATGCACTACACCGTTGTAATCCATGGAAACCGTGAGCATTGCCTTCATTTTTGACTGAAAACGACGTGGTTTTTTTGGTCTCTTGGGGAACGCCATTCACTTGTCAGATGTCTGGATTGCGTGTCGTACTCATAAACCCACGTCTCGTCTCCAGTAATGATCCTTTTGATGAATGTGGGATCGGATTCAGCCTCGCAAATCATCTCTTTTGCGACGTCATTTTTTGCATGAAATTGAGGTCTTTTGGCACCAACTTTGCTGCTACACGACGGAAACCCAAATCATTAACCAAAATGTCTTGGGCGGATCCATAGGCAATGTTCAAGTCCTTCGCTATCTCTCTGATTTTTATTTTCGGTTATTGACTAACATTTCTTTTACTTCATCAATGTTTTCGTCGGTTTTCGATGTCGATGGTCTGCCACTGCGTTCATCATCTTCCAATGACTCTCGACCACTTTTGAACCGCTCGTGCCACTGGCAAACGTCCGTTTTCTTTAGAGAATCGTTGCCGAAACACTTTTCCAACATTTCCAACGTCCGTGCACCATTAAATCCGTTTTTTACGCAAAATTTAATGCAAGTTCGTCGTTGCAAATTTAAATCTGGCTGGGATCTGGCTAGATCAATATCTATATTTTAACAAACATATAGATGTTGCTCTGGCCAGAGCCAGAGGTGCTTTTGCCCTTACAAGGAGACTGTTTTACAACAGCCAACTCGATGCGAGGGTGAAGGTGATCTGCTACATGGCCCTTATCTTGCCTATGCTTGTGTTTGAATGTCCTGTGCGGTTCAACGTGAGAGCAAGTTTATTGGAAAAGATTCGGGTGTTTGGGAGGGCTTGCCTTAGGGCTTGTCTTCGGTTGTACAGAACACCAGAGTCTGAGTACATAAAATTCTATCGCAATGAGGTCTTGTACAATAGGGCGAACCTAATAAGAGTGGACAATTTTGTTATTAAGTTGACTCGAAGGCACATTGCAAGAGCAATGACATCGTCAAACAACCTGATCTCTGGGGCTTACTACCCTAATTATATGTATCATGAGAGAGTTCGCTGTGATGGTTATGTTCCTCCAGAAGCGTTCCTCTACCTTGATAGCAAAGGTCTGATCCAGGACAGATTGGCTGTGCCGCTAATCTTCCACGTTGCTCGAACAGCTGCGGACAGGCGACTCAACTACGACAGAGACGTCGCACACGGCAGTGCGGAGCGTCTCCGGTTCAGTAGGGCGGTAGGGAGTCGCGATAGGAGGATGTTGCTCAGCAGCACCATTAGTTTTGGTGGCTTTTTGAGGGAGAGGATGCTTCGTCGTCGAATTCCTCCAATACTTGATAGCTTCATGTGGAGCAAAGTGGGTCGCCTAATTTTTTTAGCCACGGCCGGCTTACATAGTTTTAAGTAGTAGTAAGTTAGATTTAAGAAAAAAAAATATATAAAAACAAAAAAAAAATTAATAAAAATAAAAAATTAAAAAAAAAACACCATATATATATATGCATGTATTTATATATTAAGTATATATATATTATGTATATATGTATATGTATATAAGTATGTATTAGATGTATGTAAGTAGGTTAAGTAGATTAAAATTTATTTGTAGGTAGTTTGTAGGATTTTAGTTTTAATTTTTATAATAAAATAGAAAAAAAAGGCATGCTACTAAGTTTTTTTTGTAAAAAATGTTTTCTTAGTTTTAATTATAATGAATAGAAATAGTATAGTATAGTAGTAAGGTACGTCAAAAGACATAATTTAAGTGTTAGGTTTAACTTAGAGTGCCCGCATGGGGCCAGTGAGTTAGAATAAGATAATTTTAAGTTAATTAAGCTAACTTTTAAGCATTTTTTTGTCTAGCAAGTAAGAGTAAATTAAGTGAAACAATAAAAAATGCACATAAACTGACTGAACTGAACTACCTCCGTGTTAATTCGTTTAACCTGGTATTCGTCCCGGACTCACCCTCCCGTTTCAATGGACAGTTCGGCGAGATGTGTTCAAACTGGTTACACTAGAAGCATCGCGCTCCCCTATCTTTATCCGGACTAGATATCACAGTGACCCGCAGCTGCGACACCTCTTTTGTTGTGCTTTCGCGCCCCTTGGATGAGACGTTGATGGTTTGGGTGTGAGCCGATCATTATATATTTTATGTTTTGCTGCCTTCTGTTGCATCCTCCTATAACTCCCCAACTTAACCTTTAGATCCTCCTGTGTTGCGGTCTCATATAGCACCGTTTTGTTTACGGTTGAGTCTGGAATGCCGTTGATGATGTATTCTGCCACTCCCATCTCGTCTACTGAGGTCTTATTCGCAATTTGAGCCATCGTATATAGGTACTCGAGCAGACTTTATACAGCACCAAACAGTCATTTTGAGGGGATGCAATGGCTCTTCGTACCCCAGAAACGCAAATTTTGTTTATTCACAGAATCACTCATATGGAAACTGTCTTCATCGCTCATTATAATTTTGAATATGAAATCTTCCTCTTCTTGCACCAAGCTTAATAGAGTTTGGGAGTAAGTTAACCACACTTTACGGTCAGCAGGCAGCAATTGGTGAACGGGTTACACTTTATAAGGCAACCTCTTCGTGTCTTTCACCAAAACTCGACGCAACGAACGTCAGCTGATGCCAAATTGTGTGCGTTGTTATCTCGTCGATATTCTTGGTCGAACGAGTAATACGGGGCTGGCCACTTCTTGCGACATCTTTATCGGATCCATTTTGCACGAGATTCTCAGTCAACAAACCGAAAATTTGTCAAATAAGCAGTAACAATAATTCTACGTTTTTCAGGTCTGTATATCCCCATTGATTATTGTCAACTAATTCTTTATCTGCCTGCAACATAAATGTCAAAGCACACTGGCATTTGACGCCACTTGCAAAAATTATGTCACATTCACATTATGACATTACTTTTGCACCACCTTGTAGTAGTGTAGCAGTCAATACTTTCAGATGTTTGCCATTGTCTGCGCAAAGAGCGGTGACGTCAGAAGATTATTTTCCTATTTCTTGGTGTTGGTCTAAGTATCGAACCCTCTAAACCTTCTGACATATTTTATAGGATTAATAAACTTAAAGAATGTGCAACGCCACCAACCAGGTGGCGCCTTTCGAGGTTTTCGATGTAACATACCCTAACCAAAGCAGTTTGTTTTCCAGGGTGACGCTTAAATACGTAGCCTCGTTGATAGCGATGCCTGTAAGCACTAGATGAGTCAGATCGGTCAGTTTCATTTTTCTCGTAAAGAGAACAACATCAGTTTTGACTGGAAACCCATTTGTAGTGCACCAATCGTCTATCACGTTTTAAGCTAACTGCTCTAGGCTAGCTATGTGCATATGTTACAATTATTGAGATCTTTAAGCAATGAGTCGATCGTCCATAATTTCTTTCTCTGATTATATTCGATTTTTTAGGAATGAGATCAACAAGAATTGCTTAATTATCATACAACTTAAGTAAAGTAACTTATTGCCAGATGTACCTATTTCGCAAGCAAAAATCCTTTGCACCTTGGTAATGACAGTTTCCACTTTTAATTGCAACAGCAAAGCTGTCTCGTTTCCATTGAACACCATTCAAATATCACTTTGATACACGGTGCATTTGTCCACAGAATTGCAATTACAGTGTACCATTTTCACCTTTACTACCACCTTTTACCTGAACACTTCACATTTTGTTTGGCCAGTACTACCTCAAACGTAAATGATCCTTAAATGGATTAATTGATTTCGAAATCGAGTTTTAGTAGCTGATACGGGAACAAGCACCAGCTATTCGGTTGTACTTGCACAGGATAATTGCAAGGATATACGGAAAATCCTATCCATGAACAGATAGCGTGCTAGCAACGATTTCCCATGATGATTGTGCCAGTGCACTCACAGAGAAGGTGCTTTTAGAAATTGATGACCGGTGTCAATGGTTGCCCACCCTTCCCTCTACCAACCACGATGGAGAGTAAAGCGCAGCATTAATGCAATAGTTGGCGTGTTAGGAAATCGTATTATTAAATTCACAGTTGATTAATCACAGGGCGGGAACCGATAACCTGGCTCACCCCATCTCCCAAGTCTGTCGACTACCGACTACCGGTCTATGGTTGTTGTTCAATCGATTGATTCAGGACTGTGGCTGTTGTAGATAAGTTTGGAACTCCTATTTGGTTTCCAACAACAGGGAGGGGGATAAGTGGGTGTGCTGCAAATGGCAAAAGGGAACAATTCAATAGCAACATGCCACAATTGACAGACAACATGATACTAATTTTGTATGGCGGCATTATTTTGTTTGGTACAGAACAAAAGTCATGCTTATCCCAGGGGTTTAATTTGTTGATATTTTATATGTGTCCCTATGCATATTCTGGTATACAAAAAGTGCACGGATCCTAGTGGGGAAGCTGAATGAGCTGGACACGAAGTGTGGCAGGAGTTTAAGAGAAATACAAAATTGGACATTTAAAAGGTGCTTTCACTTATAAATAGTTTGGAATACACTGCAATGCATTTTTGCAGCTACGAGTAGTTTGAAAGTGGTCATTGTTTCTGAGTAGCTTTTTGTTAGACTAATAAAGGTATGTCACGTTGCTGGACTATCAAAATCAAAAAGAAAGACAAATGTTGACTTTTTATCCTGGGGGCGTCAAAATTCACAAGGAAACTTGGTGATTAATAAAATTTGTCATGCTACTGACTCCTCCATTGATGACCGAACATTCCGGACCAGAGTAGAGAGTCGGGCCATTGTCTGGTTGTAGATACGTTACTGATATCCCAGATGCTACAATAATGGAGAAATACTGCAGATATAACGTTGAAGGGCTGTAAGAGCACGAGAAGCGATGGATCGAAAGAATGGAGAGGTGCTATTCTTGGAAGGTAGAAAATGACAATGCAGGCAAAAAAGACTCAACCAGAGTCCTGTAAAGATCAGCAAAGAAATTGAGTAGCTGAGTAGAAAGGAGAAACTATTTCTTGCACTGGCGCACATACCGAAACTCTTTCGAACAGCGAGAGTCGACTGAAAATCGGAAAAGATAGTTACACGCTTGGAAAGACTTTTAGATATATCAGTCTGGCCTCTTTCATATTCAAGAACATGGCGAGAATGGTTGAGCTTCATGTGCGTAAAACTATATTGCGAATTAATCCTCTGTCCGAGATCAAAGCGGTTGATCGTATGAGACTGCACTTCAAAATTTGGTGGGCAGAATTGGAGGCACAGCCGATATGAACGGTACAAACTGGGGATCTGCATGATGCAATCATTGAGGGTACCATCAATATTCCTTTTTGTTACAACAACGTAACATCTGACTGTGCTATCTGTTGGATCATGGGTTGCGACCGTCTGCTCTAGGGCATAGGCACATTGGTGCGATTGGTGCACCAAAAATATGGTTTCATTCAATCCTCTAAAAACGTAAGCTGTTCTCTTTACCTAAAGGAAGAAGCTGACTAGTAATCAGACCTGACCTTGTGCTCAGAAGTATCACCATCCGTTTCACAATCGAAGTACTCGTATGTGAGCATCATGCCAGATAACAAACTTCTTTGATCTAAACCGTCATGTCGAAAACTTCAAAGGAGCTGTCGACTTTATAGGAATGTATGGTAATAGGGACTTCGGCAAATAATATGTCTTGTCATCGAGTAGGGTCATCTGGATCTACATAACTATATTAAGGCCAATTATATCCTTTGTGTGATTAATCTGGTGGGACGAGCCTTCACAAAATAAGTATGTTACTGCTGCTTTTATCAGACTCCCGGTCTGTCTTGATTACATGGGGCTTCTCCTATCACTCCTACTTTAGATGCAGATCAATCTTACTCCCCTTGATGTTCATATCATCGACTGCACTTTCAAAGCCATTTTCCTTTAAAAAAAGAAGTGGTCTGTGGTATAACATGCACTACAGTTTTGGGAACCTTACGCGTCGATTGTCTAAATTCATTCTGTTTACTGAAATGACACCAAAACCCTTGTTGCTGCGAAAACACGAAACCGATTTTCCATGTTTCAATGAATGGTTTTGCCCATATCCAAGAAAGCGAACTAATATAGTCGTGTTTCTACAGATGCCTCCAAAAGCGATCCAGAACCCGCCACTGATGTATTTCTGAAGGAAGACAACGTACGATTTAATGAAACGTAGGAAAACTATCTTCCAACGGAAAGTATACACCAAGCGACACCCAAGCTGAGCTTAAGGCCTTACTAAACCCTTTTACAACTTTCAAGCACGTTCAAGAATGCAGGGTTTTTCTAAACTCAATTTAGATTGACTGAGTTCACTGGGTGTTGTTTAGGTTGCAGGTCACTATGGGATCACAGAAAATAAGACCGCCTATGAACTAGCTAATCAAAGATCTGTGGTAAGTTCATCAGAACCCGAACCTGCATAAGAACTATCTGTGTCTTCAGTTAGGATGTCCATTGCGTTGGGTTTTATATGAACATAATTGCATGAGAGTCTTTAAGAGGTCTGCAAATTTTCTGCTATCCCTCAGCAGGAAGGACTTAGATGGCCAGTAATGTGGTGGGCGCTAGCTTATAAATGGAACATGCAAGGAGTACTAGTTCTCAGTCTGAGTATCCCACACTACCACTGGAATCATGCTAAAAAAAACATTACGAGTAAAATCTACGAAAGTTTATCTCGTCAAATTTTCACTATGGAGCTAGACAATTCGAACATCTGCTGAAATCTAAATCTATTCTCTTAAATAAAAATATCATCATATCGCTGCCTTCAATCGTCAAAGCACCAACGAAGATATCAAAGTAAATAATTCATTGTCGGTATTTCAACGATATATGAACATGTTTTCACCCACGAAACGTACAGCAAATCAAAAGAAACAAATAAAAATAACAAAATCACCAAAGAACTCATTTGTAACAGTTTCCGGTGATAGCTCACAAAATTCCACAAAGTTACGATGTGCCAAATGTTTATTAGCAACATCAGCGCCATATTTCGCCAGAAGGGCGAAGGTGAAGCGCATAAAATATAAATTCGTCTTGAAATCTGTCTCCAAAAATCTCTTTTATATGCATCAATAAAGTTGATTGGTCCTGGAAAAAAGGACTGCCAAGGGAGGTCTGGTAAAATGTTGGCAAAATGCAAATGGCGATACGGATGTCTACTTGCTGTTTTCTTTTCGCTTTTTTCGCTTACACACTGAGTGGATGCTTCGTACGGAGTGTAAATATTTTAAGGCATTCGCGTGACAATTTAACTGAAGAAGAAAAAGAAATAAGTCTGAGCTTGAGTGTAGGAGAGGAATACCGAGGAAGTCATGTGCGAATGAACATGTCGAGGACAGCGACAAGGAGAGATTTTCATGTCCTTCACGATTTTTGTTTATTTTGTTATTGCCACATGGGCCATGTCGCTGTTGTTGTTATTATTTTCGTTCCTACTGATATTGAAGGTGGAGCTGTACATAGTTTCAGTCGTCATCGTCATTGTCATCGCCATCGTCATCTTCATAGTCATCATCAGGTCGTGCTTATGACAAAGTGAGAGAAAATGTCATAAACATTTATGACAAAGTCTCTATGCCATTTTGATTCTTGTCAGCGGTTGTCACCATAGCAAGCACTTAAAAGTCCTTTCGGCTTCCCAAGTGTGAGAGAGATCATAATCCACATATTCACACTGTACCCCAAGATACATATCACAGCAATGAACATAGAAACAAAAAAAAAAAAAAAAATTCAAGGGCCAAATACAATGTAAACGGTTTGAGGTTTTATAACCGAAAACATTTTGAAACTCTGTGTCAGCGTCATAAACAATTTAAAGTAAAACTACGATGGATACGACAGTTGTAACATTGTTATCACTTGAACATGGCCATGTGCCGGATATCCGATAGATGACGGAAATGAAACGATGTCATACTTATTCGGCAATTACGCCAATATCACTATGGTTTAGGATTTAATGAAATTTTAAAATTGATTGCCAAGTGGGTTTCGTGGAAGCGGATTTGCCTACAACCACAATGCATACGTGTTTAGTCAGTCAAAACGTACTTCCACTTTCCCGCAAATGAGAGGGATACAAATATGCGAATGTCAATAACAAAACGGTTTTTGGTTTTTTTAATTTCTACAAGAAGAATCTGTAAATTCATTCAAAAATTGCGAAGTGTAGAGGACTTTTGACGGATGTCGTACACAACAACCAACTGCAATGTAAAACAAACTGCAACGAAACGCCGCAAAACGCCTCGTATATAGAGAAATAATTTTCTGATGATATTAAACCACCGTAGGATGGATCGAGTTCTGGGATGTGAAGGCCTTTCACTACATATATAAAAAAAGGTCCGCAGGACGCCTGATTCCAAACCGAAGAGAAAATGCATGGAGTACAAGATGGGCTTCTTGAAGCTAAGTGAAATCAGATCGTTGGATGCAGGTGAGGCACTATTCTATTAATTGGATATGTTTTTTGAAATCTTAATTAAGCTACAGTAATTAATTTTACCTCGACACTTAAGCATCTGGCCATAAACTCCAGCTCTCACCTCCACGTGGTTAAGCCTAGGGTGACCCAGGCTCAAGTGGTAGTGTTCTGGTTTCGAAATCGGATGATTCGGGGCTCAATACCAGGCGCGCCCGAAAGACATTCTTTTTTTCAGGCAACTAAATTCATGTAAAATGAGGGATTGCCTGGAATGCAACATCAAGTCCAATTACACTAATAATTTAGTCTCCCGAATAATTCTTCTTCGTCCTCTGAAATAGAAATATTGATGGTGGACTGCCTAACCAACTCAAGTCTACATATATCAGATTAGTGGGATACCTAATACAATGAACAGACAACTTGGCCTTGTCTTCACATCCGACTCGGATAACTGTGTCGTTTATAGAAGTGATCATCTTCTTTTCACCCCAGACCACCTTCATCACCCTTTGTCAGTTATATGTATACTCATATGGAAAACGGCAACACATGTGTTAATTCGGAAAGTTCACCTTCATCTAAAGCCTCACCAGCAACATTAACTTTGGCTTTATTGCTGAGACAACTAACATTGATCTTGCCCTACCAACTTTCTATTCATTAACTTTCTCCTGCTTCCGTACTGTAGGCCAACTATCTGCACAAATCAGCACGGTTTCAGGAGAGGTAAATGAGCCACCACTAACCTAATTGAAGAACTTGGTTTTTTCCATCATTTTTTGGCATGGACCAAATGCTATTTAGAAGACCGAGAATACAGAGTCATCTTCAGATCTTCAATATCCGACCCGATTAAAGCAACATCTGGTGTTCCTCAGGGTAGTCACCTTGGACTTGGAATACTACCTTATCATAACGATTAACGATATAAATCTCATCTTAACGAATTCTAATTTCCAAAGTCATTTCATGACCTTCTGACCCCCATTGCCTGCAAGATGACTTAAAAAGATTTTCTGTATGGTACAAGCAAAACTAAAACTTTTTGTTAGCTTAATCTCAAGAAATTACTTCATCTGCGATTAGCCTATTCCTTCCACTACCGAAGTACGGGATCTAGGTATTATGTTTTAAAAGATGTTTGTGGATTATAATTTTACACTTGTGCTTGCTTTGAAATTCAAACAGGAAGGCCTTTATTCAGGAAAAGTCCAATAAGTATAATAGATTAATATTTAGTGATTTTTTGTTATACTTAAACCTAGCTTACATCGAGTATAATAATAATGTACTAGATTGCTAATATATAACACTAGGAATAATTTGTGATAGAGAATGTAATTTTGACTCACATACTGGCAGCATTATAAATAAAGCTAACTCTGCACTTGGTTTTATCAAACCCTGGTCAAAAGAATTTTCCAGTCCGTACGCTACAAGGTCCCTATACATTACTTTTGTAAGCCCTCTTCTCGAATATTGCAGCCAAGTTTGGTCGCCCTAAAAACAAATCGACATTCAAAGAGTTGAAGCAGTCCAACGCAGGTTATCTTTTTCGCACTTCGTGGTCTACATTGCACCGATCCATACTGATTACCTCCCTATCAAAATAGGCTAAGACTAGTTAGCATGCATACCCGTAAAAACGTCGTGAAGTCGCTGATTTTATCTGGAAACATCAACTGCCCGAGAATGACGCAAAATACTCGTATATCACTCACTTCCAATGCTCGTTATCTAAGTTCTGTCCCACTCCTCCTGTTCCGAACTCACCCCACTAATTACGGTCACTTTTAAACCAATATCTAGAATGTTGCGTACAGCAAACAATTACCCCGAAGTCTTTAACCGAAATAGCAGTGTTCGCAGAAGTGCACGATTTCTTCATCATTTACGACGGCGCGGAGATTTCCATGTAAGGATCAGAGGCTGCATCCACGGCTTCAGTCTGATTCAACTTCTTAGTATGAATCTACTACGACGAATACGTCGAAAAGGTGTTAAAGGTCTAAAAGATGCTCCATGGATGTGTTGGGACCCTAGAGTAGAGATGTCGGGACAAAAAATCTAAGTAGGCCAACGGTGGATTTCATAACCTCAGCGAGGCTACTGCCACCGAACAGTTTAGGCGGATCCTTTTTCTGCGCTATTGAGGGCCTGGGTCTCAACGTTGGGGGTTGCGCATGGGGATAACTTCCCCACTGTCCAAAAAAAAAAAACGTAAGAGGCAACCAACAGCCTCGGATACGGACGTATATAATGTTGGCAGCCCCACTAGACGTTTTAAGGACAACGAATTTCGGCTTTGCACATGGAATGTGCTGGTTAAAATCTCGCAGAGGCCCTATTATATAGCAGCCAATCCAAGAAGTGCGATGGGATGGGCCGTGCGATATTTCGTGGGAGAATCGTATTATTATACATATATTACCGAACTTAGTAAAACATATAAGCCTGATTTGCGTTCATGCTTCTTGAGAAGATAAGGATGAGAGCATCAAAGTCGAATGCTTTGATCTCCTAGATCGAACATCTGTATGCTCAGCGTCCAACGAGTGGCTATGGAATGTAAATTCCGCTAGAAGATCAAAACTCAAGGCTGAGTGAGGAAGCCGTTTTTGAGCGTAAAACATAGACTGCATAACACCACCTCAATCCAGATTAATTTGGATTACTGCTCCAGTAATTTCTAAGGAGCAAGCTAATAATGACTACTTCTCCAGACTGTATAACGATGATGATGATCAAAATTCTGCTGTCAGATAGAATAAATCCCTACCCTGGACGAAGACGACAGAGAGTTCCGTCCCTCTGATCTAAGCTGCTGGCGCAGACGAACTACTTCCTGAGCTATTTCAAACAGCTGAAAATAACTTGGCTGGGAACAGCTCATCTGTGAGTTATGGTCGGAGCAGAGCAGAGGATGCCCGAAGCATGGAATCTCAGCATCGTTTATCCATCTTTCCCTACTACGTGAGCGTCTGAAACCATTTATGAACAATCTGGTTAGCTCATACGTGTGCTGTTTCAGGTTAGGAAAGTCCACTATCAAAAGTGCAAGCCGGATCTTGGAAAATACCCGGGAATTTCAAAACGACATTTACCATTTATTTGCCGACTTCAAAGCCGCATCGCATATGACAGCGTGTATCGGGACGAACTATACAACAATATGTCTAGTTTTGACATCCCTGACAAATTCGTCAGGTTGTTTAAGATGACGGTGGCAAATTCTCGCAGCTCCATCAAAATCGGTATTGAATTAACCCAGATCTTCAATATAAAGAAAGAATTTAAACAAGGCGACGCGCTGTGTTTTTTAACCAACAAAGGCGGAATCATCTTCTTTAAGTCCTCACAATTACTTGCTTACTCTGATGACATTGATGTGATTCGATAAAAATAGCCAGCCGTCAAAGAAGTTTTCGTTGTATTAAGAAAGGAGCAGCCAAAATCGGTCTGCTGTCAAAGAAAGGCAACACAAAGAACGTGCTGTCATCAGAAAAGGGCGCATACCACCGACGGTATGCAAATAGGAAGGACATCAGCACCGAAATCACACGCGGAATTACTTTTGGAAATTGCTGTTTTATATAAAATCCTAATCATCCCGTTCCTGCTCTCTGGCGCAGAGACTTGGACATTGTTGAATGCGCATGAAGAAGCACTTGGCCGTTTCCATATACTGCTTGTTAATTTTGGCCCCATTTTCATTGACCGGGAATGGAGTGGGTGATTTAAACTCGACCTATATAGTCGGTCTGGAGCAAACGTCTGGCATGCTGAGCGAATGTATACCACAACTCCGGCGCAACGAGTTTCGATCGTCATGGTTTCTATCCATCAGGAAGGCCTCCCTACCGATGTTAAGAGTCTCAGGAAACTTTATATAAAGTGTCACGAGATTTTCAAAACGCCTCCCCTAAAATTGCAGGCAATCTTGCCCCTCTATTATCTTTTGTGTCTTGCAAATCGGGTAGAAAAATTGTGAACATGGTCTCAGGGCCATGTGGGCCATGTGGGAAACCGGTTTCGCAATCTTGATTTAGATTTGCAGACTGATTTACCAAATAAAAAAAGAAAAAAAAATTAATTATACAAATACCCTAAATTTATAGTGATCTCTCCATCTGACAGTAACATCCCTTTCTCAAAATTTAATGTGTTTTTATTGAAAAAAGCTATCGATGGCATTACCACTGGGTATGATTCAATTACACAAACGCATGATGGAAACCTACTAACATATATTGGTTAGATCTCAAAAATTGCAGATATGTTCCTATCAAAGAAAATTTTATCAAATCTTTGCCCTATAAGTGTATCACTTCATACAAACCTAAACTCCTCTAAAAGAACAGTATATTACGCACCTTACCTTACAAAAGTACCCGATGAAAAGATCAAGTAGAATTGAAACCCCACGGTGTAACAGATGTTTACAAGTTCACCAAAAAAATCGATGGCACCCCTACTCCAACTGGCCTAATTCTCTTTACTTTTAACTCTTTTCGTCCACCAAACTAGGTCAGTGTTTGGTATAACTGTAAGGTGATTGAACATTTTCCAAGCCCCATGCGATGCAAAAATTGCCAACTTCTAGGTCCCATGGCAAAGAGATGTAAAAATGCTCCATCGTGCGAAAATTGCAACATGCCACGTGTCGAACCGCATTCATGTTCACGTATCTATTGCACAAACTGCTCAGAAGAACGCCAAAGCATGTAAGTCTTCCTTAAGAGAGAAAGAAATACTAAAAATTAAAACAATTCAAAAGTGTTCAATTTTAGAAGCCAAACTAGAATATAAAAGGCTGCATACCGTTAACCTTTCTCAGCAATCTTTCGCTGCAGTTACAGCTGGCGCATTAAGCTCCAAGACTACCCCAAATTCTGAAAATCTAATCACAACCCCAAGTATTGCTCTCCCATCTAAAATTGCAATTAACGTGCAAGATAAGGTACAAATCCAACCAAAAAACAAAATAGACCTAAATTATCCTCAACCCACTCATTTCAAAACTTCGAATTCAGCTTCAACTTCAAACTCAAAAAATTTACAGCAACAGCTAATGCATCCTCAAACTGAAAATAACACCTTTCTAAACCTAAATCCCCCAACCATCCCTCCTCGGTATACAGATCCAACCTCACCTATCTCTCAAACCACGCAAGCCCTCATAAAGATAACAATTACTTCATTACCCCAAATGATAACAACGATGATGACACCATATAAAGTCACACAAAAAATATAAACATCTTGCAATGGAATATAAACGGCTTTATGAACAATTACTATGGACTTAGCATCGTAATAAAACAGTATTCCCCCTGCGTTTTAGTCACTGTCCATACAAATTTGTACCCAACATTCCTAAAACGTATAACGGATATTTTTATAATTTCCCATACAACCTTACAGCTAAACAAGGCATAGGAATCCTTATCAAAAATAACATTCAACACGAACAAATATGCATCATTTCAAACATTTTAAATATGGCCGTGGACGTTCAATTATCACTTAAATTTGCAATAGTAGTCTCTATTTATATTCTACCCGATCAGACTTTTGCAACAAAACTCCCATCCAACTTGCAGGTGATGTTAACGCTGGGAGTACTCTTTGAGCTTCCCCAACTACCAATGATGGTTCTCCCACTCATTTTTCAACTCATCACACCTTGACGCACATAGATATGACATGTTGTTCCCCGGAACTATACCCTAAAGTCTCTTGGGAAATCTTAGATGATCTCTACAATAGCGATCATTTCCTTATCTTTTTCACCATTGAAATTGGTCCTGTTTACTCTCTAACATCAGTAAAGCACAAATTTAAAACTGATTTTGCTAATTGTGCTTTAGTAAGCACATTATACATAAAATACTTATCAGGTAAACACTCGACCAATGTATATAAAGAGGCCGCTATTCGTATTCTATCCGAAAACGTGTGCCATGGTGGAATCAAGAGTTGAACGCCTTGAGATATATAAAAGTTAAATCTTGGAGACGATTAAAAAAAAATCCAAATCCAAAAAAAGCGAACGCCAAATTTCGGCGAGAATTAAAATTGAGCAAAGCGAAATGCTTGCAAAACTTCACCTCTACCATAAATCCCAATTCACCCTTTAACAATATCTGGCATAGTTTTCGCTGTCTAACAGGGAATTATTTTCAACAAGCAATAAGGGTGATAGAAACACCAATGGGTTCCTTATCTACACCAAGTGAGATAAGTAACTACTTTGCTCACACCTGGTCAACTCTATCCAGAGACGAAAACTTTCATCCTAACTTCATAAAGAAAAAAAATGTTTGGCTTGTCACTCGCACGGATGAAGTCGTCTACCTTTCTGCCCCAGCTAAATTCAATGGAGAACCTATCACACAACTTGAACTAAATTGTTGCTTATCCAGTCTTAAAGGGAAAACCCCGAGCAGGGACAGAATATCTTACCCCATGCTGAAAAATCTACCACTTTCAGTTCTTTTTAGGCTCACGCAGCTTTACAATAATATTCTGGATACAGGTATCATCCCACAAAGTTGGAAACAGGCCATAATACTACCACTACCTAAGCCAAAGAAAGAACGCAATAATGTGAATGGTTACAGACCAATTTCACTCATTCCTTGCATGGCAAAGGTTCTTGAAAAAATAGTTGTAAAACGTCTGTTTTGGTTCTTAGAATGCAGAAAACTCTTAAAAAGAAACCAAGTTGCCTTTCAACCTAATAAAGGTTGCCCCGATGAGCTACTGCATCTGGACTACTTCATTTCAATTGTGTTGTCAGCTTGTAACCACGTCACCATCCTCTTTTTATGTAGATTTTGAAAGAGCTTTTAACAAGATAGGAAAACACTTGATTTTAGCTAAACTAATTAAATGGTGCGTTGGCCCAAAAATTTTAAACTTTATCAAGTCCTTTCTTACCAACAGGAAAATCTGTGTAAAAGCCAACAATTGTTTCTCTGACTTTTTTCCCTTAATTAATGAGATCCCGCAAGGGTCACCTCTTTCGGTGATACTTTTCATTATAGGCTTTGACGAGATCTGTGCAATCATTGATAGCCACAATCAGCTTGATCACTACGTCTATGCAGACGATTTTTATATTCTATGCAAGCACAACGACCCAACAACTATTAACCCTCTCTTATCCAATGCGCTAAAAGATATATTGGACTGCTCCACCTGGTCAGGCGCTAAGCTTTCCTTAGATAAGTGTAAAACGTTACATATTTGTTGTAAATCCTCATGTAATGATGTACCCCTCTTCTTCCATAATGTTATAGTAGTTTTATTATTATTATATTTAATAATAGATATAGTTGGAAAACACATTGTTTACATTTAAGAAATTGCCTAGCTTCGAGAGCGAAAATTATCAGCTACTTCGCATGTAAAAATTGTAACGCACGCTCTAATACTCTATGTACGATAATTAGATTATTAATTCTGAGCAAGATTGACTACGGTTTATACATCTATGGTAACTCCCCAAAATCAACTATCAACATCAACAAAATGACACCGATTGAACTTATGTCCACTACGCAAGCCATTAAAACACAGTCTCTTTGATTTGACGAAATCACGTTTTGCCCTCTCCATTTTTTACAGAGAAATATTCGAATCCTTCTCCCTTTATATGCCTTACTCCCGCCATAAAACTTCTTCTACATCCCCTTCTTGGTATAATCGTAAACTTCGTTCTCTGCGAAACCAAAGAAACAAGTTATGGGCGGTATTCCTTCGCACCCACTCTTCTTCTGACTATTTAAACTATCTAGATACATATGTTCATTTCATTGAACTCCATAACTCTCTCTATCAACGCTACCTGTATAGTACGCAAACCAATCTTATAAATGACCCCAAGTCCTTTTATCAATTTGTCAATTACAAAAGTAAGCCGGATGGTTATCCTTCCTACCTCGCTTTCGAAACCAAATCTTCAAATGATCCTCCTACCCAACTCCTCGTCAACTTTTTTGCGATATTTTTCAAAGCCAACAACTCCTTCATACTCCTTACTTGAATGACCTACCAAATTTCTCGGTCGGTCCCTTTCTCACTCTTCCAACCTGTCTCTATCCCTTTCCTACCTTTCCTATCTATCCCTTACACAGAATTTCCCCAGGTTTGGAAGACCTATTTTATAATCCCGATACATAAAAAGGGATCTAAGCATGAAATTATCAATTGTCGTCCCATTACTAAACTCTCTAATATACCCAAACTCTATAAAATGCTTTCAAATTTTATACGAAGCCTTAAGCTTCAAATGCAAGCCTTTTATTTCAAAAGGCAAATCAACTTTCACAAATCTAGTTGAATTCGTGTCCTTTGCCCCCCCATCGCAGCCTTAGAAAATGCCAAAGAAATCGATTTTATCGCAACTGATTTCACAAAGCGTTTGATAAGATATCTCATCAACTGATCCTCTTCAAATTGTCGGCTTTGAGCCGCTTTTATTAAATTGGATTTCTTTTTACCTGGTAAACCGGTGTTATAGAGTTCGGTTTAGGTTCCACTTTTCTGGCATCATCTGCAGTTCCACAAGGCAGCCATCTTGGGCCTCTTCTCTTTTTCCTTACTACTAAAGATCTTGAGAGAGTCATTAAATACCCTTTACGCTAACGACACAAAATCTTTTAAAACTATTTCCTCTCTCCATGACTCTGCCCTTCTTTAAGAAGACCTTGATCGGTTTTCAATCTGGTGCCTCAAAGACTGCCTAGAGCCAAATGTCAATCTATAACCTTCTCTCGTAAATGCAACCCGTCTCCTCCCCGACTTTATTTTCTCCATGGTCAACAAATTCCCCTGATTCAGTCTCTTCAAGACCTTGGCATATTATTCGACTGTGAGCTTAATTTCCGTTCGCATATCGATAAGATGATCCTCAAAGCCAACTCATCACTTGGCTTTATTAAACGATGGTCCAAGGAATTTTCCAACCCGTAATATAGATCTCTCCATATTACCTTTGTTCGCCCCTGCTTTAGTATGCCAGTCAAGCTTGGTCCCCCTTTCACCGAGTTCATGTTTCCCGAATCGAGGGTATTCAATGTGGATTCCTCGGATTTGCTCTCCGTGTACTGTCTTGGAACGACCCTTTAATCCTACCTGCCTATCAAGACCGCCTCAAACTTCTTAATACGAATTCGTTAGGAGAACGTAGCAATATTGCTAACATCCTTTTAATTCATCGACTACTCTCAGGTTCCATCGACTGTGCATCCTTTTTCAACTCTATTTCCTTCAATACTAACCCACGCAATCTATAGTACGTTCTCTTCGTCTCCTCTCATGGCTCCGACGAATCAATCAAGGTAAACTCAAACCTCTCCGTTTTTAATTTCATCCTGAGTGCTCCTCGTCTCAAACATGATCTCCTCTATCATTCCCTTGGTTCCTTCAGTCTTTCTTTTAGTTTTTAGTCCTAGTTTTTCACTTAGATTAAGCTTGTATTAAGCCAAATAAATTGGGGACCTCAGCCCGCACCAACATTAAAAATTAAATTCAACTATCAACTCCAACGACTCAAGCGCCGAAATCATGCGAAGAATTACCCTTGCTAATTGTAGAATCTTTGGGCTTAGATAGCCCTCACTCGAGCATCGACAACATTTTATACAAGACACTTATCCCAACCCAGCTTTATTGCGCTGAAGATTGGACGCTGACGCAAGCGAATGAAAATGCCCGAGAGCAAAGTTTTTCGGATAACTTTCACTTCCGTTCGCATCGATGGAAAATTGAGAAGATGTTTCTATTGCGAACTGTACTAAGCCTCAGATAACCTAGGTTAGGGGGTGGGTCACTTTGAACACATGGGCACCAGCTTCTGGGTAGTGCAAGCAAGTGGAAGGCGACCTCAGCCACCTGGATGCAGCTGGAAAAAACCGCGTTCGCTGAGACCCGGCCGCGCCTCCGACTGTAGCGCCATCTAAGTAAGTAAGTAGTCCGAGTCAATCAGAATCTGCGGACGTCTAGACGGGTTGGTAGCCTTGAAGTAATGTTAAAATTTATCCTGATGAATACAAACAGTTCTGAGTGGTCTTAGCCAGGACTCTAGTTAACCAGTAAATATCGCGGCGATATGATGAAGCGTTTTCGCCCACCAGATCATCTATACAAGTACAAATGTATGCACATGCCTGAATACCCTACAAATTCACTAAGTATGGAACCCGATTTTCCACTTGCAAAAGGTTATGCTTTATTTCGAAATTGCATCTCATTATAAAGGAAAACAACCAAATATTTGTATAAACGTATTTCTTACCTGGCTAATGCACTCACAATTAGCTTAATGAATGCACCCTCACAACTGCTATCACATAAAGTCAAATCAAGTGCGAGTCAATATTTTCACAGCGCGAAACTTTAAATAGAATTGCAGGAGCAACCGAAGCACCTGAGTTCACCATTTGTTTACTTAAGAGTTTAAAACACTTCAAACAGGTGTTTTCCTTCCGAGAACTCCATGCAAATTGAAGGGTTCATAGCAAGGAATTTAATTAACGAAAATGAAAAGGAAATAAACGACACCGGCAACGACAACGGCAACGGCAACGGCAACGGGAACAACTGCCATCCGGAAGGAAGTTCAAAAATCTGCAAAAGGCTAAATTGATTATTTGAAGAGAGTCAACGCAACATACTCGTACTCATACTTCGAAAGTGAATTCCATTTCGTAGATTGTTCTGAAAGACAAAATTCCCAACTGCAGTGTCTGGATCCGAAGGAATGTCTCTCATGGCAACCTCGTTATTTTGTGTAGTGTCCAAGGTTTATTGGGAAATCCTTTACTGTGTGCATGACTGTTGCATATAGCGCAATTAGATGTCCACATATTGTCAGCGTATTGATTTTATGTTTCCATGATCCCAGACATTGAGGAATTTTGTACACCTGTTACTAGAATCAGAAGTGGATTCCTTTTTGAAGTCGACGAAGATGAAGAATAAAAGGTCAAAATAATAATGCTTCTGACATTACGACAAGCTTGACTACATAAAAAGTTTAAGAGCAATAAGCAAGTATACAACTATGTGTAGATACAACCATAGATACAATCAAATAATATCAAAAATCTTTAGAGGCCGATTGAGAGCGGATCTCGGGAGATAATGAAGACAAAGAGTTGTTATTCAACGAAGTTTTTGAAGTACCCTACTGGCCTCTGATCTACGCGATTGATGGACTGCAAATTGGCTTTCAATCAATCCTCTCAAAACTGCGGTGGTTCTCCTTACGAGAAGAAGGGATCTGGTTGGTCCGATCATGATCATGGCTTTAATCTACCATATGTTTCTCAAACGAAGCTTGGTATCTGGGTGTCGTATTTGATACCAAACTTCCTTGCATTAAAAATGTCACTTTCTCTTAGGGTCATTAGATCTACACGGGTATAATAAGTCTAATTATATCATATGCGTCGCATCGGTTTTCTGACCTTTCAACTTTTAAGAGCGGTCGGTCTCGGCTGTTACCAGCAGACCAGTCGAATGTTTGTCGACTTTCTGTTGTCTTTCAGTTCGAATTTTTGAAAGACTGTAGATTGCTTGCTAGTGACAAGTAACACAACATTCTGCGATTCAAAATAAGATCAACATCAAACCCCAAAATTCGTAAGAAACCTTACGTTGCTACGAGTACCATAAAAGCGATATTTCCAGGCAGCTAAAAACAATGTATTAAGGTTCGCCCGATAACCACCACAATATGTACTCGTATCTCTGGTCTGGTGAATAACAGACCATCTTGTTTTGCATAAAACGATGCTACCGAAATATTATTCCGAGGTTTAACCAGCTAAATCTCTTTCCGGCTAAGTCCAGTAAAGTCCGGCTCGGATTTCAATTCATGAAATTTCGATATAGCGACCATGCACTATTTTGATGGAAGAGCATTGAGCTGGCTGAACAATAAGTTGTTCAGATGTCGATTATACAGCGTGCTTGCCAAAAAAAAAATGCTGTCTTTTTGGCCGACGGACGACAGACGCATCCAAACTTATTGATACACCCTCGTATTAAGGTGTCAATCGGTAATTAGTAAATAGACTGCAAAGAGGAATAAACTTCTCCCACGTATCTGCTTTGCTACTGCGCCGCTTGCGGGTTGGTAAATTTGTGGACCTTAGCACCATTCTACAGGCAGTCTATTTTGGATCACCTCGTTACTGAGGCCAAGAGTCTGTTAATCTGTTAGCATGACTCCAGATTGCCGACAGAACAAACGAATGCTTTCCGACCTCTCTAAGAGGTCAGCGATCCTGCTATCCCCACATTTTCATTTAAGTGCGAGGTTTACTGTGGAAGTTATAGCGACACCACGGAAAACTCCCTTTGCGAATGTCCGGTCTACAGTAGCATTAGATTGTAGATACTCGGCGCTGCTACTGTAGACACTAACACTTTCTTCGAAAGACTGATATATTTCATTAAAAGGTACTTACTACAATGTACTGGTACTTTGTCTGCTCTGTTACGACAGAAAACAAACCTTTCAATTTAAGCGGAATTTTTTGTCTATTTGCTCATCAAACTTGTCGAGTTGTAGAGACTGAGTAAGGTCAATGAATCTCGAGAAGTTCTCCAGATGAGTCCCGGAGATAAAGAAAACAAACACCTCCCCCCTCTCCTACCATTTTCCCATTGGCTGGATAAATGTGCCTTCCGATCCGTGCCTAGGATCAGCCCGGCTGAGTGGACGGTTTCTCCAAAAATAGAACAGTCTTGAACGGAGTATCCGGATACCTAGCGACCTCCGGATAACCTAGCCTGTTTTGTATACAGCGGATCTCTGTACAGACGGACCTCCCTTTCTCCACTAGTCGTGGGATACCCAATGGATAAAAACTCTAAAGTATATCAATAAAACCCGAGACCGGTACTCCTTTAATACCGGGGGTACCCCCCGGTGAGGCTCCTCCATTGCCAAGCGAAGGTAAGACTGTGGCAGGTCATGGCGTACCATCTTCTAAAGACAAACGTAACGAGTCAAAATCCAAAACTTTCAAGCAGTGGTAAGACCGTTGCAAGCCATGGTCCTATCACTTCCACCACCCCTCGTGGCCTGCCCCAAACCTCTGAGGTCTTTTGTTAAAGTCTTAAAGGATGCAATAACGATCGTGGTTATCGATCGGATCGACAAAAACAACAGCGATGGAACGATAATACCTCAACGGTGGCAATTGACCTAGCTCAAGCTTTTGGGAACCTTCTTGGCAATCATGCGAGAAGACTCCGGACCACCTCCCTTCACAAACGATTCTGGCTGGCACCAATGCCACGTCAAACGCACGCTTGTGCCGATCAAAGCTTTCTCGATCTTTACACCAAGGCCATATGGAGGAAATTAAGAGAGATTTGGCCGGGTGCGAAGCTCGAGGTCGTGGCTAAGAAGAATATTCCTGTCACACCTAGAACTCGCACCTGGATCCCAGCCGAACTCTCTTCCAGAAGGCATTCTGGGGGTCATCAGACTCAGCAACCCGACCCTTCCGACTCATGACTGGAAGAACTAAGAGGCTTTTATAGAGGCGCGTTAATTGTGGTCAATAAGAAATCCCTTAACCCTTAACCCGGTTCGGCTTCGAGTCAATACACCTAAGAGTTTATTAAAGGGATGATGATAAACAACTTCCTTCACCTTTAACCGAATTAGGAAATTCAGAGTCAGATCTTGGAGCGTCGATATCTTTTATTGAAATGGGTATGGACGAATCCAATCTATCCGAAGCGACAACTAAGTGGTCGGTCTGCTCCTCTGACATTATGTCGAAAATGGAAACCGACAACGAATTAAAAAGAGACCGTTTACGATCAGAGGATGAAGTTGACCGCTTGGGCACATGTTCGGAATCGGAGGACTCAAAAAGCATCGTAGTGGAGGCTCTTCCGGTAGATTATAGCAATGATGCGGTTTTTCCGAATTAATCTACATCACTCCAAAAAGGCCTCGGCCAAAATTATTCTTCTTCTTTTCAAAAATGTAGGAACCTAATATAGAAGCCATAGTTCGAGGACTTGGGACACACGGAGCGTATATGTCCTATACAAGAGAAAAAGGTAAGATTAGAACTTGCACATTAGTGAAACGTAGCCTTAATGTATTGTACGTATTCTTAATTTCTAACCACAGCGACCCCGACATAACCGTTGCCAAACTGGAGACCGACAAAGGTACCTACTGGCTGACACCGGCATATCTTGGCTACGATGATGTGGGCTATCTCCCAGGTGACAACCTAGAAAGGCAACCTACTGGAGGCTGGAAGGCTAAAACTGGCCTCATCATCGGGTGCGATACTAACGCTCATCATACGATATGGGGCAGGAATGAGATCAAATCTTCAGGTGAGTCACTTTTAAAGTCACTTTTATATTACAAGTACTAACCTCATTGTTTGCAACATTGGCAATAAGCCCAGAGTCATAACAAAAAACCGACAGGTCGATGCTCCTCCCAGCCCACCAGCATTCCGGAATTATCGGAAAACTGACCAAAACACATAAGAACAGTTTTAGAATACTCTCCTCTGAATTCTGAAGTCCCCCGTGTAACACCAAAGAGCTTGAGATGAAAGTCAAGGATTTCACCCTGGCTCTCGGCGACCTGTAGCTGCCACCGCAGCTATTTGCCTTAGGGCTACGACACAGTGGACAAATAAATTATTTGGCCACTATAATACATATACTTAATATACTAGGAAGACTTCCAGAGAACATCGATTGTAGTATGCCCCAAGATTGGTTTGACAAAGATTGTCATATAGGCGTCCCCTCTAGATCTTTCTGGGATGAAGATGCTTTCATAGAAGACAAGTCATCTACACAGATAGATCCAAGCCGGGTTAGTTGCAGTGTTTTCTCAGATAAGCTTAATCTAAGCCCAATCTTCGCTTTCCTAATCATTGTAGTGTGTTCCAAGCGCAAATTTTGGTAATAACATAAGTCCTCTTCTTGCTGGAGAAAAACTATCCCGCATCTTTTTGGATAGTCAAGCCGCTATCAAGACCCTGGACTCAGTTTCACTACATTCTAGAACCGCCCTTGACTGCCGATCATCCATTACGGAGATGGCAGAGCAGTTCAACCGTTATCCTTGTTGGGTGCCGGGCCACAGAGACATTCCTGGGAATTGAAGGGCTGACGAACTCGCCAAAATTGGAACCATTCTACTTATTCTACCGGAAAAGGGTACCGTGCAAACTAATATTAAAGCAGGATGCTAACAAAAGAACAAACCTTAGGTGAACTTCTGGATCAACATGTTGAGTGACCAAACAGATCTGCCCAAAGCTGGATCTAAATCGGTCTATGGGTTTGATTTTTCAAAATAGGAAACATCTCAGCGCTACGAGTATCATAGGTGTCATAACAGGACACTGCCTTATAGGCAAGCATACAAGAAGGCTCGGTGTCTTTACAAATGAATTCCGCAGAAGCTGCATGAACGAGGAAGAGGAGGAGACAATGCTGCACCTACTCTGTACTTAGGAGGTTTCTTCTACAATGACTTAAGCGATCTGGACAATATACGAGTAGACGTCAGCAGTCTCCTACGCTTCATCATAAGCTTAAATTGGTTCCAAGAGTAGGAGGATCACAGGTCCACATGGCATCAGGATGGGCAATTTTTTTGGTATTTAACGACAGAGCCGAAGTTAAATATTTCTCATTTGGGCACGATGACTCTTTCATGTCAAATACCAGTATATCAATACATAGTTGGGTTTGTTGCTTCGGAAAACTGGCAATGTAGTTATTCGGTTTTAGTAAAACTGATTCGAAACCTGTTATCTTCAAGCGCCTTTCTTTAATTATAAAGAGTTGCTTGAAGGGCTGACACGTCTGCCTATAATAGCGCTATCATTGAGGGAAAGAGGAAAAGTTGTTCCGTTGCTGCTTTAATACAAAATATTGCAAAGACGTTAAAAAGCAACTGACTTTGTACACTGCTTTGCTGTACTCCAACTTGAACATCTAATTCTCCGGTTATTCCCCCTGTGCATTTAACTTAACGTCATCGTAGATATCGCGTACATTCTAATATACGTCTCGGATGCATTTTGGTGTCTTGGCGCTGTCCAAAGGAGATCCATGGGAAGTCTATCGAACTGGCTTTTCAAATCGTTGAAGATCTTTGAAAGTGTCACGATATTTCTTAGTCATTTTTCGTAAGTCTTGTCCCGCGTCTTCCACAACCTTCATTAATAAATATTGCAATAGCGACTACCTGCCACGTGCTCATAACACAAATTTTCATAGTAAGCAGAGGTTTGTGAACAATTGAATTCATTTATACAATCGACTTTGACAGCCGAATATACCATCTTATTTCAATATGTTTTGAGGGTGTGACTACATCAGTTACCCCCACTTTTAAATTGGAGTAAATCGGACTGGTTGCTTCCGAGGCCGATTGGATCTTTTAGGAAGTTCTCCTTCACTTATTGGAAGGTTGTGAGGATTGTCTTCTGATAGATTCGTATTCGGTAGCAGTGGTGTTGGTTGTGTGATGTCTAAATCAATTGTAGTTGGATTCATCTAGGATATCTTGAGGTTGCCGGTTTAATTTTTCTTCAGCATTCATGAAACTATTGCTTTGTCTCTCATCAGAAGAAGTAGTTTAATTCAGAACTAACTAAGTTCTCTTTTAAAGCGGGATCTTCTATGGTTCTGATTTCGCCGCCACAAACCAATGTTAGTTTTGACAAGATACATACGTTTCCTTTATTACTGTTGAAGGTATCCATTTCTTCTTTGACAAGTATTGTCGCACAAATACCTGTTGATTGTGATCGATGCTGTCTTCCATGCAGCTTCTCTGTGGGTAATTTTCCATTAGCATCAGGTGCCATCCGATAGGTTGATAAAGAAACTGGAAACTTCATCACAGTTTGATACATCTCCGAATATTTTAAGAAGTGCAGATTTAAAGGTACGCACCATTCTCTCTGCAGCAAGATTGGACTCTAGATTGAACGGTGCTGCTGTCAAGTGCTGAATGGAGTTGGTTCGGCAAAACTCTTGAAACTCGGTTGACATGAACCCTGGGCTTTCGGTAACACTTCAAGAGCGAAAATGGATAGCAAGGCACTGGTAATTGCTTGCGATGTTGTCGATGACATCTTTACCACGAACGGATATTTCGAATTTGTGTCCGCTACGATGAACCGCATGTGTTGTGTGAATGGTCTAGCGAATCAATGTGAACAGTGGCCAGCTGGTGCATTCCTTGGGTGCTTGACAAGCGTTGACTTGGCTTGAATGACATTGTCCAACGGATGTCTGAATGTCATTCTCGATGTTCGGCCACCAACAGTATCTACGAGACATCTGTTTCATGTGTGAGATTCCCCAATGACCTTGACGGAGGAGCGCCAACACCTTCTTCTGCAACTGTGGAGGGAAAACAATAGTCGGGCTTCCGCTGTGGAAGGGAAGAACATTACATAGTATGGATTGTGAATAAAAATTTTCTTCAAAAATGTTGTAGAAAATGCTCATCAGTTGATGGCAACCTGGTAGGCCACCCATTCTGCACATTCACCATGACCTTGTGCATGGTCGAACCCATCTGAGATTCCTTCGGTATGACTCCATAGCTAACGGGAAAATCATTAATTGTTGGAGAAGATGTTTCATCTATTTGACACGCTTCTTCTAACTGATCAAATCCCTTATCAGAACCTATAGGCAACCAGTATTGCGTCGTTGCTTTGTTGATCGTATACTTACTTAGCCTGCGCTACAGTCCGGGACGGATCTGAGCCTCAATCAACAAGCCTCTCCAGTCTTTGGCTAGCTGCCTTCAGTTGCGCACTCCAAGTTGTTAGAGGTCCCCTTCCACTTGCGCGCCACCTAAGGCGAGGCCTTCCTCTGCAGCGTTGTCCCTCCGGATTAGAGTCGAAGATTCTGCTGGCTGGAGCGTTGGTGTTCATTCGCTGTACATGTCCTAACCATCTTAAACTCCCAATGCGGGGTTTTTTGACAAGGCCGATGTCGCTGTACAGCTCGTAGAGTTCATCGTTTAATTTCGGAAGATACGTCATTATCAAATGTGATAGCAGAACCGAGGTAGACAAAGTCCATTACTACCTCAAAGTTAGAGCTGTCGATTGTGACATTCTGGCCAATTCGCCGTTTTTTGGTGCCCCTTCTTGTTGACAGCATACCATATACTTTGTTTTGCATTCGTTTACCGCTAGACCCATTTTTGCCGCTTCTGTTCCTATACTCGCAAATGCGCCAGTGAACGCTGTGTTCTACCAGTAATAACAATATCGTCGGCGTATGGAAGCAATTGAATAGACTTTTGAAAGATCGTACCTCGGCTGTTGGCTTGTGAGATTTGCCCGATCCTTTTAAGTATGATGTTGAAGAAGTCAAATGACAGCGCGTCGCCTTCCCAAAATCCTTTTTTGACATCAAAGGTCTCGATTAGGTCGTTACCGACCTTGGAGGGATACCAAAACGTGGCTCTGTATAGCTCGATGCTGTTATATGTGGTTTTAAAATCGTTAAAAAGGTGGTGAGTACTCGTATCAAACTGAACTTCTGGGGTTTTCCTCAGGATCTACCGTAGTGTGAACATTTGGTCAATTGTGAACTTACCGGGCCTAAAACTACACTGATAGGGTCCAATCAGATTACTGACAGTTTCTGGCGCTCGCGCAATACGGCAGATAAGATCTTATATGCGATGTTTAGGAGACTGATACCTCTATAGTTGGCGCAGTGTAGAGGGTCTCATCATCAGGCATACATTCATCCGACCAAATCTTGAAAATGAGTTGGTTTATGCTCTCTAAAAAGCCATCTCCTGCTGCCTTAAAGAGTTCGGCAAGTAGGCCGTCTGGCCCGGTACCCTTTTTCGACTTCAATTTAGATATTGCTATCCTCACTTCATTTTGGTCGGATGGACGGAATTCTTGACTTGCATCGTCAATATTGAATGGTTTGCTCTGCCTGACAGCGGAATTGGTGTCGTCTTCGCCGTTTAGTCGGCTGCAGAAGTGATTATTCCATATTCTCAGTACCGACTGTCACTCTGCTACAAGGTTTCCTTGCTCATCTCCAACAGGTTTCCATTCGGGGCTTATTACCCTGACAAGTTCGTTTCACCTTTAAGTATCACTTCCGAACATTATTCCTGAAGTAGCACCTCTCTATTTCCTCGATCGCGCACATCTGATGATCCTTCTTTTTTCTCACGAGTCGCTCTCGTCGTTTGTGCAGCGCCGCTTTGTTGGCATGTTGTTTTGCTGCATGTTCTTGCCGGCAGCCTTCATCAAATCAGTGGTTTCGTGGCGGTGGGCGGGTGAAACCCAGCACGTCAGTTGAGGCATTTCTGATTGCTTCTCGGTATCTAAGTCACTGGTCTTCAGCACTTGATGCTGGCTGCAAAGGACTTCTCGGGAGGTGGAGGGGTACGCGATCGGAAACAGCTCTGGCGGCTTGCTGCGATTGCAACCGTTCAACGTTAAATCTCCTCATAGTATTTCCCCGTTGTCATGGCGTCTGAGATATCTGTAGACGTACCTTTGCTGCAACTGGGTAGTGGTTCAGACATCTAAAATACTTGAGGAGTGCCTTACGTCCATCACAACATAACCAATCTGGTTGACAGTTTGTTAATTTCCCTTGTTCCCTTGTGAATATTGTGGTGAGGAAACCGTGCGCTTGCTATAGTAACTTTACGTCCCGCAACGAAGTCGATTAGCCTAAGCCCCTTACCACACGTGTAAGTGTAGTGTACGCTATGTCTTCCGATAGGCGTGAGCGCATATAAGGCTGATGCTAGCAAATTTACCTTTCATATGGATCGTTATAAGGCGTTCACTCACGTGTCGAAAGCTCAAGACTTCTTCCCTAAGTCTGCCGCTTACAACAAATCCGCATCTAAATAGACGCTGCTTACGTTCCCTATAGCAATCACCATAGTAAAGATCACAGTGTTTCATCTTTCTTTTGCCGGCCCATCCCACCGCATTTCCTGTTTTATACCAGTCTTCTGCTAATGGTTCGGCTACACACGGCCTATTCAAGGTTTGAACATTCCACGTGTAGATCCGAAAGTTTTTGGCCTTTCTTCGCTTTGCAGGATTGTCAACAGCGAATCCGCTATTGGTCGCTTCGTAACAAATTAATTATTTACGTGGTTGGGCAGTTAACCCCCCGCACAACGCCCAACTTGGTGAGACATGCCCTTTTTGGGATACCTAGGACAAAAGAGGCCGGACCAAATTCCAGAGCCAGTAACCCACCTCGAGGATGTGAGTGCTGCCGTTGGTCCTTATTGTGAAACTTTGAGAAGAGTTTTTGGACTACTCCTCTATTTTCCTTCGAAGTTGTTCCAAATACCTTGCGTGCCTCTTGGCTTATTACATTTTAAAACCATTTTTGCAAACTTAGCGCCCAGATCTGCGCGTTTTCTTTATATCACTTGTGCTAGTTTACATTCTCGAACGAATAGGTTTTTCGTCGGATTTCCTTTGGCTTCATCCCAAAAATTTTGTTAGCAAAATCCGTGCTGACTTGCAAATGGTTCGTGCAAGAGCGCTTTAGAATCTTTTACTTGTGGTTTCGAGTTATTTCAACTTAGATGATAATCTATCTGGGTATATGTATGTGCACAACCGAACGAACTCGGAACTTCTTGGATTACCCTTTGTTGGAGTCAGAGTCCTCCGCAGCGGCACTCAACCGATGGACCGGATGCTCTGTTCTGTTCCTAGTGTTATATTATAAAAAATTTATGGAAAAGCAAGGATTATCTATACGGATTTCTTCTTAGGTGTTTTGGAAAATCAAAATCGAAAGATCTAGTAACTCTTGGACCGTCACTTACATTGCCAGCAGACTGTGATACATTGGAACCTAAAGAATCTCTGCATCTGTCACAGTCCACAAGTGAATAATTGAACCATTTGCGAATATCATCTAAAATAAGAAATTTCTTTTGACTAATCTCCACACTTGTGACAGGTCAACACGTAATCCTGACCTCTACAACTTTAAGTTCTATGTTTCACCTGGGCAACACTGTTACAAGTGAGGCGAAGTTAGCCAGGAATCACACCGCTTGCTATCATCTTAATGAGACTTAACACTTTGCCAAGCAAGCAAATGTATTAGGAAAGATAATTTAGACCCGCTCCTCCTAATTGACACCTCAATATGCAATATTTACTGCGAAACATGATGATGGCTCTGTCTCTAATATAACACTAGCACAGGGTGTTTGCAGTTCACATATTATTTTTTCCATGAACTACAATAAGTTCGTGTATACTTTAAAGCGAGTTATTATCTGTCCATAAGGCGTTGTGTGCAAATATTCTCATCTAAAGTGGATCAGAAGAAAAATCGTGAAAACTTAATTTTCTGAAGCTGTAATCCTACATAGTATATCTCATGACACCTGCTACTACTACAGCATGAGACACTTCTATTCATACATCAAGATTTTCAAGCAATTTTCTGACACTGCTCATAGCTCATGCGAGCGATGCATTATATCCATATCTTGCCTGCACCCTTACTCACATTAGTATCCGTCTCTACCTAGGTATATCTATCCTGTCAGCTAGTACACATATCTAATAGCTGGTAGTTGGTCTTGGTAGCATGTGTGTCCTTATAGCTCTATAATTTCTTTCGCTCAGACTTGTATCGTTCAACATCGGTGGCATATTTCGCAAGTAACCTCATTACATGTACTTAACCCGTAGATCCCCTTCTTTAGCTGTGTTCTTAAAGGATATCCGCAATAGAGCAACGATTACAGGACCCTCAGAGAGCAACAAAAAACTCAAACAAACAAAAAAATGAAGCAAATTCCTTCTTTAAAGCAATTTATTATTAGCTTAAGGAATATTCATGTATTTCTATCCCCCTCCCTGTTCAGTCTACATCGTGATCCGGCCAGAACTGAGAGGAGGGTGAAACATTTATCATGGGGCAGACATGCAAACATGAAAATTGAATGCAGGTCTGAGCTTTTATCCTTGTCCCGCCTTTTGGAATAGCAACCCCTTAAACCCTTGAAACCTCCATCTTTTTGCCTGGCAGCCCGCTCACTATCCGAAGAGCTGAAAGTTAATTTAAATTGTTCCTGCCTTCTGGTGCTGCTGTGCTACTTGTGGTAGTGGTTTTGGATGAATCCTTTATTTAGATTCTTCACAGTACCTTGACTTTATACAGTTGCCAAAGAACGGAATATGTGATAGGGGTAGTGATGGTAACGGTGTCGGAATTTTGCCATATCGTTGTGTCAGTTTGTCGGTTTGTCGGATCAGAACTGTTCTAACTGGCCAGGATATGCTTATTCGGTTTAAGTTAAACGTTGGCTTGTTGCGCTTATGCTTTGGTAGTTTGTACCTACAAATGTATCCGTATGTATGACATAAATACAAGTACCAACGAAACCAAGAAGATCTTGACGTATTCATGTGTGTCGGTGATTTTCTCTTCTTTATCCTCACAATGCTGTAATGATTTTTTTTTTCTTTCTTATTCCACGTTTGGTATCCTTTTTAGGTTAAGTTGCCGTAGGAATATAATTACTGCGACATTTGGCTGTTTGCATTACATGCTTCCTTGAAGTGAGGAGTAATGTTTGTAAATGAAGTTGGCAGGAGCTATGATATACACTTGCGCCCGTTTTAGTTCAGTGCGCGTTAGACTTACTAGAAAGGAGTTTTCACAAGAAACCTAAAGTACGAGTACCCTCCAATCGTACTCTTCATTAAGTTTAGACTTTGTTGCAAACTATGTATGTTTCGCTTGTAAATAATAGAAAATTGCATTAAGGATATTGTGCTTAAGTTAAAATCTCCAGTTTTCTCGCAATTCTGGTTAAAGGGATTTGCATAAGCTAATTAGGAGGAGCTAAAATTAAGGAAAATGTTGTCTACGCTTAGTTAAGGTTTCCTTGAAGTCAAACTTTCTGCAAATATTGAACGAAGGTAGTCCCCGCAAATGTGATGAAGGTACTCGTATTAAGCAATTCGAAGGTAAAATACTGTAACATACACGGCAGCGGAAAACATTCATTAAAAATATACCATAATTTACCTCTTTTTTTAATTTTGCTTAGACAGTTACATTGTGAGCCGGCAATGTGCTGAGATAAATCTCAAAGCGGGGATATTAAGGTAAATGCGTTTTGCATGAAAGGTATTCTAGAATATATTTTGCTTTGTATTGCAACTCTGATATGATTTTAATTGTCTTAATTTTTAATGAAGTTTCAAAGTTGCTTCACCCACCCTACTGAATGGCCAACCCTTTTTTTGTTTTAACTTTTAAATTAATTTTTTATTGTTTCTTTCATTATTACTGCTGTGATCTGGCGGCATTTGCTCAATCTACCAACCATTGACGTAACTTTCTGACCACATTTTTCCAATGACAATGACACCTGTCATTGATAGGCCACCTCATGGTTATTCCGCATTTTTGATGATTCCTGCGCTTATAATCGGCAGAGCAGCACGTATTCCTTTTGAGTTATGTTTAATTTAGTAATTAATAAATTCGTGGATTAAAGCTAAAAGAAGTAGTTTAAATATTCTTTACTACAATACATCTGGCGACGAGGTAGCGAAATTCACTATGGACCCAGCAATTGTTGGAAAATATTCTCAAGTCGAATGCAGAGCACATGGAGAGAATTTTACAAAGTTTCTCCGTTTCCAATATGTCCAAGCCATCCAGTTCCATCCCTCAGTTTCGGTCGTTTTCGCTCGAGAAACAGACTTGGGACAATTATCTGTTCCAACTACAGCAGCATTTTAAGGCCAACGCAGTAGAAGATGACACCCTTCAAAAGGCACACTTTTTGTCAACTTGTGGAAACTATTGGGTCTATAACTTAATTCAGTTCGCTAAGAGATGGCGTAACTTGTATTATTCCATTGGAACATGCGTTGGAAAGCTACTGTCATTGTACGTCATTTCAGTATACGAGTATGTCATTCATTTGAAGCGTAAACAACAATAATTTTTCTACACTCAAATATGTCGAACTTTGTGCATTTGTGTATTTTGGTGGAAGTTTATGGCGAACATGTGCTAGCTGAGCTGAGTTTGAAGATGAAGAACTGGAAGCATTACTCTATGAAGATTGTTGCCAAACACAAGAAGAGCTCGCAGAATCTTTGGCTGTCACTCAAAACGTTTAAAAGCAGCTGGATATATTCAAAAGCAAGGGTTCCACATGAACTCAAGCCGAGAGACGTCGAACGGCGGTTTTGCATGTCCGAAATGCTGCTGGAACGCCACAAAAGGAAGTCATTTTTGCATCGGATTGTTACTGGTGATGAAAAATGGATCCATTACGACAACTCCAAGTGCAAAAAATCATATGTGAAACCAGGCCAACCAGCCAAATCAACGGCAAAGCCGAATATCCATGGCGCGAAGGTAATGCTCTGTATTTGGTGGGATTAGATGGGTGTGCTGTATTATGAGCTGCTAAAACCGGGTGAATGGACAACGCTACCGAACAAAATTAATCCGTTTGAAGAGAGCAGTGGCCGAAAAACGCCCGGAATATGCGACCAAACACGTGGCAATAATTTTCCATCATGACAACGTTCGGCCCCACGTTGCTATTCCGGTTAAGAACTATTTGGAAAACAGTGGATGGAAAGTCTTACCCCACCCGCCTTATAGCCCAGACCTTGCCCTTTCTGACTACCATTTGTTCCGGTCGATGCAGAACGCCCTCACTGAAATACGGTTCACATCAGAGCAGAATATCAAAAATTGGCTTGATTCATTCTTGGCTGCCAAGCCGGTGTAGTTCTTTTGGGATGGGATCCCCAAATTGCCAGAAAGATGGGAAAAAGTCATAGCTTCAGATGGGCAATACTTTGAATAATACTATTGTATATGTTTTTCTTAAATAAACATTCAAATTTAAAGAAAAAACCGCATGAATTAAGTTATATACCCAATATATCAACTAACTTCTCCGAAAGCTATTCGAGACCACCGATGTGGGTATACACACATTTAAGGACTTAACAATTAAATTAACACGTGATTTCCAAACCCAACTGCATGTTCTTGCATCGAGGTGCATATTTCTGAGACAGAAAATGTCTCCGGGTCAAACGTACGCTGACTGGATTGTCGATTTAAGAGGAATAGCCAGAGAGTGTAATTTCTTATGTGTGAAGCAAGGAGGTGGCACATCATACGGCGACAGTGTGATACGGGACATGATTGTCTACTACACCCCACACGAACCCGTCCGTATGGCAGCAACCCAGAAAAAATACCCCTCCTTGGAGGAAATTGAGGAGCTCGTAACAGCGTATGAGTCAACCCAGATGGCGACGGAAATTTTAAAGGGAAATAGTGTTTCGACAGCATCAGCTACAGTGGAGGTCAATCAACTAATCAATAAGCGGGGACAACAGGTACGGAGTAAGTCTAATGAACATTTTCTTACTATTAAATCTTGCCCGGCATATTTAATTCACCACGATCGTGAAAAATGTAAACACCTGCACTCCGTACGCAACAACTGTCAGCGGTGGGAGCATATAAGTAGCGTATGCATATCAACACAGCGCTTAGAAAGAGGTGCTCCAAGGAATTCACGGCCTGAAAACGGGAATCGCACCAACTCATACCATTGCCGAATGCCCGCAGACACAACTCACTCAATTAATGAGGTCGTCGAAAGTCGTATCGACGAAGTTTCGTCAACTCATTGGGAAACTGAAATGAAAGGGCGTCAAATTTTCGTGTCGCTTCACGTAATGGCAACCAATGGTTTTTCAGATAGACACTGGAGCCACTTGTTCACTGGTGGGGCTTGCAGGGTACCAGGCTCTTGGGAATCCTCACTGCGAACCCACTCACCGCTCTTTAAAAGCGTATGGCGGCGTCAACATACCAATCAAGGGGGTGATGGAAGTATCGGTTTGCTGGAAAAACAAGACTTGCAACCTGCCACTTTTAGTAAGCAATAGTCATAAATGTGCCAACATATAGTAATGGGGTTAGATTGGTTCGAGGCGTTTGGATTTTCAATAAATTTCTCTAAGACGGAATCAATTATGCAAATGGTAACCGAGTCGAAGGAGATACTTGCCGCCGTGGCAAAAATTATCAGGGAGAGGCACGAGACTCTTTTTAGACCAGAACTGGGTTGGAGTAAGGTCTTTGTCGCTCATCTAACTCTCAAGTCAGATAGTCAGCCAAAGTACTTTAAGCATCGCCCGGTCCCTTTTGGCTTGAAAGAAGGCGTCCGATCTGCAATTGAGCGTTTACGACGATTTGATATTCTCCGACCAGTCGAGACCAGTCAATGGGCTGCTCCCTTTGTCGTCGTGAAGAGGGCAAACGGCAGCTTACGCATCTGTAGCGACTTTAGAATTACTATCAATCAACAATTGAAGATTGACCGTCATCCTATCCCAATGCCATAAAGCATCGGTTACATCTCAGAGGTGCCGCATTATGTTAATAAACGTGGCTCTTCCACGAGATCCGCCAAATTATCCTTAACCTAACTTACAATTAGGAGGAGTGTGCTACCTTAGTAACGTACTGATCTAGGAGAGAGCCCACCCTCTCTTCTCTAGAGGCCACCTGAATTCGGTGTGCTGTTCCACGATATCTATCCGATCCCTGTTCGCAATTCCGGGACCAAAACGGAGGAGCTCAAAAAGTTCCTGGAATAACCACCGTGTGGAGCTTCCATTATTCCGATTTAAGTTCTGTGTTTTTGTTAAGTTGGTAAATATGTTGTTGATATTCTCTCTAAATCTTAGCATCATAGCTTGCCATTTGCAAAAGTTACTTAGCCAAGAGTACATCTATCTCTGTGTGTGTTGGCGACTTTTACAATTTTAGAAATGGATTTAAATTTTCAACAACGAACTTGTACGAGTATTAAATTTTGCGTAAAAAACGGATTTAATGGTGGGCGAACGTTGGAAATGTTGGAAAAGTGTTTCGGCAACGATTCTCTAAAGAAAATGGTCGTTTACCAGTGGCACGAGCGGTTCAAAACTGGTCGTGAGTCAATCGAAGATGAAGGACGCAGTGGCAGGCCATCGACATCGAAAACCGACGAAAACATTGATGAAGTCATAGAAATGTTGGTCAATAACCTCAAATTAACCATCAGAGAGATAGCAGAGGACTTGAACATTGCCTATGGATCCGTCCAAGACATTTTGGTTACTGATTTGGGTTTCCGGCGTATAGCAGCAAACTTTGTGCCAAAAGAACTCAATTTCATGCAAAAAAGAGACCGTGCTGACAAAAGAGATGATTTGCGAAGGATCATTACTAGAGACGAGATGTGGGTTTATGATCACGACATGCAATTCAGACATCAGGCAAGTGAATGGCGTTCACCAAATGAGCCGAGACCAAAAAAAACACGTCGTTTTCAGTCAAAAAATAAGGCAATGCTCACGGTTTTCATAGATTACAACGGTGTAGTGCATCATGAATTTTTGCCAGAAGGCCAGACAGTAAACAAAGAGTATTATTTGGGCGTTACGAGACGTTTGCGTGAAGCCATTCGCCGAAAGAGTCCAGAATTGTGGGCAGAAAACTCGTGGATTTTGCACCACGATAACGCACCGTCGCACAGTGCCATCATTATTCGTAATTTTTTGACGAAAAATACAACAAATACCATCCAATTGCCACCGAATTCACCTGATTTGGGTCTTGGAGAGGAAGTAATGGAAAAATCGCCGGAAGCATTGATGGACATACCGAAAACCGAATATAAAAAATGTTTTCAGGATTGGATTTAGGGCTGGCATAAGTGTGTTGCAGTCGATGGGGATTACTTTGAAGGGAACAATATACACCGTGAATGATTCGAACTGCAACCAACTTCAGACTGCTATAATTTCCAAACCGTTCATGGCAGTGAGCTCAAATTTTGACAAATGACAGATAATTTTATTATTTACAAGCTAAACAATTTGCGTCTCAGTTGTGTTGAACAATTTTTATCCACGATGGAATTCAAACGTGATAGTGTGATTGCTTTATATTTGGCTGGAAAACCACAAGTAGTTATCGTTAGAGCCCTCCAGCACCTCAACGTGAATAAATCATTTGTGTCTCGAACCATAGCTCGTTACCGTGATACTGGTAGCGTTGCAAAACACCAGGGAGGTGGTCATAAAAAAACAGCAACATCGGCAGAAATGGTTCGGAAAGTGAAGGCTCGAATTGAGTGAAATCCGCGTCGAAGTGGAAGAAAATTAGCTCGTGAGCTCAACATATCGTTGGGACGGATGCAACACATACTGAAAAATGGGCTTGGGCTCAAGCCATTGAAGGTCCAAAAAGCACACGATCTTACACGGCAACAGAAAAAAGCTGGAGTCGAAAGAGCGAAGGAGTTGCTACGCTTGCACGAAAGTGGTGAGTTGCCGAATTTGGTTTTTTCCGATGAGTCGCCATTTGATATCAAGCAATATGTCAACAAACAAAATGACCGAGTTTACTTGCCAGAGAGGTCCTTTGAAAATTTACATCTTCAGACGCCCACCAGAAAGCAGGCAGCACCGATGGTGATGGTTTGGGCCGCCATAACCACAGATGGTCGCTCTCCGCTCGTATTTTTGGACCATGGCGTCAAAATTAATGCTATCATATACCGTGAAACTGTCTTAGAGGCAGTATTAAAGCCTTGGGCAAACAATCATTTTGGTCGGAGACCGTGGACATTTCAACAAGACTCCGCACCGTCTCAGAAAACGTCAACCAAGATTGGTTAAAAAACAATGTTCCACAATTCATCTCTTCGACACAATGGATTGCAAATTCTCCGAATGCAAATCCGTTGGATTTCCCTGTCTGGGGTATTTTGAAAGCGAAGGTTGGCACTAAAAAATACCAAAGTTTGGACCACCTCAAACAAGCACTTCGCCGGAAATGGGTCAAAATACCGCAGAGCCACTTGCGTCCAGCGTGCGATGCTTTCTTCGGCCGTCTCAAGACCATTATTCGCGCCAAAGATGGACATATTGAAAACTACTGATACAATTTGAAAATGGATGTATTATCCAATATTTTTTGCTTTGGCACAATAAAATTTATCAAAAAATAAAAAAAATTATAGCATTTTAAAAAGTTGGAGTTCGAGTAATTCACCCTGTATATGTTTGTACAAATACTTATCGAGCCAGATACCAAGGTAGCTTACTACGCTTCTCACTGCTAATGGCAATCTGTGATGTCCAGTGATGGCCAAATTTCGCCAGTTATATCTGGTATCCCTAGAAGCCCATCTCTATGGAGTTCTAAACAAGATTGTTTCCGACTTTTGAAAATTTATTTTCAACTTCCAATCGTCGAACAGAGTGAAATTTTCGCAATCTAGCGGAACTTAATTCCAAATTTTACTGACTTTTCTCTCTTAGACTGATTTATATGGAAAACGATTAATATGTATCACAGTAGTGTAAGTTTTCGATGTTACTATATCCCTGTAACAAATAAAGCTAAACAATAGTAATGTATGGGTCCTAATTATTGAAAAATAACCGACTAATTTGAACACTCAATTTTTTCATTAATTTTGTTTTTAATATTTTTCGTTACAACAGGCACACGTTTTATATAATTTTTCATTAATCAACTTTTTCTCATTAAATAATATTTTTCCTTTTGTTAAATAATAGTTATATTTCTTCAAAGTCCAAGTTTTCCTCACCTCCAGAAGGAGAAAATTAACACTTGATATTTTGAGCAAAGACATGGTTTCTGATGGAAGTTTGTGGCTTTTAATTTTGGAAAAACCTGATTTAATGGAAAGCAGTGGATCCGATGACACAAGAAACCTGTTAAGGATGTCCCTATTTGTATCCCTTCTGCTTGTTTTTCGACTGAAGAATTCTCGTTTTCGTTTGTACTCTTTATTATGTGCCTCTTCAGCTTCTTCAGCGAGCTGGCAGAGTGGTAAATCACAATATTTTGTAATTTGTTCACCATGAATCAATATTTTGTGAATGCTTGCCGGCAAATTATACCAAGAATAGAGAGACATGTAAACTTTTTTCGTTGCTTGAGTATAGAGCTTAAATTACATTACATCAATTTCAAGATCGCATGATAACGCTTCAGGGATTACGAGGAAACGCATTATCAACCTGATGTCAATGCCAGTGATCGAAGCAGTTAGCTCTGAGTTCTGAAAAAACCTTCTAGCCGAATTGCCGTCATTTGTATTGCCCGCTGTTTGTTTAAGCATATCAACAAGAAGGCTCATTTCCTCTCGAAACCGTTTTTGGATTTACGATTTTCTGGATGCGACTGAAGTTTTGTCTTCGGGTGCCCTGGCTTGCCATTTTTTTATTTCTAATTTGTAGGAGATATGCAACATAAATTCATATGCCCGTATCAAAGAGTGCAAGGGGGATATTCCGAACGAATACATTTCTTCATCAATATCGCGTGAAACAAATGAGTCTTGGTTCATTTCCTTATGGTTGGCTAGACATATGTAGCATCTTTGAGTTGAATCGTATTGCGACATGGAACTGCACACTTTTCCGTCTACCATAGTCATAATTAATCTGGATACTACTAAAAACCAGGTCTTTAATATTCTTTTGCATTGAACTACATAGTTTTTGATCTTATGACTTCTTTTGTTTCTTTTGTCATGGAAAAACGAATGGGTCTGCAGAATCTAATAGAATTTGTTAGAGGATTTTGCAAATAACACCATTTGACTTATCACACGCAAGTCTTAGAGGAACTAAATTTACTGAAAATAAATTTTCATCACTATATCCTTCCGTTAAGATTTGCTTATAACGACTTTTTGTAGAACTTCCATCACATCCCCACTTATAGATCAAGCGTAATTCTTCAAACTTTCCTTGTTTAATAACTTCTGATTGCACTTCACATGTCCATTTTGCAGTCAAATCGACAAGGGGTTGTAAATTTACCTCAGCAGATGTGTCTGTGATAGTGATGCTTTGCTCTGGCGGATAGCATTATTCCTTACCTTTCTTAACAAGGTATTATTGGTCGACACTCAATTTTTCATCTATCATAAGACCCTAGGCTTCTTCAGGGGACAATTTTGGGTCTGGTCTTGGGACTCCTCTCGAATGCTTTAAATTTGATGCCCTCGTCGGTGACGACAGTTCTCTTACCAAATTTGCTGCATCTTTTTTCCCCGATGACCTTAAACTCATTTCATTGGCTAACGCGATTTCTTCAGGAGATTTTGTCTCAACAATGCACTTTACTTTCCTTCTTTTTACTTTGAGATTACACTCCTCAAATGATTTTGGTGACCTTCTACCAACTGTAGATTCAGAACTTGTACTTATTTGTATTTGCCATATGCAATCAGATGGCAAGAAAACAGGCTGTTCTAGCCCATCGCAATGAAGTTCTAAATAAGATTGTTTCCGACTTTTAAAAATTGATTTCCAATTTCCAATCGTCGCAATACTCCTTAATATGATCGAAATAACGCTGCAGAAGAGTGTTGATGGCTTTGATTTTTGGACCGTCTGTGTACGCTTTGGTATGATAGAGGGAACTAATAGAAAAGCCCCTCTAACCATACGGTGTCGAAGGACTTCTCAAAGTCAACGAGGCAGGCACCCGTACACTGGTTCTTGCATTTATTCATGAATAAATGAATAGTGTCATGCTTCACCCTAATACCAAATTGATTTTCCGGAATTATATTATTTTCCTCAACCCACCTTTACAGCGGTCTATTAATCACTTTCTCGAGAACCTTGTCAATATTCGGAAGTAAACTAAGATTAGCAGGGCTAGTTCTAACTTTATCCCTTTTCGGGATTGGGTGTACCACTGCTGTTTTCCAATGCGTTGGATAATATACATTATTCAGCGCATTGTTAAATAGCGTAGTAAATATATCCACTGCTTCCATGGGCAGGTGTCTTAATGCAACGTTTGAAATACCGTCTACTTCCGACGACTTTTTGTTTTTCAGAGACTCAAAGATGCACAGGAGTTCATCTTTTCGCACGAACAAATGCGAAGAAACTCGTTCATCGGCGATGATAACGTTTGCGGCGTTTTCTTCACTGAATATGGTCAAACCGTGATTCTCGAATCGCCAATTTTGAAGTTCTTTGTGCAGTAGTACAACTGTTTCTCCCGGTGTCTGGCAGATTATTTCCCCATGCCGGATGTCTAGCGTTAAGATCTCCCGCCAAAAAATTATAATTTTCCTCTGATTGAAGCTGAAGGCAACGAAAAAGTATGTCGAGCTCAGTTAGAAAATGATTAGGTGCTTCAGGTGCTTCGCTTCGACTATGAAGAGGAATGCATACGATACAGGGTTCCAATACCCGGAATCTCTTTAAATCTCCGCTATATATGACCCTATTGCGCATGCCTTTGCATAATAAGATACCCACTATAGCCACTGTAGCCAATTTTATAATTCTGGTTAAGCTTGGTTTCGGTAGCCAAAAGCACATCTGGGCTTTGACTTAACAACAGATGTTGTAGGTTGGCTCGTCTCTTGATCCTGGTGGAACCTTTAATGCAAGGATCTTCAGATTAACCACATTCAACGTAGCAAACATTATCAAACAGGGTCGATTAGATGACGTCAATTCGAGCCGCTTGTTCATTTAATTGTTTCTGAAAATGATAAATTTTTCCGTGTAGGAACAGAAGAATCGCTTTCAAATCCAGATCCGCTTGGAGCGTTTTTTCGGCTACCTCTAGCGTAGTTTTTGCTGTTATTGTGGCTTTATCCGCTCCAGATACCGTTTGGGTAAAGGATGCACTGGGTGCCACAAAATTAGAAAAAGCACGACTCTTTTGAGTCTTCTATTCTTCGATGAACTGTTTTTGAGCCTGAACTTTCTTTTTCATTTCCTGAAACCTAGGACAACCCCCGAATTTGGCAGGATGCCCCGAGTTCCTGCTGAGTACGGAAATCCACTACTCTACTGTTGCCTAAATGATATTCTCTATAATCCTTAACGCATCTAAATTGCATTTTCCAATTACCTGCGGCGTTCCCGAACCTCTGGCAGCGCATAAATTGCAGTACACGATCTGCGAGAGGGATAGCTAATTCTCACAAAGTTAACTAACATTTCCCTGAATTTTAAAATCTGCTGTGGATTCTTATAATTCTCAGTGTCAAACCTGTAATTAAATGGCAAAGCGAGGGACAATGAACAAATGTTGCTAACAGTAGGTAGAAACCCAGAAGAAGCTGTTGCTGATGACATCTTCTTTGGGATGAAAGATCTGTAGGAGAAGGTAGAGACCATAGGAGCGTCTTGCCAGAATGCGTACAATGCGAATGCGGTAATCAGGCTCTTTTCTACAAATTCTACTTTCGAAATGATAGGCAGGACTGACAATTCGAAAATTCAGTGGGAACAGATGGCATACCAAACGTTTTCCCTCGAAACCTGGTGCATCTAATTCCCAAAGAGAATAAGACAGACAAGTCTTCTTCCGAATAACACCAAGGGATGCAGAAGGAGGACAAGAATACAGTCTCGTATAAACAATTGGGTTTCAAGGCAGAGCTTGATATCTAATATTCCTGGTACTGGCATCTGTTATTCAATGGAACAAAAGCAAGGAAACGTGCATTTGTGCCTGCCTGATTGACTTAAAGAAGGCTTTCAACATTGTTTGATTAGGAGAACTCTTCTTTAATTTGAGAAGGCTGGGTATGTATGTAAGTAAGCCACTGATGTGCATTCTTTTTATAAGCTTACCAGTGAGGCAGATGTCACTAGTGTTTTACGTAGGTACCAGCCGTAAAGGCTCAATCTTACTGTACCGTTTCGTACGAGATATCAAAACAATGCTTTGATCAGCGCCCTTCGGGTAGTACAAGTACCAGCCTATCTAACACCTTAGCACGCTACAGCTTATGCTGAATCATAAGATATCCAGGCTCCAGTCGATCTACTATCCTCGTGATTTTGGGTATAACCTTCAACCACCAAGGGGTCCAGCTTTTAGGTCAGGCTGGAACTAAAGTTCCAAGGACTCCTGGCCTCGTATAGTACTATAATATGACTTTCGGTCGAGCTTCGCAACTTTATGGTCACTTCCTGTTAGGCGCCTTACGGCACAGGAATGGCGGCCTTCAATTCAACCATAAACTAAAATATGATTGTCACCAGCTAACTACTTATGCCGTCTACGACGGAAAATCTCATTTACGAGGTTACGAATTCCTTTGAATTTCGCTCTGTCAACAAGAACACCGCTGATATCGCAGGCCACACTATGATAGGTGATGCAAATAGCTTCCAAATCCCTAACATCTGTTTAGGCTGGACGCACGCACAGAACACGCATGCAATCCTCAAGGCGAGGTCCGCATGAATAAACTGCCATCTCGCTAAGGCCTCTCCTTTGCAGAAACGCCTTTAAAGAGCCATGCTCGGTTAGCAGAAAGCCTAAACTGAGGTTGAAACTTAGCTTTGGTAGCCCGCTCCAACGTAGCCTACAAGATCCCATCCAGCGTACTGTGTAAACGACTAAAGCCGTTTTGCACCACACTAAGCGGCACCTAGCAGTGTGGCTTCCGGCCCGGCAAATTGACGATAGACCAAATATCCACACTGCGGCAAATCCTACAAAAGACCAACGAGTTCAGCATTTATGGCACTGAATTATATAACTCGATGGCCGAACCTGGGATTGCGAGAAAACTGATCCAGTTGTGTCGCGCCACGCTAGAGAATTAGATAATTCGCAAGAAAACCTCCGAATTATTCCAAACATGCACCGGTTTTCGGCAAGGAGACGTGGTGTCTTGTGATTTCTTTAATCTTGTCCTGGAGCAGATAGTGCGAAAGGCAGGCGTAAGCCCAGAAGGCATAATATTTAACAAATTCATACAGCTGCTGGGCTATACAGATGATATTGACATCATCGCCCGTTTCCAGCGTGCCATTATTGAGGCAGTTACTGCTGTGGAAGAACAAGCCAAACGAGTTGGTCTCATGAGGAATGAGTATAAAACAAAGCACATGCTGTCGACCAAAAACCGATTCGTCGAACACCGTCTTTGACAGAACCTAACAATCGACAGCTATAATTTTGAAATAGTGAAGGAGTTTTTCTGGCTCGGGGCAAATATAAACTGCACCAATGAGACCCTAGTGGAGATTCGACGACGATTAACCTTATCCAACTGTTGCTACTTCGGTTTGTCCGCACAATTAGGGTCCAAACTCATAACTCGAAAGTCCAAAATCATGCTCAACAAAATTTTGATCTTGCTAGTCTTGCTTTATGGAGCTGAATGCTCGACTATAAGCAAGACAGCTGAACACGTCGTGGGACCCTTCGAAAGAAAAATTCTACGTCGAATATTTCGTCCTGACTGCTAGGAGGGCGAATGGAAGACAAGATATAACCGCGAACTCTGCGAGGTATATAAAGATGTGGACGTAGTCCGGAGGGCAAAAATTCGTCGACTCGGCCACATCGAGCGAATGGTCGAGAATGTTCAAGCTAAGAGAATCTTCGAATCCCAGCCACTTGGTTCACGAAGAAAAGGAAGACCGAACCTCCGGTTTAAAGATCAAGTAATCGCGGATACCAGTAACGTTGGCCTAGTAAATTTGAAGCAACCTACGTGCCTTGGACCGTGAAGGATGAAAAGCGGCATTAGCTCAGGGCGGATAAACAAACAAACTGTTGGCACTGGTAAAAAACAGTACAGCTGTTAACAAAAATTAAATTTGTTTAAAGTCACTTGTTATTATGGCACAAAATTGGGTTTTAGGGACATGTGCTTCATATTGGAAAGGATCAAACTTTGTCAGAATAGCAAAAATAGAGTTAACTATAAAAGAAAAACGTATAAAGTTGTAAAGGGGAGAAATTTAAAAAAAGGACGAGACTCTATCGACGTTTACTGGATACCACGCTTCCTTATAAGAAGCTAAGGACTTGACGTAGCCCCAGAGGAAATAATCGAGTTACGTCAAATCGCATGATCGCGGCCGCCAAATTTCTCCTTCACAACTTCGAGCGTCGAGTCGCTTGTATGGCATCTAGCGCCGTCTTGTTGAAACCACAGCTCGGATGTATGGATGTTGTCGAGCTCTGACCACAGAAAGTCGGTTAACATCGCTCTATGCCTGAGATCATTGACGGTAACGGTGTATCCTTCCTCATTTCGAAAGAAATAAGGCCCCATGTTGCCGCCATGCCATAAACCGCACGAAACAGTTGTGGCCGAACACTTGTGGATTGTGTTCGCTCCAATAATGGCAATTTTGCTTGCTGACATAGCCACTTAGCCAAAAATGAGCCTTGTCCGGGAAGATGATTTTTTGGCCAAAAACCGGATTTTCGGCCAACATTTCCAGGGCCCATTTAGCGAACTCATGGCATTGTCTATGGTCGTTCGATTTCAGTTCTTAGATCAGCACAATTTTATATATGTAGATGTAGGCCCAAAACTGGCGATACCCAATTCAGCCAATTTGCGCCGAATCGACTGAGTCTTTTTCGATACTGGCAGCTACGCCGGCTAAGTTTTCTTCATTTCGCACCAATCTCTATCTGGTTGGTGGCTTAAGATTCAAAACAGTGTACTGACGCTCAAACTTTTCCACGGTGCGACGAATTGCCTGCACACTGAAGCCATGATAACGACCCACCTCACGACGAAATTCACTTTGCGTATTTGCAACTGAGCCAGAATTTCGATAAAATTATTTAATAATTTTCTCACGTTTGACAAGCGTAAAACAATGCACGATAGAATGGCAAACCTCACTGAATATTTTGGCAGCTGGATGTCATTGGTAGCTTTGACAGCTGCTGAAACATTGCAATTGGAAAATCTATAGTTGCTAGCTGGTCGCCCCTTATAAAAGATAATGTTACAGAACGGCGAGAAAGGTCAATGTTGTAAGCACAGAGGAGAAGAGCATGGTCAGGGATGTCATCCCGGGAGAGTTGGATAAAAACGATAACAGGTAAGGGATCAGAAATAATTATAAGGTCAAGCAGGCTTGATAACGTTGTTAGAAAATCGCCTTTGATTGGAATTATTTACAATATGGAGTTCAAAAGAAAAAGCCAAGTCTTCGATTTGGAAACACGGGCATCAGACAACCGCACTGAAGTCGCCAGTTATAATGATATGTTTTTATAATGCGGAAAACTTTGAAGGAGCTGAGGGAAGCAGCTTCGATTCGGCTTACGAGCGCACGGTACTAAATTTTTATTGGAGCCGTCTGAAGCATTTACTTTTAGCCACTCAATGTCTAATGCTTCTGACGCACCGAGATCCTCGCCCTTAAGTGTGCAACTAACTTAGATTGCTATTCCTCCTCCAATCGTGTCAGTAATTCTGTTATTTATGTGTAAATTTTAATTAGGTAGGGAGTAAAATAAATCGTGAATGTCGGGTCGCACAGATTACATTAACATTATGGTTCAAGAGCAGGTAGTGTAGATAGTCTTATTTGTAGATGTTAAAGCTTTTTGCGTTATGGTAACAAACCTCAAATTTCTCAGCATGTCTGGACAAAACATTAATCATCACACGTGTGGAGTTTTCGTTAACACAGTTCTGGTAATTTAATGCAACAATACAGTTCGTTTACAAAAGAAAAAATGAATGCCACAAACAAGTACAAAATGCTTATTAAGTGGACAAGGACATATATTGTGGTCGAAATAAAGGAAAACGAGCTCAGAGGATAGATAGAGGCAATGGATGTTGGTGTGATTTGGAGGACAAAACAAATCATGTACATGTTGTCCAAAAAAATAAGAATTATTCGACCTACTACTACCACCACTATTATCGACAGAGATAATGTCAAAGAGGACCATTTTTGCAAGTTTAATTTCGCATTTCCTATTCCCACAACTGTATACACTTTTTGTAGAAGGATCGCAATTAAAACTTAACATGGCTGGGTTAAGTCTTTGCGCTCGTTTGATAGACCATATAATAAGCGCGGCCCTTTCCTATCTTGACAATCTGGAATAATCATCTCTGAAAGCGTAACATCCGTATAATGGTACCGATTTTCTCTTTTTTATTTTCGCTATAGAAAAACTTATAATTGCAACGGCAATTGCTTTATACTTGTATTTGGAGCAAACACCAAATTACATGACCAGACGAGATGCTATAACTCATCCATCCATGCATGTGTACTCATGGTGCGCAAGCCACTGTAATTCCTCCTCTTCTATAGCCAAGGGTGAACATAAAACATTAAAACAACAGAGTGGCTCTCAAAACGCATATATCAACCCTTGGTGGGACAATATCCTTAGGATTCCTACAGTGCGGAAACTCTTGGGTTCGACAGGCGTTACCCGGACTCGTTTTCGTGTCCGTACACTCGTACGTTTACGTTTACGTGTTACCCCTGCAAATAATGGTCAATAATTTTTTTATGGTCCCTCGTATAATTTGTGTTTCATTTTCTGCAGGGGTATTTATTAAAAGCTCCTTTCCATTCCTCTAGAGTTCAGATACGGCTCCGTAGTTCTTGGTCTGGTTTAGAAGTTTGGTGTTTGTGTGTGAGGCAACGGAATTGCATAAATTTTCTGAAGATTGTTTTTCTGGCAGTTTTTTATGAGCCAATATGTATCTATGTATGGTTGAAGTTGCATAGTTGCTACAGTCGTAGGAGGAACTATTCTGCTCTTCGGTGCTTTGGAGGCAGAGATCAAGTGGCTCAAGGGCGCGAAGGAGGATTAAGGACATTTTTATATTCCGCGAAGTTAACAAAATACGAAATGCATATGAAGCATTGTCGAATGTGTATGTTGACGAAAGCTAATATCTTCATCAGCGTTTTGGGGGCGTAACACTGAAAGTAAATAGTATATCAAAAGGGGATGCTCGATACTAAATATTGAATAGTTTGAATTTGAGGGAGAATGTGGCGCTATGTATGTATTTATAAATCAATACTTAAGCTCGTACAACTATGCCTGGAAACCGGCTATCACAGGGTTTCTATTTAGATGTTCTACAGAAACCATATTGGAAAGAAAGGAGTTTCATTTTACTCGTATTTTTGAGAAAAATCGACTTTTTATACAAAATATGTACATTTCTTCAAACTCGTATCCATAGCATATTGCCCTTGTAAGCCAGCCGTAGAGTGCAAATTGAACACTTTGTTAAACCATGATAATTTTACTATTGTTATTGTGCGGGCTTAAAAGATCGTACCAGTTAGTTTTACACGATTTCTTGGGAAAAGTTAAAAAAGTTATATAATAGCGCGCCACTTTGTCTTAAAGCTTTTTTGACATTGAATGTCTCGGTTAATTCACTATCCACATTGGTGAAGCAGCGGGAATTCTCCGTAGTTATCCTGCAAAACCTGACGAGGTTGACAGAGGTGTTAAAATTATATATGGCGTTGCATAGAATCGTTCCTATGCACGGTAGGCAAATTCGGCTTTAAAGTCGACAAATATTCGTAGCTCTGAACGATCGTCGTTGATGCTGTCTTCCTTATCCTCTGTAGAGGCATGCACGCAAGTGAGGCTTATATTTCCGAAAAGGAAATCCACATCCGAGTAATCACTGTGTTCTCTTGTCGTAGATACCGTAGTTTTTCATCTGCATTTTGCCATCCCATCTCATCGCACTTCTTAGATTGTGATAATATTTGTTTAATAGCAGTTTCGGGCCTCCACAAGTTGTTCAGCCATACGTGGTCTCTCCAGAGTCCTAACATTCAATAGGCATGCACAGCCAAAACGTTTGTGAGTAGTCAACATTACATCTGTATGTTGGTTGTCTGCGCACAGTTTTTTTTTTTTCAGGGTAGAGAAGTTGTTCCCACGCCCAACTCACAACCTGGTGGGTCAGGTCCTCAATAAAACTCCTAGACAAATGGTCCGGCGAAACAATCCGATACCTGATACCTCGCTGAGTCCCGAGACTACACAGAGATCCCTTTCGACATGTGCATAGAATTCATCGAAATGCATACGAGTATCTTCAAAAGGGGGTGTGCACCAAGTAGCTTGAACTAACAAGAGCCCTAAATGCCGGCGTAGATCCGTATATGAGATTCCTCCTAATTCCGCCTAATGAAGGAGAAGTGCGAAGACTTCCACATACGTCTGCAGTCGCCAGTGACGTCATGCAGGGATTAAGAAGCCTACTTTCAGTCAGGATGCTTGGCTCCCAGATTTCACTGTATGGAAGTGAGAGTAGGAGTTGAACTGTTGAAGTGCTGCAACGGCAATACAATGCCAGCGTTTTTGCCATTCTCGTATCCCTCAATCTTTCGACACGTCCTATGCAACCAACATCAAGTGCTGAAAAGCAGCGGCATCGATACCAAGAAGCCATAAAAGCTCCGCAATTGATGTGTTGGGTTTAAGCCGACCACCTCCACGAAACATTCACATCATTGGCAGAACTCAGTGAGCTATCACCAGAGATGGTCTGCCGTCTCTACTTAGAGTAGCCACTGGACAAAAGTACGAATACATCGTAAAGTCTCTGAATCTGTGCGAACCTAGCCGACACACAGCCTCCATGAGGCGTCTCTAAATAGCTATTCCAACATCCGTTGGGTAGTGAACTAATGTGTGCAGAAAATCTCGGCTAAGATCATACGCTGGATTCAATTTACAATTTTTACAATTTAACTTTATTGAGACATAACAAAATTTCGATTAGTTAGGTTTTGCTTTCACAAAGTATATAAATGTGGCCGACTTTAGCAAGTATGTCTAGCTATTTACAACTGAACAAAATGTATCTTTTACATTTACATGAGCAATCAGAATGTACAATTCTACTTAATTTCAATACTTATTAGTATATGCTTGCTCCCGACATATTTTCTCAGTGATGCTCTTTTTGGCAAAACTATACTAAATAAAACATAAAACAACTTAAACTAAGAATACGAAATACTGGGTTTTACAGTTTTCAATCTCATTAATGATCTATAAAGTTAGTTTACAAACGAAATAGATTGGATACTGTCTAATATCAGAGACCGGAGTCCATGAAACACTGAGTGGTTGGTTAACCTCTAAGGATACATGGAGATGCTTTCTCGTAAAAGGGAACAACTGAGCCTCCACTTGCCTCAGGTCTTAAAAGCTGTAACGATGCGGTATGTAAGAGATTAAACGGCGAAAGATAGTAATGATCGTTCACGCAGCTGTCAATATTGGAGTCTAACAAGGTTCTAACAAGTGGGTTGGGATGCTCTTTTATTCGATACAATTTCTTGAGTAGAAGTCAAGGGGGTCATTCTCGTTGTCTCGTAGAGCGTTTTATTAGAAAACCACTTTTTATCTGGTTTTCTAAATTTACCACAGCAAAAGCGTAGTATTTTCCTTTCAAAACTCTCGATTTCCTTGGCAACTGTAGGTGAAATTGTAAACCAAGATGCAAAACCGTAGGTCAGAATTGGCCTAATGAGCGTTTTATATATCAATATATTCGTGTTTTACGAGAGTTATTTTGAATTGAGCAGAGGTTTTAGAACACCTGTTACCGTTTTTGCTTTGGCTAAAGCTCTCCGGCCATGTTTGTTAAACAGAAGTCTATTTTGAAAATGAATACCTAGATATTTAGTTTCAACTCGCAGTGGAATGGGACTTCGATTAATTTGAAGTTCTAACCGTTTGCTTTCCTTCACTGCAAGATAGTGACCTTTTCCACTAGCATTTCTAAAACATGTTAAGCCGCTTTTATGGGTATTTATCTTTAGTCCTCACTTCTCTAGATAGTTCTGTAAGATATTTATTTTATCCTTAATCTTTTTAAGGGCATCGATTGGTCTTATTCCACTGGCCAATATTGTGGTGTCGTTGGCGTAAAGAATAGCGCCAGGATCTTTTATGATAAGGTGCTTAAAATGAAAGTCGTTGAGGAATATATTAAAAAGAATTGGCCCAAGGACAGACCCTTGTGGTACACCTGAACTCACATCAAAATATTCCGATTGCTCTGTGCCGATGACGATGGAAGTGGTTCTGTTTTGCAGGAAACTGTAAATTAATCGTATCGTCCACGTCGGGCACCCTAGCCTTATGATTTTGAATAACAGTCCCTTGTGCCAAACCGAGTCAAAAGCTTTTTCAAAATCAAGATCCAAACTCACTGTGCATTTTTTGTTCCGTAGGTTTTGAACAATTTTGTCGTGCAAGGTAATGGATGCATGTTCGGTTGAGTGAACTTTTTTAAAACCGAATTGATTGTTTGGGATTACATTTGCTGTATCGCAAAACCTATTTAGTCCGTCCGCCAGTACGTTTTCAAAAAGTTTTCCCACGTTTGATAGCAATGAAATGGGCCGACAATTTTTGACTTCTTTAGCGGATTTTTTTTTTGCTATTGGTAAAAGCTTGGCCACTTTCCAGCTATCTGGAAAGTAACCATTATTTATGCAGTGGTTAAACAAAAGTGAGAGAAATAGGTCGAGCGAATAAGGACATTTTCGCAGGATGAAGTTAGAAATTTTATCTATACCTTCAGATTTTTTATTGTTCAAAGCAAGTCTAAACTGATTAACTTTATTTGGGGTGGTAAAAATAGGTGAATTGGGATCATCGGGGGAAAATGATGTATACGAACGGTTCAGCTGAGTTTGGCAGAACTGGCTTATTGTTGATGATATTTCACCTTCTAAATTTGGATCAAGCGTAGGCGTATTTTCAATATATATTTGTGAATAGAATTCTTTGAACGCACATAACTTGGTTTGTGTATCTGCTAACTGTTGACCGTTATACAAAAGTATGTCTCTAGAGATATCTGTTCCAAAGGACTTCCTTTCTGTGATCCTATCAATTTTTTTAAAAGCTTGCGGGGATGGACGAATTTTCGTAAGCCTTGACTTGAAGCAATTATTTAAATCAATCCTTACTCGTTCTTTAATTATCTTACGAAGACACTGGATTTTGGAATAAAGTTCATGGTATTCTTGATTGAATCTATTCAGATGGCGATGAAATATTCTCTTCAGTTGTCTAAGCCAGGTGTTTCTGAGTTTAATTAATTTTTTTGTGAGATCGGTGATGTTATTGTATCTTAGCTTTTTAGTGTTATGGACTTCGGAGTTTACCACTATACAGAGGTTTATTTGCTCATTCATTTAGGTAATGATCCGAAATTATAGGAAATGTAGTACAAGTAGCCAGATTTGCATTTCTTGCTGAATTCAGAGTAGCGGAGATAAGAAAAAAGTCAAGGACTGAAGAAGATCTTGGAAATGTGGGACTGTTGGGAGATACCAAATCCAAATCCATGAATGGTGCGCTATAAAACCAGTTGTGAAAAAGGTTTCCATTTCTATTCAATGTGCTATCCCCCCATGATGTGTGTCGTGAGTTGAAGTCTCCACCTATAATCGCTGCTTCATATGTATTAATTAAATTATAAAGCCTATCGAGCTCATTTTGTAAAAGTTGACTAGTATTAGAAGGAATATATATACTTCTTAAAACTAACGATAAGATAAATTGGCAGCGTCTTGTGAGGTTACCAGGCATACCGAAAACAAACTACTTTGGAAAGGAATCGTGTCATATTTATACCATTGATTCAATATAATGGCTGTACCCCTACCAGAGTTTCCCGGTATGAAGTTATAGCCATCGAATTGTGGATTATGTCTGCTGTTTAATCTGGTTTCAGAAAGGAAACATATTTGAGGCTTTTTATTTTTTAGAATATCAGACACTGCCAAGGTAAGCAAACATCTTTTCCTCCTTGGTTTGTAGTTGTTGGTATGCAGGCCAAAATTGTCTAATCTTTATTAATAAATCTTTGAATGAAATATTAAATAAATTTTGCGATTCGTTAAGGAATTTACTGAAATCACTCTTAACACAGTTTGAGCTATTTGTAGCGGCGGCTGTTGTTTTGCTTATAAAGGGTGTACTTGTTGCAGACACAAGTTTTTGGTTGTTATAAAAATCATTAGCTGCCGATTTTGCTCTTTGTGCCTATGATACACTAGGGTTGACAAGACTACTAATTTGATCTTCTATTTCTTTTTGTTGTATGTAAGAAAATGTTTTTGCTTTTTGAGTTAAAGACTGTTTTTTTCCCTTGTATTTAGTGTACGAAGGACAACCACTGTAGCTGGCTGCATGACCAGTTGAATTGCAGTTAATGCACTTTGGTTGAGGTACAGGCTGGTTTGCCTCCTTAAGAGATTTCGCTAAATTGATGCATATGGTAGGATCATGAGATTCACAACAGAGAACGCATCGACTGTTATATGCACAACATTCCCCGGAATGCCCAAAACGCTGAAAACGATGGCATCTAATAACCGTTCGGTTATGTTTTTTTTTTCTCAGTAGATACGTTGATAGAGCAAATATCTAATATTTATAAGATTCTTAATAGACTCCTCTATCTCCAGTTGTACCAAGAATATATTCAATTTCATATTAAGTTCCTTTGTTTTAGAAGTAATAAATGGAACTATTTTACTTATTTTGACATTAGGAACCAATGCCTGCAACTCTGGTTTAATGGTTTCACAGGGTGTGTCAGCATCAAGACCTTTCAACAGAATGGAAGCTTTTTCGTTTCCCTTGCACAGAAAGAGTACGCGCCTATACACGTACCGCGCAATCGATCGATTATCATTTTATGTACACTAGCATTGCTAATATAGACTCTTGTTTTCTGATAACCCATGTTTACAAATTTATGTGCTAAATCAGATACTTTACATTCTTTTGATGCCAGATTTATAACCTCACTAATAAGATCACAGCTTGCACCAAATATATAAATGGGAGGACAATAAGAAATTTTATTAACATTTGATGGGCTACTGCTATAATTATTTTTGTTGGATCCACTCTGATTAGTGGCGCTTCTTGGGTTTGTCTTGTATTCTCGTGTTGCTGCAAAACCGGTTTGTAATGACTCTGCTAGAGGTGAAATGGGGTTGTTGGTTAAGTTAACTTGCTTAGCTGAGTGAATAGATGTATCGTCTGCGAAATTTCTCTTCCTTTTATTAGTGTTGCATTGAAAATAACTAGCTGATCGCATCAAATTGCTAATGACTGTTGTCCAATTATTTGGACTGTTATTACTGTCTGTGAAATTGTCTCGATGAAGATTCTCATAATCCATACCTGATGACTCGTTGCACACGCTGGAACAATCCGCCGTTGTGTTACCAGAAATGTTGATTGACGTCATTGATTTAATGTTCAACAAATCATTTTTTTTACTGACTGGCTGATTGATTTTTGAGTCACATGTACAAGTTTAGACTACATTCGAACTCTTGCAAATGTTTGATGTGAGCATATACGCTTCAATATAATTTCAAAATAACTAGGCACTACACTAGGTTTTTCGTAATTATTTTCGATTATAAAAGGCCACTGTCTCGAAAAAAGTTGTCGCACGAGGCTTCGTCGCCTCGAAACACGTCCGCCTCCAACGATATGTCACAAGCCAACACAACACCGTGGACTTTAACTGAAATTCAATTGTTTTATTCAATTCACTTTTTTATCGTAAACAAAAATACAAACTTTTTGAAGAAAGATTTCTTTAGGGACAAAAAAAAAATGTATTGTCAAATAACGAAAAAAAACTTTAGCACTCAACGATACACACGTCTTCGAGGAAGCACCGAACCCGTAATCCGTCGTCAACTCAATCACCAAACTTATTACGCGCTACGTCCATTTTACGGTCGCCATAATCGTCCATCTCCATACCCTGGATTCGGAAATCACCACTTAAAATCACCCAGCGAGAGAATTGGAGAGTGGCACTGGAAAAGGCCCGTGAAAACTATGAGGTGGGATAGCTCAATGCTATGTATAAGTGCACTCTATTCCATTACACTACTGCAAACACAGGAAGCCCAGGCCGTGCCTGGTAAATTCTTAATCACGTTCTACCGGACTATTAATTTTTGATTTCGTTTCTGTGGCCTGATGGTTGCAGTATTCCCTTGTCTAGTAAGTTAGAGTAACATCTAACTGAAACGGCTTTTAGGCTAATACTGCAAACGCCCTCCGTCTCGTTAAAACCCTAGCCGGCCTCAAAGTACGTTCTCTATTACGTCGCTGTTAAGTTGGTAGTGTATGTTCAGATGTAACATTCCTGATTAGGACCGATTTGGCTCTAGCACAGGCACCCATAAGACTTAGTGTCAACCCATGTGTGGCCTCCCTGCTTGCATAGATAACCATGAGATCATAGAGGGAGAACACATATTCGGATGGGAAGAGCAGCTTGAGTGGGGACCCAAAAAAATTAATACAAATGAACATCACAAAAACGATTAAGAACGCTGAGGACAGGAGATCGGAGTTTGACCCATTAACTCCAAATCTTTTCCGGAAAAGCACTATGCTTAAACGATCGCCATCAAAAGTGACCACAGAGAAGGAGTATCCAAGCTCAAGAAATCACGAAGAAGGAAACCGAAATCTCGAAAAAAGGAAAAACAAGAGAACAGCAATCATCACTGATGAAACATTTGGAAATGATCAACTGACGATACTAGGCAAAAGAATTGAAAACTTAATGACCTTCAACAAGGGCAAGAATAATAATCATTTTGAGATCAGAAGACTGACCAGTCTGATTCGATTAGCTTACAACAAGTTAGTCGATAGCGTGAGCGCAAAATCCACTAGAATGGATCTGTAATGCCAAAACTGCAACAAAGATGACACAAACGAAAAGTTTCACAACTAATCGGCATCCTTGTACTCGTATAAGTAGCACGGAAACTGCCAAATGTTTTGTATAGCAGGAGGGAAATATATGCGACATCCACAAAAGGAAAAGGGATAGGACACCGAAGAGCGCACCGCCCTTGGTTTTACCGTCTAAATAATTCCCAGCACCCAAAAAGAGAAAGCCGTGCTTGGAGAAAGGTGCACCGGAAGTAAAAAAAAGGTTTCAATAGATCAAAACACTGATCATCCATCGGAACTAAGTAAGAAAACTGCACCTGGCTGAACTGAATAGAAGCGTCGAACCAAAATCATAACAAACCCATTCGCTCCGATGCTTACATACTTACACATATGCAGAGATCATCCGAAAAGTCAAAAGCGATCTCAAACGAAAAGAACTTGGCGAAAATGTTACCCGTATTAAAAAAACGGCTAACTCAGAAGCTACAAAACTTAGAATAGGGTAAGAAGTGCCCTAGTTGAACAACAACCGATGCGAAAATCTTAACACCAGAAACATTGATAGAGGTGAAAGATCTTGATGAGATTACCACAAAAGAAGACCTATTTAATGCACTGTTAGAGACTTTAACGAATACCAATATAACAAAAATGTTGACAGTTAAGTCGTTTAGAAAGTTCTATAGTGGCACCCAGAGGGCACTCGTGAGCCTACCAAGGGAAGCAGCTAGGAAACTCACTGAAATGGGCAAAGTACGTATATAACGTGTGAAGCAAGTCCTACTCAAGTGTTTCAAATATATGAAATTCGGGCACAAGTGACTGGTCGGAACATTGCTTACGAAGTGGTTAGATGGTCATATGGCAAAGCTATGCCAGAAAGAACCAAAATGTCTTCTCTGCCAAGATAAGGAAGGCATCGGTAGTAACCACTCTACGGGTAGACATAAATGACCATCGTGCCAACGAGCATGGAAGGAACAGTTGAATACATGAAAATAGAAAATACTGCAACTAAACCTAAATGACTGCGAGGCCGCTCAACTCGTGAGCTAGGTATAGACCTAGCAATCTTAATTGAACCGTATGGATAGCGGATGCTACGGATAAGGCTCCAATATGGACCCGGAAATCATCCTTCCAAGAAGCAGAATAGAGCACTGAGTGCTACTTTGTTCGGGCCAAAATCGACGGCTTCTACATATATAGCTGTTACGCTCCAACAAGTCTTACGATCGAAGAGCTCGATAGTTTCCTAGATAGGTTAACCATAGATTCCCGGGATCGGAGTCCGGTTATCGTAGATGGAGATTTCAACGCATGGGCCATGGAATGGTGCTGTACAAGAACAAAAGGGAGAGGAAATAAACTATTCATGATCCTAGACTCAGTACTTTTAAGCAGCGGCAGGAACGGATCAGGCTAGATCATCAACCTCACTTTTGTAAGTAATTCACTTGCTAGTAGAACAACATAGAAAGTCCGCAGTATGTGACCACCAAGCAATAGTATGCGAGATAATTGACGAACAAAGACCACGCCATCAAAATACGATAAGTAGAACGATCAACAAAAAGGGATGAAATAGGAGCATATTACATGAAGAGTCTTTTACGCATATGCTAGAGGATGTAATGATGACTTGTTCAGTCAATGAAGAGTCTGTTCAATTGAATGTCCACATCTCCAGGCCGTATGATGCATCTATGGTAAGATGGATGACTAGTTCACATTATCAACCATTTTATTGGTGAAATGAGGACATAGCACCGCTACGAGCTGAATGCCACCGCACAAGAAGACTATATCAACGCAGCCGTCAAAGAAAAAAATTCACTGAACTCCAGAACCGTTATAAAGGGAACTTAAAGTGGAATAAACACCACCAAACAGCGCAGTTTCAACGAACTGTGGAATGAAGCTGATGAAAACCCTTGGGGGAGGGCCTACCAAGTAGTAATGAAAAATTAGAAACATTCGGAGCTCCATCTCCTACCCCGGCAGATGTACTGCTGAAAATAGTCCACTGTGTTTGCTGGATACGGCGGGGAAAGTATTTGATCGTTCATATCTAATAGATTAAAAATAGTCATTGAAGAAGCAGGAGGAATATCAGAATATCAGTACGGTTTATGCCATTAAAGCGGTTGTTGATACAGCAAAAATGGCCATAGAAGGACGACGGTGGAGAAGAGGCACAAAACACAAAACACGACGTCAAGAACGCCTTCAACAACGTCAGTTGTTATTATTTTAGAAGTACTACGAAACATGAGAATACCAATTTACATAAGAGACATTGTGAAAAACTACTTCCGACAGAGAGGGTTACTATACCATAGCATACAGGCGATGGTTTGATGGAGTACACGGTCACAGGAGGAGTACCCCAAGTATCGGTATGAGGGCCGATACTGTGCAATGAAATGTACGTGGAGTTTGCGGACGACATCGTTCTCGCCGTAACAACACAACATTTAGAAGAGATTGTCCAAATAAGAAACGAAACAATTTCAATTGGACGACGGTGACTGCTCATACTAGCTGACCACAAAACGGAAGCGGTATTAATTACAGGTAGAAAACGAAAAGAAACCATTGTGGTCTGAGCATGAACTAGTATAAGTTAAAGTAGAACAAGTTTCATCCTAATCAGCATTTTCTTTGCATGCGCCTCAGTGCAATTTCCCACGATGCACGAACATTCAAAATACTCAGGTAGCCACGAGCAGGTAACACAACACCTTAAAAGCAATGCATGGGAACGTTATTCTGCTGATGTTGCGTCTGGGCCAACTGCTTCACGAGCTTTCATTATAGTTTAGAATTCAGAGCTAAGTTAGTCTTAAGTTTGCTTTTGTACTGAACAGTAAATAAAAAATATTTTTTTTTAAACAAACTAAGTTAAATTAGTTTAATTGGCGCCCAACGTGGGGCCCAGTAATTGTAAGTGTAAAAAGTGTTGTGTAAAGTGTGCCGGACCTCAAGAAGCTCCACTGCCACAAGGACCTCAAGCAGCTCCATCAACCAACAAACACAGAAGGACCTCAAGCAGCTCCAAGATACAATTCAACTGGGCCACCAACAATAAGGACTAAATCGTTTGATAAAGTCGACAGCGAGGGAGTGTGGAGAAAGGTCCCCCAGTAGTGTCAACAAAAAGGTAAAAGAACCTACTCCACCAGCGCTGGACATGAAACAAATTTTTATGTAAGTTAGATTTTAAGAAAATATATTCATACGACTTGTTATAAACTTATATATTATAAATTTAAGAACATACTACTAGATTTAACTAGTTAACACATAATAATTAATAATCGAAAGTGAAAATTAAAAAAGAAAAAATTAGAGTAAACAAATTTTAGAATTAGAATATAAGCATAAAAGTGAAAACTAGTGAGTAATCTGTGAAATTGCACATTAAAAGCAAAAGAAGAAAAAAAGTTTTAAAACCATAAAAATATATGAAAATATTTTATATAATTTTATACGCTTCATATACATATTTCTTCTCTCGATAAAATTTATTATTTAGTACACATTATAATAAATATTTTTCTTAATATATAATAATTAATGTGATTGCATATCTGTCTAAATTAATTTTTAAATAATTTTTAAACAAAAAGTTTATTTTCAAAAACGAATATTGTTCCAAGTTATCCCTAAATCCCTTTCGCGTTCCTCAAATTACTTTTGGAAATGACCGACCCAATTATTCGACCAGCTGTCCTTAGCCGTGGTCAACCGATCTCTGCACCTTCAACTTCAGGCGCACCAAATCAAAACGTTGCAGTTAATGCTACTCCTGAATTGGAAGCATTAATAGCAGGAATTGCGAGTCGAATCTGCGCATCGCAATGCCAGCAAGTAGTACATTCATTAATTAATCCCAATAATCAATTTAATAGAGGGGTTGACGAAACCATTTCTGCTGAACATAGAGCCAATCTAAACGACCTCGACAAAGTCCCCGACGTTGTAAGATGCTTGAGAGAATTTTCCGGAACACCAGGAGAATTCAGTTCGTGGCGCAAAAGCGTCGAGAGAATCCTCAGCATTTACGAAGGATTGAGAGGGACACCAAAGTATTTTGGTATCTTAAATGTAGTTCGGAACAAGATAGTAGGTAATGCCGATGCAATCCTTGAGTCCTATAATACACCTCTAAACTGGAGTTGTATTACAAAATGCTTAACGTTACATTACGCCGATAGACGTGATCTGGGTACATTAGAGTACCAGATGACGACTCTCATCCAAGGCAATAGCTCCATCGAGACATATTACCAGACAGTATACAATCATCTGTCCTTAATTCAGAATAAAGTCTCAAGTATGGAACTTCCCCCTGATGCTTTGCATCACCTAACCGAGTCTTACAGGGTAAAGGCGCTAGACACCTTTATAAGGGGTCTCAAAGGTGACCTACCTAGGCTCCTGGCAATGAGAGAACCGGCAGATCTGCCTACCGCTCTTAATCTTTGTCAGAAACTTGAGAATCAACAATTTCGATCTAACTATGCAAATCATAGTATCGGAGCAATGCGAAGACCACCTCCAAATCCACCAATTCCTCCACGGAAAAGTGGCAATCCCCATACCTTCTATCCACAGCTTGTGTACCTACCGCAACCACCAATGCATTTGGCATCGCGTCCTCCACCGCGTCCCCAAAACACCCAACCTCAAAATTTTCAACAGACTTACTATCAGCCAAATCAAAGGCCAAGCCCTCAAACCTTTCCCCAAAACCATTTTCAAACATATCCTCAACCGCATCCTCAACATTATCAACAAAGTAACCAACAACATAACCCCAATAATTCTGGGAAAGTCGTACCTATGGAAACAACCACCATTAGGACGAGTAATGTAGACTACACGAATAGACCAACAGCAAAGAACTGGCCACCAGCTACAAAAAGACCTATGGTACCTTCACAACAACATGTTTTACCGAACAAACAGCAACGCAATTTCCACATTGAGGCTTCTATGGAACAAGAGAGCGGCTTAAAAAATCAAGAACAAAGCGAAATCATGGACTACAGTGAAGCAATGGACAACTCTGCAGTTGACGAACAAACCTTAGAGAACTACTTGAACAGTCAAGGAACAAATGAATCATCTGAGCAAAACGTTAATGACTTTGTGGATGTTCATTTTTTAGAATAACCAATTCGTCTTTGCCGTACTTTGAGTGCAAGACGAATGACAATAAAATTTTGAAATTTCTTGTGGACACCGGGTCCAACAAAAATTATATCCAACCACACCTCGTAAAAAATCCTATAATAAATGAGCGAAATTTCCATGCCAAGTCAATTGGTGGAAATATTGAAATCTCCCATCACACACTAATTAACCTTTTCGGTATTGAAAAATCAATTAAATTTTTCCTATTACCCTCTTTAAAATCTTTCCATGCCATCTTGGGAAATGATACACTCAAAGAATTATCAGCCATCATCTTTTCGGATAAAGATCAGATGATAATCAATAATAATGTCACAGTTAAATTGAAACAACAAGTGTCTGAAACCATTCACAACATAAGTGTCAGAACAGATCATATGACACAAGATCAAAGAGATACGCTCAACTCTCTCACAATGAAATATCCTAATTTATTTGCTGAACCAAACGAAAAACTTACCTTTACTACTACAGTTAAAGGTCGAATTCGTACCACAACTTCCGATCCTATATACTCAAAATATTACCCGTATCCAATGTCCCTAAAACAGGAAATAGATAAGCAAATAAAAGAATTGTTAAACGATGGAATTATACGACCTTCACGGTCCCCGTACAATTCTCCGGTATGGATTGTACCGAAAAAAGCTGATGCTTCAGGACAAAAGAAGTACCGCATGGTAGTCGATTATAGGAAACTTAATTCGGTAACGATACCCGATCGTTACCCTATCCCCGAATCGAACGAAGTTCTAGCCCAACTAGGGGAAAACAAATGGTTTTCGGTGCTTGATCTCAAGAGTGGTTTTCACCAAATACCTCTGCACGAGGAAGATATTGAGAAAACCTCGTTTTCCGTTAACAACGGAAAATACGAATTTGTTAGACTACCTTTTGGGTTGAAAAATGCCCCTTCCATTTTTCAAAGAGCGTTGGATGACATCCTTAGAGATCACATCGGCAAAATCTGCTATGTCTACATCGATGACATAGTAGTTTTCAGCAAAGACGTCAAAACACATTTTAAAAATTTAGAAGAAATATTCAAGACTCTTCAAAGTGCTAACCTCAAGGTCCAACTTGACAAATGCGAATTCCTCAGGCCGGAAGTTGAATTCCTTGGATTTATTATCTCGGCCGAAGGTATTAAAGCCAATCCCAATAAAGTCAAAGCAATAGCCGAATTTCCTTCTCCTCGAAATTTGAAAGAATTGCGTTCATTTTTAGGCCTATCAGGATTCTATCGTCGATTTATCAAGGATTATGCTAAATTAGCAAAACCCTTGACAACTCTCTTAAGAGGGGAGGATGGTCGAACATCTAAGACTGCCTCAACTAAAAAAGTCATCCAATTGAATGAAAGTGCTAACGACGCATTGCAAAAAATCAAATCTTCCTTGATTTCCGAAGACGTTATTTTAAATCATCCAGATTTTTCGAAAGAGTTTCACTTAACTACTGATGCATCCAACTATGCATTAGGAGCCGTATTGTCACAAGATGACAAACCAATTACCTTTATTTCTCGGACGCTTACAAAAACCGAAGAACACTATGCAGCAAATGAGAAAGAAATGCTTGCTATAGTGTGGGCTTTAAAATCACTAAGAGGTTATTTATATGGCTCAACCAAAATCAAGATCTTCACAGATCATCAGCCATTGACTTACGCTTTAAGTCATAAAAATAACAACCACAAGATGAAACGTTGGAAGGCTATACTCGAAGAGTATAACTACGAGCTTTCGTACAAGCCTGGAAGATCCAATGTTGTTGCAGATGCCCTATCACGGCCTCCTAGAAACTCTCAAATAAATTCCCTCACAGTCACCCAGCACAGTGATGAAAGCTCTGGACAAGATCTCATCCAGATAGTGGATACTCCGGTCAACGTCTTTAAGAATCAGATTATTCTTAATATCGGTAACACTTCATCTTATCTATTCCAAATTGTCTTTCCTACCTATCACCGTCATATCATAACCGAACCAGAATATACCGAAGAAAAACTCATTAGCATCTTTAAACAGTACCTTAACCCATCAGTTGTTAATGGACTTAAAACAGCAGAAAGAATATTAGGCATTATCCAAAAAATATACCCAACTAATTTTAGGCAATATCGAACACGCTTTGCAAGGAAAATGGTTACTGATCTCACCGACAAAAATAGCCAAGAGAACGAGATTATAAGAGAACACAACAGAGCACATCGAAATGGTCGAGAAAATAAAATACAAATTTTACAAACTTATTATTTCCCACAGATGAGCTCAAAGATATCAAAAATTGTTAAAGCATGCGTAATATGTAAGCAACATAAGTACGATAGGCATCCCAGTAAACCTGAAATACAACCAACCCCTATACCCAAATATCCTGGCCAAATAATACATATCGATATATACTTTACAGATAAAAAAATAGTTCTTACCGCAATAGATAAGTTCTCGAAATATGCCTTAGCTAGAATATTGAAGACAAGAGCAACCGAAGACATTAAACCCGCTCTTAGAGAACTTATCCTATCCTTTGGCGTTCCACAAGTTGTAATAATGGATAACGAAAAGTCGTTTAATTCAAGTTCAATAACATTCATGTTAGAGAACATGTTTGGTATTAAAGTATTTAAAGTTCCCCCATACACGAGTTCTGCAAATGGTCAAGTGGAGAGGTTTCATTCGACCCTTTCAGAACTAATTCGCTGCTTGAAAGCAGGAAACTCCCATACAACTTTCTCAGAACTATTAGATCGATCAATTTTTGAATACAATAGATCCATACATTCCACAACTGGAAAGAAACCTACCGAAGTATTCTTCGGCAGACAACTACTTAATGACTTAAAAGAATTAGAAAAAGTTAGACATGATAATATTAAAAAAATTAAAGATAAACAGGAAGCCGATTTAAAGTATCATAACAAAGGTAAAACAGCACTTAAGAACTACACAATAGGAGAAAAAATATACGTAAAAATTAATAGTAGATTAGGAAATAAACTTACACCAAAATATAGGGAAGAAACAGTTTTAGAAAACAAAAACTCCACTGTTATCACACAATCAGGTAAAGTCATACACAAGAGCCTAATAAAAAATTGATTTCTTTTCTTTCACCCGACTAGCCTCTTGCTAGTGCCTCTGAGCACCGCAATTGCAAATCTACAGATAATTGATTACTCCAATTCAAAACTTGTAAGGATACACGCGGGAAATGCTGTTATCCAAGATGGATACTTTAAAATAATCCATGTGGTCGATATAAATTTCTATGAGAACCTGATCAACAATATTGAGGAAAAAGTCATAAAATACCTTCAACCCAGTCATCCTTTATTTCCTATCATTCGTTTTGAAATTGAGAACATTAAAAATAATTTAAGCAGATTAAAAATTAGTAAAGTAAAACGATCACTAGATTTTTTAGGAACTACGTGGAAATGGATCGCGGGAAATCCCGACCACCACGATTATGAAATATTAGTAGATAAGATGAATAATGTACTTCAAAATAGTAATAATCAATTTATCATTAACAAACTTACATTAGAAAAAATAAATGAAATTTCAAATATAACAAATCATATATTGAAAGTATTTAAAGAAGATGAAAACAACAATAATAATATTATATTAGAAATCAAATATAAACTAGATGTAATTAAAGACGAAATAACGAATATAGCGTATGCTTTACATTGGGCTAAGGCCAACATTATTAACTCTTTCATTCTATCAAATACGGAAATAAACATTACGAAAAATATTCTTGAATCAAATAATATACCCTATGTTAACTTTGACGAAGCATTGGAATTTGCCCAAATTAAGATAGCTTCTAATTTTAAGAATCTAGTTTATATCATAAGTATCCCAACTACAAAAAAAGAAACATGTAAATTATCCATAATAAAACCAATTAAAATAAAAACAATAATTAATAGAATTGATTATGAAAAAATATTAGAATGTAAAGATGATATATATGCTGTAAAAAAAGAATGTAAAACATATAACCCATTAACCATTTGTAATAAAGAAGATATTGTAAGTCTAAATAACAGCTCTTGCATACCGAAGCTCTTACGCAGTCAGGAGGCAAATTGTACCCTCATTAACAATGAACATATACCCGAAATAGATGAAGTTTCTCCGGGAGTGTTGCTGCTAAACCAATTCAACGGACCCGTCGTTATCAACAACGAAACGATGTGGCTCAATGGCACCTTCATCATAAAGCATGTTAACCGTACTATAGAAATAAGGGGAAATGTCATCAGAACAAGCGAGGTCACTGAACTTCAACCTCTTCCTGCTATTCTTCAACCACTGCAGACACAAGGTCAAATAGAAGAAGTCCTCTCTTTGAAAATGATTAAAAATTTATATGTCAACAGAACAAAGAAAATCAACCTGTTGGAAACTAAGCCCGAAGTAAGCTTAACAATAAATGTCATCCTATTATTGGTTCTTTCGGTCTTCGTTCTAGTTGCATACCTAAAAATACAGAGGCAGAGATCAAGAAACCAAGATCAGTCTTCTACAGATAAAACGCATAAATCGAACACCACGATTGGGCTTAAAGACATTCCCCACCTACTAATATCTCCAAGCTCTAACGAGGACGTTAGAAATTAAGGGCGGAGGAGTTAAAGTAGAACAAGTTTCATCCTAATCAGCATTTTCTTTGCATGCGCCTCAGTGCAATTTCCCACGATGCACGAACATTCAAAATACTCAGGTAGCCACGAGCAGGTAACACAACACCTTAAAAGCAATGCATGGGAACGTTATTCTGCTGATGTTGCGTCTGGGCCAACTGCTTCACGAGCTTTCATTATAGTTTAGAATTCAGAGCTAAGTTAGTCTTAAGTTTGCTTTTGTACTCAACAGTAAATAAAAAATATTTTTTTTTAAACAAACTAAGTTAAATTAGTTTAATTTATATAAGGCAGCAATAAAATATCTTGGCATCGTGATTGACTCAAGCTTGTTTTTTGAGGAACACCTGGAGTAGGTGAGTTGTAATTTTGAGCACCTCCGTAATACGTACAATGCTCAATATAGGAGGGCCCTAGTATAGCAGGAGACATCTCCTACCAAAGTACTCGTAGTAACGTCAGTACAGCTTTATGGATCATCAATCTGAACCGAAACTATGAAGGTAAAATCTTACAAAAGCGAAATTAAAGCAGTGGATAGGCTTTGTAGAGTAAGAGTGATCAGCGCAGTCCACACAACCTCGGATAAAGCGGCATGCATTATCGCAGGAAAGCTTTCAATTTATATACGAGTACGAGTACTTGCAGAAGATATGCAGAGAAGTTTCATAAAGAAGAGACAACGCAGAGTGACCCCAACGCAATGGACAAAAACGAGTTTAGGACAGAAGCAATAGCGCTGGAGACTCTCGTCAAAAGGCCGATGGACTTTTCGCCTTGTTTCAACTATCGATAAACCACAAATATGGTGAATTTAATTTCTACATAACACGATGGCTAACGGGACATTGATGTGTCTGGTCATACCTACACCGTTTGAAAAACGATGTTTTCCCTCGTTGTCCGTTTTGTAGTGATACTCCTGAAGACGGGGAGCATGTATTCTTCCATCGCCCATTGCCAGATTTCAGTTACAAAGAGAAACTCTTCGGGGAATACTGGAAGAAGCACAAACTTCCGAGAACATACATATAGTCCCTAATTAAACGGTTTTATTTAGCTTGCCCCGTTTGTTTGTTTGTTTGGGTCAAATTTAGTAGTTGAAATTTAACCTCCTTCCTGTTGGCAAATGGATCTGTCATCTTTAGTTCTGATGACAATACAATTTAATATAATCCGTATCATTGTAAATCCATGATGGCCGTCTCTACAAAATGGCGGGTTGCATATTTTCTCCCACCCCCTCAATATGGTTATCAAATGAAAGGACTTGACTGGTCCATTACTCGTGGGAACAACATGGAAACAAACAAAAATAAAACAGAAAATACAACACAACGAAAAAGAAGGCTTGAAAAGGCGAAAGAAAAGTATAGAATAGTATAGAGCAAAAGAGAGTGAAAGTGAAACCCATAGTCGACTACAGAAACTAACAAAACGGTTAGCATCGGAAACACCTGAGCAACATGAGGCCAGGTTGATAGGGCAACGTGAATAACAAAGCGAGCTGGTAGCATCAGCAACGTGAAACCAGGTTAATAAAGCAACGTGAGAGACAAAGAGAGTTGGTAACTTCAGAAACACCTGAGCAACATAAGGCTAGGCTACTAGGGCAACGTGGTTAGCGTACCCAGCAACATAGACCGGAAAATCGTCTACAAGCGTCCGAAAATGTTATTAACACATTGTGCATACATGTTACGTTACAACACTGTTGCATTAAGACATTTACCTGTAGAGTTGTCTTCGAAAAAAACGTTACTTTTAAGTTCCCGCCGCCAGACAGAAAGCCCCACCAAAAGCTTTCTGGAATAATCTGGATCCAGGTTCTATACCAGACATGGTTCAAGCGCTGACGCAGGCAGAGCAACGTTTACTGCACAGAATCATCCCGTTTATTAAAGTCGTAAAATTTACTGGGCTATATAGGCAGTTTTGTTTTGTTTGCCCAAGATATCTTTGAGGTCAACGGAAGGCTAGGTAGGTTATTATTGTAGCAAATAGAACGATTGGAAAATTGAAACATCACAAGAGAATTCACAATATCCCGCGAAAAAGTCTATAGTGCTTTTAGATGGTTAATTAGAAATAACCCACTTTACAGAGATGTACGTATTGACGAAAATGCCCAAATTAGTGAACAAGACTTGATACGACTTAATGTGCCAGATTTATCTGAACAAGGTATTGAAATTCCAAATGCGTTCATTCCAATTAATGACATTGCTAGAATTATTCGGGCTTCATGGCATCAAGGTGACCACAACATTTTCATTTCGGGATATGCCGGTATACAATGTAATGCTATGTCGTTAGCAAAAATATCGTGCGGGCCGCAATTCTCAACCCTAATCGATGGGACGTCAATATTCTGAACGCTAACATGTTAGAGGGTGACTCCTTATATTGCCAAATTCGTGCTCTACTGCCGCTAAAAGAACTGGATGAAACAGGATATTTACAGATGCGATTGTCATGTCATCAAAGAAAACGTACAAATGTATGGCAAGTGATTTTCTATAGAATATGATGAAGACACTCTTCTTTTTGGAAGTATTCAAGACGCTGCCAATACCAACAATATTGGCATTACATTACTCACAGCTTTAACTTAATTATTTGACGGCCATCCTTCGGGAATATTGACGGCTTCGAATAAATTTGTCAGCGTATTTCGCTGTGAGGATAAATACTATTTCGCTGACTCCCATTCTTGTGGCCCTAAAGGGCAAAAATTGGCAGGGCCTGCGTTATAGAATGCAACAACCTGCAAGAAATTTGCCGTATTTGTAAGAGATGCCTTAAATCATGTAATATCGCTTACACTCTAACACGCGTAGACGTAAATTTCAGCGAAGACGTCATTATTCATCAAGCTGTACAGGTACAGCAACAGCTCTCGAACCAGATGTCTGCAGCTGTTCCTATGCAAACATCTGTAATATTGCCTATTGATAGCGCCCAACCCGATGTCGACGATGAGCTTGAGGTGTCTGAAAATGTAAACGAGATTAGAAGAAAGACGAATGATAATATTGTCAGTGAAGGTCATGAGATAAAGGCAGAAGAACTCGCGTGGTATCAATTATTCCCATAATGTAAAAATGAATTGAAAGAACAAAGACCAGTAAATATACTACCTTGATCAAAGAGTTAACGAAATATATTCAGAAAATTGCAAATACAGGTTTATTCATCTAAATCTATATTTTCTCCTTCAAAGTAATCCCCATCAACTGCAACACACTTATGCCAGCGCTTGATCCAATCCTCGAAACATTTTTTATATTCGGCATCAGTGCTTCCTGCGATTTTTTCATTACTTCCTCTCGGCTGCTGAAACGCGTTCCCCGTAGTAGTTGTTTAACTCGATTGAACAGAAAGAAATCACAGGGCGGCAAATCAGGTGAATTCGGTGGCTGTTGGATGGTATTTGTTGCATTTTTCGTCAAAAAATTACGAATAATGCTGGCATTGTGCGACGGTGCGTTATAATGGTGATAAATCAATGAGTTTTCTGCCGACAATTCTGGTCTCTTTCGACGAATTGGTTCACGCAAACGCCTTATAACGCCTAAATAATATTCGTACTCTTTGTTTACTGTCTGGTCTTCTGGCAAAATTGCATGATGCACTGCACCGTTGTAATGCATGAAAACCGTGAGCATCGCCTTCTTTTTTGACTGAGAACGACGTGCGTTTTTTAGTCTCGGCTCATTTGGTGAACGCCATTCACTTTCCTGATATTTGGATTGCGTGTCGTACTCATAAATCCACGTCTCGTCTTCAGTAATGATAATTTTGATGAATGTGGGATCGGATTCAGCCTCGCAAATCATCTCTTTCGCGACGTCAACACGGTCTCTTTTTTGCGTGGAATTGAGGTTTTTTGGTACCAACTTTGCTGCTACACGACGGAAACCCAAATCATTAACCAAAATGTCTTGGACGGATCCATAGGCAATTTTCAAGTCCTCCGCTATCTCTCTGACCAACATTTATTTTACTTCATCAATGTTTTCGTCGGTTTTCGATGTCGATGGTCTGCCACTGCGTTCATGATCTTCGATTGACTCACGACGGCTTTTGAACCGCTCGCACTCGTGCCACTGGTAAACGACCGTTTTCTTTAGAGAATCGTTGCCGAAAAACTTTTCCAACATTTCTAACGTTCGTGCACCATTAAATCCGTTTTTTACGCAAAATTTAATACTCGTACAAGTTCGTTGTTTCAAATTTAAATCCATTTGTTAAATTGTAAAAAATCGCCAACACACACAGATATAGATGTACTCTTGGCTACGTAACTTTTGCAAATGTCAAGCTATATCGCTAAGTTTTAGAGAGAATGTCAACAACAGATTTACCAACTCAATAAAAAAAAACATAACTCAAATAGGAACAATGGCAGCGCCACACGGTGGTGTGGTGCGGGAACTTTTTGATCAAGGTGGTAAATTCATACGTTATTCGTATAATAAAAAAATCAACCGCAGAACATTTTTGGAAACAAAGACTTACTGAAGTATGTAAACTTGATGGTCCGGAATCTACGGCTTCTTCAGCTAATAACAAAATCGGTCGCTGTACTTTTTGTTCTTCAAAGCAAAACCGTAAAACGCGCTTCAGTTGTTTTTCTTGCAAAACATATTTTTGTTTGGAGCATGCAGTGATAGTTTATTCCGGCTGCTTTCATGCGACATCTGGTGGAGCCAAATTCATTTTTGCCCGTTCCATATTATTTTAGCTTTATGCTTAGCTTCCGGCCTCACAGATCGTGCGCGGCTTACGTGTAATTTTTTTTTTTGACGCAAGTATAGGAATCTTAATCATCTTCAATGATCTCGTCTCTGGTACTTACGACAGTACTCCCTGCTTTTTATATTCGTTCCCGAACTCACGTGCCTGCTATTCGACTGTAGAATGGGAGCTGCAGCGCATGTTAAACTCATTCAGTTCTGATGAGCATAACTAATTGGGGAACCACTAACAGAGTCGAATTGAATGCCTCCAAAACACAATGCTGTCTGCTGTCGTTAAAACTAAATTTAAACATCCAACCATTATCGATGAATGTCATTTGCACCGTTGAAATTTAAAAAATTTCCATTCTCGGTATGTCAATAACAACTTACAGTTTTCCTTAAGTGATGTAAGAAATACTTCATCCGCCATGATCAGGCCTCAATATTTATAGCATTTATCCTCCCGAAATTTGAGTACAATTCAGACATCTGATCAGGTGCGCCTAAAACATCTCTGCACCTGCTAGAAAGGATTCAAAACCGTGCGATAAAACTCATAGGTGATACTAATATCACTAAGACAATGGATACACTTGAACACCGAACGTAATGTGTCCTACCTTACCTTGTTCTATCACTATTTTCACCACCATTGAAAATGCCAGTACCATTCCGCCCCTTCAAATTTTTAACCGTGACGCATGTCTATGAATGCTCATAGGCAAACCCTCAAATCCACTTGATTCATTCCTAAGCCGCAAAATTCGCTTATTGGATGCCCTGCTGAGCTGTCTCCTCCCTAATTTTCTTTCGTCTATGCTGTGCGCAAGCATTTTAGGGATATTTAAAGTCCCTAATCCCGCTGTTGTTCGTTTGCAGGGTTCGAATGCAAATCCGAAGATTGTTGTCCTTTAATCGCTTACCATGGTCGTTAACATCGAATACGCCATTATCCGAGGTTATCCGTTACTGGGAACAACCACTGGGAGGTAGGGCAAGCACTACTCTACGAACTTGATTGTTGCACTGCTGGCTGCTGGCCCAATCCAAGTTATAGGACAATCAGCAGTTTCCCGATCAATCGCAAATCCCCTCGAAAAGATATCCAAGTATCTCAGAATAACTTGAAAGTACACCCCATTTCCGGTAAAAACTGTCCCACTCCACCTTTTTTCTTCAAATTCTTGTGACCGTTGCAGACTTTGAAAGAAATTGCTTGCACATTACCCGACTCTGGATTCAATCTATTTCAAATTGATCCATTTATCTAGATTTGTCGGCTTCTTATTTTCCCAATTAAACATTGCATTTGTACGAGTACAACGAATCAGCATATGCATTGACAATCTAACAATTGTTTTTTATCGTATACAACACCAACACCAGATGGTCAACAAATAACAAGAGTTCCTGCTGTCCCTAATAGAGTTCTTTATGCAAGAATAGAAATTCCTAGCATCTTGCATCCACCCGCTATCCTTAAAAATAAATGTTGCTGTGTTAAAGTGTATTTTTAGACTTTTACTGCTCGATACAGATGAGCCAACAAAGAAAACAAAAAAAAACGGAAGCACAAAGGAAGATCAAGGAAATAAATACGGTGATTTGTCCTTGTCAGTGATTTGCTGTATTCATCTCCTGTTCCGCCTCCCCAACTTACAACTACCCACATGTGTCCAGAATCTCTAGATTCATATCCTCATTAGACACCATCTGAGTTTCCTCGTTTCTCTTTACCAACATTCTACCGTGTCCGGTATATAAATACATACATACGAGTATATATGTAGGTGCATCTTTTTTTTTAATGCTTCCTTTCCTTATCTATGTTGTTTGCATTAATAAATGGCCAAAAACTACTGATGCCTCGTCTATCCCCGATTGTTATTACACAGAGGACTACGCTGACAATTTCCATTCCTACTGATGGAATTGAATGGAGAGGCGGAGAGATATTTCTTCGTTTTATTCTGACTCAGGCGGAAATCAGGGTACACAAAGACAGAAAAAAAAACGACAACAAAACGAGAACAATGAAAGTTATGGAACTGGCTAAAGATTTAGGTCAAACCAAGTTATCCTTGCAATGACTGGCGTCTACTGCCAGAGGAGACAGGACGACATTTTGGGATTATTGCTATTGCCATCGTCGTTGTCGTTGAGATTTTTGCATATTTGCCATTTATTTTTGAAAATTCTCTACTATAATGCTACAGCGCTCTAACCCCAAGAGAGTACTTACCTACATAACCATAAATTAAAATCTTTACCCCCCGCCCGTTCGGTGTGTAGGGTACAATTTCTTGCTATATATCTCATTCAGGGATATACTTTTGGATACGCAGCAAGAAAACGGCACCTTCAGCACCTTTCACGACATTACTTCTTGTTTCTTAGAGAGACAATGTTTCAGGAAAAGGATATAAATGGCAGCCAACAGGAAGGTCATCGTGTGTGGGCTTTTATTTTAATTGATAAGGTATGTTAGTTTTTATTGCTCGCTATAACTCACATATCCTTTGTGTTTGGGATGTAATAAATAAACTGAGCATATGGGTTGGCTATGCCCTGGATATACTCTTACCGGGGTATTTCGCTTATTTCGATTTATGAGCTCGTAATTTGAGGGTGATATTAATGTCGATTTAATTGCCATAAGCGATTGGGGGTAAGGTAGAATTGTAGCAAAAGAAATTTTTTTTACAAATCAAAAGAAGTTGCAAAAACAATTGAAGAGTTGTGTTGCCACGGACTAATAACATAGCAGCCTGTTTGTATCAACAGACCTTGATTTATATGGGGAACAATATACCATAATTAACGTCTCCCTCCGGTTAGAGAAGCCTCTGGCTAGCTGCCTCCAATTGCGCACTGTAAGTTGAGGTCCCCATCCACTTGAGCAGGCCACCTAAAATGAGGTCTTCTTCTACTGGGTTGGAATTCACTGGTATCGAAGACCCTTCGGGATGGAGAATTGGTGTTCATTCGCTCTAAATGCTTTAGCCATCCTAGGCAATTAATGTACATTTTTTTGACCAAGGCAATATCACTGTGAAGCTCTTAGAGTTCGTCATTAAATCTTCTCCTCCAAGATCCGTAAACGCAAATGAGATCAAAAATCACTCAAAGAATTTTGCTTTCGAAACGGCCACGGCTACGGCCACTGACATCTTCATTTATGTTTGATACGTCTATGCTTCTGCAAAGTAAAGTAGTACTAGGATAGTGGGGGTCTTATACACATAGAGCCACTTCTTAAAGAATCTTCACTGGGACTTATCATTCATTTGCTTGTGACTCTTCGTTGATGGGATGTCATTATCAAAGTTATAGGTGTCTATTGTGACCTTCTGTCTGATTCGTCGATGTTGATTATCCCTTCTTGTTGACTTAGTTTTGACTAAACCCATTTTTGGCGCTTCTATTTCAATGCTTTCGAACGCTCCACCGACCTCTCGCTTTTTTGTTGTTGTTGTTCGAAGGGGGAAGCAAGATGACTGCACACCGTGCAGGTGCTACTGTGAGACTCTAACCCATTAAAACTAACCTCCGCAAAGAATCATCGTCCTTGTCTCATCCCACGAAACTGGCGGACGGCATAACTTCGTAGGTAGGGAAGTAGCTTTAAGTTAGAAAGCAAGGGCTTGTTTGTTTGTTTTTTTTTTTGATTGTGCCTGATATGTATGTTCTCTTAAGGTCTAGTAATAAGAAGTTACGACCGAGTCTTCAAGTAGTTTATTCGCGACTGACAGAATGAGAACTTAGTTATAAACTTAATACCTAATTCGGGGTACGATTTAATCTAGGATTGCCAAGAGGCATACGTATACATAGCAGTGCCAAAGTATGTGTAATCATTATAAATACCTGTAGCCCTGGCTACCAGCATGCGCGATTCACTAGCCTGATTATTTGATTCCACGAATCATCAGCACATCTTATTCTCTCGATCCTGCGCAGCTCGTTTCGCACATTTGTTATGACTAGGCGAATCTCCATCCAATTTTCTTCTGACCGCAACATTTGGTCAATTAATGACTGCGGGTTTGGTGTGTCAGTTTTCCATCCCAGATAGCATATGCAATGGAATGTTGCATGCTCTGTGCCTTCCTCCAGATTTAGGCAGTCTGGGACAAAAGGTGAGCTATCGTGTCCGAAGCGGTGTAGTTACTTTCGATAACCACCGTGACCAGATAGGAACTGTGTAATATGGTCGCTACAGTTTCCATGCCTTCGGTTTGTGCATACGTCTATGGATGGGATCAATCTCTAGGTCTATCTGCCCTTCAAAGTGGTATTCCATTGAAGTCGCTCGTTCTTCTTCCTAGATCCTTTTGATGACTACCGCCTTGTGATTACTAGAAGTTCTCCTATTATAGACTCTCTGCAACTCGTTCGCAAGTTTTGGCCTTGCTGTTTCATCCGAAATCGTTTTAAAGCCACTACTTAATTACAATTAATGCGCTAAGTCGAAATGTTGATGATAACTTTCTACCTGCTTCCTTTGTCGCTAGGGTCCCATCGAAGCTAGGTCAGTGTATAATAGAACTGAGTTCACAACCTTGGATATTAAGATTCTTCTAGCATATCCGGGTCCTCCGATGATTGGCAGTATTCCAGAAACAGAAAGTACTGCCTGGAGCTTTGACGCTTTTTTGCGCGAATAGTCGGTGTGAGGCATAAAGCTTAGTCTATTGTCAAGTATAACTCCTAGGTATTTTATTTTCCTCAATACATAATCGTTCCAAAAACCTTACCCAACTCAGGGCCATGGTTGTCCTTCTACAAGCAATTTCGAGCCTAAATACACAATTGAGTGGTCTACTGTGCTGCCTTGCATTTTGTCGGCACTGGAAGCCCATGACAAAATTGAGGGCAACATCCTTCTTTCACCTGTCCCATAATTGAACTTTGCCGGAAACTGTATAACTGTATAACGCCGTATCTCCCAAAGTCGATCTGAACTGACGGTACATCTGTTTCGTATATTTGGGTTCGACGAAACTGAGGCCAAACAATTTCAGTAATGTAGCCGATAGCGCCGTTTACCAATCCTTCCGAAACATCAATATTGGACCGCAACATAACTTTTGCTCCTACAAATATTTCAAGTTCTATTGGTAAGCCTCCAGTCTTGTTTATGTATGTTGGTATTATATTAGCTGAATTCAAATTATCTGTATTTCGTGTTGGCGTCAATTAGCTGGTGTTGCGCGTTTATTTTATAAATTCGAGCACTCTTGTTTCGGAGCAGATTCCAAACAGTAGCGTTGTGATCGTTTACTTGCTGATTAGTGGGGTATACCCTTAACGCCTTGTCTGTTGCGAACTCATCGCTTGGGTCTTGAATAAATCTTTGCATCAAAATACTAAAATGATGGGCGGTTAGTTCACCGATTCTCAAAGCATTTAACACATCAGTAAAAGTACGATTACCTTGCTGACGCATATTCTCAGTCAGCTCACAAAGCGTGAACAAACGCCACAGATGCGTGGCGGGTTGGAGATATTCATGCTGTTTGAATACAGGTGTTCCGGAGCGTTTGATAGGAGGCAGTTTCAAAAGATCACCAAAGAGTAAAACGTTTACTCCTCCAAAGAACTCGTCTTCACGGTTCTTAATTTGAATTAATTGGGCGTCAATCATGCACCATGATACCATAGAAATTTCATCGAAACTCCGTCTGCTTCCATTGTTCCCTCATTATTCGTAAATAGTTTCGGGATAGGGGTGACATACCTGTTATTCGACCATCCTTCTTTATTGGCAACTTTAAGGTAGTGTGTATGGTAGCTCCATTTATTAATCGTCCTGCAACTCCCGTTAGTGCGCATGCTTTCACTGCATCTTTCGCATAGCACCTGTTAATTTTGACCCGTAATAAATTCAGTAGAAATGTCTCGCCAACACCAGCTCCACCTGTAAAGAACATTTTTAAGCGTTCTTCGGCACCCGACATTTGACTTTGTATGGACTCAGTTACCATTGTGAAAGTTTCTTTTTGTCCAGCATTCATAGACTGCTTAGCTAGTATGAACTGGTTATCATTCATTGGCAGATATGGAACTTCTTCTTCACAGTGTAGTGCCACGGGCTCTTCCTGTTCCAATATCTGAAATGCGTGTACTTGATTGAATGCATTTTCAAGTTGCTTGTCACGCTCGCGATAGAGACCCAAACATCGCAAACTCCATAGAACACGTGTTGTTGAAATTATAGTCGGGATGCTTAGTTCTTCAAATATATTGGCGGAATAACCAGCTGCTTGACCAGCTCCAGTAAACTTCAACACTTTATATCTTTGCTTCGGTTTACGAGTTTTGAGAAAGACTGATTTTCTCGATCTGTCACGCATATTTAAATGGCAAAGTCTGAATACGCATTCGCAAGCTGAAACTTTCCGTTCTTTCAATATGCGCATGCATATTTTAAAAAGCTTACGCGAAAAACCGGTTTCATCTCCCCTAATTTGTTGAATAGCTCGAGTTACTTCACCATCCGGATTCGTAGGTTCTGATTTTGATACGTATTTGGCGATATAATAAGCAATTGACTCGTTAGTACCACATAGTTGTATATCCATATTAGCTTTCCATATTTTAAGCAAAGCAAGACTGTAATAATTTACCCCACAATATTCGATAAATTCGTTAGATGAAGGATCAATAATATGTGTCTCTGTTGAAACGACACATTATATTTGTATTGTTATTTTTCGTACAGGTATTAGTATGACGATGTATTTGACAACTTTTAACCAATTCTTGTAGTTCTGGATTTTCAGAAGGAGTGGCAGCACTACATACTCAATCAATACGATCTATTCCTTCAGCAGTCTCCACAGATGGGTTGTCTTCCACCCAAATAACCATATGCAGATAAGGACTTCCTCTATTTTGAAATTCTATCCTCCATCAATGGTATCTCACTCTTCCGCCGAATATTTCAACATCGGTTTTAAGGAACTGCATTTGCGCGTTTACACATACCATAAAGTGCCTACTCACAACAACGGGATACTACTCTCGATGAGCCGTTGAGTTTCATCAATATTTATATCATCTGGGTCAATGTGTTGTCTGCCATCAGTCATCAGAAGCATTTTTTTCATATCTTTCCAGTGAAGATCGTTGCAGCTCAATGTTATAAAATAGTTCGGAGGTTCTTAACATTTTATTTGTGCTATTAGGTCACTGAGGGCACTACGCCAATAAGCAGCGGAACATCTAAGATTTTACAAATGCAAGTGTAGGTCCTCTACTCCATTGCCATTTTCATCCTCCACTCTTCTAGCACATGCTGCAATCGTTGACTTGACCCGATAGTACTCAAACATTTAAAGAGCGTAAAACAGGTAATCGTTGCGCTGAAACCTAGTATCAAACCTAAAATACGAAATGGATAGTAATCCAAAGGACTTACCACCTTGATCAAAAAGTTCCCGCACCACACCACCGTGTGGCGCTCCCTTTGTTCCGATTTGAGTTCTGTTTTTTCGTTAAGTTGATAAATCTGTTGTTGACATTCCCTCTAAATGTTAGCATCATAGCTTGGCATTTGCAAAAGTTACGTAGCCAAGCGTACATCTATCTTTGTGTGTGTTGGCGATTTTTTCCAATTTTAGAAATGGATTTAAATTTGCAACAACGAACTTGTACGAGTATTAAATTTTGCGTAAAAAACGGATTTAATGGTGGGCGAACGTTGAAAATCTTGGAAAAGTTTTTCGGCAACGATTCTCTAAAGAAAACGGTCGTTTACCAGTGCCACGAGCGGTTCAAAAGTGGTCGTGAGTCAATCGAAGATGATGAACGCAGTGGCAGACTATCGACATCGAAAACCGACGAAAACATTGATGAAGTAAAATAAATGTTGGTCAGAGAGATAGCGGAGGACTTGAACATTGCCTATGGATCCGTCCAAGACATTTCGGTTAATGATTTGGGTTTCCGTCGTGTAGCAGCCAAGTTGGTGCCAAAAGACCTCAATTCCACGCAAAAAAAAGACCGTGTTGACGTCGCGAAAGAGATGATTTGCGAGGCTGAATCCGATCCCACATTCATCAAAATTATCATTACTGAAGACGAGACGTGGGTTTATGAGTACGACACGCAATCCAAATATCAGGAAAGTGAATGGCGTTCACCAAATGAGCAGGGAGCAAAAAACTCACGTCGTTTTCAGTCAAAAAAGAAGGCGATGCTCACGGTTTTCATGGATTACAACGGTATAGTGCATCATGAATTTTTGCCAGAGGGCCAGACAGTAAACAAAGAGTACTCGTATTATTTGGGCGTTATGAGACGTTTGCGTGAAGCAATTCGCCGAAAGAGACCAGAATTGTGGGCAGAAAACTCGTCGATTTTGCACCATGATAACGCACCGTTGCACAGTGCCATCATTATTCGTAATTTTTTGACGAAAAATGCAACAAATACGAGTACCATCCAGCCACCGAATTCACCTGATTTGCCTCCCTGTGACTTCTTTCTGTTCAATCGAGTTAAAAAACCACTACGGGGAAGGCGTTTCAGTAGCCGAGAGGAAGTAATATAAAAATCGCAAGAATCATTGATGGACATACCGAAAACCGAATATAAAAAATGTTCCGAGGATTGGATCAGGCGCTGGCATAAGTGTGTTGCAGTTGATGGGGATTACTTTGAAGGGGACGTTATAGATTTAGATGAATAAACTTGTATTTTTAATTTTCTGAATAAAATCAAGATGGTATACCTATATTCATTGGCCATTTGTTAGTACCCCTTGCAACGTTGTAACTTTGACACATCTTGTCTACCATATCAACGCCTTGCCTTGTTGCATTACAATCCATTATCAAATCGGGTTTACCAGTCTCTTCAATGATTAACAAGGTCATCATGCACGCTCGAAACAAGAAGAACGTTCTTGTGGCACATAAGAAACAAGACTGCAAATATCTCTATGCCCCAATAAACTCTCGGCGTCTTGCGTCGGTGAATTTTTTAGGTAGCTCTCTCTTGTTTTTTCGAATAACCGACAGTCAGCAGTCCTTTTCAGAAGCTCGCATGGGTCGGGTGCTCATATCGGCAAACCTTGAATACCGCAAAGGAAAATAGAATCGATTCCAACTCATCGTTAGACGAAAGAACTCCGGTTAAGAGCCATCAGTTTTGAAAAGATCTTTTGCATTCATGCGACTATTTCTTCGAACCCCAGCGAAAAGCAAAAGGCCAAGAAGATCCTGAATTTCGATATTATCAGTTTCACTGCAGTCTCTTTCTCTTCCAAATACCATATACGAGTACATACAATAGGTTGTGAAAGTTTTATTTTTTTGGTTTGTGCGTATTGTAATTTGGCTTAAAACTCGTTATGGCTCTTTCAAGTTCTTAGCTTCACTTACGTCAGGAAGCTTTGTCACAATATTTTTATAGAACGTTTTCTTACCTTGATGGCGGATTTGTTTTCCATTTTGCAACATTACATTTTCCCATGTAAAAATTCTTAGAGTTTTCTGGAATTTCTTCATCGATTTAGTTTAATAGAATCCTCAACATCACTATCTTTTCCATCTTCGTATTTAGATTCTTAGCTTTCGTCATCGAACAATAGCGTTATTTCTTCTTCCTCCATCTCAGATTTTAAATATATGTTATATTTTAAACGAAATAAGCAGGTACACACACGTCCTTTCCATTCAAAGGCTAAGAACACACCAAATTGAAATTTGTGACAAATGAGGAAGCTACTATAAAGCAGAACGCAAAAAATTGTCAGTCTGACAGATAAAAGCACGGATATGGGGAGATTAAAAAGAGTATCGGAGACAAAACGGAGTCCTGTGGCATACCAGCATTCTGTGGATATCAGACTTGAAACCGTCCAACCAACTTGAATCGAGCATTCCGGAAGTTACTGGCGGAGATCCTCGACTGTTACACAGCAGACCTAACCGCTATCCGAGAAGTGCGATGGGATGGACCAGAAGAAAAGAGGATGCAAAACTGCGATATCTACTATGAAGAATGTTAAAGACAACTGGCACGACAAAAACAGCAGTCGCGGCGTTAATTTGGATGCGGATTCGCTTAAGAGGAAGATTTGGGGAACAAGTCTTGAGCTTCATACATGTAAGCGAACACCTGCCGACGATTCTTATAAAGGGTAAATTTGCGAGCATAAGCCTCACAAACGCCCACGCCCCGATAGAGGAGAAGAATAACCTTTCTAATGACTTCTACGAGTTTCTCTGCAGTACCTACGAACGATGCCCTAAATACGACGCCAAAATCGTCCTTGACGATTTTAATGCCAAACGGGGCAAGAAGGGCATCTTTGGCAATACAATGGGGAAGTATAGGCTCATCACCTCAGAAAATGGACACAGGCTTAATGAGTTTTCGGCGGGACGTAATGTAACTACATCTAGCACACTGTTTTGACATCTCGATATTCATAAGGGGACCTGATCAACAAACCGTCTTCCAAATCGATTATATTGCGATCGATGCATGATACTCCTCTAGTGTTTTGGATCTCCAAGCGTTTCGCGCAGATAACATCGACTAGGACCATTTTCCTGTTGTAGTTAAAATACGGATGCGAATACCCATAACGGCCCAAAGCCAATGAACCATTGTGAAGAAGTTCAAAATCGAACCGCTAAGATTGCAAGAAACCACCACAGTCTTTTCCGATCGAGATTTCCTTAACTTCTCGGGGAGTCCGATCCCTCTAGCACCAAACGTAGGACAGTGGAATCACTGACAAAAAGCAATCAGAGAAACCACTCCTACTATACTGGGTTCCAGCTTCTCCCAACAAAGAAACGCTTGGTTCAGAACAGCCCCACAGGAAAAAACGAGATGGGAAGAACACAGGCGTCTCTGAAGAAAAAAGAAAGAGCACGAGAAGCGCTCGATCGAGGTTTTTCCAGAATAGTGAATTTCGAAAGTTTTACCAAAAAACTAAAAATGCCAAAGCTGTGAAGGCCGAACAGAAATTTGCAATAATGGCGAAGGAAACATCATAGTAGAACCGCAGTCGGTGACGAGAATATGGAAACATTATTGCTGCAAACTATTAAATGGTGATAACGAACAATATCCCACGGTCAGGAGGAATCAGCCATTCAACCTGAATGGAGACATTCAACATTTCCGTCTTTAAAATCTGGTTGGAAAATCGATACCCACCACCTTTTAATCGATTTCAAACCCGCATACGACAGCATATATAGGGGTGAGCTATAAAATGCCATGTCTAGTATTGACATCCCTGCCAAGCTCATTCGGCTATGCAGGATGACGATAGAGAACGCACGTTGCTCCGTCACGGTCGGTAATGACAAAATCGATACCTTCAATGTCAGAAAAGGGCAATGCGTTGTCATATGATTTTTTCATCGTTCGTGAATGTCTAAACAGTTTCAAAAGTCTATTCAGCTACCCTTATACGCAGACGACATTGACAACTTGAGAAGAACTCATCGAGCTAGCAATGGAACATGGTGCTTGCTTTTGAAACAAGAGTGAGAGAGATAATGCTGTCAACAAAGAGCGACACACGACACCGACATCTGGGATTAAACGTCACGATAGACAGCTATAACTTTGAGATAGTAACGGGAATTATATACTTCTGCTCCACTATCAACTCCAACAACGACACCGGCGCGGAAATCTTGTGACAGATCGGAAAGTTTTCGACCGCAACCCAAACAGACAACGCAGTCGCGCACGACCTCATCTTACGTGGCGCACACAAGTGGGGAAATTAGAGAACTCTCAATCCCTGAACAAGCACGTTAAACGGTTGGGTCTTACCAGTTTTGATGACTGCAGGTATTGTGACGATAACTCTGTTTCGGAAAACGTAACTCACCTGTAATTTGAGTGTTAGTGAACACCAAAATACATAGAAAATTCTAAGGTAGCTATTTCAGCAACAGCTTTGGCGAAGCAAGGCATATCAACCTCAAAGTTTACAGGAATTCCTGCAGCAAAATATTGGATTGGGGCTCTCCGTTAAGACTACTACAATACATTTTTGGTTCAGGAATTTCACAGCAACAGGAGACCCGGTATTATAGCATCACACATGTTAAGCACAAAAATGTTAATAATCCAGAATGACATCAAATACTCGTATGTACTTTCGAGGAACGGATCGTAATGCCTTAAAGTACAAATATTCAGACCAGCCAGCTTCCCTCTTCTCGTAAAGAGAAAAACTTCAGTTTTGATAGGATTGACTGAAAGCCTATGTCTAGTGCACCAATCGTTGATCACATCTAGGGCTACTTGCGCTTTAAGGTAGATAGTCGATAGACTGATCCAAAAGACAGTTCATCAGCTGTACGAGTATATGGTTGAGCATAGACATCAGAACTTTTGAGAGCGTGAAGTATTGAGTCGACCAACATAGGCCGTAGAAGTGCAGAGAGAACGTCCCCTTACAGACAGTCCCTATTTACCTCCTCCACCACACAACTAGTGATTCATCTACCCCGTGCTATCTGGCCGACCTACACCTGCAGTCAAAAGTTGCGTTGTCGTAAGCACCCTTAACGTCGATGTTGCATATTCCTTCTTGTCGATTGCGCCTTTAATATTGCCCACTAGATTGTCACTCATTTACTCGGTGCGGCCAACCGGTTGCAGTCGTCAATGTGTCTTACACATTTGCATTAAAGTCTCTATATATGAGGCGAATTACTTTTCTTTTGAAAGATCCCGATATCAGCTCCACCATTAGATTTTATTTTAAACTCTCAGCTGACTTCAAGCTTAGGAAATCAATAATATCCACCTAGCTTGACTTACCAGTGAAGGGGCATTCGACGATTTCGAGATCTAGATTTGCATCAGAAATAAAATAAATGCATGCATCAAAGGACAAATAGAAGCAACGAATGATTGTGATGCTCTCGCTAAAGAAATACCACTTCGTTTATGAATGCCCATGATTCGCAACTTTTAAAATTTTAAAAAAATCCTTGCAAACCATGCTCAAGTAATTAGTTATCGAAGTTTTGTTTCAGTTTGGAGAATCTTTTGCCAATGCTAGCGGCAGTCACATCTACTGTTCAGTCTAAAACCGGAAGCTAAGGTGCAGGTCTAGGACAGGGATAGATCCCTCATGGACCCAGGGCTAAATTCAATGGCCCTGCCCAAGTTCTATGATCCTGAGACGATTCCGAAGTTACGAAATTCGTTCAAGCAAAACGATGTCGCCGAAACAATTCACCTTGAACCCACTGCCACAACACAAATGCCAGATGCATTCACTCCTGGGTTGTTTGGACAAAATTCATGCCATATGATAGTGAATCATATTACCGATTGGATGTTCAATGAATAACGTTTGGTCGGAATCTCTAGTCTTTTCCGTACTGAGATTGACCTGGGAGCCTGACCTCAATAGAATTTCCGTTTTTTGCTAGTAGTTTTACCCTTACCGTCCCCAAAAAAGACGTAGCCTGCTAATATAGGCTGATAGAGATGCTGGAAGGACTTTCGTTTTGAGCGTGGATGACATTGCAGGTACTTGACGGTCTTGAGTGTGTGTAATCTTTGCTGCTGGCGCGTCGTATTATGCATTTTCGAGCAGTTTGTGCATCCTCGCTGGGAACATTTTACCGCTTGATGGCCCGGTTTAAGGCAGTTGATGCATCGATCATTATCCTTTAAGATGTTTAAACGTTGATTGATCGCCTTTGATCCTTAATGCTTCGTCCCTTATTCCCCAAAGATTCTAACAATTGAAATCGATTTTCGTGAAATTTCAGAAAGTCCTAGATGGTCTGCAAATTTCTTGGGCTGGATAGAGATTGCTCATACAGTTTGTGGGTATCCTTGTCCAACTTTTTTATCAATAATTGAAGCAATAGCGGATCCCCATTCGATGTGTCAACGCTAATATTCGCTAGCCCCATCAAACACTCCTGCGTAGTGCCATGTAAGATTCTTACGCTGATGGCACACGGTTTGTCCATAGTATGCGTTGATTGTGCCATTCACTTGTTGATCAATCCAGCCACTAGTAGTCTTGGGTTTTCATATCGTTCCTTGAGCATATTCCAAGCTCTCAAATAATTTGCGTCTGACGCAAAGTGTCTTATTTGGTTTTGAAGTCCTCCCACTAGATTTGTCTTGAGGAACTACATCTTCCAACAGTCCGTCATTGGTTACTGATGTACCATTTGTACGAAGAGGTCATGAAATTGTTGCCATTTCAAATAATCGCCGTCAAACTTTGGCAGAGTCAACTTAGGTAGCGATATCATGCTATTCGTTGCTACCATTAGCCTTTGGTCTGGACTGAAGGAACCGTCATGAAGATCTTGTAACCTGGTCATTATCTCGATATCAAATTGCTCGATTTGACTTGCCCAATCAAAATATTGTTTTTCGTAATGTCCATTGGCGACTGGGTTGTCGCTTAGTTCATAAACATCGATATGTGCTTGTTAAAGTAGGGACTCACCATGCTTAGCAGCCTTCAGCTTGTTCTCCCAGGACTATTTTGATTGTTGTATCTCTGCTTTGGTTGCCTCGGTTATATGGTATAACGTAAAAGATTACGCACTGATACAATTATACCTTGATGGCGTCTTAATATTCTGCTCCACTCTTCAGAAACCTTGTTGGGGCTGGCTGCTAGTTTGTCTTCGATTGTAGCTGGGGACATTTTTGACTCCATTGTTTCAGGATTTTGTTTGATATCCAATATGAGGGTCACATCGGAGTTACCAAATGTTAAAGTCAGAATTCTTTTGCTCCGTCGGTATGATCAGGGTGCATGTACCTTGATCGTGTAGTGGATATATTCGGTGCTGGTACAAATATATCACCTTACCCCGGGTGGGGGGATAACTAAATACGACTTCTTTTTCTTAGTGTTGAAAAACCAGTCCTTTATTGCTCCAAACTTGATCGTATTTATACAAATTTATGGCTTACTTAGCATAACTTAAATTACAACTAACAATCAATATACAATCTGCCTATTTGACAATTTTGTTTATTGAACAGAAGTTAAGTGTAGTAAAAAATTTCGCTGCAGAAATTATTGCTGCTCGAATTTCGTCCAAACAACCTTGCAGTGAATGCACCTTTTTTTTTTTTTTTTTTTCTATAATTTGCGCGCACTCAAGGGATTATTTTTTTAGTACCCTTAAAATGTTTGCACACAGCGCGGGCGAAGGAAAATCAGGGAGGATGGAAATAGAGAAACCGGTGAACGTTGGTTTTAAATATTTGAAGGTTATAATGACTAGGAAATAAAGAGCTAGGCAGGGCATTACATAAGCGAGTTGTACGGCTTAGGAATGAATCACGATATTTTAGAGTACGCCCCAAAGTGGGCTTGAGGGTATAGTGATGAGCATTCATAGAGAGACGGGTGTTAACTTTAAAAGTTTGAGGGTTCGGAATGCTACTGGCGATTTCTATAGAGCACTGGTGGTGGAAATTGCGATAAAACAGAGTGAGACACGAGGCATTACGTCGGTGTTCGAGGGTGTCTATTGTTTGAGTGATATTAGTATCACCTATGAATTTTATCGCACGGTTTTGGATTCTATCTAGCAGGTGCCGAAATGGTTTTGGCGCTTCCGACCAGATGTGCGCATTGTCCTCCAATTTTGGGATGCCTTATATGCTTTATATTGGGTCTACAAGTAAGTTTCCAGCGTTTGTCAGAGATGGCGCCACCAGTGGATCCCGGGCAGAAATGTCAGACCCCATGTGTTTTATTTGCAAGTTTTGTATCTGTCAACAACTTTGCAGCGTTATATTTGAGCAGTTCTATCGGTGTCGTACATTTTATCGAGCAAAATCATGGCAAGTTTCCAGCCAAATAAACGTCATTTGCGGGAAGCGCTGCTTTTATTCTTTAATATGAAGAAAAGTGCGGCTGAGGCCTATCGTTTGCTTTCGGAAACTTATGGGGCGGAATGTATTGGTGAATCGACGTGCCGCGAGTGGTTCAAACGGTTCAAAAGTGGTGATTTTGGAGTTGAAGACACAGATCGCCCCGGAAAGCCGAAAAGTTTTGAAGACGAGGAATTGGACGCTTTACTGGATGAAAATCCGTGTCAGATTCAAGGAGAACTTGCTGCATCATTGGGCGTCACGCAACAAGCCGTTTCCCTGCGCCTAGAAGCACTGGGATTCATTCAAAAGGTTGGAAACTGGGTGCCGTACGAATTGAAGCCAAGAGACGTCGAACGGCGATTTTGCATGTCCGAAATGTTACTGCAGCGGTATAAAAATAAATCATTTTTGCATCGTATTGTCACTGGTGATGAGAAATGGATTTATTGTGATAATCCTAAACGCAGAAAATCATATACAAAGCCCGGCGAGCCCGCCCAATCGACGCTGAAACGAAATATTCACGTGAATAAGGTCATACTCTGCATATGGTGGGATCAAAAGGGTGTCGTATACTACGAACTGCTTCCGAGTGGTGAAACCATCAAAGGACCATTATATCGAACCCAACTAATTCGTTTGAAGCGGGCATTAAAAGAAAAACGGCCAGAATATGAGACCAGGCATGAGTCCGTCATTTCTCATAACGACAACGCTCGGCCACATGTTGCGGTTTCGGTGAAAAACTGTTTGGAAAATAGTGGATGGGAAATTCTGCCTCACCCGCCTTACAGTCCAGACTTGGCACCATCTGACTACCACTTGTTTCGTTCGATACAGAATGCTCTTACGGGAATACGCTTCAGCTCAGTAGAGGAAATCAAAAATTGGCTCGATACGTTCTTGGGCTCGAAAGACGAGAAATTTTTTTGGTCCGGAATTCATAAATTGCCAGAAAGGTAGGGGAAAGTTGTAGCTTTCGATGGACGATACTTTGAATAAAGCATTGTAACTATGTTTTCATAATAAAACTTCAAATTTTGGAAAAAAAACGCTGGAAACTTACTTGTAGACCCAATACATTGAGACCAGACCAGAGGGGGTAAAGTATTTCTTACATCGCTTGAGGAAACCTAGATATTTCACAGCATTTTTGGCGACATCGAATATGTGGTCATTCCAACGTAAGTTGTCATTGACACACATACCGAGAATGGAAAGTTTTCCGGTTTCGACGATGCAAGTGCCATCCATGGATAATAGCTGGGTGTTCAAATTTCGCTTTAACGACAGCAGACAGCATTGTGTTTTGGAAGCCTTAAATTCCACTCTGTTGATAGTTCCCCACTTGGTTATGCTGTTGATATCGGAATTTAACGAGCTTAACATACGCTGCCGTTCCCGTTCTACAGCCGAAGAGCAAGGACTTGAGTCCGGGAGTGAATATGACAAGCAGAGAGTACTGTCGTCAGCAAAGGAGTATATTGGATTAGAGGTAGCAAACGAGAGATCTTTGATGAAAATTAAAAAGAATGTCGGAGACAGAACGAAGCCCTGTTGCACACCAGCATTTATTTTGTGAATATCAGACTTGAAACCATCCAAGACACCTTGAACTGAACGTTCCGAAAGGTAATTTCTAATCCACTAAAGAAGAGAGTCGACGATCCCAAAAGCACGCATTTTCGACAAAAGAGCCTGATGTCAAATGCCTTGGAAATATCAAGTGCAACTATCTTGCTTTCGCCAGAATGATGTACGCTTTGGTTCCACTTTTCTGTGAGACCTGGTTTTGTTTTGCAGCTATGGGTTCAAGGTTAATTGTTTCGGCGACATCGTTTTGCTTGAACGAATTTCGAGACATGTTCTTTATGTTCTAAACAGGATATTAAAACCCTATACTGTAGCAAGCTTTTCCACTGATTTTGTAGACTTGTAGACTATAATATAAAAACGCAACGCAAGAACAACTTACTACCTATGGACTTATTCGGCATGCAGTTTGGAATTAACTCTGCCGTCAGGCTGAGAGATACTCAGCAATGGAAAGAGCCAAATGAAGAAAATGCCACTCTACAAATGAACTGACCTTTAAGATGACTTCAACATTGACTTCGATCACTTGATTCCAGGAAAGAACGAATGGAGATGACGCGAAGTCTTACTCAGTAAGTCAGTTTTTATCCTCACAGACGGCTCTTAGAATGCCGAAAGCGTTGACGTAGGGACATTCGCCGAGGATCCCTGCATACACTATATCTGCTATTCGAGCGATTACAGATTGCCGCACATCTTTCAACGAGATGCATACAACATACGGTCACAGTCTATTGCCACAGGGAACTGCACCCCTGATGAACTGGCCAGATACCTAGGAAGAAATAATAAGGCGATAAAAACCAAGTCAGGCCATCAATTTCTTGCGCAAAAAGAATTATACAATCATAGCTAGACTCATCAGCACAAGTGTGATAAATCTGAGAATTTTGTGTCATGCCACAGCCGATGACAAAGATTTTTGAAAGTACAACTCCATCGGATTCACCTCCTTCCAATTTAATTTGTCAAATTTATTGTCTAAACCCTATAAGATCAGGATATGGATAAAAGCTCTTTTCAAGAAGTCTTTCTTGATAAGTCTTCTTTTTGGTTAATCTCAAGAAGTCGACCTGTACCGAAAGTTTGTCTTCCAAAACCGTTTACTTAAACAATTTCCTACAGACATGGGCTTAAGCAGTAGCTCCCCTTGATGACTAGACTTCTAGTATTAAATTTAATGCAAACGTTTTCACTCATGCTGCCACTTTTGTGACTCTGTGTCTGATACAATACCCGGAACAACCCCATTCAAAAGCTGTACTTCAACTTATACTCGCACTCGATTTGGAAACTACACCAAGTCCAACCGAAAAATAGCCATCGAAACGCGTTAGTGACAAATCAGTGATTTTTCATTGGCACTTGTCTACCAGGCTCAAATTGAAATCACAGTCACCGCAAATTGCCAACCAAACCATTAACATACAGGAGAGCGCATTCTGTGGCCAATGTTTTCTACTCTATTGGTGTCGCTGCCATTTTGTTTGTTCAATTGATAGCCCTACCGTCCGTGTTGGTTAGTGTTCGCCATCGCAGTCGGGTGGAATTCCGCCGACCGAATTTGTGGCGACAAATGTTCTTGCGATTTGTTCGCTTGGAAATATTCAAATTAAATTTAAATTATTCTGTTAGCTTTTGATTTGCTTAGTGGCATTCAATAAAGGTCCTTTGAACGTCTGTCGATTATTTTTAAATGCTCCCATAGCCCAAAGTCCAAAGTCATAATACGGCATCCACAGGAGGAAGACCTTCTAATGGCCTGAAGGTTGGATAAGGTCCTCATCGTGTGTGTCTCTCTGGATCTGGACAATAAGGATCATAAAACACAGAAAAGATTTCCATGCAAATTTTTCAAATTACATTTTGAAAATCCCGTCCTAAGTCGACAATGTTCTCTTTTAACTGAATTGAACCTGCTGGCTGTGTTTTTGGTAGACGTGGAGTTACTGGCACTGCACTTCAGTGCAATCTTCTTGGTTTTCAAAGTTCTTTGAATATTCTTGGGATATGTGTCTTTAAGTGGCTTCAAGTTTCAACACACAGCTGACATCTTTCGCTTTGAAGGGTGTTTTGGTTTTTTTTTATTCTGTTGAATTTTTCTGTATGCTAACGATTATACAGAGGAAGAACGAATCCGCATTCAAGATCAGAATCCGTATCTCGAGGGGATTTGAAGAGCTGAACTTTCCTTATTATTACTTTTATGAGTGCCTGCAGATAAAACGGAACGATTTGTGTTTCGTGGGAATACTTTTTCGTTAGAGCTAAGAGCAATTTGAATGTTGACATTGTCATATATTTCAAATAAACCGAGGTTTGCCCTTGTAAAAGAAATGTGGAAGAGAAAGTAGAAAACTTTTTGACCAGATACAAAAACGATTTGATTGAATTTGAAAAATATGCAACATTCACTTGAAAGGTGGCTTTCCAATGCCTTGGTTCAAAGCCTTGTAAGCATTCTAGTTTAAATATCGAGGGTACCGCTTAATTCTATCGTATTAGCCGAAATCTTGCAAATATGTGAACTTGAGCAACTGCTTAGTTCAAGGAAGACTAATCTCTGGTGTGCAAAACCGCATCATCACGGTCATGTGGCTGGTGCTGGACAACTAACTAGAAAGGTCAATAAGGTCATTGACGAGACATTCAAGCAATGTCCTAGGTAGGTAGGTACGTAAAAGTGGCTGTCGGAAAGACCAACACACTTAGGCCTATTGGCCCATTGTGATGCCACGTGGATCTGCGATCTTCTTACTTATGGAACCAATTTGAGCTTATGATGAAGCGTAGCAGACTGTTAACTTCTATTATATATTCTTTAGGTTTTATAAGTCTTTGTAGAGGAAAGCTCCTAGGTGGAGGATTGTCTCCTCTTCCTTTTCGTCCATGCAGCTTCTACAGAAATCGTTTGTAAAAACGCCAAGCCTTCTTCCATTCTTGCCTATAAGGCAGTGTCAAGTGATGACACGTATGAAGGCGCTGAGATGTTTCCTATTTAGAAGGATCAGACTCTTAGAGCGATTCAGATTCAGCTTTGGCTGATCTGTTTGATCGCTAGACATGTTGGTCCAACAGTCCACCGAAGGTCTGTTCTTTTTTTAGCATCCAGTTTTAATATTGATTTGTACGTAGCGATAGGTATACCTATGCTACCATCTTCCGGTAGAATAAGTAAAATGGTTCCAATTTTGACGAGTTTGTCAGCCCTATAATTCCCTAGAATGTATTTGTGGTCCGGCACCAAACAAAGGTGAAGGTTGAACTGTTCTGCCGGCTCCGTAAGAGATGATCGACATTGAAGGGCGGTTTTAGAATGAGTCGGTTTAGAATAATAGCTGCCTGACTATCCGAGAAGATGCGGATCTCCTTTGCAGATATCATGTTTTTCTTCAGCCAGGACAGAGCTACTTTAAACACCAAAATTTCCACCTGAAATCCGCTACTGTGACTTGGAAGACGGAAGGAGAGGCTTAGATTTAGCTTATCTGAGAAAACACCGCCACCAACCCCGCTATCGGTTTTAGATCCATCTGTGTAAAAGTGAAGCAATGTCCTAGGTATGGCGTTAAAATTAACTATGTACTTAGTACGATAGGATAGGACAGAATAAGAATAGCCCAAACGATATCACGTCTAGAAATAGACTTAGGCTTATTGGCTTTACGGCGGGACGAAATACGAGTATCACTATATCAAGCACATGGTTTTTTCTTCTCAATATACGCAATGACATGGGGCATGTTGGTCACGTAAGGATGCCTCTAGTATTCTAAACGTCCGAATATTCATCCATTGTACGACTGCAGATTTCCCATGTTCCACAATAATCGCGAGGGGCCGCTAGAATCTTTGTCGAAAGCATATCTCAAATCTCGCAACAAATTCTATGTCCCTAAGATCAAATGCCGAACACCAATGTCAACGCTGCCAATGTGCTATAAGAGGCGCCAACCACCGGCAGAAAATCGCTGGTTTGATAGAGAATACCGGTAAGCACGTGCAGTTACACAAGAAACCTACAAAGCGGAGCTGCAACGAAGAATAAGTGTCGCTAATGAACTCTACGATCAAAAGAAGAACATCGGCTTCTACAAAAGACTAAAATATTAGCACGAGAAGCGCGCGATCGAAGATATTGAATATTTATACTCTAGGAACAAAGTACGGACCGCTTACCAAGAATTGAAAAAAGAACGTGTTAAGGCAACAAGACCCAAACGGAAACATATAGAGATGGAGAACAAAGCCTTGTAGGAGGGTCATTGTCGATACTGAGAACATAGAAAAACTTTTTCTGCAGACTTTATAACAGCGACGAAGTCCAACATCCGGTCGTCATGCATAATAGACCATTCAACTGACCAAAACGAAATAAGGATACCAATATCTTAGCTTCACTATACCACTGAACCTGACGCCATACTGACCGCTGGAAATGGCTTTGTGGAGAGCATACACCAACTCACATCTCAAATCTGATCAGAAGAGTATATGCCTGAGGAATCTCAGCACCGTCTGCCTGATCCACAAAAACGGAGACATCCTCAACTGCGCCAACTACAGAGGTATAAGTTTCGCCAACATTTCGTACAAGATCTTATCTGCCACAATGAAAGCCTTGGTCGATTGGCCCCGTCAGGCCAAGAAAGTTCACAATCGACCAAATTTTCACACTCCGATTCTGGAGAAAACTCAAGAAGTCCAAATCGATATCCATAATCTTTTCATCGATTTTAAGCCCGCATATGACAGCATTTATAGAGACGACCTACATATGTACAAGGTGGCGTAAAAATTATCACCCTATGTTCTTTGCCAGTCATTTTTTTTATGAATGAAAAACGTTGGTTGTGGTTGTTTCTATGAAATCGAGAAAATAATATCGGCTAAGTGACCGCCGCCAGAACTGATGACCATTCGGGCCGATTTGTGGTATTTTCCATCACTCTTGCCAGAACTTCCGGCGATAGGTTCTAGCATTCTTGACGGGAATTCGCTTTAAGAGTCTGGGGCTTGTTGACATAGACTCGTGACTTTAAAATACCCCACAAAAAGAAGTCTGGAACTGTAAAATAAGGCGATCTCGTCAAAAATGAGAGATAAGGCGACCCGGAAATGCAGCCTTCAGAATTCCGTTTGTGGTATGTGCAGTATGCGCTGTTGCTCCATCCATCCTGTTGGAACCACATATTCTCCAATCCCAGTTCATCCAATTAATGAAGGAGAAAATCGTTGAGCAGCGCTCGCCGTCTACAGTAGTCGTTTAGTCCGCGGCGTTTTCGAAAAATTAAAGCTCAGTCACACCTCCTGCGTAAACAGCACACCATGCAGTAACTTTGAGTGGATGTAATGGCTCCTCATGGGCTATACGCGGATTTTTGGAGCCCCATAAGCGATAATTTTGCTTATTCACATATCCACAGAGATGGAAATGGGCCTCGTCGCTCCTGATGAATTTCGATGATAAGTTGTCTCCCTCGTGGTTGAGATCCAGGATGGCTTCCTTAGGAGTATAGCGATTTATGTCCTATTGACGTGTATTTTGTATATGCTTACTTCATAAATGTCAAAGTAGAATTGATATATGTCGCCATTTGCACAAATTATATCATCTTCCGATAGAATGATGACTTTTGCGCCACCTAGTATATAATGCCATGTTGAGTTTTGGCCTATCAGCCAAACTCGTTCGCTTGTTCAGAATGATGATTTAGAGCGCTTGCTGTTACATCAAGGTCGGTAATGTCTTAATTGCGATGTCAAAAAAGGTTTTAAACGAGGTAACGCGTTGTCATGTGACCCTTTTAACATCATAAGTACCTGAAAGAATTATGCGGAACTCACAAACTAACACTGAATGCACAGTCTTTCAAAAGTCTGTGCAACTACGAGTACTGGCGTACTGCGATGATTTTGACGTAATTGGCAGAATTCGCTGCTATTGCAACGGAGGCTGTCAAAATGGGTTTAGCGGTGAATGAGGGCAAGACCAAGTGCATATATGCTGTCAACAAAAAGGGGCACACAACATCGACGAATTGATCAGAACGTCACAATCGACAGCTATCACTTCGAGGCAGTAAGGGACTTTGCCTACCTTGAGTCTGCTACGAATTCTGCCAACAATTGCTCAGCGGAAATAAAACGCATAAAACGGGCTAAGAAGGCAATTGAGTCGTAAGGCTCTATCCCGAAAAACTAAGGAGACACTATATAAAATCCTTGATCATCCCAACCTTCCTTTCTGACGCTGAAGAATATGTTCCATCGAAAGCGGATGAAGATATGCTCGGTCGCTTGGAGAGAAAGATTCTCCGTAAAGTATTCTATCCCGTTTGCGTTCACCGGCTTTGTAGGATTTAGTAAGAATACTGAGCTTCTGTTGAGTAAAATGGCATTGACATGTAGATTAAATGGATACCAATGCTCCGGCCCATAGAATTATAGAATTTAAGCCGGAGGAACAGCGCAGTAGAGGCAGACCACAGCTAAGGTGATGCGGACAAGTAGTAGGGGGCATCAACCGACTTGAAGTCCGGATCTGGAGGCATTTAACTAAGGATCGGCCTAATTGGAAAGGCTTGTTAGTTGACCCCTAACACACGCCGAACTGGTGGCGCTGCAGTAAGTAAGTAAGTTAGTCAACAGGCTTAGCCTCCCTGATATCTTGTAAGCCTCTTCTGCCCTAAATGAGCTGCCACTTGACCTAACCTAATCTTACCCATCTATAAGTTTGTGGTGTCTGGATTCTTGGAGTCCTTGAACAGGCTTTCAACTGTCTAAATTTGGCCGCAGATTATCTTTCAATTTCTGTTCTACTTGCTTTTAATAATCTGATGGATGCTTTTGTTAAAAGCCGCCAGAGGAACACTGACTACACAAATTTTCACGTCTTTCTTATCGCTGATACCTATACCTATTTAGGAGACGCATGCCCTCTGTACGGGTTGGCGTTCACAGCTTCATGGGGCACTGTCTGTTAAAGTTTTAAGTCCTGGTTCCTTTTCTATTTTGTTGTTAAAACTGTGATGCCGTCCTCCTCCTTTAAGACATGTCATTAGGAATAAACCCTATCAGTCAGATGTCTTTCTGGTTGTCAGTATTTCCATTTGCAAAGACTGTGTTTTTCCTTGTTTACATATTACCTTTTTGGTAAAGCTCGGTGAAGAATGCTGTTCTGATTTAGCTTATCTTCACCTCTTTCACGTAAGTTTATGATTTAAGATTGACCACTTCACAAAAGTTAACAGCTTAATAGCTGTTATTTCCCTTCTACTGCTATTTCTAATCCTGATATGAAGTTCCTTTTTTCTCCTTACTTAAATTTTGGATCAGTTCACTTTATAAGAATAGCTGAACAATTTTTAGGGAATCCGAAATATTTTTACTTATAGCCTCTGCGGTAAGACAATACGTGACGCCGATACTTTCTTTCTGTTGGAACAGAGCACTCTGACAAAGAACAAGTCCATTGTACTCTTTGGAAGTCTCTTTTAATGAAATCTTTCAGTCTTACGACTGAAGAAAGATAAGTAGGCGCTTCAGTGATAAATTGCCTACAGTACCAGCACCAACCACGTCAGCGCAGAGTACCTGCAGAGTACCGCAGCCTGAAGCAAGCGTAAGCTGAAAATTCGCAGAGACACTGCTCCGCGGCGATGTCATCAGTTTCACAGCAAGCATAGCAGGATAATATGTCACTTATGCCCAGCACATTTAAATGCTTAGCAAATGTGTAAAGCCCTGTCAACGGCAGCCGTAAGCAATCTGGTGTCTTTCATGCTCGGTTTTTTTTTTTTTTTTTAAAAAGAACTTAACGCTGAGGTGGGTATGAATACACTTATCATGCCTCAGCATGTGTCAAGTTTTTTGGAAAATGGGATAAGAGAGAGAAAGAAAGATGTTTAGGCTCAGTGGTTATTTCGCTCCATGGGTGGCATCCAACATTTAATGGGGAGACTAAATTCTTAGTGAAAGTTGGCTTGATGTTGATTTCTAGTCAACTTTCGGGCGAGGCTGGGATTCGAACACCGAATCTTCCGATTTGGAAGCCAGTCCACTACCACTTGAGCCACTGCCACCCACTGTCAGCCACTGACTTCCTAGAAACGTCGGGAGGCATTTATTTGGTCTGCTTGCATCCTGAGGTGTTACGCCATCTGCAGTTGCGCTCATATGTGACCCAACTGTCAATAGAAGCCTTAACCTTAACCGAGGACGCAGGCAGACCCAAATTAGGTTCGGGTCCTGCAAAACTCTCCTCTGAACCTTGCCTGGCCTGGGACCCAGACAAGGGTCACTGAACTTAGCCTTACTGCGTTCTCTTGCATGAAAGTCATAAGAGGGTTCAGGAGCACTTATAGCGCTAAGCACAGCTTGGCTGTCGCTACAGTTGCAAATGTCTCGCCCCATCCACCGGTTCTCCGCAATATAGTTCGCTACCATCAGAATTGCGTAAATCTCCGTTTGGAAGGCAGATGCAAACATTTCTAACGTGAAGTGAAATCTAGCATTACCGTCCTCCAAAAAGACACGAGCGCCACATCCTATATTGGTTTTGGAGCCGTCATTGAAGATCCTACTGCATGCCTTTCCTGGCTCAGATTCCGGCCGAAACCAGTCCGGGGCACAGGGAAAGTCGATTTCATATTTTTTTTCTGCAACAGAATTCTGGTGTCATTCCATTGGACTGCATGCCCATAAGACCAGAGTCATAAGACAGCTGATGCGCAAGTTCATTAAAGCTCCAGTGTGTGTTGTACCAAAGACCACTTCTTTTTAAACGGCGACGTGAAGCCAGCATGTTTAATGGCCTCATCCGTCACCACAACTGATGAGGTATACCAGCTACGGGGTGTTGTGTTGTTCAGCCTCACTATCAGCTTCGTTGATAGGAGCTGGTTGTGAGCAGGTTCAGATTAGGTTACCTGGGAAGTGAGACTCAAGCATGAGACGGATAGTCTCTGCTTTCAACTAATTTTTTTCAATTCAATTTCAGTGTATTAAGATGGCTTACACAGTACGATACATTATCTTTTCAGGTAGTGATAAGCTTATTTATATGAGGTAATAAAAATATAGAAGAAAGCTACTAGCAAATTAGACTAACAATGTTACAAAAAAGTGCAAACGGTCGATCAAAACGGTGAAATGAACTACAAAATAGAAAGATACGATTTGAGTTCTTTTTGAAATCTTTTTTTCTCTTTTATTTCTTTCATTTGGCGTGGGAGGGAGTTCCAGAGTCGAGTAGCGTTTACCAAGAATTAGCGTTCTGACGTTAAACAAGAAAATCGCGGGAGTAATAGTTGCCCTGTTCTTACAGATGCACACGGCGTTATTCTGTTAAAAAGGTTGCGGGGTTGATGCGTATGTATGATGTTATACAGCATGGTTATTGTACGGTATTGCAAAAGGTTATCAAACGTGAGGTTACAGATCCGGAAGAGAAGTGTGCAATGCGATCATACCTTCGCAAGCCGAAAGTTGATAGAGTCACACTTTCCAAAGACTTCGCAACCATAAGTGAGTATAGGAGTGATGAGTGTTTTAGTGTGAAGAATTCTTGTTCTTATCAGAGTGAAGGTTGGAATTGCCCACATTGAGTGATGTGATCGTTCCATGTTAAGGTTTTGTTGAAAGTCATACCTAGATTTTTAGCGGTATCCACATATTCAATGGGATCGTTATTGAGGTGGAGCGGTGAGAATTGGAAGGTGTTTAGATCTATCTATCTATCTTATGGCTTTCCTCGATATAACATGGCATATTCTGTTGCGACCAGTTAAAGATTTTTTTAAAGTCAGAGTGGTTGACGGTATCGAACGCCCTTGAGAAATCAAGGAGGACTAGAAACGTTAGCTGATCATTATCTAAGTTACATCTTATGTCGTGTTTAGCGCGGAAGCCGGATTGTTTAAATGTCAATAGATTCTTCGCGTTAAGATACGCTTTTATTTGTTTCTGCATAATTTTTTCGAAGACTTTAGATAGGAATGAAAGTATCGCAATTGGCCGAAAGTCATTACCTGTAGGGTTCTTAGGAATAGGTATTATTTTGGATTTCTTCCAGACTGAAGGAAACACAGCCGTAGTTAATATATGATTAAAGATATGGGTAACGTACGGTAATATTACGGGAAGAATAACCTTTATAAACTTGGGGTGCATTTCATCGACTCCGACTGAGTTAGATTGAATGCCCTATAGCAGAAAACTCGAAGGTTTCGAAAGGCATTGTACTGGTGCTGAAGTTGAGATTGGGACCATTAGGAGGAGGATAAGCGATCGGAGCGGAATACGACACAAAGATTTTGTTGAGTACGTTACCGTCGACATTGTCAGGGATTCTACTCTTTTGCTTAGCCACACCAATCTCCTTGAGGTTCTTCCACAACTGTTTACCAGACAATGATGCACTCAGGCGTTTAGAATAAAGCTGTGTTTTGGCTGCGCGAATTTTGCAGACAACATTATATATTCTCTGAGATGCTCGTCTATTCTAAAGGGCTTCCATCGGCCATACGCCTCGTCCCGTTTTTTCATAACTACAAATTTCAATGTCAGTTGTAAACCATGAATTTAGTCAATGTCATGATGGTTTTGTCTTTAAGGGTACGTGATTGTTGAAAAGTTGAAGGGCTTTGGTTTGTAAGAATTTGACTTGTTGATTAGGTGAGGACATGAAATATAATTGCTCCCAGTTTATGCTGCGCACGTCGTTTTTCAACACCAAGTAGTCAACATGTCTGAAATAACTAAAACTAAATGTATTGGCTGAAACCTGGTAAATAAAATCGAATGTAAGGTAGATAATGTCGTGTTTTGAGAACCCAGGAGCTGACAATTGATCATAAAAAATAATTTTTCTGGTTTCGCTAACGAAGAAGACATCAAGTAGTGTACTAGAAGAGTCTGTAAAGTGAGTTGGTGTAGTAGAGTTAACAGGAGAAAGGTTAAGTGAATTCAAATTGTCGTTAAATTTACGCTCCACTGTTGATGTCTCCACACAGTATTACGTTGGATGAGTTGACTGAGATTTCTTCTAGTAAGATGGCACAGGTTAACTAATTTGTTTGGTCTATAAACGACTCCGAGGAGAACTGTATCAGCGTTACTAATCGGATTCAGAAACAAATAATCCATCTCATAGTTACGCTGGGACCACCCAAAGTCCAACTCCCCCTATTCCACCCCAAATCAAGCCCCAACGTCAACCTGTCTCGTTCGACTTAACCCCTACAATTCAAACTCCCGCAACTCAAACTCCCACCACTCAAACTCCTACCACTCAACCCCTAACACACACGCCTTTCCCTAATTTCGATCTCAGAACTGGAGCTAGTATCCTAATTTCATCAGTTCTCACATTTTAAACCCTATTTCAGAAACCCCATCCGTGGCGACATCAAACTCATTAACCACTCCCTCTTTTATTGACCCCCTTTCGCCACCCATTGTTACATTAACGCAGCAAACTAGCGATACCACAGAATGTCACTATGCGCTCTCTAGGCTTAGAGATAAAAAGATTTATGAGAATATACGTCTATATCTCGCTTATCTGCACAATAAATCTGACTCGGTGTGCTACGAGGGTAAAACAAAAACAAGCGTCATGGTTTCTATCCAGCAGAAAGGCCTCCCTATCGACGTTACCAGTCTCAGGAAACTTTATATAAAGTATCACGAGATTTTCAATACGCCCCCCCCCCCCCCAAAAAGTTGCAAACGATCTTTCCGCTCCTCGCCACTACGTACACTCTAAAAGAGTCTCACACCTCCAACGCAGTCGACTTAACCACGATAAATTTTTTCAGCCCTAAAAAGTCATGCAAAAACCTCCCTCTCACCTTCTATTACCAGAACGTAAGGGGACTGCGTTCTAAAACCCACGCCGTTTTCCGCCAATCACATGCTCTCCCATTTGATATCTACGCTCTGACCGAAACTAATCTTATCCCCAACATAAAAAAATAGGAGTTATTCCCTCTATCTTTTTTCGGGATGATGATCGCACACCCTCCTTGATTGAATCCCCTTGTCGAGGTGTCCTACTGGCTATTCACATCAGCCTGGACTCCTCTCTCGTTGCAACTTCATCTTCTTCTAAGCTCGACTTTGTGTCAGTTAAAATAACACTTACTCGTAGATGCTTGTATGTTATGTGTTGTTACATTCTTCCGGCGCAACCTATCGAATCCTACCAATTTGCTATTGCAGCAATTGACAACTTGATCGACTTATCAGACTCGTTTGATGATATCATTATCTTGGGCGATTTTAATCTGCCTCAGTTGAAGTGGACTCCATCTGAAGACCTATCTTTTTTCATCGCTTCCAATCCCATTTCTACCAAGGAATGCCTCTTCTTAGATCGGTTAACAGACTCTAGTCTATGCCAAGTCAGTGGCGTTTCCAACTAAGTATATGGAAAGGCAATTAGACCTTATCTTCACAACTGATCCAATTCCTCAGTATCGTGTTGTCCCCTATCTCTTTCAATTTGTCAATTGCAAAATTAAGACTGATGGCTATTCTTTCTCCCTCGCTTTCGAAACCAAATCTTCAAGTGATCCTCCTACCATCACCAGCTTTTTTGCTACATTTTTCAAACAATCATTTGCCAACAACTCCTTCGTACCAGATCCCTCTTATTCCAATGATCTACCAAATTTCTCCATTGGTCCCTTTCTCACTCGATTTCGATCCTGCAGTTATTGAAGAAGAGTTGCTAAATCTTAAATATGAATTTGTATCTGGCCCAGACGGACTACCCGCCATGTTTCTTAAAAAATGCTCTTCCAACCTGTCCCTACCCTTTTCCTACCTTTTTTTTTCTATCCCTTACACAGGGAGAATTTCCTCAGATTTGGAAGACCTCTTTTATTAGATCCCAATACACAAAAAGGGATCTAAGCATGAAGTTACCAATTATCGTCCCAACTCTTTGAAAGTATTTTATACGAAGCCTTAAGCTTCAAACGCAAGCCTTTTTCTTCGCCCCGACAACATGGTTTTCTAAAAGGTAGATCAACTATCACAAACTTAGTTGAATTCGTGTCTTTTGCTCTCACAGCCTTAGAAAATGGCAAAGAAATCGATGTTATCGCAACTAATTTCACTAAAGCGTTTGATAAGATATCTCATCAATTGATCCTCTTCAAATTGTTTGCTCTCGGCTTTGAGCATCTTTTATTAAAATGGATTTCTTCTTACCAGGTAAACCGATATTATAGTGTTCGGCTTAGATCCGCCCTTTCTGTTTCATTTTTGGCCTCATCTGGAGTTCCTAGCTAACTCATTACACACTCAGCTAACTCATTATTTGGCTTTATTAAACGATGGTCCAAGGAATTTTCCAACCCGTATGTAACCAGATCTCTCTATATTACCTTTGTTCGCCCCCTGCTTGAGTATGCCAGTCAAGCTTGGTCCCCCTTTCACCGGGTTAATGTTTCCCGAATCGAGGGTATTCAACGTCGATTCCTCCGAATTGCCTTCCGTGGCCTGCCATGGAACGACCCTTTAATTTTACCTCCCCATCAGGACCGCCTCAAACTTCTAAATATGAATTCGTTAAGAGAACGTAGGAATACCGCTGATATTCTTTTCATTCATTGTCTTCTCTCAGGTTCCATCGACTGTACATCCATTTTGAATTCCATTTCTTTCAATACCAACCCTCGCAATCTACGTCGTCCTCGTCTCTTCTGTCTACCGATCCACGGCACCTTTTATGGCTCCAACGAACTATTCTCCCGAATGCTCCAAAAGGTCAACTCAAACCTGTCCCTTTTTGATTTCCACCTGAGCACTCCTCGTCTCAAACAAGATCTCCTCCATCACTTCCTTGGTCCCTAGCTCTAAAGTCTTTCTGTTAGATTAAGCTTGTATTAAGCCAATAAATGGGGGACTCAGCCCCCACCAAAAATTAAAAAATTAAATTAAAAAAGTTCAACTAAATTAAATTATTTTAACATTACGGAATATACCAACTCTAACATACGAGCATATAGCGGCTCCTCCACCAATACGATCAATTCTGTCACCTCGATAAATTTGATAACCTTTTAAGCAATACAGTTCATCATTTATATCCTATCACTATCAGAAACTGAAGCTGAACCAAGTTTCAGAAACGAAAATGATGTCGCCGTCGACCTACAAACATCTATTTTTGGCCAAAGACTTTGTGCATTAATGTTGCAGATCTGGAGCCCATGTTTTTGTTTAGGAAATACTCTAACCAACGATCGTAATATGCCGCAACCTGCCTCTGGAGAATCCTGGCTCTGAGTTGCCATAGATAAAAAGCAAAAATAAATGTTAGAAAAAAGATTTCAGAAGAAAAAAAAAAACAATAATAAAATAAAATAAAATATAATACGAGTAAAAATTATGATAAAGATTAAAATGGAATAAATAAAAATAAATTAAAACAATTTAGAAAAAAAAACATATAAGTTGACCGCTACTGTTGCCTCTGATCGGTCGTAAAGCTTTCTGAGTTTTCGCCTTTGTCGATGATTTTGTGAAGATTGTCCATGATTTCAACAGCATGAGCTTTTCCTTGTATAAATACTCAGGCACTAGTTTTTTTTTCCTTTTGCATCAACGACTGGTTATGTTTTGTTAGAGCTTCGTGTATGTGCATGCAAACGTCCGAATGTATTCTGACTCAGTATAGGTACCGTCAGATTATCTGAGCTGATCTTCTCCTTTTGAGGACTTTGATCAGCCTACTAGTTTCGCCGACAGTTTCGATCTTTTCGTAAAAAAACTTTGTAAGAAACGCACTTCGAAATCCGAATAAGTCTCTTAAAATCTTTTTGCTTCGATCTGTAAAGATTCCAATTTAAAATTTTCCTGGATTCTTCACAAAGGAAGAAAAGGAAAAATGATAAAAATCTTAAACTGAAATCAAAATCTGTGCTGATTTCACACTAATTAAATGACGATACTGTCTCAGTTACCTATATTTCTCTCCAAGAATGCAAATTCTTTCACAGTAAATTCAATATTTGCTTGACTAGGTTTAGTCTTCTATCTTTCCGGCTTCTTTTTTTTAAATACTTGCGACAAAAAATTGCGCGGTAAAACCACCTTCAATCCATCTTATTCTTCACCATCTGCCATCTCTACAGGAGGTCTAGATCTTGATTTTATGAAAGGTTTTAATTCCCTGGTTAGACGCAGGTTCTTATATGGTGGCTTAGTTTGTAACATTTGCGTATTCCACCTTAATACACCAAGTCAGGCTCCGTAGATGCAGAAAGTAGTTTAACTATCTATTCTGAAATATACTATACAACAATTAAAAAATTATTTACTAATTCAAATCGTTTGAGTAGACAAGAGTCATGGATCACTTCAAGTCCTTCTGGAATCGTCGTTCTGATGTTAGTACATAAAATTCACACACCCGAAACCAGGTTGTACTGTCACTTTTACTTCCTGGATATGAATATCTTTTTCGCTTTTATCACCCATCAACATTTCATTTCAATTACCTACACGATTTAATGCAGATCATCTGTTTACCTGTGTGACTCAGTACTACATATTTTCTGGCACTCGTCGTGTGTGCAAGGAGAAGAAGGATTTCAATCAAACACCAAATAACCGCACAGATTTGAGTTGACAGTTCTCGAGAGGACTATCATCAAAGAGGTGAGAATGAAATAAAAATGTTCTCCCGGGCATCACATCTCGGGTAGTTGTGCTGCTGTTGGACGATACAGTTAGCCCAAGTGGATGAACGAACCAAGAAGGACGACCGACGAAGGTTGAAGGCAACGCCAGGACCAATAAAAATAAATTTATGTGGACACGTACAACATCCTAAAATGCTTCCACAGATTCAGAAATATTTGATCACTCCCTCATACTGTGCGGGGCATCCCAGTGTGCACCTAAAGTGTACGTGCACGTGCCAAAGATTTATACAAGGAGCCCACCAAGGAGCCTCTTCTCGTCGTCAAAAACCCAACGAATAAGGAATCCCATATTTCCTTATATTTAGAACTTGTTCATATAGTAAACTCAGCAAACCAGCCAACCAGCCAGCCAAACAGCCAGCCAGCAACAGGTCGGCAATGATGATGGAGGGAATCTGAACTTTACCTGAGCATAACTGAGAAATCGGATACATCTTAGAATGGAAGCACTGCCCTCGCTGGCTCTGGGGTAGCGTAGTTATCGTTCATAAATTATTAATTTTCCTGGCTAATGTAACGATTCAATTCTTGTTGTTGTTGTTGTCGTTGTTGTTCTTGCTTAACAAGCAATTCATTTAGAATTTATTGGAACGAAGATATTAATTTTTGGTTAGGTAGGCAGAGTTGAATACCTAACAGCTGTTTTTCATGGTAATAAGATTTCTGGGAATTTCGCCACAAATTGTATTTAAATTATTCATTGGTGACGTACTGTAAAATTTAAAAACAAGAAATGAGGAAATGACGTTTTTTTGTTGTTGCAAATTTAGGTGAACAGGAAATTGCATAGCATCTTTGCTCAATTAATGAAGAAGAACTAGGAACCCTGGAGAGGTAAAATTCTAGAATTACAAATGTGTGGGAATCAATTACAGATACCCACACATATGTTGATATGTATGCAACTAAAAGTGATTAACGAACGTTCTGTGGCTGCTCAAGTTGCTATCCCTGCTAAAACTTTACTTAAATTCTTTTTAGCACAAACCAGAAAGAATAAGTTTATTAGCTCAAGTTCAAGATTCAAAGTGGACTTATTTTTAAAGAATTTAGAAATCTTCATTGGTCCCCCACACAAATAAGAATTTACGAAATCGACAGACACCTGTTGATTTCGCAAGCGAGAGCATCGAACTTATCGGGTTGTAGAGGCTGAGTAGGGTCGGGAAATTTCTCCAGACGAGTCCTGAAACTAAAGGATGCCTCCCTTCCAAACTCCTTTTTCCCAGTATCCGGATACCTGGCGACCTCCGTATTAGCTAGCCTTATCTATATACAGATGGACCATCCTTTCTCCGCTAACCGTATTATGGATAATATCTAAAAAAAAACAAAACCTGAGGCCGGTTCACTTTTAATACAGGGCGGTAGAACGGTGACTGCTCCGACTACCGGCAAGGTTCCTGCATTGCCGAGCGGAGGTAACACTGTGGCAGGCTATGGTACACCATCCTCTAAAGGCAAGCACAACGGGACTAAAAAGAAATCTTCAAGGAGTGTTAAGACTGTGGCAAGCCATGGTCCTATCAATTCCTAACAGCACCAAGTTTGTGGGAGGCTACGGGCTTATGGCTACTACTAAAGTTCCACCCGCTAAGGAGAAATCTGGGGTTCAACCGCATCGGCAAGCTCCATCTAAGGCATTCTACCTAAGACGCCGAAATGCTTTACGCATCATCAAAACATTCGGATCCATTCCGTAGGTGGAGAGAAGTGCGGATATAAAGAGCAAGACTGAGTGGACTAGCAACATCATAAAAGACGGATTACCCACTGCTTCCACTGCTCCCAAAACACCAAAGGACTCTTCCAAGCGCCAGAGTTCGTTGGACGAAACCGTGCCGGTTCCCAAGAGGCCAAAAACTTACAACACCAAAACCCCAGGGCCATCCAACAGCACATCTCTGAGGTCTTTCAGCGAAGTCCTGAAGCATGCAATAATGATCGCGGTAATCAACAGGAACGACACCGATGGATCCATAACAACTGAACGGTGGCAGTTGGTGAAGCTAAAGGTTTCGAGCAACTTCTTGGCCATCATGCGGCCCGGACCACCTCCCATCACAGGCGACGCTGGCTGGCACTAAGGCCACGTCAAGCTTATCGCATGTGCCAATCAGAGATCTCTTGATCTCTTCACTAAAGTCATAGGTTATTTAGGAGAAATTTGGCCAGGTGCAAAATTCGAGGTCATGTCTAAGGAGGACATCTTTAGCAGACGTCGAACTCGCACCTGGATCCCAGGCCAACCCTCCTTCCCAGAAAGCATTCTGGAAATCATCAGGCCCAGCATCCCGACCCTTCCGACTCTTAATTGGAAAGTCGCGAAACTGGAGGAATTAAGGGGCTCTTAAAGATCCGCGTTGATTGTGATCAATAAGAAATCGCTTAAACCTCTTACGCAGACAAAAGACATGATTCGGTTCGGCTTCGAGTCAATAGACCTAAGGATGAGCTGGAGCTGATAAGCAACCTCCTCCTCCTTTAACGGAGACACTACCAAACAAAACCTCAGATTTTGGAGCGACTATATCCTTTCCAGAAATTGATAGCGACGACTCCAATCTACCCGAGGTGACAATTAAGCCGTCGTTCTCCTTTTCTGACATCCTGTCGGAAATGGAAACCGATGACGAAGCAAAAAGTGGTCCTATACGATCAGAGGAAGAAGATGAGCTCTTAGCACATCTTCAGAATCGGAGAACTTCAACAATACCGTGGTGGAGGCTACTTTGGTAAACTGTAGGAATGATACGGTTTCTCCAGATTAATCTCCATCACTCAAAAAAGGCTTCGGCTGCACTCATTCTGGGTGTCTCCAAAAACGCAGAAGACATTATCCTAATACAGGAACCATGGATTGTAGAAGGCGTGGTTCGTGGACTTGGGACACCTCTATACGCTCCACTCTATACAATAGACAAAGCTAAGATTAGAACTTGTATTTTAGTGAATCGTAGGCTTAATGCATTTTTACTTCCTAATCTTAGCGACCCCGATTTAACTGTTGCCAGACTAGAGACTGCTAAAGGCTCCCACTGGCTGGCATCGGCATACATTGGCCACGATCATGTGGGCCCCCTGCCTGGTGATAACCTAGAAAGGGTGGAAGCTGGAAAGCTAAAAACTGGCCTCGTCATTGGATGGGACGCTAATGCTCATCACATGATGTGGGACAGTACCGGAATCAACGATAGAGGTGAGTCACTTTTTGATTATATTATAAGTACTAACCTCTTTATTTGCAACATTGGCAATGAGCCCACTTTTATAACAAGAATCAGACGGGAAGTGCTAGATATCACTCTTGTCTCCGACAACATCAGTCAAATGATTACGAACTGGATGGCATCGTCTGAACACTCTTTTTCAGACTACAGATACAACCAATTCATTTGGTTTTCATTCCCAAAGCCGGAAAACGTTCTCATGTTGTTCCAAATGACCTCAGACCTATAAGTTTATCATCTTTCCTTCTGGAAACTCTAGAACGACTGATTGATATCCATATACACTGAAGAGCAAAAGTGTAACAATGTTACAGCATTAAAATAAAGAACACATAGCACGCATAAATCTTGGAAAAAAATCTTTTTTTTTTTTCTAAGAACAAAGTTTGGGGAATTCTCTACATATTCCGATTGTTTTTTTATATTTGCAACCAACGGTACAAAAATGACACAAATAAAAGTACAACATCTGCTTTGTTACAGTTTTGCATCGTTGCAGCGAGTACAAAAATTAGCTTTTAATTGCGTGTTTGCTTATCGTGTATTGATCATTTGCTGGCATCATTTAGAAGTGATCCAATAGTGTCGATAAAAAGATTTTATAAAATGAGAAAGCTTAAGCGAAGAAATAAAAAAACAAACTTTAGATTTGTTCAAAGAAGGAAAATCTAGCAGAGTGATCGCAAATTATTAAAAATAAGCCACATGTCCATCTCGAGGATAAGACGATTCAGCAATTTTGACGGAGATGAAGTGAACAAGGGAGGAAGAGCAAAAAAAATTGAGAATAGAGAAGCGAGACACATTGGGAGGCTTTTAATGGCAGGTAAAATGGTTGTGCCAAGCAACGGCCGCCCGTTACTGGAGAAAAAGGCAAGTGTTCGGACTCTTCGTCGAGCCTTAAATAGAGTCGGCTACAAAGTTATAGAAAAGAAGAAGAAGCCAGCGTTGTTAGCCAAAAATGTTCTGTAACGGAAAGAATTTTTGCAGTGATATGAAAACAGGACTTTTGATAATTGGAGACGGGTAATACTCAATTTCTGATTACTTCGTCATTTTCGTCAATGCAATCCAATTTTTGTTTTTTAGGTTCTTTGGCCTTATGCGACCAAAATTAACCGATTCCAGTCAGATGGCCGTTCTTGTTTCTGGACAAGCTCCTCAGGTCTTCTAAAACCACAACTAGTCATACAAACGGTTAAAGATGGAGGAGGTTATTTGATGATTTGAGGGTGTATTGCGCCTAACGGTATCAGCCCAGCGGTCAAGAGGGATGATGTAATGAGGAAAGAGCAGTACTTCAGTATTTTGGAAAATTTGCAAGTTGCTGTGGATATGATGCGAATGGAAGAAGATCGGATCATTTTCCATTTTCCAACAGGACAATGATCCAAAACATTCCTCAAAACTCGTGAAAAATCGGCTAAATTGTCAAAAATTTCGCACGATGGAATGGCCTGCCCAGAGTCCGGATATGAATCCCATCGAAAACTTATGGGCTTATTTAAAAAGATGGCAAGTTACCAAGACGTGTCCAATTATGGGACCGGGTGCAGAAAGAATGGTACGCAATTTTGCCGGAAACTGTACGTAAACTCTACGAAAGCATGCCGCGATGGCTTGATTCTTTAAAAGACTGTGGACAGATTACTAAAAAACAATTTTTTTATTTTTTTTTATGCGGTGCAAAACTGTAACAATGGACTTGTCTTGTTTTTAGTTTTTTCTACTATTTTGTTTTTCATTGAAATTTTCAATTGGTTAAATTATTTTGTTAATCAATAAATGTAAAAAGGTTAGAATAAGTTTTTATGCGCGAATTAAAAAAAAACATTAGTAAAAATTCTTTAAATTTGGTTTAATTTAGAGATCATTGTTACACTTTTGCTCTCCAGTGTACGAGCTAAAATTGATCAAATACTTCTGTCAACGGCTCAACATGACTATTGTAAAGGACCTGACTAGCCAGATCGAATGGTCCCTACAATATAAAGAATACACAATGGTTGCTTTCCTGGGCATAGAGGGTGCTTTTAACAACGTCCCATCCGCAATCGCGACTGCGCTGTCAACTCTGCAGGTAGACGACTCATTTGGGGAGGTGATCAGCCTTATGCTAAACAGCAGGATAATCAACTCCAAACTGGGTAAGGCTTCTACTAAAAGATGTGTCAGCAGAGGTACGCCGCAAAGCGGAAGTGGTTAATGAAAACTGCTGATATATCTGGAAGCGGATGATAGCAGGGGATTCGCCTATGTCATCCACATGGTTGCTATGGCCATCTCAGGTAAGCATCTTAATACCATTAACGAACTCCGTCAATCTCAACAAATTAACACGTTAGGCAGATAGCTGTGGATTGGGAGTAAACCCCCACAAAACTGATCTTTTCCTCTTTTCCAGGAAATACAAAATTTAAATTATAGACCCTCCTTCAATAAATGGTACCAGTTTAGTCTTTTCCGATACAGCAAAATATTTGGATCTCATTTTTGATAGGAAACTGGAAAAGTAACATTCCAGAAAGAGTCAAGAACGCTACAGTAGCTTTATTCTCTTGCAAAAACGCCATTGGGAATAAATGGGGCCTTCAAACCCGCGTAACCCACTGGTTATACGTCTCAGTCATAAGACCGATACTTACTCGGGGGTTGTCGTCTGGTGGACGGTCTTAGTCAATGCAGTCAACTGCAATAAACTAAGCAGAGTCCAAAGAACAGCATGTCAATACATAAGCGGAGCCCTACTGTCTACTCTTTCTGCGGCTTTAGACATTCTGTTTCGTTTGACATCCCTCGATATCTTCGGAAGGCAAGTAGTTAATACATTAGGAATCCTTACAGAGAACACCGATTACACCATACCTGAAATTTGGTTTGACAAAGACTTCCATGGAAGCTTCCCCTTCTGGAAGGAAGATGCGTTCATGGAGAACAAGTCAATTTACTTTTACACAGATGGATCTGAAACTTAACATATAGAGGGGTTGATGGCGGTGTTTTCTCAGATAAGCATAATCTATGCCTCTCCTTCCGTCTCCCAAAATCACTGTAGCGTGTTCGAAGCGGACATTTTTGGCGGTTAAAGGAGCTCTGTACTGGCTGAAGAAAAACGCAATATCTGCAAAGGATATCCGCATCTTTTCGGATAGTCAGGTCGCTATCAGGTCGCCTTAAATCCTAAAACCGCCTTATCTTACGGAGATGGCAGAACAGTTCAACCTTCACCTATGTTGAGTGCCGGGCCACAGAGACACTCTAGGGAACTGTGGGCCGATGAACTCGCCAAAATTGGAACCACTCTACCTATTCTACCGGATAAGGATATTATCGCTATGTGCAAACCAATATTAAAGCTGGATGCCAATAAAAAGACATCTCACCGCCATCATAGGTGTTATCACTGGACACTGCCTAACAGGCAAGCACGCAAGGCTTGACGCTTTTACAAACGGTTTCTGTAGAAGCTGCATGGACGAGGAGGAAGAGGAGACAATGCCCCACCTTCTCTGTACATGTCCAGCTCTCTAGTTCACGGCGTTTACAACAGATGACGGGATGTTCGACTTCAATCGAATATCATTTGTTTTGACAAATGACCGAGCTGAGTTCCAATCATTTGAATGTAATCAAATCACGCCTTAGAAGGAGAGGTATTGTGGAATATCTAGATGACATGGTCATTTACAGCAAGTCAGTTAATGTGTGTATGCAGAAGCTGAAGAGATTCCTTGATGTTATAAGGGAATGCGGCCTGACCTTGAATGTCGGTAAGTGTGCGTTCTTGAGGACTAATATTGACTATCGAGTGGGCAGAGCAGGGCTTCAAACTAGTGTGTAGAAGACAGCTGCTGTTACGGCTTTTCCACCGCAGAAAAATATTCATGGAGTCCGGCAGTTCCTGGTCTCACGGGGTTCCTCCGCAAGTTTGTGCAAAACTATACGAACTGGGCAACTCCACTGACAGACCTCACAAAGGCAGACTACACTTTTGTATGGACGGAACGGCAAGAAGAAGCATTTCAAAAGCTGAAGGAGATGCTCGTCAATCCGCCTGTACTGCCTCATAAAGTGCACACTGACTAATCGTCCGGCCTGGCTGGATTCCTGCTGCAGAGGGGTAAGGAAAACGACTCGTTGCTGCTTTTGGCATTTTACAGCCGCAAATTTTCTGAAGACGAAAAGAAATATCACTCATACGAGCTCGAAGTCCTACCGGTAGTGGAGAGCTTAAACCGATTCGAGGTGTATTTGCTGGGCAAGGTTGTCATGGACTTATTGCGACCAGCAATAAGGCAAAATTAATCCCCTGAGTGGGCCAATGGTGGCTCAAACTGCCAAAATTTGACTACGAAACGGTTCATCAGCCTGGGAAGAGGGCGGTGCACGTCGATGCCCTAAGTCGGCAACCAGTGGAAAAGTCGGCAACAGGTTGAGAAAGCATCTGCGTTAATACTGAACGTCCAGATATCGGACGAGGATTGGGTGGCGACCATGAAGTTGCAAGGCCAAAGGCTGCGAGACATGATCTCCACATTGAAGGCAGTTGAGATGACGTTGGCGAAGAAAAAACTACAAGAGGACTATATCGTCAGAGGGTACTGTCTTTTCCGTAATGTATTGTAGATGATGCGGAGAGGTGAATGGTCCCCAAAGCGATCCTGTGGAGGATCGTTTTCGTTCAGTATTTTCCCAATAGTTGCCGTTTTAACATGGAGAATACAATTTTATCTCCCGCCGCCAGAGAGGTACGAAGTGTAATTCGACTTTTGCAATCCGAAGGAAATGGCGCAGCTCAAATTCATCGTCAAACACAGATGTGCATAATAAAATAGGCCAAGGGTGCAAATCGATCATGAATCAAGACGTGGTTCACCAAGTTGACCAATTTGTTCGGGAAAACAGGAGTTTTACGATTTCAGATCTTGTGACAAGATTTTCCGAAATTTCTCGAACGACTCTACGGTGACTTACTCGAACTCCAACTTTTTAAAATGCTATAATTTTTTTATTTTTTGTTAAATTTTATTTTCCGAAAGCAAAAAATTGTTGGAAAATACATCAATTTTCAAATTGTGTCAGTAGTTTTCAATATGTCCACCTTTGGCCTTGAGACGGCCGAAGAAAGCATCGCACGCTGCACGCAAGTGGCTCTGCGGTATTTTGGCCCATTCCCGGCGAAGTGCTTGTTTGAGGTGGTCCAAACTTTGGTATGTTTTAGTGCCAACCTTCGCCTTCAAAATACCCCAGACAGAGAAATCCAACGGATTTGCATCCGGAGAATTTGCAATCCATTGTGTCGAAGAAATGAAGTGTGGAACATTGTTTTTTAACCAATCTTGGTTGACACGCGCTGTGTGAGACGGTGCCGAGTCTTGTTGAAATGTCCACGGTCTCCGACCGAAATGATTGTTTACAGAAGGCTTCAATACTGCCTCTAAGACAAGTTCACGGTATACGATGGCATTAATTTTGATGCCACGGTCCAAAAAAACTCGGTCATTTTGTTTGTTGACATATTGCTCGATAACAAATCGCGACTCATCGGAAAAAAACAAATTCGGCAACTCATCACTTTCGTGCAAGCGTAGCAATTCCTTCGCTCTTTCGACTCTAACTTTTTTCTGCTGCGCTGTAAGATCGTGTGCTTTTTCGAACTTCAATGGCCCAAGCCTAAGCTCATTTTTCAGTATGTGTTGCATCCGTTCCAAAGATATGTTGAGCTCATGAGCCATTTTTCTTCCACTTCGACGCAGATTTTGCTCAATTTGAGCCTTCACTTTCCGAACCATTTCTGCCGATGACCACCTTCATGGCATTTTGCAACGCTGCCAGTATCACGGTAACGAGCTATGGTTTGAGATACAAATGATTTATTCACGTTGTGGTGCTGGAGGGCTCTACTTGTGGTTTTCCATCCAAATATAAAGCAATCACACTATCACGTTTGAATTCCATCGTGGACAAAAAGTTTTCAACACAACTGAGACGCAAATCGTTTAAAAGGCTTGTAAATAATAAAATTATCTGTCATGTGTCAAAATTTGAGCTCATGAACGGGTGTATACAGAATCGTGTCTGAAAACTTGGGTTACCACAAGTTCTGTGCCTGTTGGGTCCCAAAACAGCTCACAGATGTCCACAAGACCCAACTTGTCAATTCAGGAAAAGCATTTTTCGAACGTTTCGAAATGGAAAGTGAAGATTTTTTACAGCAAATTGTGACCGGAGATGAGACTTGGGTCCAGTATGTAAACTGAGAAAGCAAAGAACAGTCAAAGCAATGGATGCACACTCATTCCCCAAACAAGCCAAAAAAATTCAAACAAACATTTTCCTATCGAAAAATGTTTTTTGGGACAGTAAAGGCATATTGTTGACCAAGTTTATGGAACCTGGAAACACAATAAATGCAGCAGTTTACTGTGAAACTCTACGTAAGTTGAGAAGAGCAATCCAGAACAAAAGACGAGGAATGCTTACCAAAGGTGTGGTGCTTCTGCATGATCACGCATGACCACACACTGCTGTACGCGCAAAAACTTTAGTGGAGGAGTTCAATTGGGAAATTTTTGATTACCCTCCCTACAGTCCTGATTTGGCACCATGTGATTATCACGTTTTCCCAAAATTGAAATCATTCATTGCATCTCAACATTTTGGAAGTAGTTCCTCAATGAACGGTGAGAATCAATGCCTCAACGCACTGGCGGTGCCATTTTTTAAGGAGGGTATACAAAAGCTCGTCCCACGTTACCAAAAATGTATAGATTTAAACGGAGACTAAGTAGAAAAATAATTTAGATGATAATAAAACTATTTTGTGCAAAAACTTAATGTTTTTGGTTTTTTTAAAAAATATTTTTCACTTATCTTAACGAACTTATTTCACATGATCAATTGATAATTGAGGAAAAGCTGCTGGAAAAAACCTCAATATAAACTTAAAATATTTGCCATCGAAATGAGAGAAGTGGTGGTGCGTGATCTTGATTTCAAGTAAACTTGTTGAATATTGTTAAATAAATTAACAGATACAAGAAAAAAAAAATAGCAAACTTAATAAATTAACCAATATAAATAAATTAACAAATAACAATAAATAGGTAAACAAATTATATTAAGTGAACAAATAAATAAATTAACAAAATGAAATATGGTTTAATAAATAAATAACTAACAATGAACAAAAGAGAAAAACAAAATTTATTGTACAAAAAAAATAAATAAATAGAAAACAATGAGTAATAATCTTAATAATATACAATACATAGAATAATAAGATTAATTAATAACAGCAAACAATTACAATATATGTACATTGTTATATTTTAGGTGCTTGCTTGATGTATTAAACTTGAAATCAAGTAATTATCAGATAAACTGCAAGACCAGCTGTAGCGTTCAGATAATCTGTCAAGTCTTAAGGAAACTTTTTCTATTTTTGATATGACATGTACTCGTAACTCTTCAGTCGAAAAGTGCCAAGGCAAGTTTAAAATCATTTTCAAAAGCTTGTTTTGTGTTACATGTAATCTACGAAGCTGACTTTTTGCACATTTGCCCCAAACTGGCGATCCATAAAGATTATTGCTTGGAAAATTGCTTTGAAAATAATAAGTTCATTTTCATTACTCGTTTTTGATCTCCGGTTTATAAATGGATATACAATTTTAATTGTAAGGTTAATCTTACTAATGGTTTCTTGAATATTCAGACCAGACCTTAATGATTTGTCAAGGTGTACCCCAAGATACTTAGCACTTGATTCCCAATCCGTTTGTGTGTTGTTTAATACTAGGATGCTGCTTGGTAAGAATCAAACTTTTCTTTTTCTTGTAGAAAAGATAGCCTGAGTCTTTGAAGCATTAATTTTAATCGTCCAATTTTCAAAGTATTTTTCGATAACATTTAAACCTGATTGCAAATAAGCTTCAATATTCAAGCCAATTGAATCTGAAGAATAAATGCATGTGTCATCTGCGAAAATAGCAGATTATTTAATCTTGGAAAATCATAAGTGTAAATACTCGTATTATATCGAGCCCTGGGATACCCTTGCTTCAATAGAAAAACCTGTTGACAGCCAGATATTTACAGATACTATGAAAGTACGCAATGATATGAATGACTAAATTATTTTTATTAAATACGTAGGGAAATGCAGGCTGAAAAGTTTGTGCAGCAAATCTTGGTGCCATATAGTGTCAAACGTTTTTTCGACGTCAAGGAGAACCATACCAGTACTTTTTCCCATTTCAAAATTACTTTGTATGTGCTTTGTAATACGGTGAATTTGGTGCACTGTGGAATGATGCGGTCTAAAACCGAATTGTTCTGCAGGTAATATATTGTGTTCGTTTAGATGTTATTTTAATTTTAATTAACTTTTCAAAGCACTTGCTTAACGAGCTCAGCAAACTTATTGGCCCATAATTACTAGGCAAGCAAGCATTTTTACCCGGCTTTAGAATGAGTATAACTTTTGCTTTTTTTTTCATTCTTTAGGAAAGTATCCCTGTTTAAAGCAACAGTTAAAGAGCCGTTGCAAGAATTTTAAACCGATTTTTGGTAGGCTTTTTAGAAATATATTTTTTATTTTATCGAAACCTGGACTTTGAATTTTTAAGACTAATTATTGTAAGAGGGTTTCTATATTTTCAATTGAAACAAGTTCTCCACCTCCAATTAATAAACCGTGAGTGTCGATTATACCAATCGGCTGTTGAACTATATACTCTTCCCTGCTAATTATGTTCCTACATATCGAATGGTTCGCAAAGACAACCTTAGCTAGCGCATCCGATTTTTCGGCATTGGACAGCAATACTGTGCTTCCTTCTTTAAATGCCGAGATGAGACGGTTTTTCCGTTTAATAACTTTGATAATGTTCCAAAAGAGTTTGCTGCATTTACTGCTGCTGCATTTACAGAAATATTATTCGACTTGAAGTATACATAATCAAAGTTGAAAAAGTCTGTGTTGAAAATTGCCGAGAAAGTTTTCTCTGTTACATTTGAATTCGATGAAGATAATTCCAGAGAGGAAGAACACTATGTTGGCAAGATGAAAGAAAATACCTAAAAAACTACAAGCAAGGACACCTAATTTGTCCCACAACGTAAAAAAAAGCGGCACTCGTCAATGAAAGCTAGTGAATGCTAGTTTTGCATCTTTTGACAGTTACTTACCGACCACCGAGTTTCAGTCATTTTGGACGCGCAGTTTTTAGTTGACAGTCGTTTGAATGAGTCGATGTGAGTGTTTTTTCTGAAAATGAAAAAAATTGAGTATCGAGCTGTTATTAAATTCTTGTTTTTGAAAGGCAAAACGCAAATCAAAAATGAGTTTGACTCTGTGTATGGTGACTCTGCACCATCATTTACCACAGAGAAATTTTCGGCAGCTGAATTTCAACGTGGCCGTAAGAGCTTGGGAGATGATGAACGTTCGGGGCATCCAAAAACTGCAACCATTGACGATAACATTGCTAAAGTTCACCAAATGGTGTTAGACGACCTCCGAATTAAAGTGAGAGAGATAGTAGAGGTTATAAAAATGTCCAAAGAATGTGTTTGTTACATATTAAATTAAGACTTAGGCATGAGAAAGGTGCCGCGTTTGCTTACGTTAGACCAAAAACGTGTTCGAATGAACTTGTCCAACGCTCTGTTGGCGCAGTTTAGGCGCAATAAATCCGAGTTTTGGCGCCGATTAATTACTGTAGATGAAAATTGGATACACCATTATACGCCTGCAAGGGCGAGACGGCTTCAAAAAAAGCAAAAACTGTTTTTTTTCGGCTGGGACAGTGATGGCGACTCCTTTGGGATAATAAATGAGTTATCTTAATACAATAAATTGTCTTCAAAAAGGAAAAACCATTACAGGAGCATACTACGCATCATTACTTGCCAAGCTGAAGGCAGAAATCGGAAAAACGGCCACATTTGCAGAAAAAGAAAATCCTGTTTCACCAACACAACGCGCCGTCTCACACCTCAGCGGCTGCCATGACGAAAATCCATGAATTACGGTTTGAACTGCTTGACCATCCGCCTTATTCACCAGATCTATCCCTAAGCGACTTCTTTTTGTTCCCTCATCTAAAAACTGCTCTCGGAAGACAGAGAGTTTCGTGAAATGAGGAGGCAATCAACTTCGTGAACAATTATTTTGCAGAGAAAAACGCCAAGTACTATTTGGACGGGTTAGAGAGATGGGAGCATCCCTGGGAGAAGTCTGTAAAGTTACAAGGAGACTATGTAGAAAAAAAAAAAAAAATAAATTTGAAAAAAAAAATGTCTTGTATCATTGTTCGGTCGGAAACTTTTCAGAGAACGGAGAACGGAGCATCGACAAATTTATCGAAGTGTTTCCAAGATCGACGAACTACATCATTAAAAGTAACAGCCATTTATTTCCTCAGGTTCAAAAATAAGACATTTTCCTCTTTTATTAGATTGAAAATCAGAAATAACATGTTCGGAAACGCCTGGTTCTGGCTAATCTTAGAGAGGTATATCCTAAGTCCAAGGATATTGAGACTGAACTTTCAAAATTCGCGTCGTTAAGACCCCAAAAACCCATTTCAGCTGGGGCATCAGGAGCTCGTTCAAACACACACGGCACCATCCATCAAAATATTGAACTCATATTTGCGGGTGGCAATATATCAACACAGAGAAAACGTGGTTACGTATCTCAAAGACTTCTTAGCTTTGGTAATACGTAACCCCCCTCAGACAAACTGTTATTTGGGCAAGTCCTTAAATTGCCCAAACTATTCCAAATTAAGAAAAATCTTTGACCCTGCTTTTAGTAATCATTTCATAGAAGACGTAACTTACTACCCACACGGACCGATCAAAATTAGAAGTTAGAATTGAAAACGCTGAGCAGTTTATTCAAACATTTTTGAAACGGTTCAAGGTTTTAATCCGTCAAAACTCTTTTAAGGAAAACGAACATACTTATTTTAATGGACTTTTCTGAAAATTGGGGCAAGGTGTCGATGTTACAGTATACAACTTCAACATCTGTAATCAAGGGCAATATAAGACTTATAACAAACTTCCGTCTGGTGCTGACGGGAGTGAAACTCGCAGTTACCCACAACTTCCGAAGACCTCCATAATTATTTCTTATTGTATAGTTAGTTAATATGTTTATATCCTGATAATTTTGAATTGATAATAAATCCCAAACTAGTTACAATATGGACCACATATAATTTATTACCAGATAGTAATAGGCATCAAGTAAGGTATTGAAAGCATGTGTTTTATTTGAAATTGAAATAACTTAGAATTTAAAAGTAATCGATTGGCTTTAGACCAGGAAGGAATACTGCAGAGGTCCTCATTTAAATGGTTAACAAGTTCAGCAGTGTTACTAAATGGCTCGGTTTAATACAGCTGAACATCATCAGCATATATGTATATGTACCGACATATACGTACAGAGAGATGGCAGATCATTTATAAGCATACAAAACATCAAAGGGTCAAGGTTTGATCCTTGAGGTATATCCTGCTGGTCCGGTAGAAGAGCAGAACAAGAATTGCATGTCGCAACTTTTTGAAATCTATTGGAATGGAAGCATTCAAAAAGCCTCACTGCACTATTATCCAAACCAAAGATATGTTTTAATTTCCGCAGAGGATGTTGTGGTTTACATTATCAAAAGCCTTTGTAATGTCAAGTAAGCAGAGAAAGGTAACACATCCCTTATCCAACTCTTGTCTTATGTCGTCCAAAATATTAACTATTGCAGTGGAATAACTGTGATTAGATACAAAAGGCCTTCCAGAAATAAGTAATTCAAAAGCTGAATTGCTATGAGTTTCTCAAAGACCATTGACAATCATGCTAAACCACTTATGGGCCTAAAATCAGCCACGGAGACCGGAGTAGTTTTTTTCGCAACAGGCATAACCCGAGCTATTTTCCAGAACTTTGGGAAGGTAGACGTTGTAACGTAGTGTTTAATTAAATGGGTTAGATGGGATACGATGTACAGTAACTCTTCAATACTGTTTTCAAGAAAACATTTATTTAGAATACCAGGACCAATTTTACATTTTGTATCACTTTTAGCAGTAGGAATCCCAATTTGTAGTAGATTATGCCAACATCTTTTGGGAGTTAGCATAAAATGCAGATTAATTTTTTTTAGAGTTTCGTGTTATTACAGTTGAATGGTTACGCATCGCTTTATATGCAGGCCAATTAGAAGGAAAAGTACTAAGCTTCCACTCCCTATAAAGCTCGTCACGGGCTTTGATAGGCCTATATATCATACAACTCAGTAAGCGACAACTGCTCCAAGTAACTAAAAGGGAAGGGTTTTGGAGATCATTAATATTTATTGACTGAAATCCTTAAATGAAAATATCAATGAGATAGCAGAGTGAGTGAAGTTAACATTGTAGGTACAAGATAGAAGGTCATGATATACAATTGCCAGATCAAGAAGGCTAGGAGTACAATCTTTAGCATACCGAGTTGGGTAGGTTTTATTACATATCTGGAGTTCCAAAAGAGGAAGCAAAATCGTTAATTTGAAAGAAGCAGAAATTATTTTTAAATAAGTCTGCATTGAAATCTCACACAAACAATTACATGCTCATAAATAAGTGAGAATTGTGACAGAGCAGAAAAAAACGGTTGAGGAGAACAACTCCAATCCGGAATGCAAATACAAGCCACCAAACATTTAGTACTGCCATCGTGAATTTCAACAAATACGAATTCTATATCAAGATCAGCTGATTTATTAATAATTTAAAATTTCAAAGAACCCCTGCAGTAAATTGCTATTCCTCCTCCCCATGTGTATGTCACCCGATGAGCAATAACATAATTGGATCATGTAGGTTAGGTTAGGTTAGGTAGTTTAAGTTAGATATTAAGTTTTATAGAAAATTAAGTCCATATGCTAAGTTTTTGTTAACAATTTTTTTTCTTAGCCTTAAGTATACAAGATATATATGTAAAAAAATAAATGTAAATAAAGTCGAAAGACATAAATACAAGAATTTAGAGTAGCTTAGAGTGCCTGTGTGGGCCCAGTAAGTTAGTATAAGATTGTTAAGTAATTTTAAGCTAGCATTTAAGCATTTTTTGTTAGTATGTAAGGGTTAATGATTAAGATAATAAAATGCATTTAAAACTAAACTAAAACTAACATAATTGGGTATACTATACAGTGTATCAGATACATCACGCTTAAATCAAGTCTCAGAATTTGCAAACATGTGTTTTAAATAATCTAATTTATAACGATTAAGACTACGTGCATTTTTTAACTACTATGAGGTCAATACAAATTTCCTGTATCACATACATTTGTATTGCAGTCCCCAGAATGTCTAAATTTAAGACTCGTATAAGCCGGAAAATCTTTTGCTAAAAAATGTCCATGTGCTATCTTTCCATGATAGAAGAGGTTATGCAAGTTAGTACCTTTTGCCTTATCGAGCCATCGATTGTGATGGAAAGGTCTAGATTTCGTTTCGGTTCCCTTGGTTTTCTTTCAAGTTTTTGAATCTCCATCTTGGGATTGAATTGCTTTGCTGGCAAAACATCTTCTTGCTTCTATGCTTGTTAAAGGTCCACCGCTATCGGATAACTTTCTTAGTATTGGGAGAAGTGACTCTTACTGATTTGCCTGGCTCCCTTTTTATCCGTTCCTCCTTTCTTCGGAATGCCAGCTGAAGTCTCCTCATCACATGTGTTTGTTTTGTTCAATTGTAGAGTCATTATCCATATTACCACTACGCTTTCTTTGAGAAAGCGTCACAAGATGAAATCCGTCTTGTCTTTACAGATATCGTGTCTACCGTATTTGACACCTGCGACTACGTTTGAGGCATCAAATGACGCACAAGCGACAACACAAATTCGTTTCGGCTGTATTAATAGAGTTGTCGATTAGTGCAAGCGTGAGTGCCTGGTTGACTTCGAGAAGGCCTTCGACTCCGTATGGTTAGAAGGGCTTTTCTATAAGTTGACCAGAATGGGCATGCCCAAACCCCTGCTATATATGATTTACAACATGCTTATGAGAAAGAAGTGCTCTGTCAAATGTGGCAACGTAATTTCAAGAAAAATATGTGACATATAAAAACGGCTTTCAACAAGGCGCGGACTGCCATTGGGAGTGAGAAGCGTAGTTAGATATCTTGGTAGATTTTTTTTATATACGCACGCACTCATGGGGTTTGAGTACCCTTAGAATGCTTGCATACAGCGCGGGCGAAGGAAAATCAGGGAGGATGGAAAGAGAACGTGGAACGTTGGTTTTAAATGTTCGAAGATTATAATGAGTAAGAAATAAGGAGCTAGGCAGAGCATTCCATTAGCCAGTTTTACGGTTTAGGAACGAATCACAATATTTACGTCTGAAAATGTAACTGATGAGCTTTATTCGGGTGGATAAATGCCTTATATATTGAGGCCAGATCAGAGGGGTTGAAGTATTTCTTACTTCGCTTGAGAAAACCTAGTCTTTTCGCAGCATTTTTTGACGATAGTATTTATTTTTTGACAAACTTATAAATGCTTGTTTAACTGGAGCCAGGAAATTCTTAGTCCTAACAAGAAAACTGCTTCACGGTAGTCAAATTAACTCCAAGGTAGAAGTAATATATTACTTGGCCCTAATCACGCCAATCATCGCCTATGGTAGTCCCGTGTGGTTCAATGTAGCGTGGCATTATATGAAAGCAAATCGGGTGCTTGAAAGGCAATGTGCTAGGACCTGTCTTAGATTGTACAGAACACTATTATCTGAGTTCATTGGGCACGACTAAACAAAATTGAAAATTCCCTGATTCGAAGGTACGTTGCAAGGGCGACGACCAATGACAATAATTTGATCCACATGGGCTTATTACTCCAATTTTATGAACCATGAGAATACACTCCGATCCGGCTTTATTCCGCCGGAAGTATTGCTCTATCTAGGTAATAAAGCGTGAGTGCAGATAATATACCATTGCCACCGCTGTGCGAATGAAAAGCGCCTTATCTACGACGAGTACGACTTCAATGCTCAGGAGTTCTTCCTTTTTAGTTCCGCGATTGCGGACAGAGATAGGGTCGATTCTGAAAAACAGCACGCCGAGAAAAAGAAAGGATCGATACGTTCCCCTTAGGACAGTGCGTTACTATTGTAACACACTTCTCCTAGTTTTAAGTTAGATTTAGGTTAGTTAGGGGATTTTCGCGGAAAGACTGGTCCCGTTGACATGGGACAGCGCCTCTGAGAAGTAACCAATACTTCATGGCATCAGTTATATCTCTGCGGTACGTGTGCATCATGTTGACGGACCAGGCGCTCAAATTCGCAATTGGGATAGTGACCACTGGATGCAAGATGCATCATCACACCGATTACAATTAAATTAGGGTAGGCAGGGTAAGTAGCATAGGTAGTCGTAAGTTTTAAATAAAAGCTTTTTTTCAAAAATTTTCTTAGAGATTTATATGCAATATGTAAGTTTAATGGTAGAATAGATTTTAGGCTGGAAGACAATAACCTTAGATTAATTGTAAGCTTAAAATGCTTGGTAAGCAAAATTAAGTAACTCACATTGTTAAATTAGATTTAAACAATTTTGTCTAGAATGTAAGTTTATAGACGAAGAAGAAATACAAATGAAGAAAAGAAAGGAGGTGTCGGTCGATCTTCATCGGTGTGTAAGCTATTGTCTCCAGGTCAATAGATCCTCTACGTAGTTTCACACTAATTTAGGACCTGTTTCGAAGTACTCTTAAGGGGAAAGCTCTATCAACAGAATAGTTGATTTAATTCAAATTTTGCCCTCGCCACATAATTTTTGTAGCAATACTTCAATCACTGGGTTTTACTAGATCTCGGCGACACAACAAATTATATCAAAAGATTTCCTCTTGGTATGTGGACCGCCTGCATAATTGCATTTGCATTCAAATCCTGATGCAATAAAAAAGACTTTGCGTTAGAATGTGCTTTCAGCAGAAGAAGACTTCACTCAACTAAGGGTGCAGATGGAAGAGACACATATTGGAAAATCGCAATAGAAAATTCAAATAAAAAAATTAACTGACTAAACTTGGACTTCTGCTGATATTAACATGATTAACAGCTAACCCCTTCTATAGTAGCTCTCACATCATTTCACGTCATACGTGTTTCACGATTTCATTTGCGGAAGTAAATATTTCCATTTGCGTGATATGCTATTCATAACTCGTAGGCCGTAACCTCATCAATATAAACAAGTTGGAGTACCACTTTATGATATATAACCCACTGGACCATTTGTGGTAACCACACGATAACATAACACTGCACTTGTGTTAAACCCACCTCTTTTCATCTGTGTCCTTGCTGCTGCAGCACATAAAGCCATAAAAGCGAACGAAGTGAAGAAATTAAAATTTCATAAGTACTCGTATTCTTCGTTCCATCTATTCTGGTGAAGTCCACCCCCATCTGCAGATACCTTGGCCCGTTTAGGTGCTCATCTGAGTGTGGTACCATTTTCTTTTAAAGTTACTTCCCGGGTAATCCAAGTTCAGCAGCAGTACAACCACAAAAAATAAATGAAAAAAATAAAATACACTCGCGCAAATTTAATTCATCAGAGTTACGGACACCTTTGGCTCCCGATTAAAGGGATTCGCCAGTTGCCCAGCAATGCATTGTGCACAGCTGTGCAGAGGAAGGGATTAGCTGGATGAGTTTCAGAGAATCGGGTTGAGGGTGTATAGTTCAAGCAGTGTTGACGTATAAATCTGATCGCTAAATTTTCCAACTGTCATGTTGCCATATAACAAAGGAACCCCTTTGTTTTTTTTTTTTTGTTTAGTGTTCCTCGGTGCTTTTCGTATCTATCCTGTTCCGGGGAGGTAGTACTTCGTATTTCTTGACATCTGAATCTGCAGCTAAGGTCGCGGACTGGGTACTTTTTTAATTAAATGAAAAGACCCTTGGAACGTGAATGTGAGAAATTCAAGATAATTCCATCTGTGACATGGTAGAGATAATGCCAGGATAAAGGATGTATCGAGCAGCAGGTAAATGTGATAAACGAAATAAAGGAAAAAGGGGTGTAAATGCGGAAATATCATGGACACTATTCGTACTTGTGGAAGGAAAGGGTTACTTTTGGCAACACACAGAGGGATGTGTTAATTATTTCAATTATGTTGTTTCGGTGAAGTGAGAGACTTATTTAGGATTTATCTCTATGGTGAAAATTCCACTGGAGTGAATTTAATAAAACTGATAGCCTTTAACGCGTAAGGACTTAAATCGAAAAAAATGTTCTTAAAATTATTTTGCAGTATTTAGAGACTTAAATTCGAAATTCTATGTAATCATTTATTTTCTTTCTTAATTTCTGATCACATAGTGCTTAAGGTATCTCTGCTCCACAGAGAGCAGAGACACCAAGACGTCTGGGGAATTTAAAATTAAAGACCTAGATCACTGTTTTCTTATACAAATTAAATGCAATTACCACTTTGATCAAAAAGTTCCCGTTCCAGAAAATTTAAAATATAAGTTTATTCATTTAAATCTATAGGGTTAATGACTCGAACTCCAACTTTTTAAAATGCTATAATGTTTTTATTTTTTGATAAATTTTATTGTGTCAAAGCAAAAAATGTTGGAAAATACATCAATTTTCAAATTGCATGAGTAGTTTTCAATATGTCTGCCTTTGGTGCGAATAATGGCCTTAAGACGGCCGAAGAAAGCATCGCACGCTGCACGCAAGTGGCTCTGCGGTGTTTTGTCCCATTCCCGGCGAAGTGCTTGTTTGAGGTGGTCCAAACTTTGGTATTTTCGCCTTCAAAATACCCCAGACAGAGAAATCCAACGGATTTGCATCCGGAGAATTTGCAATCCATTGTGTCGAAGAAATGAAGTGTGGAACATTGTTTTTTAACCAATCTTGGTTGACGCACGTTTGGTGAAACGGTGCCGAGTCTTATTGAAATGTCCACGGTCTCCAACCGAAATGATTGTTTACCCAAGGCTGCCTCTAAGACAGTTTCACGATATACGATCGCATTAATTTTGACGCCACGGTCCAAAAATACAAGCGGAGAGCGACCATCGGTGGTTACGGCGGCCCAAACCATCACCATCTGTGCTGCCTGCTTTCTGGTGGCCGTCCGAAGGTGTAAATTTTCGAAGGACCTCTCTGGCAAGTGAACTCGGTCATTTTGTTTGTTGACATATTGCTCGATAACAAATGGCGACTCATCGAAAAAACCAAATACGGCAACTCACCACTTTCGTGCAAGCGTAGCAACGCCTTCGCTCTTTCGACTCTAAATTTTTTCTGTTGCGGTGTAAGAACGTGTGCTTTTTGGACCTTCAATGGCTTGAGCCCAAGCTCGTTTTTCAGTATACTTTGCATCCGTTCCAACGATATGTTAAGCTCACGAGCCATTTTTCGTCCACTTCGACGCGGATTTCGCTCAATTCGAGCCTTCACTTTCCGAACCATTTCTGCCGATGTTGCTGTTTTTTTATGACCACCTCCCTGGTGTTTTGCAACGCTGCCAGTATCACGGTAACGAGCTATGGTTCGAGACACAAATGATTTATTCACGTTGAGGTGCACCTACTTGTGGTTTTCCAGCCAAATATAAAGCAATCACACTATCACGCTTGAATTCCATCGCTGATAAAATTTTTTAACACAACAGAGACGCAAATCGTTTAAAAGGCTTGTAAATAATAAGATTATCTGTCATGTGTCAAAATTTGAGCTCACTGTCATGAACGGTTTGGAAATTACAGCAGTCTGAAGTTGGTTGCAGTTCGAATCATTCACGGTGTATATTGTTCCCTTCAAAGTAATCCCCATCGACTGCAACACACTTATGCCAGCGCTTAATCCAATCCTCGAAACATTTTTTATATTCGGTTTTCGGTATGTCCATCAATGCTTCCGGCGATTTTTCCATTACTTCCTCTCCAAGAGCCAAATCAGGTGAATTCGGTGGCAATTGGATGGTATTTGTTGCATTTTTCGTCAAAAAATTACGAATAATGATGGCACTGTGCGACGGTGCGTTATCGTGGTGCGAAATCCACGAGTTTTCTGCCCACAATTCTGGTCTCTTTCGGCCAATTGCTTCACGCAAACGTCTTATAACGCCCAAATAATACGAGTACTCTTTGTTTGCTGTCTGGCCTTCTGGCAGAAATTCATGATGTACTACACCGCTGTAATCCATGAAAACCATGAGCATTGCCTTCTTTTTTGACTGAAAACGACGTCGTTTTTTTGGTCTCGGCTCATTTGGAAACCCAAATCATTAACCAAAATGCCTTGGGCGGATCCATAGGCAATGTTTAAGTCCTCCGCTATCTCTCTGATGGTTAATTTGCGGTTATTGACCAACATTTCTTTTACTTCATCAATGTTTTCGTCGGTTTTCGATGTCGATGGTCTGCCAATGCGTTCATCATCTTCGATTGACTCACGACCACTTTTGAACCGCTCGTGGCACTGGTAAACGACCGTTTTCTTTAGAGAATCGTTGCCGAAACACTTTTCCAATGTTGGCGCACCATTAAATCCGTTTTTTACGCAAAATTTAATATAAGTTCGTTGTTGCAAATTTAAATCCATTTCTAAACACACAGTGACAGATGTACTCTTGGCTACGTAACTTTTGTAAATGATGCTAAAATTTAGAGGTAATGTCAAGAACAGATTTACCAACTTAACAAGGAAAACAGAACTCAAATCGGAACAATGGGAGCTCCACACGGTGGTGTGGTGCGGGAACTTTTTGATCAAAGTGGTACTCGTATATTTGATTTATTAAAAAAAAAAGATCTTTATTGGTTCACATTTTACTTAGAACTAACTGAATCTAATTTTACAACTTTTCTTTACACCTTCGGCTTGCAAGGGTGAATCTTGAGAACAGATGTTTGCCAGACGCTAAATCACCAGTTTCCACGATATTTGATCTTACTAGATGGTATGCAAAGTGACCTCCTTGGGAATTAAAAAAATTTTTTTTAAATGTTTTTTTTATATTATTCTATAAAGTCCTCTTTCAGTTTGATACACTCATTCTAGCGATTTTCCAACTTCTTGATCCTGTCCGAAAAGTAATTTTCCGGAAGGTCTGCAAAATACTCCCCCGTGGCGTCGACGATTTCCTCGCGTGAGCTGAATTTTTTATTGATGAGCCATCTTTTGAGGTTTGGGAAGAGATAATAGTCCGAGGGATCCAAATCCAGTTACCTGATGCGCCTGATTCCGCATCAGCAAGTCCAGACACTCTTTCGAAGTGCTCTCGCGTTCGTGTTTTTGGTCAGGAGTGAGCATTCGCGGCACCCAGCGGTACTAATCTTTGTGGTATCTGCTAGCTCGCGCACCTTCACTTTCCGGTCAGCCAACACCATTTCATGTATTTTTTTGACATTGTCCTCTGTAACCGCATCGGAGGACCTGCCGCTGCGGACTTGATCGGTAGTGGAGTTGCGGCCACCACGAAACTCTCGAAATCAATACTTGACGGTGTAATCTGACGGAGCATTAACCCCATAATATTTATCCAACTTTTCTTATGTTTCCTTCGCCGTTTTGCCTCTCAAAAAATAATGTTTTATGAGAGAACGAAAATCGTTTTTGTCCATACTCAACGTGATGCCAAACACGTCAACAACAATCAGCTGTCAAAACAAAACTAAAGACAGTATCGCACTGAAATTTGGCATGTCTGCCTAAATATGAACGGACTTCAAAACACCAAAACCTTTTTTGTAGTAGCAGCGCATTCTGGCGGTCAAGGAGGTCACATTTCACTCTATGTAGTAGTTTGCAATTTATTAAAGTCGTATGTTGAAAAGTGCTGATACTGAGTTATGTTGAACTTGTTGAAGTCAATGCTGCTTTGTCATTGTTGTTGCTGTTGTTGATGTTGTTTTTTGTATACACTCAGAATTTGTAAGTGCTTTACAAAAATATAAATTATTGTATCCGTATTAAAGTTTTTATAATTTTAGCACTCCTTGCGTGTGCGAGGGCACCTACGGCCTGATGCAAGCCTAAATCGAGAAATATTACGCAGTTTAAATCAGGAGGTGTCCTAGGCTACGTTAAGGGGAAGTTGCAATACAACAAACTAGATGAATTCTCTATCGTGTCCAAGCGCATCTGTTAGTATTTTTTTTTTTGAAAATCTCGAAAATCGGTTTGACATCAAAATTAAAAATGTTTATAAAGTAATATAAGTTCTGATTTAAAAAAAATATTTCACTTTTTTGAAGTAACCCCGTTTATTGAATTTAAACTTAGAACTAAAAAGTTAGTAATTGTCACACATTTATTTATTAAAACTAATTGCTTTCCAAGCTAGTTGCATCGATGCACTTGTTTTAATTCCTGGAACTTTGTTGACGCGTGTGGCGTTGCTCTGTTGCTATTCCTGGAATCGAATTGGTGTGTCGGAAGTCTTGTGTTAACTGAAATATTATTTACAAAAAAAAACTCAAGTGATAAAACTAATTTTGCAGAACTTTTAAATATTGTACAAGAGGATACAAGCAAAAGATTTTTGAGCCAACAAGAATAACTACCACATCTCAAACACTAATAGATTGATTGTATTGCAACACACTGTAACACTTCTAAAGTTGGTATAGACAACAAAATAGTCCGAGTGGCGGTAACACATAATTGTATTCCTATCGATATAGAGCAAATTTTTGTTAGTAAATGAATAGTTTCGGATTTACAGGTACGAAAATGGTGTGTCGTCCACCCCATATATTGGTAGGATTCAGACACACATGTGAGTCGCCCCTCTTTAAATGTGTACTAACTACCCGTTTAGACTAAAATTAGGTTAATTTAGTTCATCTTACTTAATATAATAACATAAAATAGGTCGGCTACGTGATTTCTTGGTGGAAGGCACGGGCCAACCACGGACGGTGGTCATCTTCAAGGGATACTTTTCACCCATCGAAGTAAGGGCTTAACATTGTACCAGACTCAATTTAAAACCATCAACTCTATTATTTCATTGGTCTTCATTACCAAATTTATAGGTGGAATTCACATTACGCTCTAACAGTTTTGGTACAATTTTTTTTTTAAAGGATCTGATCCACCAATTGCGGGGGCACTGCCATCTAAAAGATCTTTTTTCCCACAAAATCAGCATTAGGAAGCCAACAGAGGCTCAACTCTTTTGATGAGGTTGAGAATATCTCTGGTGGAGATTTTGAAAACTTCCCCAAGGGTTAAAATTTCTCTAAGGAAGTATCCTTTCCTTGAGGCACTTTTAGCCGTGCATTCACATAAAATGCAAAGACTACATTCAGTTTCCCCAATAAGACGTATTTTGAGCTGGTGATATCGATGGTGGCAGTGTCCGATATCATCCCCTTTAAGTTGTAGGGATTCTTTTGAGTTTTTGCGAAACTCTTTAAGCCGGGCGAAGCTCTGGGATGTTTTTCCAATATACCCATTTTATTCTCCCAATTTTTTATTGCTTTATTCAAGATATTACAAAAAGAGTTGGAACCGATGAAAAAATCAGCCGAACCGTTTCTACCCAGCTCGTTAACTATTTCATTTCCGACAATACCTTTATGAGCAGGCACCACTAAAGTTATACTTTGTACTTATGGGAGAAAACTTGTAGTGTATTGTAGCAATGCAAGACTGATTTGGAGTCAATGAGATTAGAGCCTGATGCTTTACATAGTGGCTGCTTGACTGTATGTAATTATATGGATGGGGACGCCCTTCATTCTCGCATCGAGGATGAGATTGGCGCACATATGAATGGTATGTATTTCCGCTTGAAATACACTGGACCGTTTCCCATTGGTTGCGAAATCCTGGTGTTTGGATCAAATATACCTCAACCCACACCGGTGTCCATCTTTGATCCATCTGTATATCAAAGGTATCAATCTTTCAGGTTTGAGGTGGGGTTTTTGTGCAATAGTTCCATACTTCTCGAATTGGGATCACAGATTCTTGGGTAGGCGCAGATAATGTCAAGCTCGGGGATTTCTGAGAGAAGATTTACTTGATCCATGTGATCCGAATGATTAATTTCCCTTGTTCGTAGTAGTTCGACCGTGCTACGAATTGAAATCTTTTTTATAAAGAGATTTAGTAGAGTTAATCCAATAAAGACTTCTATAGCTGCTGTGGGGCATGTGTGCATTCCGCCGATGATGCCGGGGCATGCAAGATTTTGTAGCCGCTATCCCTGATAAGTAGGTGATGATGGGTTATATCATCATTGTATATATCCAATGTGTGACCTTTGGAGTCAATTCCGAGGTCTTACCATACATACGACAGCAAGCTCACATGGCTTTAGACGCTTTGGTAATTTTATTATTAATATGTAACTTCCAATTTAGTTTTCTGTCGAGAACCATTCCAACATATTTTACTTCGTTGGAGTACACAATTACTGTACCGTTAAGTGAGATTTGGCTACGGCTCAAATTTACTTTACGGGTGAAGGGAACAAGTATAGGTTCACTGGGATTAGGTTAGGTTAGCGGACGTCGCAGCCGTGGTCATACAAGAGCGCTGGATCAATAAGGACAACAAAATCCTGGGTCTTAAGCTGAACAATTACGCGTTGTTTTATAACACAGAAGGAAAGATCAGAACTTGCGTCCTTATTAAAAACCAAATGAGGCACTTCTTTTGAATAATTACAGCTCTGGAGATCTGACGGCGGCGTCGACCAGCGAAAGGGAGTGTGACAAATCACTTTGTCTGACCTCGGCCTACTTCCAATATGACTCCGAGGTAGTGACCTTGGAGAAGCTAAAGGACTTGGCAAGGCAGAAAAATCAGATGTTGATACTGCGCTGTGACGCAAACGCCATTCATACACAATGGGGAAGCGGTGATATTAACCCAAAAGGTGAGTGTTTGTATGATTTTATTTTATCTTCCAACCTCAATATTTGCAACAGAGGGAATTCACCCACTTTTGTTGTGAAAACTAGGCAGAAGGTGCTAGATATCACTCATACTAAAAATACAGAAGGGTTAGAAATAAGAGAATGGGGAGTAGTCAACGAAGCGTCAATGTCGGATCACAGATGGATATACTTCAAGGTGAACTTTCAGAACAGGGTATGTATGTAGTTTTCAAAGAAGTCCAAGGAAGACTGATTTCGTCAGGTATACAGAAGTGATAAATATACACTTGGATACCCAATCAATCACCTGCGATAATATTGTTAGCTTAGATAGGGCTGTGGAAAATATTAATAAAACACTAGCAATGGCGCCCAAAAAAGCTTGCCCGGCTAACAGAACACCTAAAAGGGCTCAACCAAAATGGTTCAATAGGAGATAGGTTTAATAAGGAAAGAGGTTAGGAAACTCTATAATCGGACGAAGCTTTTCAGAAGCGACAGTATATGGAATGAATACTACGAATGTAAAAAACAATTCAAGTACCTAGTCAGAAAGTCAAAAAGAGCTGCATGGGAGAAGTACCTCGAATCTATCGTGGTAACAGATGAAGTTTCGAGGTCACGTAAAGTGCTTTCAAAGGAAGCGAGCGCTCCTAGCTACCTCAGGAAAAGTGACGGAACCTGAGCTGAAAGTAGCCAAGAGGTTGTGGTAACATTGATGAAACCCACTTTCCGGAATCCACAGTATCAGGCGACCCTGGCATGCTACAGCACACTGAAAACGTTGATCTCTCACTCCCCGAAGAGAAAATACGTGTTCTTACGGTGGGCAATTCAGTCATTTAAGCCGTCCAAACTTCAGGTCCGGATGGTATTCTACCGATTATGTTGCAGAAAGCACCGGAGGTAGTAATCCAAAAAATTATGGAAAGTTTTAGACACAGTCAAAAATAGGGTACATACCAATAGTTTGGAAGGAAGTTCAGGTGATTTTTATACGGAAAGCTGGCAAACAGTGGCATATAAGAGCAAAATATTTCAGACCAATAAAACTGTCATCATTTATGCTTAAAACCCTAGAGCGATTATTGGAAATTCACATTAGGAATAGATGTCGTCACAGCATACATTTTTGAAAGTAAAGTCTGTAGACACCGCCCTGCACCAGGTGGTGGGTAAAATAGAGAAGAGTCTACACTTCGGTGAGTTTGCGATGGCGGCCTTCCTCGATATAGAAGGATTTTTCAATATCGTGGAGTGCAGGGCTATTAATAGGGTTCAAGTAAACGCTAATATTGAACAGGCCATTAAAAATTGGGTTTGCAACATGCTTGAAAGAAGGAAAATAAACTGTTTCATTGGGCAGAGCTCGGTTAGAATGTCCGTAACTAGGGGACAGCGCGACGTAACTGGGTGTGATTCTGGACAAAAAATTAAATTGGAATCTTAATGTAGTGGAAAGGATCAAAAAGGCATATAATGCTCTTTTTATCTGCAAAAGAACAGTAGGAAAAGTTTGGAGCTTAAAACTTGCTATTGTGGTGGTAAGACCCATACTTACATACGGCACACTAGTATCGTGGAAGGCAACAAACAGGAAAACGAAACGGTTTAGAAAATTAGGGGCAGTTCAAAGAATGGCTTCAATAGACATTACAGGTGCGCTCCGTACCACCCCTACGGCAGCATTGGACACCTTTTTGCACCTAATCTGGGTTACTTCAGGAGCAATATTTTCAATACGGCACGGTCCTAGCGGAGCTACTGCCAAGCCATATAATTCTAACGGATGAAATTCCTTCCTTGGTCAACTTCGACATTCGTATGATATTCGTATAATATATCCGGAGAGGGAGGGCTAACAAAAAATAATGCAATAGTCAGATCTAATGGAATTGCTATTTTCACAGACGGCTCGAAAACAGGTTCTGGTATTTTCTCAGAAGACCTGAAGGACGGAGGAAGTGTTTTCCAATAAGAGGTTCTAGCTGTCCTCAGGACGGGTGAGCTAATGCAGATGTAGATCGCTATCTACATTGACAGCCAGGCCGCACTCAAGGCAATGGAATCAACCAACGTCAACTCTGATACCGTCAGGAACTGTCGCACAGCGTTCAAGGCCTATGCAGGCATGTAGGACACTGCTGTATTAAAGGAAATGAACAAGCGGATGAGCTTGCAAGAGAAGGAGGGCTACTCGATAATAGTGAGGTTGTCAACATCAAACCTCCCCTTTGCATAGTGAGGGGCACTATCGAGGAAAAAATCACAGACTGCCAACCTACGGTGGTCAAGTCTTGAAGGACACGGGGTATCCAAGGCTCTTTGGCCGTCCGCTTTTTGACGCAAAAGATCTAGGAAGTTAATAAAGTTAAACAGGGATAATCTTAGGACGGTAATAGGAATTCTAACAGGACACTGTCTCCTGCGGAAACACGTAAAGAAACTGAAATTGTTAGATACAGATATGTATTTGCAAATTCTGCGCTGACTTCCAAGCTGTTGAGTACAAAACACACATACTGTGTGAATACCGCGTAGTCGAAGAAAATTTTTAGGGAAATACTTTTTTCAAAACTTCAAAGGCCTTCTTGACTTTTGCAGGGAAATTGAGTGTTTCACCAGGGAGATTCTTTAGGTTTTTTTCCATTTGAAGACAAATTCAACAGGTTCCATAGGGATCGCGATGGGCCAGTCTTGGTGCCTGGTGTCTGTGTGATGGCATACCTATCATATCCCTGTTTAACCTAACCTAACCTAAGTTGTGGTTAAAAACTCTGAAATTTAAATTGCCCAATCTCATAAATAAATCCTGCATTGCTTACCTTAAAGCAATATAAATGTCATACTGGCTATATTTTAAAGCTACGTTCACGCCATTATATGTCGAATAGAACATCATTCAAGCTGGCAGTGCTTCAAGGGTTCGGTCCAATTTTTGGTGATTCTGCCCAATATATACGTAGCTATTCCGTGCCGAATGTTGGCTTCAAGGTCGTCCAAAGTAGTTGGCTTGTTAGCGTAGACTAAGGACTTGACGTAGCCGCAGAGAAAATAATGAGATGACCCGGTGGCCAAATTTGTTTGAATATATCGATGTTGTCGAGCTCTGTCCACAGAAAGTTGGTCGGGGTCTATGCCTGAGACCATTGACGGTAACGGTTTCTCCTTAGCCATTTCGAAAGAAATAAGTTCCGATGATGCCGCCATGCAATAAACCGCACCAAACTGTCGATCTTTGTGGATGCATTGATGCTTGGCCGAACACTTGTGGATTGTGATCGCTCCAATAATGGCAATTTTGCTGGTTAACAAAACCGCTGAGTCAAAAATGGGCCTCGTCCGAGAAGTTGATTTTTTGCCCTATAGCCGGATTTCCGGCCAAAGTTTCCAGCGCCAAATTATACGGATGTAAGCCCAAATCCAACCGTAAAATAAGCCAGGTTGACTCTTTAGCGATGCCCAATTTAGCTGATCGACATTTCTGGTTCTTCTTCGATACTGGCCGCTACGGCGGCTTTGCACCAATCTCTGTCTTGTTTGTAGCTTAAGATTCAAAAGAGTGTACTCAATCAAACTTTTCCACAGTGCGACAAATTCCCTGCACACTGAAGCCATGATGACGACCGACGAAATTCACCCGGTTTATTTTTTAATAATTTCCGCACGTTCGACAAGCGTAAAACGATGCATTGTTGAATATTTTGGCAGCTAGATGTCATTGGAAAAACTATCATTGCTATCTGGTCATTCGTAAGATCAGAAATAGTATTGGACCCAAAACGACGCCTTAAGGTACACCAAGACTTACAGTTTCGACACCACTACTGATTCCATCGAACTTCACATATTGTGCTATGTTACACAGGTAATACCCGAAACATTCTAAGATAAAACCATCCTTTTCAATCTTGTTAAGCAAAATTATGTGGTTTACCATATCAAAAGCTTTAGTTATGTCTACAAATAACCCAGGTGCTTTTGTTTTTGCTTTTCTAAGACCGAAAAAATCTGAGTAGAGAATTTTAGGAGGACATTTTCCGTGGATTTGCTTTTCGAAATCCGAATTGGGCTGAACTAAACTAGTGAACAGCAAAAATCATCGACGGGGCCATTTTTTTTGAAGAGGTATGACACCACCACATTTTAGGATTTCTGGAGATACCCCATTGAAATCACTTTGATTAAAAATGTGCACCAGAATGTCTACAAATATTTTTAAGCAAAACATTTGAAATGCCATCAACTGCATAAGAGGATGAGTTTTTTTAAGGTATTAATTGCTGTTAAAAACTCTAAAGCAGTTATGACTCAAAGAAAAGGGTAACTATTTGAAAAATTTCCTCTCGTGCACAGCTGCAGGCTGAATTCGTTGAAATTTAAACGTTTGGTTTGGGTGAAGGCGGCAGCAATAGTTTGTTTATCTGTGAAAACAGAACCATTCAAACGAAAGAGTGTGAGGTGCTTAGAGTTAGGGAATATATTCAGAATGTTGTTGACTACCTTTCATTCTTTCCTTAAATTATCCTTAGCTATACTAAGTCTAGCCCTGTAGAATTCACCAAGGCATACTTTTATTTCATGTTTTAGGGAAGATAACACTTTCTGACACTTTTTCTGACATCGGTTGAGAGGATGCTTTTTACACTGTACTCGTAGTTTATTCTTTTTGTTAACTTTCTGAATTAGTCTATATATGGTATATGTGATCCAGGAACAAGTTTATTTGATTAACTTCTTTTTTGTTAAAGAGTAATTGCAGTCATTTACATGCTTTGTGAGGGCAGCCAAAAATACAATAAATAGACGGATTGGGTTCTACGGCAAAAATTTGAGCTTAGGTAGATCGATTTTGATTGCCGTGTCGGGTGAATTAGATGTTTTAATAGTTTTATTTTTCAGGATTCAACTATCAGGCCGGTCATACAGTGGTCGAAGATGTCGTAATCCAAAAAGCCATTTCGCAAGAATGGAGTGAAGCATTGCTGAAGCGACTAAAAATATGATCCAAGCATATTTCAGATGAAGTTCTTATAGCTTCATTTATAAAGGATTCTCGTACTAGTCCACGTGCTGCTATCAAGGAGAAGTAACTGAAAGATGTGTCACAATCTTCTAATATGTCCAGATTTAAATCACAAAAAATAAGTAAACTATTTGATTTTTCAGTATCTAAAAAGTCGACAAACTTCTGATATGTTCACAGGCACTATTCACTTTGGAATGAGATCCTTTATCCCTCATCGGATGATGAGTATCAAACCAAAAAGAAAGGCATGGTACGACTCGAGCTGTAAGCGTAAACTTTTTCATCAATCCTATACTTTAGGGCTCTTTCCGAGTAGATGGAATATAGTCCAGCCCGCCTCTAAAAAAGGCGAATCTTCCTCTCTCTCCATCTACAGACCCATTGCATATAAGTTCCTTCTTTCCAAGATCATGGAAACGTTTGTAAACGGTCAGCTAATGAAATATCTCGAAATACGAAAACTTCTCAATGACCGAGAGTACGGTTTTCACAGCAACAGGTCCACTTGTGATTTGATTGCATGTCTCACCGAAAAGTGGAACCAAAGCGTACATCAATCTGGCGAAAGCAAGATAGTTGCACTTGATATTTCTAAGGTGCTTGACAGAGTTTGGTATCAAGCTCTTCTGTCGAAAGATTAGAAATTACCTTTCGGAATGTTCAATTCCAGTTGTCTTGGGTAGTTTCAAGTCTCATAATCACAAAATAAATGCTGGTGTGCCCCAGGGCTCTGTTCTGTCTCCGACCCTAGTTTTAATTTTCATCAATCATCTGTTGTCTGCCACTTCTAATCCAACGTATTCCTTTGCTGACGACAGTACTCTTTGCTTTTCATATTTGTTCCCGGACTCACGTCCCTACCTTTTGGCTATAGAACGGGAACGGCAACGTATGTTAAGCTCAGGAAATTCTGATAGTAACAGCACAACCACTAGGGGAACTATCAACAGAGTGGAATTGAATGCTTCCAAAACACAATGCTGTCTGCTGTCGTTAAAGCGATATTTTAATACCCAGCCATTATCTATGAATGGAATTTGCATCGTCGAAACCGAAAAACTTCCATTCTCGGTACCAATGAGAGCCTACGGTGGAATGACCACATATTGGAAGTCTTCAATAATGCTACGAAATGCCTAGGTTTCCTCAAACAATGTACTTTCCCCCCTCTGATCTGGCCACAATATACAAGGCATTCATTAGTCCAAAATTGGAATACAATGCCCACACCTGGTCAGGTGATTCTAAAACCTCTCTGCACCTGCTACACAGGATTCAAAACCGTGCGATAGTAATATCAATCAGTCAATTGACACCCTAGGTGCCAGCGTGTACTTATGGCTGCTGATAGGGGTTAGAATATACTTGCGGAAGGAATGCCTGTCATAAAAGGCGACTAAAATCCATCTGGGCTGGTTTCCCAGATGCGTGAGGGGGGGGGGGGGGGGGGGATTAAACGCCGCCACTCAAATAAGTATCCCATCCTCAAGGCAAGGTGTTATGCCACCCGTGGTAAGGCCTGAATGGTGCTCGGGATGTAAAATCAATAGAGCACCTCGAACGGAGCCCTCCGGATACCTGCCATTCTCTGGTTGTAACGTCTCTGACGAAGGTGAATTCCCTTTCAACAATACTTATGGGATCTAAATATGGATCTACATAAATAAAAACAAAACAAATAAAACAAATAATACAAACAACTCAAATAACGCAGTAAACTCAACGAATTTACCGCAGTGATTTGGTCCCTAAGTTCAAGGGTATCACGATCTCCACCACCAAGATCGAATGTCTCCGGGAAAAGAAGTTCGCCCGAAGCGGCAACGCGCGAAAAAACGGACTCAGCGAGTACCAAAAGCTTGGAGGAGGAAAACAACACACTCTGTACGAAGCTTAAGCAAATGGCGCTACTTTTTCAAGAGCTGAAAAACGAAGTAGATTTACTCTGGGAAGAAACAAGACTCTGACAAAATGCATATAAACGAAGCCCAAGAAAGCAACCCACCCTGCTCAACTAGTCGCGAATACCATACGGACGAAGAAGAGCTTACGCGCGAAAGAAATTGGATCCCCAAGAAAAGACCGTCTAAGAAAAGTAAAGCTAGATCTTCACGCGAAGACGTTGCGATCAGAGCCGCGAGTCACTAAAAAAGCAATTCCCAACAAAATTACGTCTTCCGCCTCCAATCAACGTTGTTAGGGTTTCCATAACAATAACAAGTTGCATTGCTTTCTCAAATAAACACTAATATCTAAGTATAAGGTTACATCACTGCGCAACAATGTGTAGAAAGTTAACGTCGACGACTCGGATGACTACCGAGCATTGTCCGACAAATTAAACACCGAGAAGATCCAATAGTACACTTTCGAGAACAAGTCAAAAATACCATTACGTGTAGTAGCGAGAGGACTTCACCCTTCGTGCAGTAAAACATTATAAGCGACCTCCATGCAAAAGGCTTTAAAGTTCTAGACGTCGTAAATCTTAATAAAAAATAAACAGAGCAAGAAGAGGAAATCTTGGTTAACCGGCGACTTCCACTGTTTATGCTTAGTTTCGATAAGTCCGAAAATAAAGAAGATATTTATAGTATTAAAACTATTCTAAATATCGTAGTCAAAATCTAATTTATTCGTAAGAACACAAAATCGATCCCGCAATGTAATCGCTGCCAAGGCTTCAATCATACGCAAACTTACTGCTAAAAAGAGCCGCGTTGCGTAAAATGTGCCGGAAAACATCTTTCAGAAGAGTGCAACTTAAATAAAAAACTTCCACAGTCTTGCATAAATTGCCAAGGAAAGCACCCAGCAAACTATACGCTTAAAAAACCTTACGCCCAAACCCAACAGCAACTACAAATAAACTAAATATTGCTACAGAAAAGGCAGTGAAAGAAGGAAAATAAGTCGGGGTAAAGTCGAAGGCTATACAAAAAAAGATCGCAAAGGAAAAGCCGCCACCGACTGACGCGCTAACGCATGGACAAGCAGCGTCGCAAGAAAATAAAAAAAGCGGTGTTACCCCAGATCCAGTTGCACACGTTGTTTCCCTAATTCTCGCGAAACTTGAGGAGCAAAGCAGAACAAATAAATTCTTAGCTGAAAAATTGAGCAATCTCGAGAAAGAAATACGTAAAACTCGTTCTCAAGTATGAATATGAAACAGCTGCTTAAAATATTGACGTGAAACGCAAACGGCCTTATTAAAAAACTCGACGAACTGGAAGTGTTCTTGAACTTACTTGAGGAAAGGATCTCGTGTGGAATTAAAGAGATATCGTGCTTATCATGCTTGCCATCCATCAGAAAATGCTAGAGGCGGATCCTCACTGTTCATTAAAGATTGTATTGAGCATTCTATAAATATGACAATTGAAAGCGATGCAGTTCGCGTAAAACATAACCATCTGCACTACACGCTAGATAGCTAGAATTTTAAAATCGGTGGTGATTTTATTTCGAAACATACCTTCTGGGCCTCAAGATGTAATATATACAGCGAAAGGCAGACAACTCTCTGAAGCCGGTATACAATCTGGAGTTGACTTTTTCTCGACAGGAAAACCTGTCGGATATAACAAAGACACCCGATCTTGGCCACAAAGGGAGTAGCCAAAATTTCTACAAACATCGAGGAAAGTTATGATCTCTCCTCAGATCACTCACCAGTCATTTTGACGGTTTTAGAAACTCCTGCCATGAACACATTGCTTAAGCGTGTGGCTAAAAACACAAAAGGAAATAGAAGACGAAGTCGACAGATTCATCAAAGTCTAGCAGAACGCTGCCTGGAACAAGACTCCAACTCCAAAATGAAAAGAGAAAGCAGGTAGTGAAATAAAATATCGGCCGGAAATAAAAGAATTAGTGAGAGAAAAGAGGAGAGCGCGCAAAAGGTGGCAATAATCCCGTGCTCCACAGCATAAAACATACTTGAGCCGCTAATGCAACAAATTGAAAGAAACAATACGAGATTACAAAAATCGGAATATCTCTACATATCTCGAAGGTCTGACTGCCGAAAGAAGTTCAAATTATTCCCTCTGGAAAGCCATGAAGGGAATCAAAAAGCTACAAATGCAATTTCCTCCCATAAGAAAAAATAATGGCGAATGGGCAAAAGGAGATAAAGAGAAGGCGGATCTATTTGCTGAGCACCTAGAAGAAACGTTTAAGACTTTTGATGGACAGGCGTTAACAGGAGGTTCGAATTATATAATTACGGCACCGGACAATTTTAGAATAAAAACAGTATCGCTACGAGAACTTAACCAAGCAATTAAAAAATTGAAAAATAACAAAGCCCCTGGTTATGATTTAATAACTGCTCAAATTCTCAAGGAGCTGCCAAAGAAAGCCCTGATCAAACTGCTCCAACTTATAAATGTCGCGCTAAGACTATTAAACGTTCCAAGCCAATGGAAAGTTGCCGAAGTTATAATGGTCCCGAAACCAGGCAAATCTCTAAATGAAAAAAAGTCCTACAGACCCATATCGCTTCTGCCGATAATATCTAAAATATTTGAAAAGCTCCTTTTGAAGCGCTTACAACCGATCATTGAAGAGAGACGTCTAATTCCTGAGCATCAATTCGGTTTTAGAACTAAGCACTCCACAAGTGACCAGGTTTATAGAATTACGAATGAAATTGAGAAAGCCTTAGAGGGTGGAAAGATATGTTCTAGTGTTTTTCGTGACGTGTCCCAAGCTTTCGATAAGGCTTGCATTTTAAGCTAATCCAGGTTCTTCCAAGAGAGCTGCATAAGATTCTGGAATCGTATCTGGAAAACAGAATTTTTTGTGTTAAACATGGCACCGAATACTCGGAATTTAAAGAGATCGCTGCTGGAGTTCCGCAAGGAAGTGTACTTGGCCTGGTATTGTTTTTACTCGAGACAAACCCAAAGAATCATGTACCATAGTAGTCACGTTCGCGGACGATACGGCTATACTAGCTACAGATACTTCAGTCAAGTTAGCTACTGGAAAGCTACAAACGGCTTTGGATAAAATCTACGAGTGGACAAAGATTTGGCGAATTGTCCTCAACGAGACCAAATTAGTCATGTCAATTTTATTCACCGGAAAATAAACAACCTTCCCATTATCATTAACTCGGTACAAATATCATATACAAATGAAGAAAAGTATCTAGGAATAACATTAGATGTAAAACTGAAATGGAAGCCGCATGTTAAAAACAAACGGAATGAACTTGAAAATAAATTCAGATAAATATACTGGCTACTAGGAAAACATTTCAAGTTAAGCATACATAACAAACTGCTCATCTATAAGCAAGTGCTTAAACCTGTATTGACGTACGGTATACAACTTTGGTGTTGTACTAAACCAAGCAACCGAAATATTCCCCAAACCTATTAAAATAATACTCGTATTCTAAGAGAAATCGTGAACGCCCCACGGTATATTAGAAACTGTGATATCCACAAGGGCTTAGGAATAGTTACCGTCGAGGGCGAAATAATGAACTTTGCTCGCAAACTCCGAATTCGTCTTCATGGTCATTGTAATAATAAAATACTCCAAATTCTGGACGAGACAAACTTAGTGCGTCGACTACAAAGAACGAGACTGTTCGATAAGGACTATCCGCATATAATACCGGTACTAGTAAGTGCTTTTGCTGGAAAGCTACCTGCCCCACGCGAATATTATTGGAAACGGAAACTACTTGATAAGGTAACTTAGTTGTAGTCGACAAGAAGGGGGGAGTTTTTTTGTTGATTAAAAATCTCACACTACTATGAGCACCGGGTTCATAGTGTCTATGAAGATTTTCACACCTACTTGAATTAGGTACTAATTGGGCTTTCGACTGGCCCAGAGAAGCCGTCCTTTTGCATTCCGGAGAGAAAAAAAGTGACATAAAACTCTTCAATGGCATTCTTCTCACTTTTTCAGTAGCAAAATTTTCCTTCTGGTCTTCATTTAAGAAGCAAAATTTCTCTCCTGGGTTTTGTGCCAGAATGTACTACCCCATATAAATATAAAAGCCAAATAGTACTCGTACACAATACGATTTCCAACCATTCAACCAGATTTTTGTCTTCGAGCAATCGACTGTGTTTGGCTTCAAAGTAAACAATTGAAATTGAAATTTGAAGTTTTTGGCGTTCCATTGGAGTCCAAATTGCCCAACAATACTTTTTGAAAAATGTGCCTCTGGTGTTGACTTCCAAGTCTCGCACAATTTTAAAAAGTATGATGTTTAAAAAGTTTTATGGAAACACACCATGTTAATCCTTTTTTGACATCAGAGCTTTTGGAGAGATTGCTTCCGATCTTTGCGGAGTACTCTCCGTTGTAATTTTCCACAATCTGACGAGTTTCGTAGACTTGGCATCCCGCTGCCCTAAATTTGAGTTGTCATCGCTCTTTAACAGTCTGCAGCAGCGTTATTTCCATATCCTCAGTACCTACTGGAACTCTATTACTACGTTTCCTTGTTCATCTCTAGAGACCTCTGTTCGGGCCTAGTTGCCTTGACCATTCTTTTTACCTTTTGTAAAACTTCCGCACATTGTAATATGTATATAGAATAGCACCTCTATATTTCCCCATGGCCTTTCTTTTTGCTCTGGAGAAGCCGGAGCTCGTAGAGCTCACAGGCCGCTTTCGTTATTCAATGCAGTTCCGCTTCGTAGGCTAGTTGTTTCCCTACGTTTGTTTCTCCGTGATTATCTCCTCGATGGTACAAAAGATCTTTTAGGTCAAAGTGCCGTACTTCGGAATTGGCGAGCCAGAAAACTTAAAAAAAAATGTAATCTCTTGGAAAACATGGATGCCATTGATTTGAAGCATACATGGTTCATGCAGGATGGCGCTACGTACACCTGTAAATCAACCGCCGAGATTGTGCGGTTTGAGCCCACTCGATTACCTCTTGTGGGTCCATGTTAAGTGTTTGTTGTCTGCTGATGATAAACCGCAAACAATTTATGCTCTGCAAGCCAATGTTCCGTGGTAAGCTTGAAAAAGTTATCCAATTGGACTGACAGGAAGCGTATAATCAAAAACAGCCGAGGAGGCCATATGCCTTAGTATCATGAATCAGTCTTCCTAATGAACAAAGATTTTTGATTCACACTTAACTTCTGCCGTTATTAATAAAAAAAATGAATAGCTCTTCAAAAAACACTCATCTAAACAAGTGGAGCGGGCTACCCTAAGCAAACGAGGGAAAAACAAATCAGGGGCGATTTCAAGCTATGCAGACGATCTAGAGAAACATACACGCATTACAGAACCTCACGCACGACGGCGCCCGCATGCTCTGATCCCTTTCGGGGGCTTGTTGTCTCCGGTTCATGAGCTTGAATAAGCATAGGAAGCAGATGAACAATCCATTTCCCCCACTCTTATGTAGCTAATTGAAGACGAGATTGGTCGCTTAAATTGATTTCATTAACACATTTCAATATTTATCTTCACATTTCAAAGCAAATGCTTACTTTTTAGCACTACTGTATACCATGTGCATAGTCGGTGTCTGTGACGGGATTCAGTGCACATAGGCCGATTGTAAGAAATCCACAGCAAACTCTCTTCAATTGCAAACACACGCTCAGCACTCTTTTTCATTTCACTACACTATGCCGTCGCAAGCCATCCATAACAAACCAACACACCGCTACAGGGGCTTCGTTAAGTTTCTTGTCATTCGCTTAGGCAAGGGAACACAACAAGTCCATTCATCTCTCTCACCATCGTCTCCATGAGTAGTGTTCGGCGTTGGTGTCGGTGTCGGTGTCCATATCGGTGTCATCACAGCAAGTAACCTCAGAGAGGCAGTTTTTCTTCTGTCATCTGTCAAAGTAGTCGATACGGTCGCCCAACGATTTGTTGTGATTTTTTTGTTAAATTTTTCCTTTCTCCGATTTACTCCACTGTTCATGGTGCTTCGATAACCAATTTCGTACTTCGTCAGTTCATTTGCGAGAATCGGTTTTTTCCTGATTTGCAGTGTTGTGCGTTCCGGCAATTCGCGCGTGCTCCTCCAGGAAATTAGTGTGAAAAGTTGCTGGCCCTTGGCTCTGCTCTGATGTGTGCTCACTTCAGTGGATTGGATCAATAGACCACATTCCATTTCAGTGTGCTGCAAAGTGTCAATTCCGTAAATCACGCTCGTAAACCACCACGGAAAAGGGTGCAGTGCAAGTGCAGTTCGCGAGTGTGAAGTGTAAAAAGAATAAATTCCGAAAGAAACGAAAAAATTAAAAAAGCAATCTCAACTGTGCTCTACAACTCCCTTTTTGGAAAAAAAAAAAAATAAAAAAAAAACGATGAAAAGTGGAAGGAAGCAGTAGGGAATAGAAAAGAAAATCCTCCCTTTCTCTCAAACACACATACACAGTCTCTCTTTGGGTGCGAATTTTACCTTTGCCTTTCCATCGGCAACAAGGATAATGCCAATTTAACTGTAAGTGAATCTAATAACCGTTTATCTGTCAGCTGATTAGAATAAGAAACGAGTTTTTGCCAATTAATCCGTGAAATCGACGAAAATATGGAAACAACGGATAGTTACGGATAAGAGGAGGCAAATGCAAATTAGTTGGTCGCTTTGCTTCTTAATTTTTGTGAGTGGTTGAGGCCTCTCTCATTTTGCTTTGCCATCGTCTTTCCTTTTGCCTCTTTTTCTGTTTGTGTTTTTTTTTTTCTTTGAAGGAATGTCAACTACACCCATTCGATGAGTTGCAAACAGAGCAGAGTTTCTGGTTTTTTGCTGATGGTGCAGCTCTCTTTTATCACTGGTGTTTGTTGTTATTGTTTACAATTGGACGACAGACACGACGTCGGCCGCATTACGTATTTTCTCTTAAGTTGCCACCCGCATTTGTCGAGTATAAACACGATTCTCTTTAAAAGAGACAGAGTTCCTGAATTCCGATAGATTTTCGCACCAAGGGAACCATTTATTCATCGGAATGACAGCACATAATAACATGATGCATGCTTTATGATAAGAATCAGTTAAATCCATTTCCTTATTTAAGGGGCACTGCAGTCAGATGTGATTCTTGGCCTTAACAAAAACGACCTGCTAGTACGATCTCTTACCAGCTGCCTTAAGTGCTCTACTCTAAGTTGGTTGATGTCATCTTCCACATGCGTGTCCTACCTTAGAAGCGGTCGTCCTCATCTGCGCCGTTCCTTGTGGTTAGACTTGATTACTCTTCGGGCCCAGCCATCTCAGGCGTTGGAACCGTTGACACCTGACTGACAGAGTGTACAGTTTGTGATTAAACCTTCTCCTTCGATACCAAATGGGATCAAAGACCCGGCGAAATGACCAAGTGTTTCTTCATCTTCTACCATAGATCAGGACCCGGATGATTAGGATCTTAGGGCTCTGTTACTCAACTGCCTCCTGAGCCCAACAAAACAGCTAGATTTAAAAGCTACTATGCGTTGACTTCTCCTCTTTTGTAATTGCTGTTTGCAACTGTGGGGCCAAAATAGACGAAGTCCTTAACTACTTCGAAGTTATAATTACCAATGGTGACGTGTTGGCCAAGTCGTGGGTGTTGTGCGTCCTTTTCTGACGACAGCATGTTCTTTGTGTTTTTTTTTTTTTATAATTAGCGCGCTCTCAAGGGATTCCGTACCCTTAAAATGCTTGCTCACAGAGCGGGCGAAGGAAGACTAAAGAGGAAATAAAGAGAGATACCGATGCACGTTGGTTTTAAATGTTTGCAAGTTATAATAACTAGGAAATCGAGAGCTCGGCAGGGCATTCCATAAGCGAGTTATACGGCTTGGGAAGGAATCACGATGTTTTAGAGTACATCCGAAAGTGTGCTGTTGAACATTCATAGCGGGACGAATGCTAAGATTAAAACTTTGAAGAGGCAGAATGCTACTGGCAATTTCGCTGGAGCACTGGTGGTGAAAATAGCGATAGAGCAAGGTGAGACAGGAGACATTACGTCGGTGTTTTATCGCACGGTTTACTGTCTTATCTAGCACGTGGAGGGAATTGGGCGGATGATTGCCTTACAAATTGAGGCCAGATAAGAGAGGTTTGACAAAACCTAGATATTTCGCAGGATTTTTGGCGTCATCGAATATGTGGTCATTCCAAAGTGGATTGTCACTGACACACATACCGAGAGTGGAAAGTTTTTCGGTTTCGACGATGTAAGTGCCATTCATGGATAATGGATGGATGCTTAAATTTCGTAACGACAGCAGATAGCATTGTGTTGTGGAAGCATCGAATTCCACTGGGTTGGTGGTTCCCAATTTAGTAATGCTCTTTATATCGTAATTTAATGAACTTAGCATATGCTGCCTTTCCGTTTCTACAGCCGAAGAGCAAGGGCACGAGTCCGGGAATGAATATGAAAAGCAGAGAGTCCTGTCATCAGCAAAGGAATACATTGAATTAGAAGTGGCAGACAAGAGATCATTGATGAAAATTAAGAGCGTCGGAGACAGAACGGAGCCCTGGGGCACATCAGCATTTATTCTGTGATTATGATTGATGTGCGCTTTACTTATATTTTTCGGGGAGACATGCCATCAAATCAGCAGTTGACCTGTTGTTGCGAAAACCTCACTGTCGATCACATTGAGAAGTTCGAGATATTTCATGAGCTAACGGTTTCCAAGAAGGCACGCAAGTGCAATCGTCCAATCACATAAATGTATTCCGTGTACGAAAGTAATTGTGCGGACTTAAAAAGCGTCGCGCCTCCTCCGTTGGTTAGTTAGTTTTGCATGATCCTTTTAATGGCGATCTTAAAAAAGTTACATGACTGCGCGTCTCCTTGTCTAAAACCTTTCTTGACATTGTAGGTCCCGGTTAATTCATTACTAACCTCGATGGAGCACCGGGAATCCTCCGGCGAATAGATGGCGAGTGTCAACCTGAAATTGCCAGGTCTTTTCCTAGATCTGCCGTAGTCAAGGGGTCTACTTTTTTGTGGATCAGACAAACGATGCTAGGATTGCATACATCGGTTATGCTTTCCTCTTACTATATCTTATAAATGAGACTGTATATGTATGTTCCCAACCATGCCATATCCGGCTGCTTTAAAGAGGTTAGTCCGCCTGCGCTAGACTTTAGCTTCGATATTGCTTATCTTAACTCCGTCTAGGTCAGAGTGTATGGCTCATTCTGGCTGACAGCGAAATTTTAACCATCACCGTTATACAGTCTGCAGAACTAAACTCTCCATAGTATCAGCACCGATTGTGACTCTACTACATTTCAGTCTTTAACGTCATTCTTGTAATAACATCTCCCCATCTCTTTGATAACGTACTTCTTGTCTTCTTTCTTTTCCCTCGGAGAAGCATTTTTCCCATATTTTCTGCGACGTCGAATGCCTGGCGCCGGTTGATTAATCAATCTTTTTATAGATGTTGGGATGCGGGAACCGCGTGCTGGCTTCTAAAATGTTAAGCGTCGTTACAAAGTATTGAAACCTGAATTTATTCTCGGACGTGTCGGGCTATGTTTTCCGATGATCGGTTCAAAGACGGCGTAAATACCCAGCCTTCCGTTAAGATCTGTCATCGCAGTTTTTGGATTGTGGTAATATCGGCTTTATAAGGTGTTGTTCTATGTCCCACCAGAGCAAATTACTTGATCAAGGTTTTCGCCGTTCCTCTTGGCAACACTCCAAGCAGCTCTCAATCATATGACTTCTATCTAGTGTAGTGTGGTCAGCGTTCTACACATTTTATAGCTTTCTGTATTCGCCATATCTGCACATCGATTGATCGGGAAACTGTTGACTGCCCTATAACTAGGATCGGGCCAGCAGTGCAACAATGAAGTTTGTATCGTGCTGCTTATCTTACCTCCCAGTGGTGGTACCCGGTAACTGCATGAGTAAGCATTTATGGCAAGGCCTTACTCGACCAGTGACTTAATAGTGTCCTGCGCCGTAATAGGGCTCACAATCAAATATGTGGTCAGACAATTAATGGCCTCGGATATAAATGGACTCACTGTTGGCGATCTTAGAAAACGTTCAAAGGAGAATGACCTTCGAATTTGCTCGTGAAATGTTCGGACCCTTAACAGGCCACGTCCAGCTCAACCATTAGCAGAAGCCCTTGAAAGCAGACGCAGATAACACCACCATCCCCGAAGTGTGATGGGATGGGCCGGTCGCCACCAAAAAGTGTTTCTACGAGCTTATCGATACGATATATTAGCAACGTCCTAAGTATGACGTCAGGATAGGAAAGGGGTACATGTTTCGTAGAACAGTTGGCCTCCACGTCATCACGTCTGGCAACGGATTTAGGCTTATTGAATTTGCCCGTTACGATATATCACTATGACAGCCACATGGCTCCCTCATCTCAATATACACAAGTGGACATGGTGGTCTCTGGATCATGAAATGCTAAATCAAAGGTAACACATGCCTCCAGTATTCTGGACGTCCGAACCTACCCGGCAGCTAATATTGACACTGATCACCACCTTGTTGCAGCCGAGGTACGAATGTGGATTTCCCAAGAGACACAAAAAATTTGAACCACTGTGACAAAACATAACGTAGAAAAACTGCAAGAGACCGCCAGAATCTTCGCCAAACGCTTATCCCGAAATCTCGCAACAGCTCCTATACCGCCAGCATCAACTATCGAAAACCAGTGACAACGATGCCAACTAGTGAGCTCTACAAGCAGAAGAGACCTGAAGAATATCGGCTTCCCCGAAAACAGCACGAAAGGCGCGCGATCGAATATTTTGAAAGTTTGTACTCCAGGAATAAGGTACAGAAGGCTTACCAAAAAGTTAAAAAAGAGCGTGTCCAGGCAAAAAGGCCCTTCAAGAAACTTGTAGAAATGAAGAAGGAAACCTTGTAGATTCACAGTTGGTTCTGAGAATGTGGAAAAACCTCTTTTGCAGACTGTATAACAGTGACGAAGCCTAACATCCCGCCGTCAGGCAGGAATGGACCATTCAACTTAGACAATGATAGCCAAAATTTCCGTCCACCTTACGAAAGTGACGTAAGGATATCAATATCTAAGCTAAAATGCAACAAAGCAGCTGGACCTGATGGCTTCCCGACCAACGTGTTCAAAGCTATTGGAAATGACTGTCGACATCATACCCCAACACATTTGTCAGATCTGATCAGAAGAGTGTATGCCTGATGAGTGCAATCTCAGCATAATTTATCGTATCTTATCTGCCATATTGTGTGAACGTCTGAAACCTGATTGTCCTAAAGTTTCAGGTCAGGGAAGTCCAGAATCGACCAAATGCTTACACTCCGGCAGATCCTGGAAAAATCTCAAGAAGTCCAAATCGACACCCACAACCTTTTCATCCAATTTAAGATTTATAAATATTGTCATATATAGAAAATAACTATATAGAGCCTCCCAAACTCGTCCGTCTGTGCAGAATGGCGATGGAGAGCTTGCTGCTCCATTAAGGTCAGTAACGACTTAAGCGAGACCTTTGATCTCAAAAAAGGTTTTAGACAAAGTGACACGCTATCACGTGACTTGTTTAAGATCATACTTGAAAGAATTGTACGGAACTCGTAAGCGAGTTCCTATAATGAATCGGGAATTTAGGGTGGACATTACGAACATACGCGACCTAAATAGTAATCCCTTTTCTGCGTACGTCCACGTCTGTAAACTCAGGCCAGCTGTTTTGGCAATTAGTGAAACACAGGTAGATCCCCGTCCACACCTCTCAAATCACTCTGATCTGAAGCTACCTGGCTACGAACTAGTGCCACTATTCTTTTCTCATCGCGTTCTCCCCATTTACGTGCATAGTGATGTAGCTTACCAAATTCCACCATAATGTAGTCCCTGTTCCAACCCGGAATCCAATTTCATGTGGTTAAAATTCCATATCCGTGAGCAAATTATCCACTAATGCTTTATTTACAGAAGCCCCAAACTGGACAGCAATTCTACGATTAACGAGTTTGATGCGCTGTCTGACTCTATTCAAAGAATTGTATACCCATACTGAAATTGTTATTACTGGCGATTTACCCAATTCTGGGTGATTTCGCCATTCTGGAAGGACAACACCCGAAGGGCGTTGTGTTGAGATCTTCGCTGTGGAAAACAACTTAACGCAGCTTGTAAATGAGCCCACGTGGATACCAGACGTTGATAATCATACCGCCAACACCCTGGACTTGTTTTTAACTTCTCACCTCGACAATACAAGGTCAATGTGCTATGTATCATATCAGCTAATTTCTCGTATGCTGACCAAACAGAGAAGAGATTCCTAAACGAACCGTGTGGCAATACGAGGAAGCCAATTGAAGTGGACTGAACACCTTCTTTAGGAACTTTAACTGGTCATTATGGTCACTATTCTCTTCGGAATGAGATCCTTTATCCCACATTGGGTGAAGAGTATCAGGCCAAAAGAAAAGGCATGGTACGACTCGAGCTGTAAAAAGGCTGTCAGGGTTAGAGAAGTGTTTTTTCGGTCCTTCAAGGCCAATCCCACAGAGGAAAACCAAAACAAAGTTTAGAAACGAGCCAGGAATAACTGCAACGTCTTTCTCAAGCGCGTGAAATTTCAATATTACTAAAAACTGAGGCAAAAAATACTACAATGTCCCAAAGGTAGTAAAAGTTTTTGGTCGTTCATCAAAAGAATTAGAAATTCTGCCTCACCCTCCATCCCAACTCTTATTTATAATGACATTCCAGCTGTCAGCTCTTTGGAAAAAGCTAATCTGCTTGCTGCACACTTTGCGGCCAGTTCAACACTTCCAGATTGCGCTTTAACTCCGCCTACACTTGAGTGCGTCGAATCTTCAATGGGACGAATCCACTTTCGCGCTCGTGTAGTTGCAAGAGTACTCAAAGATCTTAACGTCCACAATTCCATAGGTCCAGATGGCATATCTCCCCTTCTTCTGAAGAGGTGTTCTTCCTCGCTGGCAAAACCACTGCGTAAGCTATCTGATCTATCCTACTCTTTAGGACTCTTTTCGAGCAGATGGAAAACAGCATTTGTCCAGCCCGTCCCTAAAAAAGGTGAATCTTATTCACGCTCCTCCGTAAGTGCACGTACGGTCATGGAAACGCTGATAAACCGTCAGTTCATGAAATATCTCGAAACACGAAAACTTCTCAATGACCGGCAGTTTGGTTTTCGTAGCAACAGGCCCACTGGTGATTTGATGGCATGTCTCACCGAAAAGTGGAACCAAAGCGTACATCAATCTGGCGAAAGCAAGGTAGTTGCACTTGATATTTCTAAGGCATTTGGCAGAGCTTGGCATCAGGCCCTTTTGTCGAAAATGCGTGCTTTTGGGATCGATGACTCTTTTCTTCAATGGATTAGAAATTACCTTTCAGAACGTTCAATTCAAGTTGTCTTGGATGGTTTCAAAATAAGTGCTTGTGTGCACCAGGGCTCCGTTCTGTCTCCGACACTCTTTTTAATTTTTATCAATGATCTCTTATCTGCCACTTCCAATCCAATATATTCCTTTGCTGACGACAGTACTCTCTGCTTTTCATATTCGTTTCCGGACTCACGTCCCTGCTCTTCGGCTGTAGAACGGGAACGGCAGCGTATGTTATGCTCATTAAATTCCAATATCAACAGCATAACCAATTGGGGAACCACTAACAGAGTAGAATTTAATGCTTCCAAGCGAAATTTAAACACCCAGCCATTATCCATGAATGGCACTTACATCGTCGAAACCGAAAAACTGTCCATTCTCGGGATGTGTGCCAATGACAACTTACGTTGGAATGACCACATATTCGATGTCGCCAAAAATGCTGCATAATGTCTAGGCTTTCTCAAACAATGTAAGAAATACTTTTCTCCTTCTGATCTGGCCTCAATATATAAGGCATACAAGGCATCGCAATAAAAACTCGATAAAACTCATAGCTGATACCAATATCACTCAGGCAATGGACACCTTCGAACACCGACGGAATGTCTCATGTCCCACTTTGTTTTATCGCTATTTCCACCACCAGTGCTCCATAGAAATCGCCAGTAACATTCCGCCCCTTCAAACCTTTAACCGTAGCACACGTCTCGCTATGAATTCTCATCAGTATACCCCCAAGCCAACTTTCGGACGTACTCTGAAATATCGTGATTCGTTCCTAAGCCGAACAACTCGCTCGTGGAATGCCCTGCCGAGCTCTCTATTTCCTAGTCATTATAACATTCAGACATATAAAACTAACGTACATCTGTACCTATCCGTCTTTCCTTCCTAAATTTCCGTCGCCCGCGCTGTGTGCAAACATTTTAAGGGTACCTTAGCCTCTTGAGCGCGCTAGTTTATAAAAAAAAAAGAAAAGCGAACACTGGAGGCAAAGGCTGTGTAATTAAAGTGTGATTCATTTCCAGTGGGCATTTCTTGAGAGATCATGGATGCGTCGTGTCGTATCACACTGATATGGTATTTTTGTCCAGTATTATTTAACATTTCATCATGAAAAGACTTCGACTGACACAGCGTCTACAAATTATTTAGCTGCATTACGAAAATCAGCGTTCTACGAGGAATGTGTTTCGTGCGTTTAGAGCAATCGGCGTAAGCTTGAAACCCAATTTTTTACTATTGGATAATACGCGACCAAATAAACCACATCTAGCATATAGTGAAGAAAATATAGTGGCGGTAGCGAAGAAGGTACACGATGACGGTGATGAATCGATGATTCGGCTCCCTTTTCAACAGCTTGGCTTGTCGTATGCAACAAGTTGGCGTACTTTTCGTGAGGATCTTGGTTTAAAAGCACACAAGAGTCAATTCGTGCAAGAACTGAAGCCGGTCGCCGATAATCACAGTCGATAGCTATAACTTCGAGATACTTGTAGTAAAGGTTTCTGTCTACCTTGGCACTGCTATCAATTCTGCCAACAACACCTCAGCAGAAATAAAACGAAGATCACTCTTGCTAATTGCTGTTTCTTTGGACTAAGAATGCAATTGAATAGTAAGGCCCTATCCTGAGCAACTAACGATACTTGGTCATCCCTTCTGAAACTTTGCTATTATTTTCAAGAAAAACAATGTTAAAGTAATCGGAAGATGGGATGTAGAAAGTTTGTTTGTAACTGCTTGCTACCCAGCTTCGGAATCAAAACCATTCCTACCTCCCAGCAGGCTTGTTGTATATGTATCTATCCTTGATAGAGGATCTAAATACATAGTACAGTTACCAGAGCAGAGACTATTAGATCGAGGCCATTTTGGATTAGGGCCGGGAAAACTTTCTATGCCTGATTTAAACGGTGAGCATCATCCCAGATGATGTTGTTTGGATTACACTGCAAAGTAAAGCCAGGGAAGTGCACCTTAAGCAGAGTATCTGTAGAGTGAAACGCCGTGAGTGACGGTCTTTTTAGTTTAGAGAATGACAATTTAATGAAAATTTGTTGTAAAAAAATAGTAGGATTAACTGTAGTAGGTTATTTGAAAATTTATTTGTTTGGTGTTTGTTTTGTGTTCAGTGGTTTAAATAATTTTACAAAATTACCCGTAAATATAGAGCGAGTTGTCATAAATTAGATAAGCATGTTTTTATGATTAAAATTGATGTTTCAGCAGCATAAAGAGTTAACGAGAATTTACGGATCGGATGGTGGTAAAGCAACTACCTGTTTTTAAAAGCAGCCAAAAGTCCATTTTTGCAGACGGGCACCGGTTAGGAGAAAATCTATATTCTCGCAGGTTTTCTTCCAAGACAGTTCCTTGGATTTCCTAAGTTGAAATTTGTATTTTTTTTAGTGCAGATGCAAATGTATTATCAGCCAAACTTTTAGAGTGTTATTTGTAGAAAATAGATCTCACCTTCTTGAGGTTGTCTACGTCCTCGTTCCATTATTGTACGTTTTGTTATTTTAAATTTGAGCATCTAGTAACTAGTTTCATATCGTCTAAGGACTGAAACGAATAAAATCTGTAAATTTTAATACGGGCTATACTTCCAATGCCCAAAAATTGCAATCCTATTTAAGCAAAACATTTAAACACTGTACAGTGGATTCTGTTATTAAACGATATTTGGAGACGTTGACAGTTAATCGAAAACAGAAAAGTGGGGCCAAAAGCTAAAAGACTTGATAGAAATTTGGACAGGAAAATAGTGGGTAAAAAACCGGACTATGTCATCCAGAGATGTTGCTCGGAAATGTAATACCAACCAAACAACGGTACAAAGATCTAAAAAACTTAAAGGTCTAAAAACACGAAAAAAAAACAAAAAAATACCAAAAGTTACTGAAAAGCAAAAAAACGTAATACAAACACGAGCCCGAAAGCTATACGAGTTGATCGGCAATAAGAAAGTGTGCTTGGTTTTGGATGACGAAACTTATGTCAAAGCCGACTTTACTACTCTTCCAGGTGCGCAGTTTTACAACTCGTTTGAAGCTGAGATTCTTCCGCAATCAACAACATCGATTGGAATGGAAAAATTCGGGTCAAAATATCTTGTTTGGCAGGCCATTTGCCAATGTGGACACAAAAGCTCATCGTTTATTATAACGGGAACAATTAACGGAGAAGTGTACATTAACGAGTGCCTAAAAAAACGGTTGATTCGTTTCTTAAACAAACACGAGGCTTCACCAATATTTTGGCCAGATTTAGCTTCAGCTCACTATGCTCATGCGACGTTGAGCTTCCTTGTTGCTAAAAATTTCGACTTTGTCCCAAAAGACATGAATCCACCCAATGTTACACAGTGCCGTCCCATTGAAAGGTATTGGGATTTGGTCAAAACTAAATTGAGGAAAAGTGAGCAGTGTGCAAAGGACGTAAAAGATTTTAGTGCTAAATTGAAAAGAGCGTCCAAAAAGATCACGGATGTAACTGTCACCAACCTTATGAAGGACATTCGAAAGAAGTTGATGAAAGAATGGGAACCCAAATAATTTTTTTTTATTTTTTGTAATTGTGAATGAATTTAATAAAAACAGAGTTTTAAAGCAAATAAAAAAAAATTACATGTATTATGAAAATAGTTTTTTTTTTTACTTTGAAGTTTCCAAATTTTATTCGTTTCAGTCCTTATTCTATTGCTAATTTTAAGTGACTTCCTCTTCCGATTAATTAGATCTTTCTTGTAGGGTGGCTCGTTTTTGCAAGAATCTTCATGGGCTTCCTTACCCGTGAGTGTAGTAAAATCCCCTTAGTGGGCTCTGTCATTAACTAAACGAGCGTTAGTCAAATCCTGACGAGCAATGCTGGTGGCGGGAAGCTTCTGTTCTCAGTTCTGTTGTTGGTATTGGTTTTGAGGCCGCATGAGCTGCCCTTTTTTGGACCTCAGAGTTTGTGTTAAGACTGCCCTTCCACCGAACGCGTTTTATTTGGGAATCTTTCCTAGAAGGAATTGTTTTGACGCTCACTAGATTTTAGTCTCCAAGCTTAACCATCTCTACGCTATTAGACAAGCTTACGCACAGACTCTTTTGTTTAAGTAGTGTATGAGTAGCTAGGCGCAATCACATGTTGTTGACTTGTTCTTGTGCATCAAGTTAATGTAAAATTAACTAGAACAGTCAAAAGTATTTAACACAATCCGATGTTAAATCAAGACTGTTTTTAGAATTGGCAACGCTTCTCCTGTGGCAGGCAATTTGACAGCTGATAGCTGATTTGGGTTAATCCAACCCCAGAACACACTTGCAAATTGTGCAAATTTACTTTGAAAATCGTGATTCAGTCCACAAAACTTATTGTGCGCTACGTCTATTTTATGGTTAAAATTTTCCTCAATATGAGGAAATAATCCAAGTAACTATTGGTCGATTTCGCTCCACGCATACTTTAATTGATACAACTAATCCGTAGAAACGTCGTCGTACAGTGCGCACAGAGGAAGCTGTTGCTGCTGTGGTGCGTAGTATTGCGGACAACCCGAATGAATCAGTTCGGCATCGTGCTCATCAAGTGGAGCAGTGTTTATCCACTTTATGGGACATTTTGCAAAAAGATCTTATTTAACGAGCTTACAGGCTCCAGATTTTGCAAGAATTGATGCTATTTGACCGTCGTCTGCGTCGAATGTGGGAGGAATAAGCCGAAAACTTATCCTTTTTTTCTCCATAAAATTCTATTCAGCGATGGGCCTCATTTTTGAGTGAATAGCATTTAGAGTGAAGAAACGCCAAAAGCCAATATTCTGACGCAATAACATCCACAAAAAGTCACTATGTGAGCTGCATAGGCTTGTGGTTACTGACATTTTCATTCCTATTAATGTTGAAAAGCTGTGGTTCCAATAAGGCGCCGCAAAATTCCACGCAGCGCAACTATAATTTATTGAGGGAAATGTTCGATTACCACATAGTCTCGCGTAATGGACGTGTAAATTGTTCTCCAAAATCGTAAGACTTAACACCTTTTGATTAAATTTTCTGTGGAGGTATGTGAAGTCGCTTGTCTACACTGGTATACCAGAGATGATGACGCCCAGCTCTTATCTAGTGAGAAACCGGAAAGATCCTCAGATCAGATCTGTAAAAGCCGAAACTCGAAAATTATGGCTCACAGAAAAGTTTACTATTCGAAAAAATTAACCAAGTTTGGGCTTTTTAGAGCTTGATGCTCTATATTTGTGTTCAAAGACATCTGTTATTTTTTCACGTTTCAAATTTAAAGAAATTAGGTAAAATATTTAACACAGTAGTCATGCCCTCCGAGCAAACCTACTGTGCTGCAACTGAAAAAACACAAAGAGCGAATCGCATTTTTCTTGTGCGCAAACTCTGATGGTTCATACAGAGTAAGCCCAATGGTTATGGGCAAATCTGCAAATCCGCGCTGTTTCAAGGCCCTTAAAAATTCGGTGTTTTACACGCATTTATCATCAGCTTGGATGACATCATTTATGATTGGTTTCATGGTTCGTGCGTAAAACAAGTGAACATTATTGGTTTCAGTTCAATAAATTTAATGGTTGGCCGATTTTCCACCGAAAACAACTTGCCGTCGAAAGCAAAATTGTTGGTTGGCAACTGCATAGCGCACAGTGCTGAAAACTTCTTCTACCGCCAAATGTTGCAGCAGTCTTGCACCCAATGGACCATAACCCCATTAAGTTGGTCAAATTGTGGCCCGAGAAGATGTACCAATAGAAGCTTTGTTGAAATTGCATACCATTTGTGAAGCTAGTTCTGAACTTCCTCAACGTGTTCTGCAAAACGCATTGGAAAAGATAAAATATTGGGATGACAATGAATTTGATGCTGACCATAACATTCCTCTGCCCGAGTTGGTTGTTTGGGATGGTTCCTATAATGGCCAAATGCAAGAAGTTAAAACATAGTTGTTGAAAATTGGATTGAGTTCCGACTTGAATTTGGAAGAGATTGAAGAGTCGAATGCAGAGTTAATCGAAAAAGCGAAGGAGACAGAGGAAAAAAGGAAACATTCGGATTATTAGGACTAATTTATGCTATATATTGGGATACTATTCACGCAAGATTTGAATTTTGCGTCATTTGTGCGGTAAAGTATTGCCAATAGAAAAAAAGACAGCATGACTGCTGATAGTTCAGTGTTATTAAAAATGTTCTTTCGTGTAGAACAACGTGTTTTCATTTTAAAAATAAAGGAGTTTTGGCAGCTACAGTTCGGAATTTTCTTACAAAATATGGTCGGAATAGTAATTCAACTTAATCGACTGTGAAGCGATTAAATCAAAAATTGAGGAAGACTGAATTAATTAGTGATCTTAGGCCGTCCTTCAACAAGTGGTTGAACACAAAAGATCGAAGCAGTTCGTAGGAGTATTGCTGAGAGTCTAGAAACTTCAAATCGGCACCGTGGTCAAGAATTGGACATTTCGAGAAGCTCTCTACAACGTATTCTCACAAAAGATTTGCATCTTCATGCATACAAAGTGTAATTGGTTAAACTACTGAAGCCTATCGACCACGCACAGCGAAGAGAGTTCGTTGAATACATTATGGAACAACAACATGTGGATGCTGATTTTTCAAACAAAATCGTCTTCAGCGATGAGGCTCATTTTCATCTTGTTGACTTTGTTAATCGTCAAAATTGTCGAATCGGGGCTCAGAAAATCCATGACTGATTGTGGAGAAACAAATGCACCTACAACCTGTCACTGTATGGTGCAGATTTTGAGTTGGAGGCATCGTAATTCTTCTTTGAAAATGTGGCTGGTTAGGAAATAACAGTAAATGGTGCTCGCTATCGCGACATGATGATCCAATTTTTTGTGCTTAAATTACAAGACAGGGATGTGGACGAAATGTGGCTTTAACCATACTTTGTAAGTCTAAGGTTTATGCCAACAAGCCCAGGATTATTTATGGAACAGAATATCTTCACAATGACCGCCTCGACTCTGCTTACAGACCCTCATTCTTTTCTCGAAATTTTCAATCAATTTATCATTTCTCGGTAGAAAGCTGCTCCATTGACCGTAATTGCTTTTTTGGTCCCATTTTCGAAAAAGTACGACCCTATTACACCTCCGGTCCATTGTCATCCACTGAATCACTCGTAGATTTTCGATGTTCCCGATTTTGTACCCCAGATATGGAAATACGGCTCATTCAAAAACACGACTTTCTTAAATGCCGGCATCCATCTTAGTTTGTGGTGGTATTCTGTACAATATGTTCTCGTACTTTGCGGACAGTAATCAGCATATGTACATTTTGCCTTGCTTCTTGAATGTTTATCATTGGAAAATTTGGAGTCACCATCTGCAATTAAAGTCCCGAATAAAGTCACAATTTCTTCCTCTAAATTGGTTATTAAATGATAACACAATCAATAATTTATAAAAATTTCTAAAATAAGCCACGAACCAGACAGAGATTGGTGCGAAATGAGGAAAACATTGGCCGCTACCAATATCGAAGAAGGCCCATAAATTTCAAGTCGGCGCCGATCAACTGAATTGGGCATTGCCAGAGAGGCGGTTGGATCTAGGCCTATATCCGTATAACATCCATTGTGCTGACGCAAGAATTGAAGCCGGGTTACTATAGACAACGCCGTTCGTTCGGTAATTGGGCGCTGGAAATGTTGGCCGGAGATCCGGATTTTGGCCAAAAAATCATCTCGGACGAGGCCCATTTTTGGTGCAGCGTATATGTCAATAAGTAAACTGCCGTTATTGGAGCGAACACAATCCACAAGTGTTCGACCAAGCATCAATGCATCCGCAAAGATTGACTATTTGGTGCGGTTTATGGCATGGCAGCACCATCGGACCTTATTTGTTTCGAAATGACGAAGGACAAACCGTTACTGCCAATGGTCTCAGTCATAGACCCCGACTAACTTTCTGTGGTCAGGGCTCGACAACATCGATATATCCGAGCTGTGGTTCCAACAATACGGCGCTGCATGCAATACAAGCGACGCAGCGGCCGAAGTTTTGAAGGAGAAATTTGGCCACTGGGTCATCTCACGGCGCTCGTTCATCAATGGGTCGCCGCAACCATGCGATTTGGTACCACTCGATTATTTTCTCTAGAGCTACGTCAAGTCCTTAGTCTACGCTAACAAGCCAACCACTTTGGACAAGCTCGAGGCCAACATTCGAAACGCTATTGCTGGAATAAGCACTCATAAACACAATATGGCAATTTCATAACGGACTTTTTGCGTCAGTTTATCAGGCTTGACAACGAAATAAAACAAAAAAATTGTGTTGTATTGCCAAGGCTAAAGAAAAATTTGATGACCGTTTTAAACAAAGCAAGGAATAGTTGATAATCAAAAACCGCGCTGTTGATGGTCGGCCGGCTTGAGTTCTTGCGTTAATTGGACCTTATACGCATGGAGGCTCAAAGGTTAGGTTAAACAGGTATATGATGGATATGCCATCACACAGACACCAGACACAAAACGGGCCCATCGCTGTCCCTGTGAAACCAGTTGAATTTGTCTTCAAATGGCAAAAACCTAAATAATCTCCCTGGTGAAACACCTAATTTACCTGCAAAAGCCAAGAAGCCTTTGAAGTTCGTGCTGTCTATTTCCTCTGGGTTTTCAAAAAAGTATGTCCCTAAAAATTTTCTTCGACTAAGCGATATTACCTCACATTCACACAATATGTGTGTTTTGTCCTCAACAGCTTGCAGATCACCGCAGAAACTGCAAATATCCCTATCCGACAATCTGAATCTCTTTGTGTGTTACCGCTGGAGACAGTGTCCTGTCAGGATTCCTATTACTTTCCTAAGCTTATCCCTGTTTAATTTTATTTACTTCCTACATCTTTTGCCGTCAAAAAACGGCCAAAGAGCCTTGGATACCCTGTGTCCTTCAAGACTTGACCACCGTAGGTTGGCAGTCTGTGATTTTTTCCTCGATAATGCCCCTCACTATGCAAAGGGGTGGTTTGATGTTGGCAACCTCACTATTATCGAGTAGCTCTCCTTTTCTTGCAAGCTCATCCGCTTGTTCATTTCCTTTGATACCGCAGTGTCCTGCGTGCCTGCATAGTGCATTGAGCGCTGTGCAACAGTCCCTGACGGTATTTGAGTTGACGTTGGTTGATTCCAAAGCCTTGATTGCCTTGATTGCCGCCGGGCTATCAATGTACATAGCGATATCTCTTTCGGATACCGATCTCATCTGCATTAGCTCACCCGCCCTGCGGACAGCTAGAACCTCTTATTGGAAAACACTGCCTCCGTCCTTCAGATCTTCTGAGAAAATACCAGAACCTGTTCCTTCCTCTGAATTCGAGCCGTCTGTGAAAATTGCAATTTCATTAGACCTGATTACTACATTTTTTTTTCCAGCCCTCCCTCTCCGGATATACCATGTGGTATATGGACGGAATGTCGAAGTTGACCAAGGAAAGAATTTCGTCCGTTAGAATTGGGTTGCTTGGCAATAGCTGCGCTAGAACCGTGCCGTGTCGAAAATTATTGCTCTTGAAGTAACCCAGATTAGTGAGTCGTATCGCACTGTTAGCAGCAAGTTTTTTGATCTTTAAATCAAGCAGTGTTAGGTGCAAAAAGGTGTCCAATGCTGGCGTAGGGGTGGTACGGAGCGCACTTGTAATGGCTATGGAAACCGTTCTTTGAACCGTCGCTAATTTTCCATAAACCTTTTTCTTGTTTGTTGCTTTCCACCATACAAGTGCACCATATGAAGGCTCCTTCAACATTGAGGAAGGCCGCCATCGCAAACTCACCGAAGTGTAGACTCTTCTCTATTTTACCCACCACCTGGTGCAGGGCGGTGTCTGCAAACTTTACTTCCAAAAATGTATGCTGTGACTACATCTATTCCTAATGTGAATCCCCAATAATCGCTCTAGGGTTTTAAGCATAAATGATGACAGGCTTATTGGTCTGAAATGTTTTGCTCTTATATGCCCCTGTTTGCCAGCTTTCGGTATAAAAATCACCTTAACTTCCTTCCAAACTATTGGTATGTACCCTATTTTTGACTGTGTCTAAAAATTTCCATAATTTTTTGGATTGCTACCTCCGGTGGTTTCTGTGGCATAATCGGTAGAATACCATCCGGACCTGAAGTTTGGACGGCTTAAATGACTGAATTGCCCACCGTAAGAACACGTATTTTCTCTTCGGGCAGCGAGAGATCAATGTTCTGAGTGTGCCGTAGCATGGCTGGGTCGTTTGGTACTGTGGATCCCGTAAAATGGATTTCCACCACAGTTTCCAGAACATCTTGGCTACTTTTAGCCCAGGTTCCGTCATTAGTTTGAAAGCATTTTGCGTAGCCTCGAAACCTCGCCTGTTACCGCTATAGATTCACAGTGCTTGAATTGTTTCTTACATTCGTAGCATTCATTCCATATACTGTCGCTTCTGAAAAGCTTTGTCCTATTAAAGAGTTTCCTAACCTCTTTCCTTATTAAACCTATCTCCCTATTTCACCATTTTGGTTGAGCCCTTTTTGGTGTTCTGTTAGCCGGGCAAGCTTTTTTGGGCGCCATTGTTAGTGCCTTATTAATATTTTCTACCGCCCTATCTAAGTTAACAATATTATCGCAGATGATTGATTGTATATTTACCACTTCTGTATACTTGATCCAATCAGTCTTCCTAGGATTTCTTTGAAAATTACATACATACCCTGTTCTGAAAGTTCACCTTGAAACGGCGTATCCATCGGTGATGCGACATTGACGCTTCGTCGACTACTCTCAAGTCCCTTATTTCGAGCCCTTCTATATTTATAGCAAGTGGGTAAATCCTCTCTGTTGCAAATATTGAGGTTGCAAGATAAAATAAAATCATGCAAATACTCACCTCTTGGATTGATTACACCGCTTCCCCATTGGGCGTTTGCGTCACAGCCCAGTACCATCATCCTACCTCGGAGTCATAGAGGAAGTAGGCCGAGATGAGACAAAGTGGTTTGCCCCACTCTTTTTCGAAGGTTGCCGCATTTTGTTTTTGATAAAGATGCAAGTCCTGCTCTTTCCTTCTGCGTTATAGTACATCGCGTAATTTTTCAGCCTAAAACTGTGGATCTTGTCTTTATTGACCCAGGGCTCTTGTATGAGTACGGCTGTGACGTCCTGTTTGGTGATGTACTCCAGCAGACAGGCCGTCGCTGCCTTACTGTGAAGCAGGTGGAGACCCAAGTCTTTCGTTAAAATTCAGTGCAGTGTGGCTGTAGAGATGTCAAGCTCGGCGACGATTGGAGGTGTTTGGGTCGGAGTCGGCACTTTGCTTTACACCTTTACTGCGGCGATGTTTTCCATTGAACCTACGGGGAGAATACGTTTTGGCGTCTTCACGCCGTGTACAGAGCCTGCGTCTTGGAATTATTTTATTATGTTAGGCGCACACATCTCGGAAGGTACATGATTATGTACAAAATTGCCAAGAATTTTTCGCATCGTTGGTTGCCGCGATTGAACGTGAAATTTCGTAATGAAATGCAATTGATTTGAATTTTTTTTTCTTTCATTGTGTAGCGTTCCATGGTAAATTTCCCAAATTTATAGATGACATCTGTCATCATATGACAACCTTGCGTATATCAGCTATAAAATTATAGGCCTGCCAAATCTTCTTTTATTGTATGAGCACATCTTATATTCACAGTAGGAATAGACGTTGAGACTCGTAACGACGAATTGGAAGTGTTGACGCGCATGCAGCAACGAAACGGATGAAATGTCAAACCTTACTCTTTTACGTATATCCATTGCAAAGTATCAATTTACGAGCCTTAGAAAACAAAACACTCTTCCCAGCTATGTCAAACCAGTTGAATCTTACTTGCAACGCTAAGATTTTTTATGCTTTTGGTGTTGGACAAAATAAAAAAAAAAACATTGCTCTTCAATAAATTTTGAGAAATGTCCAGAAAAGTTGACAAGCTCTGGGACATTTTGACCAACTTTTCCGACCTCCTACTGGTTTCAATTGAAAATAAATTCCAATGTTACCTCTCGTATCATATGCACTTCTCGTTTACCAGGGTAATTACTCGTAACTTTCATTCGGAAAATTGTAAAAATACAATTTCAATCTGTTAGAGAACTGACCTCAAACAATAATTTTGCACGCAACCGTTGTTGGTGTAAATGCATTGTTCGCGTTCCACACTTTTGCCACACATCTGGAATCTACGGTATTTTTTGTTTTTGTTTTTTGTTTCTTTTTTTTTTCTCCTCACACGACTACATTCTCTTTTGTTGGTTTCGTTCAGTTTATCTACAACAGAAGAGAGTTTTGAAGAGAGTGACAGATATGAATCGCAGTGTTACTGGTGTGCGTGTGATGTCATCTCGTGAAATGTCAAAAGTTCACATTTATTACGTATCTAGATACTTACAGAAAACTCAGTGCCGATGGAGAAAAAGAAACACAAAAAGAAATGGGTAAAAATCCATATCAATAATTGAGGGAGTTCTTATTCTTAAGTGGCACAGTAGTACCAGATTAGAGGAGACTGGTAATAAAATTTGAATTTTTAACGAGTTTCTGGTTTCACCGTTGCTATTCATTGGAAATAGTATAGAACTGATAGAACTTTATTCTTAACGCATGCTACATATGTACATACGAGTATATATATTCAACGGCGCGTACGAGTATCATAAGTTGAGAAAATATGCTTTCATGTTTTTACGTTTGTGCCAGCCCCAGTTCATCGTCTGTTAAAGTAGGTAGTACCTACTCGTACAGACAGATGCATAAATTTATGCTAAACAGATTTTTTTTATATTCATTTTTGTCGTGCTGATGTATAATTTGTTGTCGTTGGAAGGAAACTTACAAGTCACTATAAGTATGGTAAATCCACGTTATTGTTAGCTTATGTTCTGACAAATTGTCGTTTTTGTTTGAAAACGAGTCCCTTGAATGGCACAACATGAGCTGAGCTGTCATTATTAGAAACTCTTTCTTCCCAACTGAATGGCGGGAATGCGTAACAGACTTGAATTCTGGCAGGGCTAGTTTTTACTCCGCCTATTAACTTCGTCTTTTTTTGAATATATTGTTAATAACTTTCCATTCCTTCCTTCACAAAAGCCTTTATAGCTTAGATGCATTTTGTATAAGCTTCCAAAGAAGTGTCCATGAACAACGCCTGTCCATTGCAGGAGCCACTTGAATCTATCATTGTCATTGTTTGGCCATAGCTTCTTTGATGGCTGATAGGTGGTAAAAGATTTCAATCCCGCATTTGTTTCCCTTAGGGGTCTTTTGTTCCATTTTCTTTCTTCTTCATGGTTTAGGGTAGAATCTTCGTCAGGAATACTTGGGAGTTCTACACTGTGCTTCATGCCGAAAACTCACCATGCATGCCCTAATCTGGTAGTGCGATTACAATATCCAATCTATTCATCTATGGGTGCACTACATATAAAAATAAAATTGAAACATGTGTGTAATATCGAAATATGAGGGAAGTAGGGAAGGAAACACAAAAAAATTGGGGAAAAATGTTTATTTCCCAGCCATGCTTCATTAGCTTCGATACCCTGTTTATAGTGAGAACCGTCGGATTTCTTAAAATAGCCATCAACCGCAGACTCCACCTCTTTGCTTTTGGCAAATCTTTTACCACCGAGCCATTTTTTTTTTGAATTCGGAAATAGAAAATAATCCGAGGGGTCTAAATCTGGCGAATACCCTGCCTGAGGAAGCAATTCGAACTTTAACTCATTGATTTTAGCCATCGCGATGACGGATGTGTGAACTGGTGCATTGTCTTGATGAAACAAAACTTTTTTCTTCGCCGAAGACGGCCGTATTTTCTTGATTTCATATTTCAAACGATGCAATAAGTTCGCATAATACACGTCGTTGATTGCTTTTCCTTTCTGAAGATAATCAATGAAAATTATCCCACGCGCATCCTAAAAAATTGACGCCATTACCTTGCCTGCAGATGGAACTGTCTTCGGCTTCTTTGGAGCCGATTCTTCCCATTTGAGTCCTGTTTTAGAATTAATTGCAAAAAAAAGAAAAAGACGTTCAATTTTCCTTAACGTTATAATTGTTATTGATTTCAAAAAAAAACGAGACAAATTACTATCACCCTATGTCTTGATGACCATGGTTTGGTGGTTGCTACAAAAATGCCATCTTCTTCTTTGCATGCACTTGACCAAGGCGCCAGCAGAACGCCACTTGCCAAAACCAGTATTTTTTCCTAGTCTCCAAAGATCAATACAGTTTGTTAATCGTGTGAGCGATTAACTGTTTTGGCAATTATGTGCTACTGCAACGGTGGTGACAATAGCAGAATGCAAAGAAGAAGACGAAAAAGAACACTGAGAGAGAAAACATTTGAAATAAGTCATAGGGTGATTCATAATTGAAGCAAATATAAAAGTTATGATTAACAAACAATTTAAAATTTCATCCTTAAACAAGTCCATTGTTTTGACTGTTGCTTCGTCTCGGGTGTGAAGTGATGGACCTCTCGTATCTTTGATCCATCGTTATGAATCCACACAAAAACTCGACATTATTGCTGTGAAACCTCGCCAAACACTCGATTGAAACATCCTCATGGCGCTGTTTTTCTTGCAATGTGAGTAATCGCGGCACCCAGCTTGCGCACAGCTTTCTCATGTCTAATTTTTCAGTCAACATGCGATGTATAGCGCTTTTTGAAATGCCTACACTATTTGCTGGTTCACGCACATTCAATCGACGGTCATCCAAAACCATTTTGTGGATTTTTTTTCAAATCTCTGTCACCCAATATCTTATTGTTGTAAACGAAGGAGCAGACTCCCACAGAGTAGAATCCAGTTCCGTTTTGATTCCATATTTAAAAATTCATTGAGAGGGGTCACTATTGATTGCTGTCGAACAAATACTAAACAACATAGCGTCGTCAAACCTCAAATTTAAGCTTTATAAGGTTGGTACTTTATACAATTGTCATTCTTTTTAAACAACAACCGCCATCCATACGACAGTTACCCTCGTAACTGCATTATTTTAAGCTTATATGGTTACGAGTATTTGTATGTTACACCAACAACCCTTCAAAAATTGTTGGTCTGCCTGTTTGTACGAGCTAATCTTAAAAACGGCAGAACCGTTTTCGATGAAACTTTACAGACATAATAGGAGGTTTCAGGAGTTGCTCAGTTTTCAGATTTTACCGATTCGATAGGAGAGATTATCACTAGATATGATTGACATTACCGGAATATATTGTAAACGATGCTGGCTTAGTTTTGAGAATTAACAATTTAATTTGTTATAAACAATGAAAAGTTTCTACCAATTGGATGTAACAGATTATATCTGAATATTATTAATATTGCCGGAATATACAAGGTGCGGCAAAAGTAACGTAATTATGTGAATTGGCAGCCATTTTGTTAGAAATGAAAAAAATTGGGGTCGGTTTTCACGGAAGGATTATTTCAAGGTGTAAAATAGATGACATTAAGCTGAAAAAATGATGTCGCTCAAATAACCACCTGCTGAGTTGATGCACATTTGCAGCCATTTTGAATTGATGCTCGCAAAACATCTGGCTCCAAATTGGTGATATCTTCTTCAAAGTTGGCTTTCAAGATTACTAAGTGATATGTATTGATATAAGAGAGAGTTAAACACAACCCTTCGTGGACAGGATTTATTACAGAATGCGAGAGGATTGTATAAAAAACTACACTCCAAGTATGAATTCATGATAACAGTGCGTAGTTCATGCAAATGACATATAATGTACGAGGGTTGTCTGAAATTTTTTTTTTATTTTTCTACATAGTCTCCTTGTAACTCTACACCCTTCTCCCAGCGATGCTCCCATCTCTCTAACGCGTCCAAATAGTACTTGGCGGCTTTCTCTGCAAAATAATTGTTCACGAAGGTGATTGCCTCCTCATTTGACGAAAATCTCTGTCCTCCGAGGGCAGTTTTTAGATGAGGGAACAAAAAGAAGTCGCTTGGGGCTAGATCTGGTGAATAAGGCGGATGGTCAAGCAGTTCAAACCGTAATTCATGGATTTTCGTCATGGCAGCCGCTGAGGTGTGAGACGGCGCGTTGTCTTGGTGAAACAGGATTTTCTTTTTCTGCAAATGTGGCCGTGTTTCCGCAATTTCTGCCTTCAGCTTGGCAAGTAATGATGCGTAGTATGCTCCTATAACGGTTTTTCCTTTTTGAAAATAATTGATTAAGATAACTCCTTTACTATCCCAAAAAAACAGTCGCCATCACTTTCCCAGCCGAAAAAAACAGTTTTTCCTTTTTTTGGAGCCGGCTCGCCCTTTCCAGTCCACTGTTTTGACTGAATTTTTGTGTCGGGCGTATAATGGTGTATCCAAGTTTCATCTACAGTAATTAATCGGCGCCAAAACTGGATTTATTGTGCCTAAACTGCGCCAACAGAGCGTTGGAAATGTTCATTCGAACACGTTTTTGGTCTAACGTAAGCAAACGCGGCGCTCAACGTGCGGACAGCTTTCTCATGCCTAAATCTTGATTTAATATATAACAAACACGTTCTTTGGACATGTTCATAACCTCTACTATCTCTCTCACTTTAATTCGGCGGTCGTCTAACACCATTTGGTGACTTTAGCAATGTTATCGTCAGTGGTTGCAGTTTTTGGGCGTCCCGAACGTTCATCATCTCCCAAGCTCTTACGGCCACGTTTAAATTCAGCTGCCCAAAATTTCGCTGTGGTAAATGATGATGCAGAGACCCCATGCACAGAGTACAACTCATTTTTGATTTGCCTAGGCGTATTGCCTTTCAAAAACAAGAATTTAATAACAGCTCGAAACTCAATTTTTTCCATTTTCACAAAAAACACTCACATCGACTCACTCAAACGACTGTCAACTAAAAACTGTGCGTCCAAAATGACTGAAGCTTCGGTAAGTAACTGTTAAAAGATGTAAAACTAGCATTCGCTAGCTTTTACTGACGAGTGCCGCTATCTTTACGTCGGTCGGAAACTTTTCAGCCAACCCTCGTACACCTCTGTGACTTCACTTAATTCTGGAAATAGGAAGTATAAGCCTATAAAACCTTGGATGATTTTTACACATTAAAAAAAAAGATGAGGTTTTCACTAAAGTGTAGAAAATATCAAAATAACTTAAGGCTAAAAAACAATACTACGACAGGTTATGTAAAGACATTGATAAAGAAGTAATTGACTCGCGCAATAATTATTATGGATGGAGAATTGTTGATGAAGTTTTAGGTAAAAATCGACAGTCGAAGTCAATAGATGTTTTGGAAGTCAATGAAGTTACTTTATTTGAGGCTGGTAGTATAGCTAACACTTTTAATGAGTACTTCATTGAAATCTCTGATAGCCCAAAACCTTCCATTAAATGGAATAATATCTGCAAATGTAGTGCATATTCAGTGCTTGCGGATAAAGTACAATCGAACAGCTTCCTTTTTATCCCTGAAGAAGTCTTTAATTTTATTATGTCACAAAAAAATAAAACCTTTAAAGAAAATTGTATTTACTTATTTAATCAAAGTGTATACAGGGTGTCCCGTAATTCATCAACGATAATTCGCGGAATGATTCTTGGGTGTTTTCTATGAAAAAAATCGTTCTACAGTAAGGGTCTATCTCCAATATTGAGATCATTTATCGAGGATTTAAGAAAAGGGTACACCAAGACCCTACACTTCGTGTAGGACTTTATTTTTATAAGAAATATTAACCTTTGTAACGGCGTTTAAAATTAGGCATTCTCCGAAGAAAAGTGACCTCAAAGTCAAAAACTAGCATGGACAAGAAAAATGCAACAGGTTAAGAAATTGGATATTTGAAGACTGAAACAATAAGGACTGAAACGAATAAAATTTGGAAACTTCAAAGTAAAAAAAAAAAACATTTTCATAATTCATGTAAATTTTTTTATTTGCTTTAAAACTCTGTTTTTATTAAATTCATTCACAATTACAAGAAATAAAAAAATTATTTGGGTTCCCAATCTTTCCTCAACTTCTTTCGAATGTCCTTCATAAGGTTGGTGACAGTTACATCCGTGATCTTTTTGGATGCTCTTTTCCATTTAGCACTAAAATCTTTTACGTCCTTTGCACACTGCTCACTTTTCCTCAATTTAACTTTGACCAAAGCCCAATACCTTTCAATGGGACAGCACTGTGGAACATTGGGTGGATTCATGTCTTTTGGGCCAAAGACGAAATTTTTAGCAACAAGAAAGCTCAACGTCGCATGAGCATAGTGAGCTGAAGCTAAATCTGGCCAAAATAATGTTAAACTCGTGTTTGTTTAAGAAAGGAGTCAACCGTTTTTCTAGGCACTCGTTAATGTACACTTCTCCGTTAATTGTTCCCGTTGTTATAAACGATGAGCTCCTGTGTCCACATTGGCAAATGGTCTGCCAAACGAGAAATTTTGACCCGAATTTTTCCATCCCAATCGATGTTGTTGATTGCGGAAGAATCTCAGCTTCAAACTAGTTGTAAAACTGCGCAGAGTAGTAAAGTCGGCTTTGACATAAGTTTCGTCATCAAAAACCAAGCACACTTTCTTGTTGCCGATCAACTCGTATAGCTTTCGTGTTCGTGTTTGTATTACGTTTTTTTGCTTTTCAGTAACTTTTGGAATTTTTTTGTTTTTTTTTCGTGTTTTTAGACCTTTACGTTTTTTAGATCTTTGTACCGTTGTTTGGTTGGTATTACATTTCATCATCAGCAACATCTCTGGATGACATAGTCCGGTTTTTTACGATGGTACCCACTATTTTCCTGTCCAAATTTGTATCATGTGCTACACTTTTAGCTTCACTTTTCTGTTTTCGATTAACTGTCAACGTCTCCAAATATCGTTTAATAACAGAATCCACTGTACTGCGTGCTATGTTTAAATTTTTTGCGATGAAATGGTTTGGACGCGAAGTATTTTCGAGCCATTTGTCGATGATCTTTTTACAGCGTTCCTCTTGACTCAAATTTTATAAATATTTTAAACCGCACCGAACTAAAATCAATAACAAATTGAAACTAGAGAATATACAGGCTAATTTGGTTATAAAATGGGTTTGCAATTTGTACGCATTGGAAGTATAGCCCGTCTTAAAATTTACAGATTTTATTCGTTTCAGTCCTTATATTAACTTTATTTAAACACAACAGTTACAAAGGCTAGTATTTCTTCTAAAAACAAAGTCTGAAACGAAGTTTTTACCATGAGTATTAACAGAGTAATTTGCGTTAACATAGGTGAAGAAAAAAAAATCGATATGTATTCGAATCCAAGCTAAAAAAGACTTTTCTTAGTTGTTGGCGTTCCTTACTCTTTGGCAAGGGACACATTCTGTGTATATTTCTGAGATATCCTCATTAATTTTGGCCCACCAGCAGATTGATCTAGTAAAAAGTTTCATTTTGATAATTCCAGGGTGCTCTTGATGTAACAGCTGCAGAATTACAGAAGGACTCTAATGCCATATGTAATACATTCTTCGAATATCATCGAATAAAGTATATTTTTAAAATGTGATCTTGAATATAATCTGGCCACCCTTTCCTTACTAATTCTAACACCTTGCTCAAAACGGGATCTCTTTTCGTATGGTGCGCGATTACTTCATACGATAATGGAACATTTTCATTCTGATTAAATGAATTAATTAGTTGCTCGGTAATTTCATTTGTGCGACTTTTCTTCAGTGGCAGACGCGACACGTTATTGTTACTATGACTGTAACAGTGACTGTTATTCCTTTTCTGACATCAAAGATTACTTCCAACGGCTGATGATCTGCGTATAGGGTACTTTTTCCATTAGAAAAGTGAAATTTGCGTATCCCAAAAATAATGGCCAGTACTTCTTTTTTTACTTGAGAGTAGTTTTTCTCCGCTGCGTTGAAAGTGGCAGAGGCAATCACAATAGGACATTTTTGACTTATTTTATTTGACGAAGGACAGCCCCTTCACCTTCCTTACTAGCATCACAAGATAGAATTACCTAGTAGGGACATAAATACTGTTACACAGAGAAATCAGCACCAAATGAAAACGAATTAATATTTAAACAATTTTTTTTTATTTATATTGGGCTATTCAATGGCTACAAATCTTAGAATAACTTATTCGAAATGACTTCCATTTGACTTTCAGCATGATTCAATGTGGCCACTCATCGATTGCGAGACGCACTTCATGCATGGGGAAATTGTCCACTGCACGTACAAGGGCTCGCTTCAACGACTCAATATTTGAGTGTCGAGTAGAGCAATCCATGCCGTCTAATACGGACCAAAACTTGTCCAATCATCCGTTGATATGAAGTCCGGAACGTTGTTTTGGAGCCACAGTTGAGTCGTTTTTGCTTTGTGAGCTGGAGCAGAGTCTTGCTGGAAAGTCCATGGCTTGTTGTTGAATATTGATTGGTTGAGAGACTTCACAATGGGTTCCAAGACGGTCGATTGATATACTTTGGCCGATGTTTTCTTTCCTTTCTCGCAAAAATGGAGCTTGGTAACACCATCGTAGCACACTGAGATGTTGGCCTCTTTGAACCCTCGGGATGAGTTGGAATGCTTCTCTTTATGACCGAGCATACACACGATCGTTCTGCTTATTGAACGATTCTTCTACGGTGAAAATTTTCTCGTCAGTAAACAGAATTTGTCTGTGAGCGTTCTTCGCGTGCCGGCTAAGTAACGCTTTCGATCTTCGCTTGCGTTTTTCCTTCAATGCGGCCGTGAGCAGGTGTCTAATGTGTCGCTTGTACGCGCTGAGTCCCAAATCTTCTTTGATAATGCGAGACATGGATTTTTGCGAAATTTGCATTTCCCGTGACAAGATTTTCTGTTTTCGCAGCGGTTTTCGGTCGATTCGTTTCTTCACGGTTTGATCGCTTTCGGAGTTCTCACAGTGCACGGACGGCCAGATCTTTGACGGTCTCATACTCCACCAGTATCCTCAAACAACTTCACAGCACGATACACAAAATTGCGAGTGATTCCAAACTTGCGACCGTCCTAAAGATCTCGCCTTTTTCCATGTTGCATTTAAGTAGTCCAACTATAACAATACGATTTTCGATGTCGCCCCATTCCATTATTGTAAGCAATTAATATCAAAAACGTCACAATGAAGCATAAATATCAACTGCGGGATGCGCCCAGTGTTGCACTCGTAATGAGTGAGTTCAGTTGTGTACCAGTATTTATGACTTGACTAGGTAGCTGCTCAGATGGATTGTAATGTTGCAAAAGTGTTTCTTCGCTCAGAACTTCTACACTTTTTGTGAAAGAATCCTGACAGGAAGAATTCCAGACAAAAGCTGTTCCACTGCTCGTGAGCTTATACAGTTGTGTTAACAAAGACGACTGCATTAGGACGAATTTTCTATAATAATTTAGAATTTCTAAATATGACTTAAGTTGTGTTATATTTTCAGGAACAGGAACTGGTGCATTCCTAATGGCTTCTATTTTACTAGGACTAGGCTTTATACCCGCCTTCGTAATTAAATGACCTAGGTATTCAACTTCCGTTTTGAAAAATTTACATTTGTTAACATTGATTTGGACATTAATAAAAACATCATTTATATAGCACAGCGAATCAGTCCCCCTTACAATTTCATCAATTGTCTTTTGAAAAATACATGGTGCACTCTTCAGGCCATATGTTAATCTATTATATCGCATTAAGCCCAGATGTGTATTTACTGTAAATAGTTCTTGTGATTCTAGTGGTATCTCCGTCTGCCGAAGCCGGAGGGCAAGTAAGGGCAAGAACATAGAATACTGCGCCTTTTTCCAGGCGTGGTAGCATATCATCCACATTTGAAATGGGATAATGCTCAATATCAGTGACTTTTTCCAGGGAAACCTTAAAATCTGCACAGACGTACAATATATCCCTGCTCTTTTTGACTGCAACAATGAGTGGACTGGGCCATTTGCTGAACTTTACTGGGGTGAGAATACCATTTACCTGAAGACGACGAAGCCTACATTCTACTTTGTTCCGAAGGGAATAAGGGACTGGGTATGCTTTACAAAAAATTGGCAATGCACGTTCCTTTAGTGCTACTGATGCTGTGTTACCTTTAATTATAGTAGAATCTTTTGAAAATACTAACGAATACATACTTCTTAATTTTTCTGCGACTATATCGACTAAGACCCATGACTGCTCTATTAAATTTACCTATGTAAAAAAAAATCTCTCCAACTGGGAAAAAAACTTCGAACCATTTTCTTTCGATTAAAGTTACAAATCACTGTTGACTTTCTACTACCACCAGATCTAAAACTTTTGAAATTTTTCCCCACACGACTCTGACGGCTTTCTTTCCAAGAATTTTGAGATTTTCTCCTGTCACAGAACTCAATTTGCCCAAATATGCGACTTGACATGACTGTATCACAAGCTCTTGCGTCGATTTTCACCTCAAAAGAACGACCATCTGTCATAATCCTCACAACAAAGAATATATTTTGCTGACCCTTAATCTCCCCCCACTAGGCGCAATTGTTCTATCAGATATAATTGGAAGTTGCTTACCAGGTTGACTGTCAATCGTATTACTAACTGAGGTGAAAAGTAACCTCCTTGACCGCCAGAATGCACTGCTACTGCAGAAAAGGTTATGGTGCCTTTAGTTTTAAGTTTTAGTTTAAGTTTAATTTTAAGTTATAGCTTGTATTAAGCCGAATAAATGAGGGCTTTCGCCCCCACTAAAATTAAGTCCGTTCATATTTAGGCAGACATGCCAAATTTCAGTGCGATACTGTCTTTAGTTTTGTTTTGACAGCTGATTGTTTTTGACGTGTTTGGCTTCATATTGAGTATGGACAAAAACGATTTTCGTTCTCTCATAAAACATTATTTTTTGAGAGGCAAAACGGCGAAGGAAACAAAAGAAAAGTTGGATAGATATTATGGGGCTAATGCTCCGTCAGATTACACCGTCAAATATTGGTCATTCATTCATTTTAAATGCATTTTTATTTCAGTTAATTCATTAATTCTTACATGCTAGACAAAAAAATGCTTAAAAATTAGCTTAAATAACTTACAGATAATCTTATTCTAACTTACTGGCCCCATGCGGGCACTCTAAGTTAAACATAATACTTAATCTATGTCTTTCGACGAATCTTACGTTACATGTTTACACTATCTCTATTCATTATTAAAACTAAGAAAACATTTTTTAACAAAAACTTAGTAACATGACTTTTATTTTTTTACTTTATTATAAAACTTAAAAGTAACACTTACAAACTACCTAAGAATAAATCTTAATCTACTTAACCTACTTAAATCTAATACATAACATACACATATAAATATATATATATATACATAATAAATATATACTTAATAAATAAATATATGTACATATATATACTTTTTTTTTTAATTTTTATTTTTTATTTATTTTTTTGTTTTTATATTTTTTTTTTTGTTTTACTTAAATCTACCTAAAACTATGTAAGCCGGCCATGGCTAAAAGAACAAAAACAAAAAAAAAAAAAACAAAAATTTGGCTGACCGACTTTGCTTCACAGCTACCTATTGCTGGCGGAATACGACGACGACGCATCCTCTCCTTCAACAAGCCACCAAAATTGCTGGTGCTGCTGAGCAACATCCCTCATGTCGCGACTCCCTACCGCCCTACTAAACCGGAGACGCTCCGCACTGCCGTGTGCGACGTCTCTGTCGTAGTTGAGTCGCCTGTCCGCAGCTGTTCGAGCAACGTGGAAGATTAGCGGCACCTCCAATCTGTCCTGGATCAGACCTTTGCTATCTAGGTAGAGGAACGCTTCTGGAGGGACAAAACCGTCAAAGCGAACTCTCTCATGATACATATAATTGGGGAAGTAAGCCCCGGAGATCAGGTTGTTTGACGAGGTCATTGCTCTTGCAATGTGCCTTCGAGTCAACTTAATAAAAAAATTGTCCACTCTTATTAGGTTCGCCCTATTGTACAAGACCTCATTGCGATAGAATTTTATGTACTCAGACTCTGGTGTTCTGTATAAGCGAAGACAAGCCCTAAGGCAAGCCCTCTCAAACACCCGAATCTTTTCCAATAAACTTGCTCTCACGTTGAACCACACGGGGCATCCAAATACAAGCATAGGCCGGATAAGGGCCATGTAGCAGATCACCTTCACCCTCGCATCGAGTTGGCTGTTGTAAAACAGTCTCTTTGTAAGAGCAAAAGCACCTTTGGCTCTGGCCAGAGCAACATCTATATGTTTGTTAAAATACAGATATTAATCTAGCCAGATCCCAAGGTATCTGACTACATTTCGGCAAGCAAGTGGCTGTCCATATTGTCGGACGATAGTGAACTTTCGCCAATTCTTTCTGGTATCCCTAGAGGCCCCAAACAAAGGCGTCCTAAACAGAATGGTTTCCGACTTCGTCGTCGCAATATCGCTTAATTTTGTCGAAGTCACATTGCAAAAGTGTATTAATGACCTCAATCTTTGGACCTGATCTGTACGCGATTAAGTCGTCTGCGTACGCTATGGCATGGTGAAGTGAACCTATCAGATCACTTGTGTAAACGTTGAATAGGATCGGCGAATTTACCGCACCTTGTTGCAGACCGTTTTCAATTTTAAATATTCCAGCGGAAGTCACATCGCCATTCTTCACGATGAACTGTCTACTGGAGAGCATATCAAAAAGAATATACAGCAGTGGTTTACTAATGCCCAACCTGTCCAGCTTGAAGAAGAGTCCCTCTAACCATACAGAATCGAAGGCCTTTTCCAAGTCAATCAGGCGGCACCAGTGCACTGTTTCTTGCCTTTGTTCCATTGGATATCAGAAACCAGTTTGGACGCAGCATGAATGATATCATGCCCCGCCCTGAAACCGAATTGATTATCCGGAACTATATTTTTGTCCTCAACCCACTTAGTCAGGGCTTTATTGATTACCTTCTCGAAAACCTTACTGATGTTTGGAAGAAGACTAATCAAGCGGAGATTCGCCGGATTGGAATTATCTTTGTCCCTTTTGGGAATGGGATGCACCACCGCAATTTTCCAATGCGCTGGATAATGGGCATTATTCATTGCATTATTAAACAGGGTGGTATAAATGTCTACCGCTTCTAGTGGCAGATGTCGAAGCACAATGTTCGGTATTTCATCGGTTCCCACTGACTTTTTACTTCAGAGTGATTCGAAGATAGTTTGGAGCTCTTCCTTCGAAATGAACGGTGGTAATACCCGTCAAATATTGGTTTCGAGAGTTTCGTGGTGGCCGCAACTCCACTACCCATCAAGTCCGCAGCGGCAGGCCCTCCGATGCGGTTACAGACGACAATGTCAAAAAAATACATGAAATGGTGTTGGCTAACCGGAGAGTGAAGGTGCGCGAGATAGCAGATACCACAAAGATTAGTACTGAGCGCACATGCCATATTTTAGGCAATATTCTGTATATGAAAAAGTTATCCTGCCGCTGGGTGCCGCGCATGCTCACTCTTGACCAAAAACACGAAGGCGAGAGCACTTTGAAAGAGTGTTTGGACTTGCTGATGCGGAATCGGGCGGACTTTTGGCGTCGATTGGTAACTGTTGATGAAACTTGGATCCACTATTACACACCAGAGAACAGAATGGGTGCCCGGCAATGGTCTGAAGCCGGCACAAGTGTTCCGAAGCGGCCGAGGGAGACTCGATGGGTCGGAAAGGTTATGGCATACTCTTCGTGGACTACCTCGAAAAAGCAAAAAAACATCAACAGCGAGTATTACTGTGCATTATTGGAGCGATTAAAGGCCGAAATCGCTGCAAAACGGCCTCACATGAAGTGAAAAAAATTTTGATTTTGCAAGACAATGCGCCGTATTCGCCTGATTTGGCTCCCTCGGACTATTATCTCTTCCCAAACCTCAAAAGATGGCTCGTCAGTAAAAAATTCAGGTCACGCGAGGAAATCATCGACGCCACGGAGGAGAATTTTGCAGACCTTCTGGAAAATTACTTTTCGGACGGGATCAAGAAGTTGGAAAATCGCTGGAGTAAGTGTATCAAACTAAAAGGAGACTATATTGAATAAAATAAAAAAACGCTTAAAAAAAAATTTTTTTCATTCCCAAGGAGGAACGTAATGTAGCCAAATGTGTCTTCTGCATACTCCTTTCTTCACATTTCTTGAAATTTTCCTTTTGTAAGACTCTTTTTTTTGCAGACTTTTGAAGAATGTCCCTTTTTATTGCACGTGTAACATGTCTGCTCTTGTGCAGGTCAAGTCGTCGGATTGATGATGACGACTCGGATTTTCTACTGTCGAAGCTAGAATTGAAGCGAGGTTTTTCAAAATTTTTATTAGTACCACGAGTATACTTAGCTTTTTTCTCAAATGATTTGACTGCAGAAACGGTATCATCACTGTGCATTACCTTCATTCCTGTCAAGGCAACTTCCATGCTTATAGCCTTTGTACATGCTGTTTCAAATGTAATGTCCTGCTCCGAAAGTAATCGCTTTTGTATATTTTCATTAAATAATCTGCAAATAAGCCGATCATGTAAAGCCTCTGATAAAAAATTTCCACACTCACATGGTCTGAACAACGTTTTCAACTGATTCACGTATTTACTAATAGTTTCTGTTGCTTTCTGATCACTTTTTTTAAATTTAAATCTTTCTAAAATCACAGTACGTTTCGGGTTGAAATAATTTTGCAACAATATTTTACATGCTTGGAAATTTTTTTCCATAGGTGAACTAGGCATGCATACATTTTTCAAAACACTATATATCTCGCCACTAATTAATGTTACAAGCTACGGCAATTTTTTATCATCCTGAATTACATTGATTACGAATAATTCTTCCAGCTGCTCGCAATAGGTATTGAAATCGTTCTTGTGTGTTAGTATACAGATCCTCCAGTAGCGTAGTCTCAGAATTTTTGTTAAGTTTTTCAAATTGGTGTGGTCAGTCCCTAGAAAATGAAAGTAATATAATTGTAGCCGGTGATCTTAACATAGATCTCTTGACAAGAAATAGTGGTCGCGAAAGGCTGATAAATCTGGCTGGTTCTACGCAGCTAGTAGATTAACCCACTAGAATAACAGCGAGTTCGGCAACTTTAATAGATCATGTAATGACAAATATAGACTTTAGACAAAATATATTCATTAAAATTGACGAACAACATAAATTGATCAGAAGACCATGAGACATTAATAACTATAAGTGAACACAAATACATAAAATGATGTACAATTAATAAAAATTATCAAGCATACCAAAGAAAAATTTGACAAACTTCTAAGTAAAGCAAATTTCATAGAGCTTTATTTTATCGAGGACATTTCATGTAAAATTAATAAGAGTTGTAAGAGTTTAACCACAACGACAACTATGAGATACAGAAAGGACAATGTAAAATGGTTTAATTCCAATTTAAGACGCTTGAAATCTGAACAAATTCAACTACTCGTATGTATACCTTGAATGACTCGAACTGCAACCAACTTCAGACTGCTATAATTTCCAAACCGTTCATGACAGTGAGCTCAAATTTTGACACATGACAGATAATTTTATTATTTACAAGCCTTTTAAACGATTTGCGTCTCAGTTGTGTTGAAATATTTTTATCCACGATGGAATTTAAACGTGATAGTGTGATTGCTGTATATTTGACTGGAAAACCACAAGTAGCTATCGTTAGAGCTCTCCAGCACCTCAACGTGAATAAATCATTTGTGTCTCGAACCATAGCTACTTACCGTGATACTGGCAGCTTTGCAAAACGCCATGGAGGTGGTCATAAAAAAACAGCAACATCGGCAGATATGATTCGGAAAGTGAAGGCTCGAATTGAGCGAAATCCGCGTCGAAGTTTAAGAAAAATGGCTCGTGAGCTCAACATATCGTTGGAACGGATGCAACACATACTGAAAAATGAGCTTGGGCTCAAGCCATTGAAGTTCCATTAGACACAATGGATTGCAAATTCTCCGGGTTCAAATCCGTTGGATTTCTCTGTCTGGGGTATTTTGAAGGCGAAGGTTGGCACTAAAAAATACCAAAGTTTGGACCACCTCAAACAAGCACTTCGCTGGGAATGGCCCAAAATACCGCAGAGTCACTTGCGTGCAGCGTGCGATGCTTTCTTCGGCCGTCTCAAGTCCATTATTCGCGCCAAAGGTGGACATATTGAAAACTACTGATACAATTTGAAAATTGATGTATTTTCCAACATTTTTTGCTTTGGCACAATAAAATTTATCAAAAAATAAAAAAATTATGGCATTTTAAAAAGTTATAGTTCGAGTAAGTCACCCTGTATATAAAAGTGCGGTTTTCGGAAACACGACTGAAGACTGGGATAGATATAGACTAATTCGTAACTTGTATAAACAGATGGACGACGGAAACTCGGTTATAGCTATTTTCCTGGATTTAGAACGGGCTTTTGAGACAATAGACCGATCAATCCTACTGGAAAAACTAATTCCTCACTACGGGTGTGGAAAATAAATGGTTCAAGCCTGATTTAAAAGGGAGAGCACAACGGAGTACCTCAAGGATTAGTATTGGGAGTAATACTTTTTTTGTTATATATAAATGATATAAAAATGTGCATAATGTATCATTGCAAAGTTGTTTTGTTCGCGGATGAAACGTTATTTGTGTTAAAAATGTTGAACTTATGTGTGAGCAATTAGACAAAGATTTAAAATCTACTAATAACTGGCTAAAGATGAACAAGCTAAGACTAAATGTAAACAGGACTAAGTGTATGGAGTTTCGCGTAAATAGTCCAATTAATCTAAATATTAAGGACGAAAGAATTGAGTGTGTAAAAAGCATTAAATATCTTGGTGTGATAATTGACGAAAAACTTAACTTTAAAGATCATGCTAATTACGTATGTAGAAAAATTTCAAAGAAAATATGTTTCTTAAAACGAATTCGAAACTCATTGTGGATCGAAACAGCCATACTAATTTATAATGCAATAGTATTGCCCCATTTCAACTACTGCGCAAAAATTGTATACATGTGCAACCAGGAAACTAAAAATTGACTCCAGAAACTACAAAACAAGGCGATGCGGACAATTCTAAAGCTTGGCATTTATACTTCAAGTCTGCATATGTTTAAAATGGATGAATGTCAAACAAGATTGCCATAAAATGAATTGGTATTCAGTTTTTTTTTTAATAAACTAGCGCGCCCTCAAGGGGTTAAGGTAACTTTAAAATGTTTGCACATAGCGCGGGCGAAGGAAATTTAGGGAGCAAAGAAGGATAGGTACCGAAGTACATTGGTTTTATATGTCTCAATGTTATAATGACTAGGAAATAGAGACCTCGGCAGGGCATTTCACAAGCGTGTTGTACGGCTTTGGAACGAATCATGATATTTTAGAGTACATCCGAAAGTGGGCTTGAGGGTCTTCTGACCCTCATAGCGAGACGGGTGTTACGGTTAAAGGTTTGAAGGGGCGGCATTTTTTGGCGACATCGAATATGTGGTCATTCCAACGTAAGTTGTCATTGGCACACATCCCGAGAATGAAAAGTTTTTCGATTTCGACGATGTAAGTGCCATTCATGGATAATGGCTAGCTGTTCAAATTTCGCTTGGAAGCATTAAATTCTACTCTGTTAGTGGTTCCCCAATTGGTTATGCTGTTGATATCGGAATTTAATGAGCTTAACATACGCTGCCGTTCCCGTTCTACAGCCGAAGAGCAGGGACGTGAGTCCGGAAACGAATATGAAAAGCAGAGAGTACTGTCGTCAGCAAAGGAATATATTGGATTAGAAGTGGCAGATAAGAGATCATTCATAAAAATTAAAAAGAGTTTCGGAGACAGAACGGAACCCTGGTGCACACGAGTTTATTTTGTGTATATCAGACTTGAAACCATCCAAAACAACTTGAATTGAAAGTTCCGGAAGGTAGTTTCTAAAGATCGATCCCAAAAGCACGCATTTTCGAGAAAAGAGCCTGATGCCAAACTCTGTCAAATGCTTTAGAAATATCAAGAGCACCTACCTTGCTTTCGCCAGATTGATGTACGCTTTGGTTCCACTTTTCGGTGAGACATGCCATCAAATCACCAGTGGACCTGTTGCTACGAAAACCATATTGCCGGTCATTGAGAAGTTTTCGTGTTTCGAGATATTTCATGAGCTGACGGTTTATCAGCGTTTCCATGACCTTGGAGAGAAGGGATGTAAGTGCAATGGGTCTGTAGGAGGAGGGAGAAGAAGATTCGCCTTTGTTAGTGACGGGCTGGACAAATGCTGTTTCCATCTGCTCGGCAAGAGTTCTAAAGAGTAGGATTGATGAAAAAGCTTACGCAGTGGTTTTCCCAGCATGAAAGAACACCTCTTCAGAAGAAGGGGAGATATGCCATCTGGACCTGTGGATTTGTGAATGTTAAGATCTTTGAGTACTCTTGCTACTACACGAGCGCGAAAGTGGATTCGTCCTATTGAAAATTCGACACCTCAGTTTTTGGTCGTATTGAAATTTCACGCGCTTGGGAAAGACGTTGCAGTCATTCCTGGCTCGTTTAAAGTTTGTTTTGGTTTTCCTCTGTCGGATTGGTCTTGAAGGACCGAAAAAACGCTTCTCTAACCCTGACAGCCTTTTTATAGCTCGAGTCGTACCATGCCTTTTCTTTTGGTCTGATGCTTTTCACCCGATGTGGGATAAGGGATCTCATTCCATCCCTTCATTCACTTCATTATCGAGGAAATATAGTTAAAGTTCCTAAAGAAGGTGTTAAGTCCGCTCCAATGGGCTTTCTCGTATTGCCATGGGGTTCTTCTAGAATTTTTTTCTCTAAGTGTGTGGTCAGCATACGAGAAATTAGCTGATATGACACATAGCACATTGGCCTTGTATTGTCGAGGTGAGAAGTTAAAAACAAGTCCCGGGTGTTGGCGGTATGACTATCAACGTCTGGTCTCCACGTGGGCTCGTTTACAAGCTGCGTTAAGTTGTTTTCCGCAGTGAAAATCTCAACACACCGCCCTTCGGGTGTTGTCCTTCCAGAATGTCGAAACCACCCAGAATTGGGTAAATCGCCCGTAATAACAACTTCAGTATGGGGATACAATTCTTTGAATAAGCTCAGACAGCGCATCAAACTCGTTAATCGTCGAATTGCTGTCCAGTTTGGGGCTTCTGTAAATAAAGCAGTAGTGGATAATTTGCTTACGGATATGGAATTTTAACCGGGTTGGAACAGGGACTACATTGTGGTGGAATTTGGTAAGATACATCACAGCGCACATAGAAGGCGAGACCGCGGTGAGAGAAGAATAATGGTACTAGTTCGTAGCCATTTAAGAAGCGTAGTTTTCAACTTTTTTACTTTTAATTTATGTGAATTAAAAAAACTTAAAAATTGTTAATTGTTCAGACACTTAAAAGTTATTTTTAACTAATAAAATTATCTATCTATCTATCTATCTATCCTTGATTGATAGAATGGTTCAATATTTCCTATTAATGCCATGATGTGTGTATTCACCGTAAATTGCCTACGGCGATTCTTAATATAGCACCTTTCCGGAATTTATTCAGAAAATTAAAAATACAAGTTTATTCATCTAAATCCATATTGTTCCCTTTTAAATAATCCCCATCGATTGCAACACACTTATGCCAGCGCTTGATCTAATCCTGCGATTTTTCCATTACTTCCTCTCGGCTGCTGAAACGCGTTTCCCGTAGTGTTTTTTTAACTCTTTTTATTGAACAGAAAGAAGTCATACGAAGCCAAATCAGGTGAATTGGGTGGCTGTTGTATGGTACTCGTATTTGTTGCATTTTTCGTCAAAAAATTACGAATAATAATGGCACTGTGCGACGGTGCGTTATCATGGTGCAAAATCCACGAGTTTTCTGCCCACAAGACGCAAACGTCTCATAAGGCCCAAATAATAGTCTTTGTTTACTGTCTGGCCTTCTGGCAAAAATTCATTATGAATGTGGGGTCAGATTCAGCCTCGCAAATCATCTCTTTTGCGACGTCAACACGGTCTCTTTTTTGTATGAAATTGAGGTCTTTTGGCATCAACTTTACTGCTACACGACGGAAACCCATATCATTAACCAAAATGTTTTGGACGGATCCATAGGCAATGCCCAAGTCCTCCGCTATTTCTCTGGTGGTTAGTTTTCGGTTATTGACCAACATTTCTTTTACTTCATCAATGTTTTCGTCGGTTTTCGATGTCGATGGTCTGCCAATGCGTTCATCATCTTCGATTGACTCACGACCACTTTTGAACCGCTCGTGGCACTGGTAAACGACCGTTTTCTGTTTTCTTTAGAGAATCGTTGCCGAAACACTTTTCCAACATTTCTAACGTTCGCGCACCATTAAATCCGTTTTTTACGCAAAATTTAATACTCGTACAAGTTCGTTGTTGATTTCTAAAATTGCAAAAAATCGCCAACACACACAGAGATAGATGTATCCTTGGCTACGTAACTTTTGCAAATGTCAAGCTATGACGCTAAGATTTAGAGCGAATGTCAATAACAGACCAACTTAACAAAAAAACAGAACTGAAATCGGAAAAATGGGAGCTCCACACGGTGGTGTAGTACGGGAACTTTTTGATCAAGTTGGTAATGACCTATTACGACTGTGATAAATTCGAAAAAAATACATAACAGCAAGGCTTGTGGTTTGTTGTGATAAAAGCGAGGTTTGAAACAATCCCAAAGGAAGTCTGGAAATTGGTGATTTAAAATCTCCATCATTGCCCGAGCGGTTGTTCCGTTCTTCTGGAACAAACAATGCTCGAGACCCAATTTAGCAACATGCGCCAAAAAAACCTTGTTTATCATCTGTCTGCAGCGCTCACCAGTCACGTGGTGCCATCGACGTCCTCAAAAAAATTAGGGATAATCACTTTTTCGCTGCAAACGCCGCATCAAATAGTCACTTTGAGAGGATGCAATGGCTCTTCGTGCATTCCATGTGGATTCTCCGTGGCCCAGAAATGCAAATTTTGTTTATTCACGTAACCACTTAAGTGGAAATGGGATTCGTCGCTCGTTATGATTTTGGATACGAAATCATCCTCTTCTTGCACCAGGTTTAACAGAGCATGGGAGTAAGTTAACCTTACTTGATGGTCACAGACAGCAATTGGTGAACGGTTTACGCTTTATAAGGGAACAACTTCAGGTGTTTCACCAAAATTCAACGCAACGAGTGTCTGCTGACGTCAAATTGTGTGCGTCGTTGTCTCATCGATGTTTGTGGACTCTCTCCGATGCCCTGGCCACAGCAGTGATATTCTCGGTCGAACGAGCAATACGCGATTTAATAAGAAGTACGCGCATTCGTGGAAGGCTTCATATTAAGAAACCGAGAGTGGAAAATTTTCAAGTTGAGAAAATCAGCTAGTGTTGTAATGTTCAACAAAGGTTGTCGAAAACTCTAGTTCCAGCCGAGGCCGACAGAAAAATAATTCTATCACTCTAATCAGCAAACTCTTGGCTTCACTAACGATGTGATCCACAATGACAATGATCTATTCCACAAGCGGCGGAATAGAAATGCAGATACCTGAGAGAAATATGTGGCATCACATGTAGTTATACGCGTTACATTTTCTCAACGGTTAATAACGAAGCAGTAGATTCCCCAATAACCTACGAAATAAAATTTAAATTGAATATCTGCCACAGCTGATTTGGCGGCAGCTCATCTTATTTACATAATTTTGCAGCATTTTCTTGAGGGTGTGAGGGTGTATTTCACGAATAGTCTGAGGCATTTTCCGTTTAAATGTCTGAATCGATAACATCGATCTTAAAAAAAAAGGAAAACAGTAGATCGTCCACCCCTTATGAAACCCTAATCTTGCCGGTCGTTTTTAGACTATTAGGTTTTTTAACCGGAAAAATTCGGCTACAACTAAAAGAGTATGTAGATCAGGATCTTTTTAAGCTTGAAAGGAATTTCACTAAAGCTCTGGTTTAGCATAAGTCAATCTTGAACACTAAAAGCCTGATGCATTGCTTTGTACTCGTATGATCGCTTTATACTTCATTGAACGAAGGATCCGTGGTATAATGTTAGTTTGACACATGTAACGAATAAATAGGATTTCAGAAAGGAAATACGACTTTTCGTGTCTATATTTGAAGTGTACACAGTGCGAGTTAAACATTAGCCTCTGAAATGCAAGAACTTACAGACAATATGGAGTTTATTGTTCGCATTCGTAGTACCGAAATATATTTAAGTATAAAATCGCTATCAATATATCTATTGAAAAAAAACCGACTAGACAACAGGGGGCCTTTATCTGTGATGTCGTTTACCAAAAGAAGTCCTTACTTAACCGTCAAGTTGCAATTTTAATAGCGCTCTCTCGCCCGGGAAATATTGCACATTGTAATTTGCGTAGTATGTAGTAGTGTGGCCGGAACAAAAACAAAATTGCAACCTATAGACCTTAATCTGGACAAACAAGGGGAAGCCGCTTCCGGAATTTAGATGCCAGGGGAAACTATCATCGAGCGTTGAGAACTATATTTTGAAGCGAACCTGATGTGATCATAAAGGCGTTTTAAGATCTTGTTGTCTTGTCTTCATCGTAAGCCATCAATTAAAGAGTTTTAGACCATTAAACGCAAGCCATTATAACTGCACACTGTAGTCAGAGTAGAGTTATAAACGGTTGTTCACTGAATCTAACAATTACATTTTGTTTATAGCAATTGAATTTGTTATAAAATATAGCTAATTGTTGAAATCAATGCAAAATCGTTTATAAGTACAAGGTGGGGCAAAAGTAATGTCATAATGTATATGTGCCATGATTTTTGAAAACGACGTCTTTCAGCACCATGGGCGCGAACAACTAACCATTTGACTGAGTGTCTCGTGCAAACTGGGTCCACTAGAGATGTCGCAAGAAGTGGCCGGCCCCGTATTGCTCGTTCGACCGAGAATATCACTGCTGTGGCCGAGGGCATCGATCAGCAGATCGAGTACATCAATGAGTGTGTGTTGCGTGTCAACGACGATCTCTTTGAGAGAAGCCGTAAAGGTTATTCTTAAAAGAGAGTGGTGGTGGACACGCGGTCTAAATGTGAACCGGCGGGAAGTCCGAAGACTAAAAAACAAATTCCAAATGGCTCGGGGTACCAATGCTGACAACTTGACTCGGTTGGGCTCTGCATTCCGGCGCTACAAGAAAATGTTCAAGTTAAATAAGATGATTGGAGAAGATTCGCGGATTCGAATAGGGACGACCGTTTGTGACAGCTCTATAAAATCTGTAGAGCAAACAAGAAATTACCTGAGGTTAGAGTTGTACGTGTGGGTAATACCACGCACTGGTAATGGAAGGATTGCATGGGTGCCTTACACTCCCCCCTAGAGTAGGAGAAGATCGAGCTGAGGCCGATCTGGCTACAGAGTCAGCAGCCAACTGAGAGCTAGGAACTGAAGAGCTGGGACATGGTGTGTCACTTCTGCTGGGCTAGACGGAATGACTGGCGCAATGGTGAAAGCAATTTGGAAAGTCGTTCCAGAATATCTGCATGGGTTGCACATACAGCAGCTGCATTGAGACGAACTACTTTCCGTTGTGTTGGAAGAAGACAAACGTGGTCGTTCTCCTAAAGCCTCTGGACAAGATAAGGTCTAACCCTGAATCTTATCAATCTATTTCCGGTACTTGGAAAAGCTTTGCAATTTGGGTTCAAAAAGGCAAGTCCATTGAGAACGCTTGGTCTCATGTTCAGGAATGCGTTCGTACAAGTAGCGCAAATATGTCGTAGGCATCTGTATATGTAGATTTCAAAGGAGCCTTTGACAAGCTGGGGAAGAGTGCTTCAAAGATTGCGAGATATCGGCTGCCGGGAAGTTGAGCTTTGGAAAAGCAACTTTTCTGGCAGAAGCGCATATGCTACAAATGCTGCTGTAAATCAGTGCGTGAGTATGGTTGTCGATCGTGGATGCCCCCAGGGTTCAATTTCAATTTATTCCATGGTCAATTCATTTCGAATCTTATGATGGACGCCCTGCAAGGGCAGATACGTGAAATCTTCAAGTACTGCGCATATGCGGATGACCTGCTACTCATTTTGAAGCACGGTCCAGGAGAATGCTGGGAGAAAAGGTAAATAAGGTTCTCCGAATAGTTGCGGACTGGAGTAACAGTGTGGATGTAAGCGTGTCATAAAAGAAGACCTTGATGATGTTCCTTACAGGCGAATCATTAGCAAGATGACCTCCCGCAATCAGTTTGAATGGAGAAACCCTTAGATATGTGACGCAGTTCAAGTATCTGGAGATAACCATGCATGAGAAATTGAACATTTTGCCACACTTGGCAAGAGTCAAAGAAAAACTCACAAACGTTGTGAGTCAGGTGACATACTGGTGGTTCAGCAGGCGTGCTGTGCGTACCGTATATGGTAGAATTCTTGTTATCTATGCAACATTTGGGGCATCAGTGTGGAGCGATGTAGTCACGACTTCTTAGTTTGATATAACGCACATGCTCCAACTTTGTAAAGAGTCCTTATTCTTCTTTCGGAGAAGGTCAGCGTATATATACCGTTTTGCAACTGAATATCTCGTTAAGGAGATTCCTGCAGATTTGTACATCGCTGGATATCTCCATAGCCTCTATAGCTATCGGCTGTCCAAGTCGATAGTAATCAACTTTTCGGCGATATCATTTTCAATACAAATGACTTTTACTTCGGTACAATGTCGCTGTGGGGGTGTTGTTTTGTCTGATTCCAGAATTCCGATGCAGAATTTCTCCTGGATATTGATAAAGTTTGAGAGCTATTAGTGCTTTTAGTTCTGAACGCCTTTTCAGATGAGTAGAAACCTTCTCCTGCTTTCTTGATACGCTCTTCGTTGTTCTCTTTCTACAATAGTTCAGTTTGAAATGTTAAATCACGCCCAGAAATGGTATTGGCTGGTCTAAGCTCAGCTCCTTCAATCTGTAGAAACTTGATTATCTTGTTGGTCTTGTCTTTAAAAAAAATTGACTGCAGCCAGCCCGATTTTTAACTAGTAATAGTCCTTGGTTGAGCTGTTCGACTAAAACTGTAACTATAAAAGGATCGTCAGGCGTCAAATGACACATTGCCTTACAAGAACTCCGCTCAATTTCTTTTAAATCCTCCAATTTGATTTGAGCATGATGGCAACTTAGTTACATACGAAGATGTCTAACTGAGGTCTTTGCAAATTGCTTAGAATCACGTCTGGACTTACGTTATTGGACATTCCAATGATGTCGAGGCAAGTCCTAAGGCTGTTGACATTGTCATTAGTCACATATCTTACATACGAGTACACATATAAAGGGTGACCAGATACGCACGATAGCAAAAAAAAAAACAACGGTGTGAGAAATAAAATTGATTCTGGTTTTATTTTGAAGCTACTACGTTCATGCCATTATGTGTGGAATAGCATATCATTCAAATCACCGCATCGGCTTCGCTGGCAGTGTTTCAAGCGGTCGGTCGGTCCAATTTTTGGTGAGTCGGTCCAATATGTGCGGCATTATTCCGGCAATAGCGTGTCGAATGTTGGCCTCGAGCTCATCCAGAATGGTTGGCTTGTTAGCGTAGATTAAGAACTTGACGTAGCCCCAGAGAAAATAATCGAGTGGTATCAAATCGAATGATCGCGGTGGCCAGCTAATGAACGCACGCCGTGAGATAACCAAGTCGCCAAATTAATCCTTCACAACTTCGAGCCTTGCGTCGCTTGTATGTCATGTAGCGCCATGTTGTTTGAACTACAGCGCGGATATATCGATGTTGTCGAGCTCTGACCACAGAAAGCCGGTTAACTTCGCTTTATATTGCACCTGAGACCCTTAGCGGTGACGGTGTCTCCTTTCTCATTTCGAAAGATATACGATCCGAGGATGCCGCCATGCCATAAACCGCACCAAACACTCAGTCTTTGTGGATGCATTGATGTTTGGCCGAACGCTTGTGGATTATGTTCGCTCCAACAATGGAAATTTTGCTTATTGACAAGGCCGCTGAGCCAAAAATGGGCCTCGCCCGAGAAGGTGACGTCGTCTATGGTCGCCCGGCTTCAATTATTCCGTCAACACAATATTATACGGATGTAGGCTCACGCTCCAATCCCTTACGACGAATTTACGTTGCGTTTTACAGCTGAGCCGGAATTTTGATAGTTTTTAATAATTTCCGCACGTTCGGCAAGTGTAAAACGATGCATGATGAAATGGCAAACCCTACTGAATATTTTGATAGCTGGATGTCATTGGTAACTTTGACAGCTGCTGAAACATAACAATTGGAAAAACTGTCATTGCTGCCAGGTCAACCGTTACTTATAATACTCGTAGGTCCGTAATCTTTTGGAGTCGGATATCTTGCCTTCTCCCATTTACGGATGATAGATATAAAAAATATATAAAATCCCACCAAGAATTTAGAGCATAACCTAGCTTAGGGCATTCAGTGTAAAGCGGCTTGAGCCTTGGAGTACTTTCCGTAACTGGCGCCTTAAAAGGAGCAAAGGATTTTGCTGCCCACGCTCTCTTGTACCCATTGGTTAATTTATTGATTAGTTTTATTGATGCATATCCATCAGCCGAGTTCTTCGGAATGCAAAAGCTATCATCAAAGACGGCCGTTGTGTACCCATTTAAAGTGCATCTTCGCGTTGTTAGAGGCTTTATTGGCCTGGACTGGTAGAATCCGTTGTAAGAGTTTGAGAGTAACCTCCCATATGCCTACTTCCTCTTGGCGATCTTGGCAATTGAACCCTTCATGCCGCGCTTGGTCTTCATGTTCTCGATAACCTCTCAGTCAGACGAGTTAGTCTGACGTAAGGAGATCAAGAACCTCGTTTCTGTCGACGGCTTAATTTTATACAAAATTGTGTTAAGTTTATTGAGGATCTTCTAACGAGGTAGGCCTCAATATTTTCAAATCTTGTTTGGGTTTCGAGAACACAAATGATATCTAGTGCTTATAGGCGCACTCTGTGATCTGCGTTACATTCCACGCTTAACCTTCTCGGGAAATCTTAGGTGGATCTGCAAGCAGCTGTTCCCCAATTTTTTTTGGAATCTCAGTGAAAAGATCGCAGTGTTCAATTGCCAGTAATTGCAATTGCCCGAATCCGTGACACACATAACTACTAATCGCTTCATCATTGCTCTCATGATCAAAGTCGTGAGCGATGGATTTTGAAGGCAATTGACAGCCGCAGATCTCGTCTGGTCACATGGGAGGTCGTTATTAGTTGGCTTCACTCCGAACCTTTCATAACCTGATGTTGGTAACTCATACCCCTTAGTTTCGAATTTGGTTAAATATACTCGCCGCTCTGTTACGCTCAATATCGGTTCTACACAAATGGCAGAAATACGAAAAGGTGGATAGACACGCTGGAATCAAGTTTAGCTTACTGAAAACAATCCCTATGATAAATGAAAATCTCTAATACAGAATCATGGATTCTAGCCCAAGTCTTCGATATAAAAACTACAATACTAGAAATCCACTGAACTTGATTCCTTGCGCAGAAGTGTACAGTGTTAGTACAGTGATATATTTTTTCGCAGTCTATAAAAAGTGCAAAAGCATTGAACCACATCCAAAGTTTCGTTTTCATCCAGCTTAATTTGATAGATATCGGAATGTATTCGATTAAGAATCTGGCAAACTTATTTATGGATATGAACTCTGCTAATTAAAGTACTCATCTGGCAACTCCACAAAATGGTTCATTTCTTATACAATCAGCAATCCATGTTTATTCGCTAAATAACAATAAAAAGGAAAGAAAAAAAAAACGACAACCCAAACAACAAACAGTCGAATTTGTCAATTAACACAAACACACACTAAAACAACCTCGTCCCATCCGCCACTCCACATACCAATCTCAAATCTCATGGCAAGAACACAGAGAGAAGAAACAAATGAGTGTCATTAGCGGCAGAGCAACTTAATTAATTTCGAAAACATTCGCCCAACTCATGATAATAAATAAACCATAACTTCCACATGTCATCGTGTCAATGGAATGTCAAGTAATCGAATGAAAATTGAAAAGGAAATCAGGAAACCATGGAAACTGGGAAAATATCGAAACGAAATTATGATAATGATTTTCTGTTGTCATAACCATCCAAAAGATACTCGTACTCGTACCAGATGAAAGCCAACTGAGACAATGGAATTAGAGAAAATTTTACGCATTAGCTATTCTTGGGTATAATCGTGGGAAAAATGTTGTCCTATGCATCAACAGAGCAAAAAATATTCATAGTAATAGACGTATCCATAGCTACCACCTCATCCGTAGAATGTAAGTGTACTATCCATGCGAATACGTACACTATCTTTGTGGCCAGGTGCTTTTCTCGGATATTTGTACTCGTATTCTGTTTTAGCTTTTTTAGTCTAAAAACTTTTTCGCGTTGATGCAAACTCTACAATGAAACGATGGTCATTTTTTCAAACCAAGCGCATGCCGCAAATAAAAATATCATATATGTGCTGTCTATTTCTTCGGGATAATCTACACTGAAGCTTATGCGTACAAAGAGTGTGCTCATACGTATAGCTCGAAAAGGAGTCTTCCCAATCTGAGAACAGTTCTTGAACAAGTCCAAAGTTAATGGATAATGGCTAAACTATAGAAGTGTCTTTATAAAAAAGCATCATACACTGTAGTGCACGTATCCATAGAGTTCTTTGCAAACACCACTCTAAACAACACAGGTTAATGATGAAGATAGATAGAACATACACAGGGGACATTAGTCAATGCGGCTTCCCTCTAAACGAGTCTCATTAGACCACATAAAATTTACTCTATCTAAACCTTTGGGAGGCTAGTTGGTTTTCCGAACTTCCTGCAATAGAGCTCTCGATCCATCATCAATTCTAGTCAAAATCTTTTGATACAGCTATCTGAAACCATCAGATGACTCAGAATCGTCCCGGGCCACCAAACATAGGTCCTATTTCTGCGAATCCTTGAGAAAACCTGACATGTACATATCGAAGATGGGCAAGCCATTGCTTCATTGATATAGAGGGCATATTAAGAACACAGACTTCGCTGGGATTTATACACATCTGTATTTCGAATATGGGAGCAAATATCGTTTCAATACTAGATGGAGTGAAAAGTGACCTCCTTGACCGCCAGAATGCGCTGCTACTGCAAAAGGTTGAAGTTGAATTTGGCAGACATGCCAAATTTCAGTGCGATACTGTCTTTAGTTTTGTTTTGACAGCTGATTGTTGTTGACGTGTTTGGCATCATGTTGAGTATGAACGAAAACGATTTTCGTTCTCTCATAAAACATTATTTTTGAAACAAAAGAAAAGTTGGATAAATATTATGGGGCTAATGCTCAGTCAGATTACACTGTCAAATATTGGTTTCGAGAGTTTCGTGGTGGCCGCAACTCCACTACCGATCAAGTCCGTAGCGGCAGGCCCTCCGATGCGGTTACAGAGGACAATGTCAAACAAATACATGAAATGGTGTTGACTGACTGAAAAGTGAAGGTGCGCGAGCTAGCAGATACCACAAATATTAGTATTCTGCATATGAATGCTCACTTTTGACCAAACACACGAACGCGAGAGCACTTCGAAAGAGTGTTTGCTGATGCGAAATCGGGCGGACTTTTGGCGTCGATTGGTAACTGAATTTGGATCCCTCGGACTATTGTCTCTTCCCAAACCTCAAAAGATGGCTCATCAGTGAAAAATTCAGCTCACACGAGGAAATCATCGACGCCACGGAGGAGTATTTTGCAGACCTTCCGGAAAATTACTTTTCGGACGGGATCAAGAAGTTGGAAAATCGCTGGAATAAGTGTATCAAACTAAAAGGGGACTATATTGAATAATATAAAGAAACATTTAAAAAAAAAAAATTTTAATTCCCAAGGAGGTCACTTTTCACTCCATCTAGTAAATAAAGGATACCCACAAGGCGAAGTCTTCATTTCACGGGTTTTGGACAACTTAGTCAACATTAGCTCATAATACTTTATTAATGGTTTCTGTGTTCAAGACTAGTCAGAATACTTTGTCAAACTAATAATACGCGAATTCAGAAAAAGTGGTTTCGCAGTGGACCACTGTCACAGTCGGTGCTGAGGACATAGAAAAACCATTTCTGCAGAGCGAACCATTCAATATTGACGATGCAAGTCAGTATTCCGTCCACCCGGTGGACGCCCTATCAGTGCGGCATATGGTGGATATAACCCAAAAAGTTCAGATCGATACTCACCCCTTTTTATCGTTTTTATCGATTCCTGCCAAACTCATCCGCTTGTGCAGGATGAAGATAGAAAGCTTGCTGCTGCATCAAGGTTGGTAACGAGCTAACACGGACCTTTGATGTCAAAGAAGGGTTTCGGCTAGGCGACGCGCTGTCATGTGATCTCTTTAATATCATACTTGAAAGGATTGTGCAAAACTGATAAGCCAACACACGAGGTACGAACTTTCAGAAGTCTGTTCAATTGCTTGCATACGCCGACGTTATTGATATTATTGGTATGTAGAAGCGAGCTGTCGCGAAGTGACAAAAAATGGAAAGCGGTAAACGAGGGCAAAACAAAGTATATACTGTCAACATGAAGGGACACCCAACATCGACGAATCTTCCATAATGTCAGAATCGACAGCTATAACTTTGAGGTAGTCAGGGACTTTGTCTACCTCGGCTCTGCTATTACATCTAAAAACGACATCTCTTCAGAAATCACACGAAGAATAACGCTTGTCAATCGCTGTTTCTTTGGGTTGGGAGAGCAGCTGTGTAATAAGGCCCTTTCCCGAACAACCAAGGAAACTCTATATAAGACCCTTGTAGTCCCAGTCCTGCTCTGTGGTTCCGAAGCATGGATGCATTCTAAAGCGGATGAAGAGTTCCTTGGTCGTTTTGAGAGAAAAATTCTTCGTCAGATATCAGGTCCTGTTTGCGTTGACGGGTTCTGGAGGGAACGATTCAACGATTCAACGATGAACTCTACGAGCTGTACATCGAAATCGACTTGATCAAAAAACTGCGCATTGTGCGTTTGAGGTGGCTGGGACATGTAGAGTGATGAACACCAACGCTCCAGCCCGCAGAATTTTCGACTCTAATCCGGAGGGGCAATGCAGTAGAGGAAGGCCTCACCTTAGGTGGCGTGCGCAAGTTGAAGGGGACCACAACCAACTTGAAGTGCCCAACTGGAGGCAGTTAACCAAAGACGGCCCAAATCGGAGGGTCTTATTGGTTGAGGACCAGATCCACCCTGGACTAAGAAGAAGAAGTTTCGCACTGAGCACTACATCTTTTATGTTTAGCGTACAAAAGTCAGTCTTAATGTCAACCTAAAGAAAAGTACGGAAAATAGCCAACACTATTCTGAAGCTCTAAGGTTTCAGAGTACATGAAAGGACGAAACGACGATTCGCAAGATGGATAAATTCGCAAACTTAAGCCGCATAAATGCCCACACCTTGACAGAGAAGAAGAACGGTCTTACCAAAGACTGCTTCGACGAGCTCCTTGATAAAATTTACGACCGATGCCCTTATTATGACTTTAAAATCGTCCTAGGCGAGGAGGGCATTGTTGGGAAAACAGTACGCCTCCACACCATCATCTCCGGAAACAGACACAGACTTATTAATTTCGCTACGGGACCTAATGACACTACAACCAGTACAAGGTTTCCACACCTTGATATCTCTAAACGAACCTGGCTGATTCCTGTTCAATATATCGTCAAACAAATTCATCATATTGCGATCAATCCAAGTCACTCCCCTAGTGTTTTGGATCTGCGAATGTTACGAGCAGCGAGCATCGACTACCACCATTATATTGCAGCCAAGTCGTACACCAGTAACAGCCCAAAGCCAGCGAACCATTGTCGAAAGACTACAACGGCAGGAAACCGCTAGGCTTTCCCGATCGAGTTTCCTTTAACCTTTCAAGGAGCAAGCCCGATGCCGCGATCATCGAACGTGGAAAACCATTGGGATCATTGTCACTGGGTTTACCCGTCCCAAAAAAGAAACCCCTGGTTTGATGACGAATAAACAGAGCGGCTCTGCAGAAATGAACGAGAGGGGCTCGCAAGGTCTACGTAGAGAAAAGAAGGAAAGATATCCAGGATAGCTTTCTCAGAAGAAAAAATCGATACCTCTGACAGGCGTTACTACGAGTAGAAGAATGTGGTTCTGAAGAAAAACGGAGAAAAAAAAAGGAAGGATGGAGATAAAATGAACTATTCAACTTGAACATTTTCGTTAACCCGACCAAGATGAAGTCAGAACGGCTATTTCCAAGCTTAAGTTGAGCAAGGCTGCAGGCTTACATGGGTGGACGACAGTATGCCTGACGAATATATCCTCAGCATAGTTTGACCGATCCTAAAAAAGAAAGATCCCCTCAACTGCGCGAACTATAGGGGAATAAGTCTCCTTATATTTTACGAACACTTAAGATCCTTCAAAAACAGCCTAACCAGTTCCTGTCAGTGTAGTTTTAGACCAGAAAAGTCCACCAGAGATCAAATTTTCACATTGCGGCAGATCTTGGAAAACGCGCACCTCTTCCTCGATTACAAAGATGCATATGACAGTGTTGTAAGTGTTCTTCTGTAACTAAAGCTTTTATTAAAACTAATGCAAAGCTGTCACACATTAGCCAAACTGTTAGCATTAACCATTGTCAATTCAGTCTTAAGAACACTGTCAATAAATAAATATATACTTACTCCAACTCGCTAATTATCATTAATTAACATGGTGTCAGAAGAAAAAGTACCGCAACCGAGCACATCATCAAATTTGCAAGTGCTGTCTAATTGAATATCGGTTATCGGGTTGGTTCAGCTTAATTTTAAAACGGAAAATCTTGGAGTGGCTTGTGCAAACCGGATCAGCCATTTCAAAATATTCTTGCGAGAGTCCAACCTTGAAGCTTAGGCAAATAATAGAAAAGTACGAGTAGCTCTTCTCCTCCATTGGGTGCGGAGGCAATATGTACATTCAATGTATCTAATCTCGATCTTGATCAAGTGAAGTATGGGGATCTTGTGCAAAAATTCTCAGACCATTCTGGCCAAAGGAAAATATTTCAGTAGAGAGGAGCAAGTTTTTTTTTCGTAAGCAACACCCAGGGGTGTCCATCGAGGATTATGTAACAGTACTAAGAAATATCAAAAAGTTCCCGGAGTACCGTGTGGCGCTACAATTGTTCCGATTTGAGTTCTGTTTTTTTTTGTGAAGTTGGTATAGTAAACCTGTTGTTGACATTTCCTCTAAATCTTAGCGTCATAGCTTGACATTTTGCAAAAGTTACGTAGCCAAGAGTACATCTATCTCTGTGTGTGTTGGCGATTTTTTACAATTTTAGAAATGGATTTAAATTTGCAACAACGAACTTGTTTTAAATTTTGCGTAAAAAACGGATTTAATGGAGCGCGAAAAATGTTGGAAAAGTGTTTCGGCAACGATTCTCTAAAGAAAACAGAAAACGGTCGTTTACCGGTGGCACGAGCGGTTAGAAAGTGGTCGTGAGTCAATCGAAGATGATGGACGCAGTGGCAGACCATCGACATTGAAAGCCGACGAAAACATTGATGATGCAAAAGAAATGTTGGTCAATAACCCCAAATTAACCATCACTTAGATAGCGGTGAACTTGAACATTGTCTATGGATCCGTCCAAGACATTTTGGTTAATGATTTGGGTTTCCGTCGTGTAGCAGCAAAGTTGGTGCCAAAAGACCTCAATTTCATGCAAAAAAGAGACAGTGTTGACGTCGCAAAAGAGATGATTTGCGAGCCTGAATCCGATCCCACATTCATCAAAAGGATCATTACTGGCGACGAGACGTGGGTTTATGAGTACGACACGCAATCCAGACATCAGACAAGTGAATGGCGTTTACCAAATCAGCCGAGACCAAAAGAACCACGTCGTTTTCAGCCAAAAAAGAAGGCAATGCTCACGGTTTTCATGGATTACATCGGTGTAGTGCATCATGAATTTTTGTCAGAAGGCCAGACAGTAAACAAAGAGTACTCGTATTATTTGGGCGTTATGAGACGTTTGCGTGAAGCAATTCGCCGAAAGAGACCAGAATTGTGGGCAGAAAACTCGTGGATTTTGCACCATGATAACGCACCGTCGCACAGTGTCATCATTATTCGTAATTTTGTGACGTAAAGCGCAGCAAATACGAGTACCATCCAACAGCCACCGAATTCACCTGCTTTGGCTTCGTATGACTTCTTTCTGTTCAATAAAAAGAGTTAAAAAACCACTACGGGGAACGCGTTTCAGCAGCCGAGAGGAAGTAATGGAAAAATCGCAGGAAGCAGTGATGGACATACCCAAAACCGAATATAAAAAATGTTTCGAGGATTGGATCAAGCGCTGGCATAATTGTGTTGCAGTCGATGGGGATTACTTTGAAGGGAACAATATAGATTTAGATGAATAAAATTGTATTTTTAATTTTCTGAATAAATTCTGATCAAGGTGGTATTACAACACTGAATTGAGGAATTATTTTAAATATTGTAGCAAGCAACAAAATCAATCGAAAAAAAAGGAAAGGTCTTCTGCAGCACATGCAAAAAAGAAATGAGCTTCTCTATGGGATGAGTTGGGCAGCATCTTTTCGAAAGTTATCCAATATTCATTAAATTTATGCCAAAAAAGCAGTGGAAGATATTTTGGTTCTTGGGCAATTAAATCAATTAACTTTGAATACAGTGTCAACAGCAGCTTCGCGTGCATCATCAACAATTTCAGTACCATCATGTGCATCATCAAGAAGATCAACACCTCTTCTTGGAATATCCTCATCTCCTTCGGACGATACATATTATCAGACGGTACATCAGCAGCCGATCAGCTTCACTGTTATAATACAGAACAAAATGCTAGTAGTTATGATAGCATTCAAAATTTATTTTCAGATACATTTTACGAATATTTGCATAAATATACTGACATGTGAAAAATAATACATATTACTATTTTTTTAAATGCAATTTTTGCCATGGTACTGCTCCGACACTATTGAAAAATTGGCAGAAGTCTTGACGCATATTTTTTGCCTTCGTCGATGAGTTTCTTGAGTGGAATGCAAAGATTTCATCTACGAATTATTTGAACGCTAGGATCCTGACTGAATTATTGCAGTTTCGACGTCTTCTGCGTTAATAGTTCCCGATTGCAAATAGTATGTCGAGTTACGTTGCTTTAAAAAATTGTGTAGATAGCAACATGCTTAAACAATTACTTTTGCTTTATCAGGGTGTAAACTGATTGTTGTCAAGAGTACCCTAAAGCGAGACGACAAAATCCCAAATACATTTGTCACTATTCTACAAGCTCGCGATAGTCTGTAAGTGAAAATTGCCTCTTCTTCAGACGAATTGTGTCTACTGAAAGGTTTCATTATGTTTTCCTGCAAGGGAAAACATAAGGCAGCTCGATGTTTGTACCGGGTAACTTGTTGGACTGGGGGATTTGTAAGTCCTTAATTTTTTCAAAAAAAATTTAATTTGCGAAGATCCCACCATCAGATACTCGTCCGTTTGTACCGGCTTCTGCCACGATGAACTGGTAATCTGCATCTACTACAACCAATAACACTATACTGAAACTCTTTTTATAATTGAAATAATACAATCCTGTATTTGCTGGTTTACGGATGTTCATATGTTTCCCGTCCATCGCCCCGATGCAGTTGGGAAAATTCCAGCGTTTTCTAAATTGCTCGGCAATCGTAATCCAATCTTCCTCAGTTTGTGGCACCTGAAACAAAGTTAAAAAGTAAATTTAAGTTAACTAAATTCGTATAAGGAAGCACAGTACCTTTATGTAATTTTTTTAATGTTTTGATAATCGCATAGCACGTTTCAATAATTAAATCACTCAAGCTTCTGGCCGAAATTCTTGTTAAAAATTTGAGGTCCTCATTACTTTTTCCCGAAGCCAGGAATCGTAAAGTTGCAGATAGTCTTTCATGTGGTGAAATAGCGTCGCGCATCAAAGTATTTTGTTTGACTATATCAGGTGTGACAATGTTGAATAAACAGTCAAAAGTTTCACTATCCATACGAAGGAAATTTTTGAAATCATCAGGAGACGAATAATTCAGTTCTTTAAATAATTTTATATGAGTAAATTCAGCCCTACGCCTTAACCATTCCTTTGCCCAAATTCTTTTTCTTTTGCACTTCGAAAATAGCTCTTCTTGATCCTTTAAACATTCACTTATAATTAACATATTTGAAAATCTCTCTTTTGCCGGGCTTTAGTGGTACCATGTTTACTAGTACCATGTTTTAGCATCTACAGGGCGCTTAAAATAGGTCTAGGGACGCTCTGTTCGAAGGGTCGCTTGCCGCTACCTGCAAAACTCGTTTCACTCTCTCGGCTGTAACTGGCTTATTTATCGAAATATTGACTAGGCATTTTCACCAGATATTCTTGCGACGTCAAGCTTCAAGAAAATGTGAAAAAAAAATTACCATGTTAGGTGTATATCTCCCCTTAAGTGGGAAAGCTTGTTAATTATTGGAAACTAAAACGTCATATTTCAACTTGCCACAGGAGGAGAATGCAACGTTATTTGTAAGTCTACATATGTATATTAAAAGGAACTCGGGTAAAGCCAACTAGGACAAAATTGTTAACTTTTAATAGAAATCGAATACCAATAATTGGGCAATGTGTTTTAGACTGTTTAAATATTGATCATAAAGTGTATAAAATAGAATTTTTGTGCCAGATTTTGAATGCCAGCCTAGGTTTACAAACATTCATAGAATTCCATCTTATTAAGAAAGTCAACAAAATAGATAGTGAATATATTGTAAATCACAGTCTTTATTTGTTTACGGGTCTAGGTTGTCTAAAAAGAGAAATCAAACTTAAACCGCCTGTATAATTGAAAGAAGAGTTAGATTGAATGATTAAATTAAAAGTTATAGACGAATTGAAGAGCCTATGGAATGGGTTAGTTCAATTGTTCTTGTTCAAAAATCAGACGGTAAAGGGTGTGCCTCGACCCATGTAATTTGAAATAAAGCGATTTTGCGTGCACATTTCCAATTTCCAAATTTAGATGAATGTAAATCAAAGTTAAGTGGATCTAAATTGTTTACGTCCTTAGACGCCACCTCCGGGTTTTGGGTGCTTAAATTGGATGAAGACTCATTGAAAATTTTTACGTTTATAACGCCATTTGGCCGGTTCAGTTATCTACATAAGACCTCTGTTTGGCATAAATGCTGCTGTAGAAATTTTTCACAAAGAAATGGTGGGAAATTTCAAGGATATTGAAAAGGCCATGATCTACATTGACAATTTTTTTTATCCATGCAAACAATTTAGAAGGACACAATAAAGCGTTAAATCTTGTTTTACAACGTACACGTTCAATTGGTGTACGATTCAAGAAAGACAAAGCCAAATTTCTTCAATCGGAAATAAAATTTCTTGGGCGAATACGTATTTAGCAAAAAAGGAATTCGTCCGAATGACGAAAAAAAAAGGCGATATATGAAATGCCTCGCCCTTAAAATGTTGTCGAGTTACAAAGGTTTCTTGGCATGATAAATTATTTAAGCTCTTTTATAAAAAAATCTTTCAGTTCGTTGTGAAAACTTAAGAAAGTTATTAAAGAAAGAAGTTTTGTGGCATTGGTCGTTGGCTAGTGAGGAACAGTTGCAGTAGGGGCAGCAATTTCGCATTCAAAGTAACCAATAACATACGCTTCAGTTACACTGACTACTTGGCACTAGAGCTAAGCACAAATAGAAATGAAACTGTCTGCGATTGTATTTGGGTGCTTTAAATTTCAGCAACATATACATATGTAGTTGACTAAAAAATCACAGTTGAAACTCACCACAAACCCTTGATCCCTTTATTTAAGTGTGAGCTGCATAAGATCCCGGTGCGTCTTCAAAGCCTCATGCTGAAACTTCAATGCTATGATCTCTTTGTTATCTATCGGCCTGGCAAGGAACTATTCACAGCAGATACGCTCTAAAGATCTTCTTTAAATGAACTTGCCCCGCCTGAAATACGTAGATAAAGAATTAGAGCTTCACTGTAACTTGCTATGGTGTAGTATTTCTGCAACAGAAGAAAGAATTACATAGATAAAAGAGCATACTTCAAATTATTCCACTTTACTGAAAGTTAAGGGGTATTATAGGAACGGATGCGCAAATTCAAAAACAGATATAGACCAAAATGTTGCTTATATGCTAGCATCCGAGATGACAGTTTGTGGATGATATTCCTTTTAAGATCGATCGCATAGTGATTCCAAAATTTTTACGTCATGAAATGCTAAGCATTATTCATGAAGGCCATCTCGGTATGGAGAGGTGTAAAGCTTTAACAAAGGGCCACATACATTGGCCAAATATCAATCAAGACATATCAAACCTTCTAAATAATTGTGAAACTTGTATTAGGTTTCGCAATGCAAATCAAAAGCAGCCGATTCTCCATCACAAAATTGCAACAATTTCAAAATAATACATTTCTACTAGTAGTAGGTTATTTCTCCTAGTACATTGAGGTTGAAGTCCTTAATTCAAACTTTTCAAGTCATTTAATTATATTATTTTTGAATTAATCGTGTAAATTAAGATTAAATGAGTCGAATACTTTACTCACCCCGAACGTTACGCATCAAGTTACATTGAGCGTGGTCACCGGGAAACTGCTGTGAAAGTGTTAACGATTAGATTGGCACAGCAAATTGTAGCGGTGCGTAGGCGGTTCTAATTCATCCTGTTGTTGTTTATGTGCACGTAGATGTGAGCAAACCGTACTCACTATATCACTGGGGGTTCTTTCAGGGAACTGGAGTGGACGAGTGAAGTTAATCACAGGATGCGCTAGAGAGTCTGAAGCTGTCATAACGATTGAAACTTTTACATTTTATTTCAATTGCGTCGCGGACTAGTCGAGGGATGTAGTGAGTTTCGTGAACTAAGACCTTGGCTTGATCGAAGTGGATCCAGTGCTGTTCATATGGGTTATCCAAGATATTCTCACATATTGCCGATTTTTCCCGTTGTTTTTTTGGCTACAGCACTTATGTATTCTTTTAAGCGGGTTGCAATACTCCTTCGGGTTTGTCCCACATACGAGGACCCACAGCTGCAAGGGACTAGATAAACGCCCGGCGTTTGAAGTGGAAAGTGGTCCTTTCCTGAATTAAGGTAATTGCTGATAGATTTTACATCATATTTCTTAAGAACCTTTCCTACTTTGTTTGTGACGCGTTTGACGTAGTGTAAGAAAGCTTTCTCGTCCAAATGGCTTTCGTCCCTTTCCGTTGGCCAAACTGGTTTCCATGTTCTTAGCTTTTTGGAGTACCCGTTTGCTTTGAGAACGTCGTCGACTAGCTTTAGTTTAACAGGGAGATGGTCTTTATCACATATTTTGTGGGCGCGCAACGGACCTGAAATTTGCCGGATGGTGGTGGGAAGTAGCATGTAAGTATCTGTTTGTGTGTGTATTTTTACGGAAAATTGTGTGTCCCAATGCCCAAGAATGCGATAGAGTTGTATTTTTCTTCTTCCATCGTAAACTTGAGTTTTGGATGTTGTGAGTTTAGATGTTCTAAGAAACTCACAATGGTGGAGATCTTGAGCATACAGAACGTGCGGTCAACGTATCTCAGCTAGATTTTTGGTTTGTTTTTGAAGTTTTTTAGGGCTTTTGCTTCAAAATATTCCATCCATAAGTCTGCAACAAGAGGGGCTAAGGGTAAATCCATGGCAACAGCATCAACCTGTAGATAAAACTGTTTGTTGTAACAAAAATACCTTGATGTCAGGCAGAACTTTAAAACTGGCACATGTTTATTATTAATGCCAAGATCTGTGATGCGATTATGGATAACATTGAGAATTTCCTGTACCGGTACATTTGTGAACAGCGACTCTACGTCAAAACTCACCATCACTTCATCAACGTCTAGTCTTAAGTTACTTAAAATCGACACAAAATGAGCAGAATCCCGTATGTGGTGTTCCGTCGACCCAGTCAAAGATTTAAACTCTTCTACTAAATGCTTTGCTAAAAGGTAACAAGGAGCATTTATTTGACTCACAATCGGTCGCATGGGAGTCCCTTCTTTGTGGATTTTCGGTAGACCATATAATTTTGGTGGCTGTGTGCATGATGGAATTAGACGTTTAGATGCTAAAATTGATTTGTTTTCATTGATGAGACACGGGGAGGTGGGTCATAATCCACTGTCAAGTGTCTGCAGGGAGAACAAAAATACTCCTTTCTCTTTGCAACTCTTTTAAAGCAGCCGGTTCATATCTGTTTACATTTCCCATTGTTGGTGTTTTTGCTCTTGCTATAATGACCGCTATATCTTGTCGAAAGGCTTCGCTGTCGGTGCTGTTGAACTTGTTTCGCCAAATGCATTCTTCCACGCTTCCTATTAAGTTACATTTAATTATAAACAAATTAAAATCAATGTTCTCGAGGCATGGAATAGCAAACGTTACTATTTCCGGTAATAGCCCGCTATTTAACTCACAACATTTCGTAGATTTTGTGAAGAATTAAACCATACACCATTTCACGTCAACCCCATACCTAGCACGGTCGAATTGCTGGGCAGAGAGGTCGATACAATCGGTTAAAAAATTATTAAAAAAATGCGAGCAAAGCGGATCAGATCCATACATAGCATTATTACACTATTCGTCCACCATCAGATTTACTAATGTCACGTAGACTTCATACGAAATTGCCGACTTTAAATAAAACATTAACACCCAATATAGCAAACTGAAGTGACTATAAGAAAAAACATAAAGGAGTATCAAAATAAGGTAAAAAGAAAGTGAGGATGGTACTACAAAAAGGCCAACAATTTTAAAAAACACCATCCACTATTTGGGAACAGTGATCTCAAAATGCCTCGAGCCTCGGTCATACTTATATCATTGAAGGTAAAGATGGGAACCAACTAAGACGCAGCAAATAACACATTTTTGAACCACCGAATTTCGGCAAATCAAAGGAGCTTATCAACAAAACAAATCTAGATAAAAGGACTTAAACAAGGATGTTTTGCTAGGTGACTTTTTCAACATCGTTCTTGTTGTTTTGTTTTCTCATCGCGGTCTCGCCATTTACGTACGTAGTGATGTAGCTTACCAAACTCTACCACAATGTAGTCCCTGTTCCAATCCGGAATTCAATTTCATATGGTTAAAATTCCATCTCCGTAAGCAAATTATCCACTACTGCTTTATTTACAGGAGCCCCAAACTGTACAGCAATTCGACTTTTAATGAGTTTGATACGCTGTCTGCCTCCATTCAAAGAATCGTATCCATGTATCCTCATACTGAAATCGTTACTACGGGCGATTTCAATATACACAATTCTTGGTGGCTTCGATTTTCTGGACAGACAACACCGGAAGAACGGTGTATTGAAATCTTCGCTGCGGAAAATAACTTAACTCAGCTTGTAAATGAGCCCACACGAATACCAGACGTTGGTAGTCATACCGCCAACAACCTGGACTTGTTTTTTAACCTCTCACCCTGACAAATACAAGGTCAATGTTCTATCCCCTCTAGGCTCGTCGGACCATTGTGTCATATCAGCTAGTTTCTCGTACACCCACCACACAGTTAGAGAAAAGATCCCTAAAAGAACCATATGGCAATGCGAGAAAGCCAATTGGAGCGGACTTAACAACTTCTTTTGGAATTTTAACTGGTCGTTATGTTTATTCGATAACGACATGGCTGCCGCTGCTGATATGATCACTGACACTATTCTCTTCGGAATGAGATCCTTTATCCCTCATCGGATGAAGAATATCAGAAAGAAAAGGCATTGTACGACTCGAGCTATAAGGAGGTTGTCAGGGTTAGAGAAGTGTTTTTTTCGGTCCTTCGAGACAAATCCGACAGAGGAAAACCGAAAAACGTCTTTCTCAAGAATATGAAATTTCAATACGACGAAAAGTTGAGGCAAAAAATACTACAATGTCCCAAAGGTAGTAAAAGCTTTTGGTCATTTGTCAAAAACATCAAAAATTCTGCCTCATCCTCCATCCCAACGCTCATTTACAATGACATTCCAGCTGTCAGCTGTTTGGATAAGGCCGATCTGCTTGCTGCACACCTTGCGGCCAGCTCGACACTCCCAGATTGTGCTTTGTTCCTGCCTACACTTCAGTGCGTCGAATCTACAATGGGACGAATCCACTTTCGCACTCGTGTAGTAGCTAGAGTACTTAAAGATCTCAACATGCATAAATCCGCTGGTCCAGATGGTATATCTCCCCTTCTTCTGAAGAGGTGTTCTTCCACGCTGGCAAAACCACTGCGTAAGCTTTTTCATCAATCCTACTCTTTAGGACCAACACTACCAATACCTCACTGTACGCAAATATGGACAGTAGGATCTCTGTATTTCAAATTGAGATACACGAAATAGAGCTCTGCATTTGGGAGAGCTTAAACATATCTCCCACCAGCAAAAACATTTATACTCTCTCTGACCGCAAAGCGGCCCTATATGCTATCAACGCTTTTAAGATAACCTCAAAGATTGTCTGGGACTGCTTTATACTTCTCAAAACACTGGCCAGTACTTTTAGACTCCATTTAATCTGGGTGCCAAGTCACAGTGGTTATGAAGGCAATGAAAGAGCGGACGAATTGGTCAGGCAAGGTTCGGCCTCAAAATTCATGTTGCCACGACCACCTTGCGGGTTACCAATTAGCTCCATAAAAAGCTACATATTGTAAATGGAAACTGAAGGTAGCAGGCAAGCGAACAACTTTTTACCAACCCATTCCCTCAAAATAAAAAAAGGGTCAGATGCACACAGTAACCGAATTCACTGCAGAATCAAAAAACAACTTATGACTACGGGAATAGCACAAGATGACAACTATAGCATGTGCAACGGACGAAAAAACGGCAAAGCACATGCCTTATCATTGTAACCGTTTAAGCCAAATACGTCTACGTCTTCTAGGTAAGCCATACCTTGAGTCTGCCTCAATCATGGGTGAGCTCTAGGTTGAGTAAATCACAATAGTCCTTACCTGGCCGCAGTGATAAGGGTACATAGTCCAACCTCCCCGCCTAGTGTAATCTAGTCTTTGGTCTGTGTTCCAGAAATATGTGGACCGCACTGTGCCCTTGTAAGGGCCCTCGCCCAATTATCAAGGCTTCTTCCATTAACGATATTGTCTGCATAATAAAAAGCGAGGGGAGAGCAAATGACTGGTCTAATCTTAAAGGTTTCCTGTTATAAGCTGCGGGTCATGGCAGTATCACCGATAGTCCATACCAGGACTTAAAACTCGGTATCGTGGAAATTAGAGTCTCCCTGACTTCGGTCCGGGCCTGACTTGTGGCTGTGGTTTAAAAGCTAAAACGCAGGAAGGGTCTTCCAGTTGGTTTCGACCCGATGTAGAGTTGCAATAAGTACACAGTGATGTGAGCCTAAGAGCAGCAAGAGGTAGGCCTCGCCTCATACAAAGGGTGGAGCTGTGCCCTCAGCACGATTCAGCTTTGGTGTTCGTAATACGAGTACATGCGAGCGATGGCAAGGCATATTTTTACTCCCATGAAGCTGTTCACTTCAAACATATGACAAATGTATATAGTTACATACTCCTTTGTATGTATATGGGAAATATCAGAACAATTGAAGAAAATAATAAATCTATACATGGGAACTCGGTACAAATACCGCGTGCTGTTGACAACGCCGCATGGGGACAGTACCCCAGCATAAAATTCCGGACCTAAAATATTTCCTTTTAAAATCAACCAAAATAAATAAATCCATAATAAGCCCCATGTGACTACAAAATTTATCTACAAAACAATATTAGAAACTGTATGATGGTCACACTGATGTCCTGGAGTTTTAGGCCTACACCGCAAAAGTGTCATCGAACTTTCACCTTCTTTCTTTGGGACACTCTTCTGGATGCTGTTCGCAATAGCCGCTTGAGCCATTTTATTTTAACCGCAAGAGGAGCATGCAAAAGTGTAAGGACAGATTTTCAATTCGCCATCTCAAAGCATTCACCTTGAGGATCCTGCACAAAACAAAATTGTGGCGAATCCTCCTGGATACCAAACTCTGGCATAGCTGGTACGAGTATACGAGCACTCCTGAAACATCTAAGAGAACGGATACTTGTATCTTTTCTCTTTTGAACACTGACGACCTTTTCTCTTGTAAATGTCATGAGGTCGTTCGTTTACCCTCTTGGCGGCGACACCAGCAGCAGTTGGAGCAGGTATTTGTATAATTCGTTTACGGTGCTTCGTTGTTCATTGGTTCTAATGGTGTTGGTGTGCCTGTGGATATTTCCATTCATGCACCCCGAGCCATAGTCGTAGCGTGCTGTCTTTTTTTCGATTCCTTCTTTCGGTTGTCGGTTCTTCATCTTGTTTTCTTCATTGTGCCGTTACCGCCTCTTGTGTGGATTGACACTGCATTAGACGGAATTGCATTGTTTGTTACGACAATGGCTACGGCTACACGATGTGCCCTGCCTATGCAGGGTGCGGTGTGCAGTATGCAATGTGCAGTGTGCAGAGTGCATTCTCGTTAGCTGACAGGTGGTGTCAGTGCCGTAGTTTATATGTCAAAGGGATTATTTTTCAGTTTTTCTTTGCTCTGTGTTGCTTTGCATTGCATTGCATCCCTTTATGGGGATTATTCCGGTGTTTTGTTGTTTGTTTGGCTCGGTGTTGGTTTTGTTGTGTTCCTGTGGGGATTAATGAGTTTGGCTGCTTTCGGGGTCAGGCAAATTTGCGTAGAGGTAATTAGTTCACCTGGTGTTGACAGACCGACCAATACTTGGGCCTAAACAAAAAGAAAAAAAATACTATCGAGGGGATGTCTACACTCTTAGTGCTGTTTTGTGGAGAGACAAGAGAATAGTGCTTTAACCCAATGGCCTAGTTTAAGCCAGTCAAGCTAGGATTGACAAAGCGAATCCGATTAAGATTTATAAGAAGGCAACTGGCGATTACAATGGAAATCGAATTTTTCATAAATTTCGTTTACATACATATGTAAAAAAACGACTTATACTCACTTCAAATTTCTTTTTTTAAGTTGGCATAACCACATATATTTAATGACATTAGATGGCAAAATAATTTTTTGTTGTCACCGTGATAAGTAAAAAGTTTACAAGCTTATTAATGAAAGTGAAGAGGTAAAAATAATAAACTAATATCTACCCATTGTCTTTTATTAATTGCACCTGTTATTTGCACATATTTTTACAAATTCCTGATTCATCAAGCGGTGAAGATTTTATTTTCAAAGAATTTTTTGAAAGGAGAACTTCTGACGATTCCACGGGAATGAGTAGTGATGAATCGACGTGAGATGAAAAGCACGCCAAAGTGAGAAATTTTATGCAAATAATCGAGGAGTATAGTGCGGCCGATTTCAAGTCTCACTTCAGATTAAACCATTCAAATGTTGAGGAATTAATGAGTTGAATTTTGTCTTATGTGCATCTGTTTCCTTTAGCAAAATGTATTTTCCTTTTTCGATATTTTGCGGCAAATTATTCCCAGTCAGCATTCTTGCCGAATTCAAGACATGGAAGCAGTCCAAAGTTGGGAGCCAGGAGAGAGATGTATTTATATATTTGGTATATGAGTAACACCATCACATTTAGGCAGCTGGGAATTTTTTTTGCTATTGAGATGTCTTCAGCTTGGGCTGCCGTTAGACGTGTAACTAGCTGGGTGGTTTCAAATTGCAGTGAATTCATCAAATGGCGCCAAGGTGATGCTGTTGTTCACAATTGGCGAAAATTTGAAGCCAAAAAAAAAAATACCCCGGGTAATTGGTGCTATCGATTAGTAATAGTAGTAGTAATAGTACTACTTGTTTACAAGTTTAACAAAAATAAGCGTTAGGTTCTGCCGTCAGCCGAGAGAAGGAAATTAATAAATTTGTAATTACAAAAAAGCTTCATTTATAATTTGTAACCTATAATTCCATGCACATTTTAGAAAGTTGTGTAAAGTGTTCCAGTTTGCGCCGTTTAGGATGCTTGTGATCTCATTTAGTCATAGGGCATTTTTTCCCCAAAAGGATCTCCTGATTGAATTTAATATGGGACACGTTCCAATGAAATGCCGGACATCCTCCTTCGTTCCCAGATTGCATAGTGTACATTCGTCTCCTCCGTTGTTTCAGTGTGGCATAGGTACCTATACCACCTTGATGAAAAAGTTTCAAAAAGTTTATACAGAAAATTACAAATACAAGTTTATTCATCTAAATCTACTTATATTGTCCCCTTCAAAGTAATCCCCATCGACTGCAACACACTTATGCCAGCGCTTGATCCAATCCTCGAAACATTTTTTATATTCGGTTTTCGGTATGTCCTGCGATTTTTCCATTACTTCCTCTCGGCTGCTGAAACGCGTTTCCCCTAGTGGATTTTTAACTCGATTGGACAGAAAGAAATCACAGGGATCCAAATTAGGTGAATTCGGTGGCTGTTGGATGGTATTTGTAGCATTTTTCGTCAAAAAATTACGAATAATGATGGCACTGTGCGACGGTGCGTTATCATGGTGCAAAATCCACGTGTTTTCTGCCCACAATTCTGGTCTCTTTCGGCGAATTGGTTCACGCAAACGCCCAAATAATACGAGTACTCTTTGTTTACTGTCTGGCCTTCTGGCCAAAATTGACCGTTGCACTGCACCCTTGTAATCCACGAAAACCGTGAGCATCGCCTTCTTTTTTGACTGAGAACGACGTGGGTTTTTTGATCTCGGCTCATTTGGTGAACGCCATTCACTTTCTTTATATTTGGATTGCAAATGTCAAGCTATGACGCTAAAATTTAGAGGGGATGTTAACAACAGATTTACCAACTTAATAAAAAAGCAGAACTCAAATCGGAACAATGGGAGCGCCATACGGTGGTGTGGTGTGGGAACTTTTTGATCAAGGTGGTAGTTCAGGTGCAAAAGCTCGCCTCTGGCTTTGAATATTGTTGAGATGGACTCTACGCTGTTCCAGTCATTAAAGTAGCTGTTTTCCCCAAGTTCATTCTGTACGTGGATCTTGATTGGCTTTGTTGACTTTGCGTCTCGAAAAGCTCCAGTGTTGAGTAGTGGAATTTTCGTTTCATTTCCGATTAGTTCGTGCAAGGGCACATTGTGTTCTTGGCTGAGCCTTGAATATTCCGCAAAGAAATTAAAGTTTCGGTTTTTAAGATATATAGCAACCTTGTGGGGAAGAAGATGACTTGGTTGAACAAAAACTTTTCTGATTTATATATAAGTATAAGCGTGAAAATATGTAAGTTGGTGTGTTTTCAGGCAGCCTAAAAAAGTATCTTTGGAGTTTTTCTACCTTTTCAAAATACCAAGCCCCCCACACTTGTGCTGCATAGCACATTATTGGCCTCATTACCGCCTCGAAAATCTTCTACTTTACACTTGGTAAGTTCCCCTGAATTCCTTTCCAGTTGCAATTAATCGCATGTTTAGATTCTTTCAGTTTCTCTTTCTGTTTTTTAAAGGATGCCTGTGAGGTGACCAGAACTCCGAGGTATTTGTATTCCTTGACTATATCCAGTTCCACGTTCTGCTAGGTGAATTTTTCATTTCTTGCCTGACGCCCCCAACCATTTCGAAAAATCAAAACTTTGGATTTGATGGTATTAACTTGCAGGTTCCACAGCTTGTTAATCATAATTTTGAGCATGCTTGGGGTTTCTGCGAAAATTATAATGTCGTCGGCGTAGAGTAAAAGTTTTATAGGAAATCCCTCAAGAGGCAACCCGCCCGGAAGAAATTCAACTAGATCATGCAAAAATATTGAAAACAGAAGAGGACTCAAAAGACATCCTTGCTTTACTCCAGAGTTTGTTTGGAACCGATTAGACAAGATATTCCCGTCCCACACCGCCGCTGTATTACCTTCGTAAAATGTTGCAGAACCTTTAGAACTTTTTTTGAGACTCCTATGTTTAAGAAATAGTGATTTTCTATCGATGGAGTCATAAGCCGCCTTAGAGTCTACAAAGAAAGCGTATAGTTTGTTTCCTCGGTCCAAGTAAATCCGAGCGATGTTTGTGAGAGTAAATATGTTGTCAATCGTGGAATACTCCTTACGGAACCCGATTTGAAACTCGCTTGGCAGGCCGTTTTCACATATTCGTGTTGTTAAGCGCTCCAAGATGACTCCTGTAAAAATTCTGGTAACAGCATTTAGAAACGAAATTCCTCTATAGTTGGATGGATCATTTGGATCTGCTTTCCTGAGAATCGGAAAAATTATACTTTTTTTGAAAGCTTCTGGAACTTCGCCGGTTGTAAATATATACTCGTAATTGTATGTTTCCGTGAGCTTCTACAGGAAGTGGTCAGTTGTATTTTTGTAGAACTCATAAGCAATACGATCTTCCCCTGGAGCCTTATTCAGGCGGCACCTATCTATAACTTTTTCAACTTCCTGTAGGGTTATGGGGGAGTCTAAGGAGCTTACTTCGGAAAACGGCAGTGCAAATTGTATATCATTCCGGTCCACTGGTGGATTCAGCAATTTTTCGAAGTATTCCGCCAGAGTAGTCGCTTCAAACTTGATTCCCTGGACAAATAACGTACCGTTCAAAGCTTTAGCCAATTTCCAAAAGGACTTGCTGCCTTCGGTGTGCGCAAGTTTTAGCGACAAATTATGATTTTAAAGCTTCTGTTTGCTTGCTGGCACATACGTTTTATGTAGTCGGTGCCTAAGCCTTTTAGCAGACGAAGGTAGGCGAATGATTTTTTTCTGGCTTTTTCACATTCCCAATTATACTAGGGCTGCCTTGCTAGTCTTTTTGTTACTGTTTGCAAGGGTTTAGCTGCGTTCAAGATGCAGCTCGTGAGGATTTCCGTACCTCTAGCAGATAGAAGTTCGTTATTTTCTATATTATCGATTTTCAGAGTAAGATTCCCTTTGTACCTTTCTAAGATTCCGTCTTTCCAGCGTAGTTTTGGAAGAAGGCAATTTTGCTGAAATTCGGTATTGGTTTGTCGCAAATTTAACTCTACTTTGACGGATATTGGTAGGTGGTCTGAATATGTTGATTCGGAAACTTCTAGGTCTGTTGCATACTTAAGCCAGTTCCCCTGCAACAGACAGTAATCAATTGTCGAGCACGCGGTACCTCTTAAGAAAGTTAAATTTCCTTGTTGATCACTATTGGTTCGTCCATTAAGTAACGAGAGGCCTATAGTTTCGCACATTTTGAAGATTTTTTCCCGTTTGCATGGGTAACTGCATCTATTGGCTTTCTCACTTCTCTCAACGGTCCTTGCAGCAGCTCTGGTTGAAGTTTCCAATGACCAGAATATCTCTCTCGCCCATTTCCAGCAGAAAATTGTATAAACTCGTGAAATCGTTCATCCAGTTGTTGCAATTTATGTAAGTTGGAATAATATACAATTTTAGGTTCCCAGCTTCAACCTTTACTAAATGCTATCGATTGTACCCATATCACTAAATAAAGCTAAATAAAGAATATTATTACAATCAGAGACATAAATTTACTTTTGTGCTCCAAGCTGTGGTTGATGCGGACAAAAATTTCATCGACATATGCTGTGGTGAACAGGGGTCATTGCACGATAGCAGAGTGCTTAGAAGGTCTGTGCTATATAGAACAGCGCAAGCCAATTATGAACGGCTCTTTCAGCACAACACATTCATTATAGGGGATTCTGCATGTCTTGCTACAAAGTGGTTTGTTCCACCGTACAAAGATTATGGCCCAATGTCGGATCACCAAAGATCGTTCAACAATTTGCACTCAGCTACAAGAATTGTTTTCGGACTGCTGAAAGGAAGATTCAGGAGAATAAATAAATTTACAGAGCAACGCGCTATCAATTTAATAAAAAAACATAATTGTTAGTGCATGTATTCTGCTGAATCTGTGCATTATAAGTAATGATGCATGTTCAGAAATTGATGAAGAAGGCAGGCATGATCATGACCACAATGAATTGTCTGAAAATATTTTGCCATCGAGTAGCCAAGATACTCGTCAAGATGTATTTAATTATTTAAGTGAAAAAAAATTTGATTGAATAAATAAAACCAAACACAAAACTATCTTTTATTTTTTTTTATTCAGCGCATTTTCAAGTACTATAACTCTATTTTTTTTGCCATTTAGCTTTGCTTGCTGCAAATTTCTCTTTTTTATTTAATCGCCGTTCGTTCTGCTCTAATCGCATTTTGTAGAAATCAGAACGGCTGATTTTTGATTTTGGTGTTGTCTATGAGGTTGAAGGGCCAGCTCTTGATGTTCTTGGCGTTGCGATGTCAGATGCGCTCGAGGACCAAATGCTATCCGGCGCCACGATTAGTAATAACAACTTACCGTAAACAATTCGTCTGTACCGCAATTAAACGCTTTGCTTTGGGGATGAATGGGTGTATCTCCAAATATCTCCTCCATTTCTTTCCTGAATGGATTCAGACATGGAGATGCACCCGTTTGTTCGCATTGTCCTTCGAGGCCTTGTACGCCCTCAGCAGCGTTTGCAGCTTAACGTCCAGATTGCTAACTGTTGTGTGATTATCCTACAATTCATTTTTAATTTCTTGTTGTAAAAGATGTATTAGTTAATTGGGTCATTTTTTAAAATCTTGCAATAATGAGACTGTTGCGTGATTAAAACACTTATTTTGAGTATTCCAAATCCTTGATGAACTAAAATCTTTATTTCAAATAACATTACATATGATTCAAAACTTAATATAATAATCAGGTACTTACTATTGTGCCTTAACACCGCCCGCTGTTTCAAGTGTCAAGTATATATATATAAATGTCAAACTATCTTATGTAAGTGTTACCGATCGTGGTGCTGATGGCAGTGTTGCCAAATGTATAGCAACGTTCCCCCCTTCGTAAATTGTAATATTTACCCTTCCCACGTCCAGTCTAGCCAGCTTAACCATCGGTCGCGTCACAAACCCATTTGCTGTTTTTACAATTGCACTTCGAGCTTCTCCATCTCTTGACTGATTTAGATCAACAATCGTTCCTTTTGCCCAGGTGTTTCTCTTGCTATTTTCTTCTACAATAATAACCACGTCACCTACTTTTAGTGCTTCCAATGGTGGGTGAAACCATTTACTGCGCCTTGTTACGCAAGGTAAATACTCATGCACCCAACGATTCCAAAATTGGTTCGCTAGTTGGTTGGATAGAGTCCAATTTCTACGCAGAGTCAATCCGGAGCCGTCCTCGCTAGCACGTTCTCGGATTCCATTTGAGCTTCCCACAAGGAAGTGGTTCGGAGTCAGTGCTTCACTCTCAGGTGAGTCTAACGGAACGCGTGTTAAAGGACGGGAGCTTAGAATGTGCTTGACATCTGCTAAAGTTGCCCTCAAAACGTCTTCTCGCAAATTTGTCTCGTGCAGGATATCCATTAATATCGATTTCACTGCGCGTATCCTCTCCCAGGCTCCTCAAATATGAGGGGCGGTTGGGGGAGTGAATGACTATTCGACCGCAGGATATTTTTGCTCTAGCTCTTGGTAGGATATCTTCTCCAGTTCGTCAATCAAGGAACGGCTTGCACCTTGAAAATTTGTGCCGTTGTCTGATGGGATCCTTTTCGGTACGCCAAGACGACTGACAAACTGCTTAAGCACAAACAAAAACGCTTCTGTTGACAAAGATGGTGTAAGTTCTAAGTGTACAGCACGGGTAGTAATGCAGGTGAATAGTACACCCCATCGCTTTTCCCGTCGACGTCCAATCAGTATGTTCATGGGTCCGAAATAATCCACTCCCGTGTAAGTAAATGGCTGTGTAAATGGAGTCAGTCGTTCCAGAGGCAGGTCACCCATGCTTGGAGCGACAGGTTGAGCTCGATGATTGCGACACCATTGACAGTCCTTGGAGATAGATCGGACCAAAACCCGAAGACTTGGGATATAAAAGCGCTGTCGTATTTCATTTACCACAATTTCGTTGTGATGATGGTGAAATTTGTGATAGTAAAAATCCGTGATTTGTCGTGTAACTTGATGCTTACGTGGCATAATAATTGGGAGCTTGACACACATCGGCAAACTTGTCATCAAATCCAAGCGACCTCTTAATCTAAGCAGACCTAATCGATCCAAATACGGATAGCATTTAAAGATTAAACTTTTACGGCTTACCGCTGTTTGTGAACGAAGATTCTTTAATTCCTCGAAAAATGCTTCTTGACAGGCTCGAATGATGATATTAACTAACTCATTTATGAATTGTGACATCGGTGTTGATCTAATAAGCATTTGTAGAAACTTCAGCACATATCGTTGAGCATTGTGCAACTTCTCCCATCTGCTAAATAAGCCACAGCGGCATATGCGTTAGTTCTTGCATCTACAAAGATGTGTAATTGCAGATTATTACTAATACTTAACATACAAGTGAATAACAGCGTGGAAGTTGAATTGTGCTGATGAGTGGCAATTTTCGAATGACTTGTCGAATTTTTGGACATACATAGGTAAGTTCATCAGTACCAGGACGCCACCACAGACCTAGGACTGTTCTCGAATTAGATGACCAATTCCTCATTTCGAAACCACCTTCACATGAATACGCCTCACCGTATCAGCTAGTTCTGTCATCTCATTCTCATTTTCCACACTTTGCAGCCAGTCTTCGACGTAAGTATTTTGGATTATAGCACAAACTGCCTTCGGATGGACCTCTGCCCATCTATTCGCATTTCTATTCTTGATGTAGTTTGCCAACGTGGGAGAACACGATGCTCCAAAGGTCATAACCCTCATCAGGAAAACGTCAGGCTCATCATCGTTCGCCTGGCTACTTCCGACTTCGCTAATCTGACGGCGATGTTGTTCCTGGGTATTACTATGTAATAAGAAATTATGAGGCATTTTACAGTTGTCTACTCTACTTGCATTGCAGCGCCTCAGCGAGTGTTTTTTTGTTGCTTCAAAAGAGGCAGAGATTTTTGTCACGTACAAACTGCCATCGTTCCTGGGTAGAAAGATCGCGCAACTCGTTGCAGTCCGATAGACGATGAACTTGATGGCATTTTGCACAAAGCACTTGCTGTGATAATTGTGTTTTGATTTTTCTCTATTACTTCATGGACCAAAATTCTGTGCTTTGGTTGTCTGCTGGGACTCTTGATTTAGTTCTTGTTAGTAGTAGCCAATGGTCAGAAGATTGTCACCTGATTGGCACAGGTTGCAAGAGCAAAGAGCCACCTATCTAATTTTCCCATATCAACACGAGGTAAAGACAGCTGGTGATGACCATAATCGAGTTTAAGCTCACTGGGTAGTTTGCTCACCAATTCGGCTAGCAACACCGTGTCGTTGAGATAGTCCACAAAACCTACAGCTGAAATGGTAGCACAATAGTTTTGCACAGACAATGCGAAATGGATAAGAGATTAAAACTTATCTGGTTTTACAGCTGGCTCCTGTCTTAGCTTGCGCTGCATTGACTGGTAGATGACATCAGGATAACCAAAAGGCAGTCTTAATGTTTCTATTCCAGAGGAGACAGTGCTTGGCATCATGGCTTTACTTCGTACTGCTTCTAAGGCCGCTCCTTTCAGACATTTTTGAAGACGTAGCAAATTTTCCTGGTCGGTGAATCCGCATCGTTCGGTTGATTGCAAGTAGTTCGTAATGAAAAGAAGCCATTCATCAGGTTTGCCGAAAAAACTGGGTAATTCTTTAGTTATCACTTGACGTGCAAAAATTTGTGATTGTGACAAAGAAATATCAGGTGCAGCTGTATTGATGTATTCGAAAGTTGTGTTAATATGCGATGGACCTCCGGCAACATATGATTGCGTGGATGAAACAGTTATTGGAGATGGTATTCCAAAATTAACAGGTTCGTTATAGAATGTAGAATGCGCATAACCGCAACATCCAGCGGTTGCTGTGGGCAAATACACACTTCCCGCATGTGCTGTTCCAACGGTGTTTTCGTAGACATTAGCTCCTCTGGACAAAAACAAATTCGATACCAGTTGACTGGTATGTGTTATTGGTCTAAGTTAACGCCAACAACATTCCAGTTAACGTCAACAATACTCCATCATGCGCCCAATGCATCAAAAACATTCCATCATGCGCCCAACGCATGATACAGTTCCCACGAGCAGCAACATCAGCTCCAAGCGTGATCGACTACAACGAATTCTCTCTCACGGACAGGTGAGACATCGGCAGCAAGGAGACACCAATGCACATCCGCTGCTGACATGGCATCTGGCATGCACCTAGGTTTAAGTTATGAATTCAATTTGTAAATCAGTTCTACGTTAGCCGTGAAGGCATAAGGTTCTTAAAAATAAATTTTTTTTTAAATACTTTTAACTTTTAATTGTTTAATTGGCGCCCAATGTGGGGCCTAGGAAAAATCACCGCATAACGGAAATTAAAGTAATAAAATAAGTGAAAAGTCTCTCGCAAAAAACTCACGCATAAGTCGACCTAAAAAGAAGCTCGCCGAGAGTATAGTGCGAAGATCATTTAAGTGCGCGTACACTTTTTGATTAGACTTTGAACTGTGTAACCTCCCGTAAAAACGACCTTCACTAAAGCTCGCGCGTGAAGTGTAGTATGTGGTGAAAATACCTGGGTCCCAAACAAAAAGCAGCATTTTTAGATTCTGCTGCCAACGAGGGAGTGTGGAGAAAGGCCCCCCAGTAACCAGAGATAAAAAGGAATAAAGCCCCTTCACCAGCGTTGGATCTTCTTAATGTAAGCTAGATTTAAGAAATCTTTTAATTAAAACACACTAAGAAAGTGATAGCATTAAGTAAAAGAAATATTATACTGGATATATTTTGAAAAATAATAATTAGAAGTGATCGCATTAAGTAAGAAAAATATTTTCCGTTTCCTTTTACAACTCTTTTTAACATTTTTATATCGCGTCCTAATGTCTAAACGTACTGCCGTAATACCCGATCCAGTTTTACGCCCGCCGGTGTTAACCACCGAGAATCCGACCCCATCAGTTGCAAATCCGAGTCTAACCGTTAATGCTACTCCAGAATTGGAAGTATTAATCGCAGGTATTGTAAGTCGCGTCTGCATTAATGAATGTAAGAACGTAGTACAATCCATGATATATCCTAATAATCAGTTTCACAGAGGAACTGATGAGACCATTCACGACCACCTTCGTACTAACCTTAGTGATCTGGACAGAGTACCAGACGTCGTGAGGTGTTTAAGGGAGTTCTCCGGAGCTCCTGGCGAATTCAGTTCCTGGCGCAAAAGCGTCGATAGAATTCTTAACATCTATGATCAATTTAAGGGAACACCAAAATACTTTAGTATTCTTAACATTATACGTAATAAGATTATAGGCAATGCGGATGCAGTCTTGGAATCCCACAATACCCCATTAAATTGGGAGTGTATTTCAAAGTACTTAACGCATCATTATGCCGATAGGCGTGATCTGGGAACTTTGGAGTACCAGATGACGACTCTCGTTCAGGGCAACACCAGAGTAGAGAGTTACTATCAGTCGGTTTACAACCACCTATCGTTAATAATGAACAAAATCTCGAGTATGGATTTACCGCCTGATGCATTACACCACCTAACATCATCATATAGGGATAAGGTTTTAGATACCTTCATTAGAGTTCTCAGGGGTGATCTACCCAGGCTCCTTGGTATAGGGGAACCAGCAGAGCTTCCTACGGCTCTTAATCTCTGTTGAAAACTCGACAACCAACAGTTCAGAGCCAATTACGCTCACCATAGTACCGGCCAAGTTAGGAGACCACGACCTCTTCCACCAATTCCTGCACGGAAAGGCCAAGACCAGCACCCGTTCTATCCGCAATTGGCATATGTACCTCAATCGTCACATTCTCCACCTCATCTTCGACAGCGCCCGCATTTTGGACAATTTTCAAACACCCAACAGCAACCGTTTCAACCCAGCCAAAGACCAACTCACGCTCCAAACCACCAATTCACCCAACAACCAAATTTCCAAATAAATCCACATTAAGTCCAAAGATAACCACCCAACAACTTTTTGCCAAACCAATCTGTTCGAAGGCCTGAACCTATGGATGCTAGCACCATCCGTACGCATAACGTTAACTACATGAACCAACCGGCGATGAGAAATTGGCCACCAGCTCCTAAACGACCTATGGCTCCATTGCAACAATATCCGAATCCTGACGAGCCCCAAAGGAATTTTCATCTGGAAACTTGCGGAATGGACCCCCAGACTCATTTTACGTCTATGGAATCTCAAGAAGTTAGCCACTACAATGCCATGATTTCAGCCATGACCAATCAGATGGGAAGTGATCAAAATTTTAATGAACAGGTAGACCAGCAAGACAACGTACAATCGACAGAAACATTTACTGACTTTGTTAACCTACATTTTTTAGGCTAACGAAGTCGTCACTACCTTATTTTGAGTGTAGGACGAAAAATAATAATATCCTTAAATTCCTAATAGATACCGGTTCAAATAAAAATTACATGCAACCACATCTAGTTCGAAACCCTATCCAAAATCAGAAAAAATTCCATGCAAATTCAGTCTGTGGTAACATAGAAATCACCCACCATTCTATAATAAATATCTTTGACCCTGGCACTAATATTAAATTTTTTCTTTAACCTTCACTCCGGTCATTTCATGCAATTCTTGGCAATGACAGCCTTAAAGATCTGTCGGCCGTCATCCATGCCAAACAAAATTACATAATTATAAACAATACTAACAAAATTAGGTTGAAACAACAAATATCCGAATCCATCCATAATGTAATTATCAGAACCCAGCACAGGACACAAGAACAGCTAAATAGCTTGACCATAAATTACGCTAAGCTTTTCGGCGAACCGAATGAGGCACTTACTTCTACTACTAAAGTTAAGGGAAGAATTCGCACGACAACCGAAGACCCCGTTTATTCGAAGCACCATCCATATCCTATGACGCTAAAAGAGGAAATAAATAAACAAATCAATCAATTATTAAATGATGGAATCATTCGACCTTCACGGTCACCGTACAACTCCACCAAAAAAACGGATGCTTCAGATGAAAAGAAGTACCGTATGGTGATTGATTACAGGAAACTCAATTCGATAACAATACCAGATCGTTATCCAATTCCTGAAACTAATGAAGTATTAGCGCATTTAGGAAAGAATAAATATTTTTCGGTGATCGACTTAAAAATTGGTTTTCGAGGACGACATCGAGAAGACCTCATTCTCTGTCAATAATGGGAAGTACGAATATGTAAGACTTCCCTTCGGGCTAAAAAATTCACCATCTATTTTTCAGAGAGCCCTAGACGATATCTTACGAGAACACATCGGTAAGATCTGTTATGTCTATATCGATGACAATTGTGTTCAGTGAGAATGTCGAACGACACTTTCAAAATTTGAAAACTATTTTCAAAACTCTCCAGCAAGCCAACCTTAGAGCACAATTGGATAAATGCGAATTTTTGAAACCAGAAGTTGAGTTCCTGGGATTTATCGTATCTCCAAACGGTATAAAGGTCAATCCAGCTAAAGTGGAAGCTAGCACCAAGTTTCCATATCCACGAACTTTGAAAGATCTGCGATCATTTCTTGGTCTGTCCGGATTTTACCGCAGATTTATTAAAGATTACGCAAAGCTGGCAAAACCCCTTACAGCCCTTTTACGGGGGGAGGATGGACGTGTGTCCAAAACGGCCTCAAGTAAGAAAGTTATTCACTTGACAGATGCAACAATGGAAGCATTTAATAAGCTCAAAAATTCACTGGTTTCTGAAGACGTTATCCTTACCTTTCTCGACTTTAACAAAGACTTTTTCCTGACTACCGACGCACCAGATTACGCAATTGGAGCCGTACTCGCTCAAGACAATAAGCCAATTATTTTTATTTCTCGAACTCTAAGTAAAGCGGAAGAACACTACGCTGCTAATGAGAAAGAGATGCTGGCTATAGTATGACCTCTCAATTCACTAAGAAACTACCTGTACGGTCCTACCAAGCTAAAAATATTCACCGACCATCAACCCTCGACTTATGCTTTAAGCAGTAAAAATACCAACAACAAGATGAAACGATGGAAGGCAATACTCGAGGAGTATAACTACGAACTGCGTTACAAGCCTGGAAAATCCAATGTTGTTGCTGACGCACTGTCAAGACCACCTAAGAATAGTCAAATAAATTTCCTCACAGCAACCCAACATAGTGACGAAGTTACTATGGGCACGATCTCATACAAATTGTAGACGTACCCATAAACGTATTTAAGAACCAGATTTTCCTTCTCGTTGGAGACACCCCCGCACATGAGTTTCAGATTATCTTTCCCACTTATCACAGACATACTATTGTAGAACCAGAGTACTCCCCAGAGAAATTGATAGATATCTTTAGAAAATATTTAAATCCTTCAGTTACAAATGGACTCAAAACGGAGGAGAGAGTTTTAGGCATGGTACAAGAAATGTATCGAAAGCATTTCAGACAATATAAAATTCGTTTTGCTAGGAAAATAGTCACTGACCTAACACACCAGAATCGATAAGACGAAGAGATAATAAAAGAACATAACAGAGCTCATCGAAATTCCCGCGAGAACAAGACCTAGATTATTCAAAATTTTTATTTTCCGCATATGAAATCCAAAATAGAAAAAATCACGAAACAATATAAAATCTGTAAGGAACATAAGTACGATAGGCACCCGAACAAACCCGAACTAAAACCCACTCCTATTACTGAATATCCCGGCCAGATAATACATGTTGACATTTATTTTACTGATAAAAAAATAATCCTAACTGCAATTGACAAGTTCTCTAAGTATGCCCAAGCCAAAATATTGATATCAAGAACCTCAGAAGATATTAAGCAACCTCTTAGGGAACTGATATTGGCTTTTGGGGTACCTCAAAAAATAGTCATGGATAATGAAGAATCCTTGGCTTCTAATTCTATAACATTCATGCTAGAGAATATGTTCAACATTCAAGTTCAAGCACCTCCCTACACAAGTTCTGTTAGTGGTCAAGTGGAGAGATTTCACTCAACATTTTCGGAACTAATTCGCTGTCTTAAGACAGATAATATCCATAGTACATTCTCGGAATTATTAGACCGATCCATCTATGAATACAATCGATCCATTCATTCAACTACAGGCAGAAAACCCATAGTAACATTTTTCGGTAGACAGCTACTAAACATCCCAGAACAACTTGAACAAGTAAGACAGGAAAACATCAATAAATTACGCCACAAACAAGAAACAGACTTAAAATACCACAACGCAAAGAAAACCCCTCTATTTCAGAAATTATATACGTTAAAAACAATAAAAGAATAGGAAATAAATTAGATCGCAGGTATAAAAAAGAAAGAGTAGCTCAGGATAACAAAACAACAGTTATAACTCAGTCAGGCAGAATCATTCACAAAAATCTTATAAAAAATTAAATTTCTTAATAGGACACTATTACCACTGTGCCATGGCGAGGCACAAATCTTGGATTACTTAAATTTGCAGCTAATAAAAATCAATACGGGTCGTGCAAAGTTATAAAGCGGATCATTTAAGATCATACACTTGATCGACATTGAGACTTACGAGACAACACTAAACAACTTGGAAGCTAGGCTAAAGACACCCATTAGCAATAACCATATCCTAAATCCTATCCTCTCCTTTGAAATATTCCGCATTAGAACTTATATATCTAGACTTAGAATTAAAATAGAAGAAGGCGATCATTAGATTTTATAGGCTCTGCGTGGAAGTGGATAGTGGATTATAATTAACAAAATGTCAATAGATAAGATTAAAGAACTAACAGATATTACAAATAAAATTATTAATGTATTTAAGAAAAATGAATATAATAATAGTGAAATAATCATGAAAATTAAATATAAGCTAGACATAATTAAAGAAGAAATAGTCAATGTAGTTTACGCTATTCATTGGGCAAAAGCAGACATAATTAATTCATTTATCTTATCAAATACTGAAATAAACATAACCGAAACAATTTTAAAAGTAGAGAATATTCCATACATTAATGTGGATGAAGCGCTAGAGTTCGCTGAAATAAGAATTGCGTCAAATGATAAAGATTTAATATATATTTTAAGTATTCCAACAACAGCTAAAGAAACATGTAACCTATCACTATTAAGACCTGTTAAATTATTGTAAATAAAATAATAAATAAAATTAAATATGATTCGTTATTAGAATGTAATAAAGAAGTTTATCAACAACGATACTGTCATGCTCAAAGATACGTTCATTATCAAACACTTCAACACCACCATTGAAGTCAGGGGAAGAACAATTATGTCCAAAGAAGTCACAATTCATCAACCCTTACCGGCAATACTACAAACATCATATAAGCCAGACAAGATAGAGGAGGTACTGTCCCTCGAAAGAGCTGTACGTCAATCGCACTGAAGAAATCGAGCTACTTGAAACGAAACACAACATCAACTTATCCGTGAACATCATCTTAATGGTTACAGTCTTGGCTACCGTCACGTTCGCATACAAAATGACAAAAAAGGAAGGTATGATCAAGGACAAATGTACTAACATCAATAGGCCATCTGCAACAATCATAGGCCTTCAAGACATCCCTCATCTCGTGACATCAACAACATCTCACGAGGACGTTCGAATTTAAGGGCGGAGGAGTTAACGCCAACAACATTCCAGTTAACGTCAACAATACTCCATCATGCGCCCAATGCATCAAAAACATTTCATCATGCACCCAACGCATGATACAGTTCCCACGAGCAGCAACATCAGCTCCAAGCGTGATCGACTACAACGAATTCTCTTCTCACGGACAGGTGAGACATCGGCAGCAAGGAGACACCTGAGCCATCAATGCAATGCACAAAGTTGGTTTAAAGACGCCCCCAATTCCGTCCGCTGCTCCTTTACCATGACCAGATTCAAAAAATGACCATGTTGCATGCTTGATCCCGTACTCAAAAAATTCACTACATAAGATACTGGGTAGCTGGCGCGTCAGGGAAAAAGTGAATCGTTTTGGTGTAGGGTTTTTTTTTCTTTGAGCATCAAGAAAATAGGATTCAAATGAGCCCAAATTGCTGCAGAACTATATTCGTTGTTCGGTGAAATGGTTGCAAATGAGATGGGATCCTCACTGGCAAGATATGGGACACCGATATGAATCGTTATTTGGTTCCTGACACCCCCAAAATGATGGGCTTGAATTTCTTCAGCGAATTTGCAGTTATAGTTTTCACTGGAATCTGTATGCAATACGGCAGAATCTTCGGACACAAAGTCGACGCAAGTCCTATAAGCACGATACTGTTTTTTAATATTAAAAATATGCTTTTTCACAGCAATAATTTCAACGTTTAGCTTTTGTGAAAAAACATCTGTGCTCTCAAGTAGTTTTATTTTAGTGACTTTGAATGTTTTAATCATTTTTCCATTTCTTTCGTATCTCTCCTCTTTCCTAATCCACTCGTACCACTCCATCATATTACAGCCCGCTCCCATTTTTAGAAGAAGACAGTGCATGCATTTTTTGTAAAGCCTCAATTTTTAGCTCTATGTTACAGTGTATTTTGCATGGACATCTTTCACGATCAGAGATCGATGGGTTAATCACGTAAAATGGGCGGTTTTGTGTAAAATAAGAGTATGAGCAATTACCGCCCTCAGCAGTATATTTCTTATGTACGGAAAGTTGTGTGTTCAACAAATATCTTTTTTTCACTTTATTTTTATTCATTGTCACAGTTTCTTTCTTATCTGCAGTAGCCCTGCTTACATCATTGCTAAGATAAAATGCCTCGATCGCATCCCTCATTTTTATGTACTTCTCTGTCTTTTTAATGCACTGTCTCAAACGTGGAATTGATTTCAAGCCTAGAAAATCGCATTCTGATGATAACGAAATTCTGTACTTTTTCATAATATTTCGTAAGTAAAGGGATTTTATTTCTTGTTGTGATGATCGATTAGTGTGATCTTTATATTTTTTTCTCATTGCATCAGTCAATATAAAGTATTTAAGCAAAGTTGGTCTTAGACGTTTAGCTCCTGACGATGCGAGTGACTTAAAGCAAGTACTGGTTACTGAATCGGCTTTCTTTTGTAATGGGTCTTCACTTACAGTTTTTTTTTAAGTATTTGGATTCATCAGAGAAAAGGACCGTTTTCTATTTTGCAATCGTCCAGTTCAGATATTTACGTGCAAAGGCTAATCTTTTATTGCGGTTCTTCTCGGAAATGTAGGGCTTTCGTGCTGGGCGGCGGCTGAATAGTCCAAATTCTATAGCCCTTCTCCGAATTGTCCTGGCACAGACTGGCAACAATTGATGGATCCTTTACAACTGCTCTTTTTATTAGGGAATCATCTCTTCTATTCGTTTTTCGAGGTCTTCTCCCGGAATGTTTGGTGGTAGTATTACCGGTTGTATAAAACTTCCGTTCCAATCGCGATGTAATAGATCTATTTATCTTATATTTATCACTTATCTCATGCCTCAAAATTCTTTTTTTGTAATCAATAATAATTTTTAGTGTAAAAACTTCATTTCTTGCCATTTTCTTTAAACTTTATCAATAGTTTCCAAATTTTAACTTCAACTGCGCTTTCTTGAAATTTTGGCATTGCATTTATACTATGTACAATATTACGATAAAATAGAGAATTCTTAAATTTATAGTAAAAAAAATTATGGCAGACAAAAGATCATTGACGAAAATTAAAATGAGTGTCGCAGGTAGTTCTGTGGTGCACCAGTATTTATTTTGTGAATATCAGGCTTGAAACCATCCAAGACTACTTGAATTGAAAGTTCCGAAAGGTAATTTCTAATCCATTGAAAAAGAGAGTGATAGATCCCACAAGCACGCATTTTCAACAAAACAGTCTCATGCCAAAACTCTGTCAAATGCCTTAGAAATATCAAGTGCAACTATCTTGCTTTCGCAAGATTGATGTACGCTTTGGTCTCACTTTTCGATGGGACATGCCATCAAGTCACCAATGGACCTGTTCCTATGAAAATTGTATTGCCGGTTATTAAGAAGTTTTCGTGTTTCGAGATATTTCATGAGCTGTTGGTTTATCAGCTTTTCCATGATCTTGGAGAGAAGGGACGTAAGTGCAATGGGTCTGTAAGATGAGAAAGAAGAAGATGCGCCTTTTTAGGGACTTGCCGGATAAATGAAAATTTCCATCTTCTCGGAAAGAGTCCTAAAGAGTAGGATCGATGGAAAAGCTTACGCAGAGGTTTTGCCAGCGTGGAGAGAACACCTCTTCAGAAGAAGGGAGATATGCCATCTGGATCAGCGGATTTGTGAATGTAAAGATCTGTAAGTACTCTTGCTACTACACGAAAGTGGATTCGTTCCACTGAAGATTCGACTCACTCAAGTGTAGGCGGGGACAAAGCACACTCTGGAAGTGTTGAGCTGGCCACAAAGTGTGCAGCAAGCAGATTGGCCTTGTTTAAAGAGCGTTGGAATGGAGGTGAGGCAGAATTTCTAATGTTTTTGACGAACGATCAACAATTTTTACTACCTTAGGAACATTGTAGTATTTTTTGCGTCATCTTTTGGTCGTATAAAAATTTCGCACGTTTGAGAAAGACGTTGCAGTCACTCCTGGCTCGTTTAAACCTTTTTCGGTTTTCCTCTTCCGGGTTGGTCTTGTAGGACCGAAAAAAAAGTTCTCTATCCCTGATAGCCTCTTTGCAGCTCGAGTCGTACCAAGCTTTTTCTTTTGACTTGATACTCTTCATCCGATGAGGGAAAAAGGATCTCATTCCAAAGAGAATGGTGTCAGCAACCATACCGACTACTTAAAATTCCTGAAGAAGCTGTTAAGTCCGCTCCAATTGGCTTTGTTCTATTCATTAAATGTATTTTTACACGGTTCTTTTAGGAATCTTTGCTCTGTGTGGTCGATGTACGAGAAATTAGCTGATATGACGCAATGGTCCGACGATCCTAGAGAGGATAGCACATTGACCTTGTATTTATTAGTGTGAGAAGTTAAAAACATGTCCAGGGTGTTGTGGGTATGACTATCAACGTCTGGTATATGTGTGGCCTCATATACAAGCTGAGGTAAGTTATTTTCTGCAGTGAAAATCTCAACACACCTTTCTTCGGGTGTTGTCTGCCCAGAATGTCGAAGCCACCCAGAGTTGTGTATATTGGAATCGCCCGTAATAACGATTTCAGTATAAAAATTCTGTAAAGATAGAACAAAAGAAAGGTTCATTTAGTTCGTGGAAGCGCTTTGAGAAAAAGTGCCGGTTACACCCGTCCTTATAATCCGAATATTACGTGTACTTTCAGAGGCTTAGAGAGATAGTTCAGTAGGTAGGGTTCCTCAAGCAATTCAGTACAATTCAGTGGTTATAAGCTGTGATATATTACTTCATTTTGTCTTTTTTTCTATGAGTGACCCCTGATACTATTGTAGTTCTCCGATTCCATGACTTTAATTTTCACATGGAAGCCTCCTTACACACAACGTCTTAATCTGTGAGGAGCAGTCTAATCAATACTGTTTCATGAATGACGGTAAGAGTTCGTCATCATTTCAATAAAAAAGTCTGAACGATGCAAAAATAAGCACAAGTGTCTCTACATATAATGTCTTGTGACATGTCAACAATTGAAAGTACAATGAAACCGTGTCGTTTGAAGATATTTTTTTAATTAAAATATCCTTGTTGCCATTGATAAATATGTTTCAGTATCTGACCAAATAATGCCATAGCATTTCATTTTCACATGTTCATTCGAGTCCGAAAAAAAAAATACTTAGAAAGCCGAAGAAAAATATGTTTTTGCCGTTGTTGTTTGAGCATGCCTTTTTTATCTTCTAAATTCCATAGAAGCCAGACACAAACCCTAGGGGGTGGCAGACATTCTACGCTCCATAACCCACATCCGGGCAGCGGCATCTCCATCGTAAATAGTCTCAAATCCATTTTCAATTTTCTAGACGTCATCTTTGTTTTGACAGCATCAGCTTGTTCTACAGAGAGAATAAGAATTATCCTTCGATTTTTCCTTTGCTGGTTTCCTGCGTTTCGGATTTGTGTTGGTTTTTTTTTTTGTTTAGAGCAAGGAGTCTGTCCGATTTATAAAGGACATGTTCAAAAATTAAATCAACTCCATGAAAGTTGACGATAATGATGTCCTCCTCTTCGTGATAATTGTATTAAAGGCGTAGGGTGACTTTAATAAAAAAAAAATAATAATAATAAAACTCCAAGAAGACATAAAATCCGAAGGAGCTTATCAAGCTAATAACAAAAATTGAAGGATGTTATGTCCTTCGACTGAAAAAAAAAACAACACTAAGGCAGGGATAATTTCTTGTGAATTTCACTGAACATAGGTACACTGCTCTGTAATTTAATTAAATTGTCTGCCCGCAGGACAAGTGTTCCGTTCATAACATTTTTTTTTTGATGAAAATTGAAACACGCTAGAAGGTGGGAAAATAAATAAATTGAGAATGATGAGCACCCGTCCAAAACAGAAAAATGGGGAGAAAAAAAAATTTAGTAAAACGAACAGAGAGAAATATTAATACGACATCATAGACGGAACGCACCATCCAGCAAAAATGTTAAGCTGCAGCCGATGGCGATGACAGAATTTCGCATAAAATGTCCTGGAACACAATCCGTCCGGACATCAAAATGGAAAATCGTTGGAGCGTTAGTGTTTTTTGGATTTTAATTGAATGTTCTGCATCCGATTGGCATTGCAGATGCGTTTTACACATGTTTTCGGGCATCCCGTGGCCACATGTACTCCAATACTCGTATGTATATCCGTAACTACGCTATTATACATATAAATCAACCAATGTTGCATCTGGCTGCTTCGATTGTTCAGTTTTTGTGCGTCTACTGTGGTGGCGGTTGTTGGCTATAAATGAATTCAATTTGAGTTTTAATTAAAAATGCTGGGCTATTCGCGCGTTCTGTAAAATACCTAATAAGCATGGAATTTGTTTTATGTTTCGACTTGAATGAAGGACACGGGCAGCAGTGGTGATGATGGATTTTTTTGTTTTTTTTTAAAATTTGTTTTTCATTTTTTATTGCGATCAACCGAAAATGAACAACGAGATACATTGGCTCTAATGGAAATTCGATGATTGCTGTTTGCTGAGTTCACTGTTGGTTATTTTTTTTTCTTTTCTTTCTTTTGTTTTTAGAGGGGGAAATTTCCTGGACTGTAATTAATGAATAGCTGTTTAGTTTTATAAAATACCTGCGATTTAGTTGCGGCTAATTTTATATCTGGGAATTGTTTAACTGAAACCTCAGCACTAGTGATGGGAACTATCGAATGAATTCGACTATCGATAGTTAGTAACTAGTTGTATTCATTCATTCATTCATCCCAACAACATTTTGGCAGACTCGCGAGGGGGAGGGGGGGATTATACATTATGCCCGTTAATATAAATTTTAAACATATTTAACCCCGATAGTCCAAAGTCCAAAAAATCATTCACTGGAATGAAAGCCAACGGAACATTACTCCCAGCCGGATAATCCATACTTCATACGAGTGAAAAAACCATTCATTGCTTTGAATGAATGATTTCCGGAAAATAGTAATTGAACGATTTCTTGATAAATATCGAATGAATTAATATTTTACAACAATCGATAGTTCCCTTTCTTTACTTTTGTGCCCTATCTTGTCGAAAGTGCTTAAGGCAGAGCAACCTGATATTCAGTTCGATTTCGTTGATTATGATCATGCTGAACTCAATCATTCAGTCATAATATTTTGGCTCCTGCGACAGTTCTATCTTCAAGCTGGAGCTTTTTTTTCCAGTTTCTTAACTGGGGATAAGACCCTGAGCTGTAGCAGCGTTGTCCATTCATTCATTCTGGCGGAGCTAATGTAGTTGTCCCGTATCATGATACGACTTGTGGAGGTCACATTTTAAGCTTAAATATCACGTTGCAATGTATCCCATTTTTAACCGCCCTATTTGAAAATATTCGCATGGTTTCATCCATTCTTAATGCCGAATATTTGGTGTGTCATCATTCTCATGTTTGAGAAAAATCTACCGGCAAACCCTCAGAGTCAACTCCACCTTTGTTCCTCAGCTTTTTTTTCTTTCTAGAGTAGGACTTCTCTTAATCAATTGGGCTTACTCTTACTCGCCTTATACCCATTAAGTAATTGCTGAAAGCAATGATTAGAAAAACTGACTTTGCCTTTATTACAGTGGCTAAAATGCTTTTTTTATAGGAAGGGTCTATTCTTCGGTCTTAAAGTTAGCAGTTGGTGTCTCGTAAAGCATAGACTGTTGTTTTGATCGCAAATAATGTTTCTGTTTTAGATTTTAGTTTTTGAATGGGCAACACTTTCCAACGACAGCCAATTCGACAGCCATTTCACCATTAACAGACTTACGACAGAAGAATGGACTCACATACATATAAATACATTTAGTTATACCCCGTATGATGTCGTCGATTGCCATCAGATTTGCATTGAGCGCTGCTCCTAGCCAAGATTCAGACCTAGCGACGGTACAAAGGTCGAGTTGTAGCAGAACAGACCTATAAAGCCAAAATTCACGTCCCCTCTAACGCAACTGAGTTCCTCAAGAGGCGCTACATGTTCGCCAACATTTGGTGGACTGACCCAAAAATCGTTTCATGATGAGTTGTTTAATTACACCAACGTCATAGTCGCATCTATTAAGGCGAAATGCATCAGCAAATGCGTATAGATCCTGGGATGTCTTCTCATACACAATCCTAGCTCTTTTTGAACCCTGTAGGTACACGAGGACGTGCATTGCTGCATTCCAATGCTGCTGTCGATGATCACCGGAGAATTGAGATAATGCATTAACTCCATACTCTATATCGGGTCTACTAAATATGGAGAGATGCAGTAGATTTCCTATTAAACGATAGTAAAGGGTTTTGTCCACCTCTTTTCGCTCTCCTTCGATTGACGGTTCCCGTTCCACCTCACGCTCGTCGTCATCTGTAATCGGTCTGGCTTGCAATCCTTAAGTCCCTATTTATGTAGCAGGTTGTTAATATATCCTCCTTGACTAACACGTAGGCAGTTGGCAAGACGTTTAACTTCCATTCCGTCACATAGTTCAGGTTGTCCCAGGTCCCTTATATCGAAACTGTTGATTAATCGTTGGTTCAGCACACCGAACTCCTTTGGATCGTTCGTTGCCCCCAGTAGATCATCCACATAGACAGTTATGAATGTGATTTTGCCTTTTGCAACTCATATTTGGAAGAAGTAAAACCAAGCACCTTGAGGGTCGCATCTAACTTTAGGTTCCATTGGCGTCCGCTCTGCTTCAACCCATAAATCGCTTTGCTCAGCTTGCATACTCAATCTCCGTCTCCGTTGCATAAAAATCACGGTGTCAATTACTACTCCATTAAGTTAGGCCAAATAAACATCCAAGAGATGCAGGTTCGAGTCCTTTTCAATCACCATTGCCATGGTTAACCTGATCGAGCTGATATTTGCCACTGGTGAGTAAGTATCTTTGTAGTCGACATCTTGACTTTCAGTTCATCCAACGACTCATTCGAATCTGAGTCCACTGTTAGCGTTTGTTGATCAAAACTATTCTGTTCAATGCAGTTTTCAGGAAGTGCTCCAAAGGTCTCGGCACTATCCTGAAACGAGAAAGTGTAAAAATTATTATTCTTGGATCTATTACCTTCCAACTGGACCTTGCTCTTGTTATGGAGAAATCTGATGACTCTGCTCCTAATCACACATCGCCTACTTGGTGTCCAAAGTCTGTAAGGTTTTGTCTCTTCCGCATAACCAACAAAGATGCCCTCCTCAGATTTACAGTCAAACTTTCCAAGATGTGAGTCCTTTTTCAAAGTATAAACTTTTCTCTCGATCTCTCTGAGAAAACTCACATTGGCTTTCGCTCCACAGCTCTTCCACGTATGTCTTCTGGTGCAGGATGCCACTTTCCTCCACGTATTTTTGGAAGTCCTTGCTGTAGTACTCCAGCCCATTATTAATCCTTAGTGTCTTAATTTTTTCACCAGTCTGCTTTAAAGCTTTTGAAGGCCTGAAGAGCTTCATTTGTTTGTTTCATGGGACCGCAGACATCTGAGTGAATAAGTTGCAGTCGCTGCGATGTTTTCTTCTCGTTGCTGCTCGGAAAAGGTGACTGAGTTTTCTTCGACAAAAGCAGCTTCAAAGAGTTGAAGTTGACGTGTCCCAGCCTCTCATGCCAAGACATAAGAGATCCACAGTGAACCCTTGATACTCCCGTTGTACCGCTACTGATCTTCGCCCTTTCATCCATGACTAAATAGTATAAACCATTTTTTTTTCAGATCTCATTTTCAAGCGATCAGTCCTATCTAATACTTTAGCTCTAGCACCTTTAAAAAACACCTTGTAGCTTTGATCTAATCTGTTAATTTTGGGACTAGTAAGGTGTTGTTCAGGTAAAATGGTTCCTTTCCATTCCGAACCCAAATACCAGATTCAACGGTTCCAGTTCCCTTTACAGTAGTACAGTTACAGTTTATATGCATTTTTATTTATATCACTTAATTTACTCTTAGATGCTATACAAAAAAAACGCTTAAAAATTAGTTTAATTAACTTAAAATTATCTTATTCTAACTTACTGGCCCGTGCGCGCACTCTAAGTTAAACCTAATATTTAAATTATGTCTTTCGACGTACATTACATTAAATGTTTATACTATGTCTATTCATTATAATTAAAGTTAAGAAAACATTTTTTAACAAAAACTTAGTGACGTGAATTTTTTTTTTTAATTTCTTATGAAACTTAAAACTAAAACTTACAAACTACCTACGAATGAATCTTAATTTACTTAACCTACTTACATCTAATACATAACATATGCATAATACATAATATATATATACGTAATATATAAATACATGTGCATACATATATACATACAATCTAACTTACTCCTACTTAAAACTATGTAAGCCGGCCATGGCTAAAAAAATTAGACGACCCACTTTGCTTCACATGAAGCTACCAAGTATTGGAGGAATTCGACTACGACGCATCGTCTCATTCAGAACGCCACCAAAATTGTTGGTGCTGTTGAGCAACATCCTTCATGTCGCGACTCCCTACCGTCCTACTGAATCGAAGACGCTACGCACTGCCCTGTGCGATGTCTCTGTCGTAGTTGAGTCGCCTGTCCGCAGCTGTTCGAGCGACGTGGAAGATTAGCGGCACCGCAAATCTGTCCTGGATCAGACCTTTATTATCTAGATAGAGGAACGCGAACTCTCTCGTGATATATATAATTAGAGTAGTAAGCACCGGAGATCAGGTTGTTCGATGAGGTCATTGCTCTTGCAATGTGCCTTCGAGTCAACTTAATAACGAAATTGTCCACTCTTATTAGGTTCGCCCTATTGTACAAGACCTCATTAGGATAGAATTTTAAGGACTGAGAATAAAATCTGTAAATTTTAATACGGGCTATACTTCCAATGCGTAAAAATTGCAATCCCATTTTGTACCCAAATTAGCCTGTATATTCTCAAGTTTCAGTTTGTTATTGATTTTAGTTCGGTGCGGTTTAAAATATTTATAAAATATGAGTCAAGAGGAACACCGTAAAAAGATCATCGACAAATGGCTCGAAAATACTTCGCGTCCAAACCATTTCATCGCACAAAATATAAACATGGCACGCAGTACAGTGGTTTCTGTTATTAAACGATATTTGGAGACGTTGACAGTTAAGCGAAAACAGAAAAGTGGATCACATGATACAAATTTGGACAGGAAAATAGTGGGTACCACCGTAAAAAACCGGACTATGTCATCCAGAGATGTTGCTCGGAAATGTAATACCAACCAAACAATGGTGCAAAGATCTAAAAAACGTAACGGTCTAAAAACACGAAAAAAAACAAAAAATACCAAAAGCTACTGAAAAGCAAAAAAAAGTCATAAAAATACGAGCCCGAAAGCTATACGAGTTGATCGGCAACAAGAAAGCGTGCTTGGTTTTGGATGACGAAACTTATGTCAAAGCCGACTTTACAACTCTTCCAGGTACGCTGTTTTACAACTCGAGCTCTGAGATGAATAAGGTGGATTGAGTAGCCACTTCGGAGAGGGATGTACGTGACGCATGATTCCAGCACCTGAAACCTACGTACCACTCGACTGAAACCTACGTATACTCTTTTGAAACGCTGTTCCTTTCTTTCAAAGATCGCAACACCTCCTCCTTGAATGGCCTTATTTTGTGTCTCTTGGTGAGCTTAGTTTCGTTAACCAAAAAAAAGCACATCAGGGGCGTGGTCTTTAAGCAACTTAAACAGTGTGGTTCTTTGTACGAACCTAATCAGTGAATTAACATTCACTGCAATGACCTTCAGGGTTTGCTCCGCCATGTACATACGTATCCATTACGACTGGAGGTGCTTTAGGCCCGGCAGCAGCGCGTATATTTGAACTACCCGCGTTGCCTGTTCCTGTATTTGACGCTGAAGCTGAGCCATCTGCCTCTGACTAGAGAGCAAGATAGCCAGCATGTCAGGTACAGGCTCCGGTGCTCTAGGCGCTGGGGCCTTAGAAGCAACCTTCGCTTATTGTGCCGTATTTCCCATACCTGCCGTCTTTTGGACGTAGGTAACTTGGGGAGTAACGTCTGGTGTTTGTGTTTGAGCAGGTGGACGTTTAACTTTCACTTTCTGCTGCCAGTTCCCTTTACGTTTACGACGTGGTTATCAGCTAATTTTACATGATTTGGCTCCTCAGTTTTGTGGAAAATGACGACTCCTCAACACGCATGTGTGAAGTCGCTCCGCTGTCCAGGCACCATAATCGTTGGTTTGATTCACACGTACGTTTTGCTGATTGTGGTGTACATTCCTATACAATGAAGTTACATTCATTCCCACTTTGAGTTTGCTTGATTTGATCAGTTTTGCTCCAGCATTTTTTGGCCATGTGACCCCGTATGTCACATTTTCTATAATTGGAAGGAAACTTACAATATTATTATTGACTTGCACCTTAAACTGATTTTGCTTCTTCTGGTATTTTTGGGGCTTCAAACGTTTAGCACTGAGCACGTTGTTGTTTGAGATTTCCTTTTTTCTGTCCCCAACTTCCAACAGTCTGGTGCAAACGGTTGACACTTCCGGATATTTGCTTTTTGCATCAAAAGCAGATCTTATGTCCTCATATTGTAGTCTCCTGAAAATCCATCAAAAAGCACCAAAACCAGTAAATCATCATCCAACGTAGCTCCCAACTCTTTTAGTCTGTTTTAAATTCGCGAACATATTCGGTGATCGATTGCCCTGTGGTCATTTCGAGGCTGGTCAACTTGCGATGTTTCTCAGTCTTTTGACTTGGACCTTTCGTGTCGTAGCACTGTAACAAGAAATCCCAGACTTCTTTGGATGTTGTTAGGTTTGCTTCCAAATCAACTATGTTTGCCTCCATTGGTATAAGCAATTCTGCACGGCCGTCCAAATCCTTGTCGTTCCACAGCGTCTGCTCTATTCCAGCCGTTCCCAGGCGCTCGTCACCTTTGACGTTTGGAGGAATCTTCCACGATGAAGCACGGCTTCCATCTGTCCTTTCAATGTGATTAGTTGTCTCCAGTTAGGAGCGGTATCCGGCGACGTGAGCTTGAGGCATTCACTACTATTCGAATTTTCCTCGATTTAGGTTGAGATTCGTTTGAATTAAAGGTTTTTAATTAAAAGCAAAATAAACACGTATTTTCTTATACATAGATAGGAAAAAAAGAAGTGGGTGAGAGTTGACAGCTAATTTGGTAGGGCCATCTACCGTCGAGGGGATGGCAAACGAAAAGATTAGTGGAAATAAATCCGTTCGAAGACGATAAAGGAATGTGCACATTTCACACTCAACAGTTTTTGTCTACGTTTGTGATTTTCTGCTTATTTTTATTAAATTTTCTATAAACGCCGTCAAGTGTTATTTTACGGTGATGCATTTTCTGGCGATTTAATGGATAGGGATCTGTACCAAATAACAAAGATATTACGTTCACAGAAAAATGACTTACACGTTTTTCATATAAATGCCCTCGCGTCTAAATTGGGCGAATTTCGTCTTCTTTTCATAAATTCCAAGGTTGATGTTATTTATGTTTTCGAAACCTGATTCTGTCTTAACATTCCGAACAGTGCTTATAAACTTGAGTGACATAAACTCTTCCGTTAGGATAGGCCGCGAAAGAGGAGTAGTGGCTGTCTATCTTCGCAAGGATTTTACGGTAATTTGTATGTAAACCAAACATATATAGCACATCTGAGTACTTGTTTCTTAAAACTGATTTTGGTGTAGAACGATCGAATCTTAGAGTTATTTAGAAGCCAGTGATTCAGATTTGCTTAATACCACTTCCTCAGCTAATTTAGTCAGCAGTTTTAAACGTCTTAATATTGAACCCGCCAATCTCTAGACGTTTTCTTTGTAGGAGATACGACAACAAATTCGCTCGGTGTTTACTAGGCATGGGCATGTTTTCGTTAAAGGCCATGCATATTGGGAAGAAATTAATATTAACAATGTTACCATGCTGCATGACATTGCCAGCTCCCAGGGATGATGGCCCGCATAATTTAATACAAGCTACTCTCAAACTGTTTTCTTTTATTTTTTACTTTATCTTAACTACTATATTTCATTTTTATTAGTTCTGTTCTTATTTTTCTGAAATTGTATTTAGCTAAAGTCTAAAGCTTTATATGCCGCTTGCCTTTCACCACATGCCCCTCCCTTTACTCCAGCTTGCAGTACTGGCGATTACTGATATAATGAATTCCAACAGTGGAGGTAGCAATGAAATCTCTCGTTCCATGCTTAATGAAAGACTGGTCTAAGAGGTGTCACCTAAATGCTCGAAACTTATTTCCCAAACCTGACGAGTTTAGAGATTTGTTCAGGTTCAGAAGTTGATGTTATTTGCGTCCGTGCTTTTTTCAACAAAGACGTTGGTGGCGATATTTATAAAGTAAATGGCTGTAGGCTTTTTCGATCGTATAGTGGGAGGTGGTGTTACGATTTACGTACAAACCGGGCTAAGAACAACTCCTAAGATCCAGTCGATTAAGGGGAGTGAAATTGATTATGTTTTCGTAGAATTGGTGTCTCCAACAGGTATTCTCCTAATTGGACCTATTTATAGATCTAACAAGCGTGCCAATAATTCTCCTTTGTTCAACCTCCTGGAATTTGTTTCTATATTTTATCCACAAATTATCGTCGGTGGTGATTTAAACAGTAATCCTCTGATTGAAAGGAATATCACTGATGGCAAGAGGTCGTTTAATTTACTTCCAGTTAATATCACAAAACGCTACACATCTTACCGTTGAGGTGATGCTATTTTTTATGACCAGTTGTCCACACCCGCTCTCTCCAAACATGACTTGCTATTTTTAAGGAAGCTCTCGCATCTCTTTTAAATGTCAAGTCCAATGCTGTTGGTTTCGATGGAATTCACCCCAAATTCGTAAATATTATTTTCCCAATCATTCTTCACTCTTTAGTTCACGTCTTTTATTTTATTCTGACCACGGGTTGCTACCCCTCACAATGGAAAAATGCAAAAATGTTGCCCATCCAATAAAACAAAAGTAGTAATGACTTCCGGCCCATCTTTATATTACCTCTGTTCTCTAAAATATTTGAGAGGATACTGCAAAGACAAATCAATGTATACCACCACTGAAATAACCTACTCACGCCTATACAATCCGGTTTCAGGAAGCATCATAATTGTATTACAGTGACCGTTAAATTCGCTGGGTGAGAACAAAGTAACTTTCCTAGTGCTCATGGATTTTTCGAAGCTCTTCGATACTGTTGATCACACGAACAGTATCGAATTTATCAACTCAGTTTGGTACCCAAATTCGGCCGTGACACTTTTGTCGTCATATCTTAAACACAGGAAACAAGCTGTTTGGGTTGGACCTATACGTCCGACTTCCTTTATAAGAGTAAAGGTGTTCCACAAGGCTCTATTTTGGGTCCTCTTCTGTTTTCCATGTACGTGAATGCAAAGCCTTCAATCATAACATCTTCCATTCACATGTTTGCCGACGATGCCCAACTGTATCAAAGTAGCCGACTAGGAATGATCGAAGACTGATCAAACGCTATTAATATCGATCTTGAGAGAATATCCACATGGTCTAAGAAGAATGGGCTCTCCCTAAACCCCTTTCATACTCGTATTTTCCAGACATTGTGTTAAAAGGCTCGAAAATTGACTATGTGAACACTATAAAATATTTAAGTTTGGTATTTAACAGGACATTAACAGCCGTTAACCAAATCCGTGTCGTGTCATCTGCTTCTGAGGTTTCTGCAGCTTCTGAGGCTTCTGCTGTTGTTTTTCCTAACCTTTCTACTCTCCGTAGCTCATTTTGTAGAGTTGTTATAAAAATACATATTTCCGCCCTATTCTCGGGCTGGACAGAGTATTTTTCCATAACATGAAGCGTGAGCAATAAAATTCGGGACAAAATGGTGAGCTGTCATGCCCAAAGTGGTGGAGTTACTTGCGATAATTACTGTGGCCATACAGGAATTGCGTAAGGTTGTAGTTGCCGTCTCAATGTTTATGTTCTATCCAGTCATGGATTGTCCGTATATGTTTGTATGTCTATCTGCCTTTCGATGTATTATCCCAGTGAGTTTGCTACATATGTAGCTATTGACGCTGCCTTTTCTTCAATTTTAATCTTCTTGATTCCATTGACATCGTGTTGGCTTAAAGTTCTTCTGTTATATATCCTCAACATTTCATCTGCAAGAATGTCGACGGGAACCATACCAGCTATAGCAAAGGCGGCCTCGTTTGATATGGTTCGAAAGCCGCTAATTGTCCGTAGCGCGCAGAGTCTGTATGTTAACTGATGTAACAACTCTGGAGAGTAGGATCCTTTTTGCGTATCCAGGTCCACCAATGTTAGGCAGTATGCCCGAGAAAACTACCTGCAGTTGCGATGATTTCTTGGTTAAATTGTCCACCTGTGTTTTGAACCCAGGATTACTCCCAAGGTAATAGGTATTTAACCGGTTCTTTGGATTTGATTATTTACCTGGGAGTTGGCGAACTCTACAATTTTTCGACTGGTTATAAGGACAGCTTCTGTTTTATTGTCGGGTAGTTCTATGCCAGCTGTTGTTAGCCAATCCTTTATCCGGACAAGTGCTTCTTTTGTAGCGGGTTCAACTGTATGAATCTGTTTACCTATTGTCAGGATGGCAATGTCATTGGCGATTCCAATTACCGTCAGTCCCCCAGGAAACGCTAATAGTAGGACTCCGTCGTACATGATGTTCCACAATACGGGTCCTGAGACCGATCTCTGTGGAAGCGCGGTAGTGACGTTGTACTATTTTTCACTTTCATCTGTATTATATCTCAATTTTCTGTTGTTGAAATAGCTCGTCACTATACGCAGGAAGTAATATGGTGTATCTATCCTGTTGAGTGATGAGCCGAGTTAAAAGCATTTTTAACGTCCAGCATTACTACTACAAAGTACTCCTTTACGTCATAAAGCCTCTTCGATGGCGCCTTTTGCGATATCAACTATTGCTCTGATGGCATCAACAGTAGATCGCATTTTTTTAAAGCCAAATTGGTAGTCTGAGAGGACTCCTTTTTCGTCTGCCACTACGAGTAATGTATTATCGATGATCTGCTCGAGGATCTTTCGCATATTGGGCGATAGGACCAAATGTTGCATCTTCCACTTTTCGGAAAACGTTCCTTCTTTGAGGCACTTGTGCATCATTTGGAGCAGCTCTTAGTGGGTAATTAGCGGAATGTTCACTGCACTGACTTCTCTTACAATATTTCACATAGTAGCTGGTATTTAGACATGTTATTGGAGGGATTCTGTAGCCCTTCAGTTTGGTCATTACCATTCTGTATGCCGAGCTCCATGTATCGCCCTACTCACAGAGGCGTTTAAAGCACGCGGTTTTGCTCTCCTTGATGAATCTATTTAAATCGCGCCTTGCCAGTTTAAAAGTGCCAAGGCATTGTTGATAGTCTGGTCTCCTTTGTGAACGCTGGACTTTGCATCGAGCTTGTAGGCATCTTGCCCGTAGTGTCTTTATTTCTTCGTTCAACTAGTAGCACGGTGGTGTCTTCCTGCTGCTTATTCTTCTAGACATGGATGCATCGCACGCAGTGGTGCTAGTATTTGTGAGGCGAAGTTCGAGGGTTTCCGCTGTTCCACTTAGGGTTAGATCTTCGTTCAGCATCTTTTCGAATGTTTAATTTTCGAAAGTTCTGTCGCTCCATTTTGAAATCGTAAGTTTTGGGGGTACGGCTGGTTTCTTTCCTTTTATTTCCAATACTGCTCCTATCATTTGGTGGTCACTGTGTGAGTATTCGTCACTGACCCTCCACTTTGTGGTTCTCAGGATAGAACTGCTCACAAGGGTGATGTCCATGATAGAGCCTATTCCAGCCTCTATATTCTCTTGGCATTAGCTGGCAACTGTTGCACAGACATAGCGCATTATCTTGTGTAAATGTTTTTTTGTCTTTGTGAAATTCCTTCCGACCTTAATGTAAAGAGAGTGATTTCATTTGCCATTCTGAACAATACGACGAGTTTGGTAGGAATACCAATTTGGTGAGGGCTAAGACCCCCAATTTTTTTCGTTTAATACAAGCTTAGACTAACTTAAAAATTAGGACTTAAAAACTAACAACAGTTAAAGGTTGGGAAGTAAGGGATTGATGGAGGAGATCAAATTTAAGACGAGAAGTGCACAGGTGAAAATCAAAAAGGGGGAGGTTTGAGTTGACCTTACGGAGCATACGAGAGGTTGGTTCGTTAGAACCATAAGAGGTGCGATGGGTTGGAATATAGAAGAGACGAGGACAGCGCAAATTATGAGGGTTAGCGTTGAAGGAAATAGAAGTGTAAAGGGCAGCGCAATCCACAGAACCAGAGAGCGGTCGATGAATGAAGAGAAAGTTAGCTACGTCTCTGCGTTTTTCGAGGGTTTTCAGGTTTTCAGGTTAAGAAGTTTGAGGCAGCTATGATAGGGAGGTATGATAAAGGGGTGATCCCAGGGTAGTCCTAGAAGGGCAAATTGAAGAAAACGACATTGAATGTTCTCGATTCGTGATATACCATATGAACTCGCTGAAAGGGGTACCACACTTGGCTGGCTTATTCGATAAGGAGCCGGACAAGGGTAATGTAAAGTGATCTTGTCACATAAGGGTTGCAAAATTCTTTAGACCATCATTTGATAAAACCGAGCGATGAGCTGGCTTTAAGGATTATCTCATCAATATGCGAACGGGAGTTTAACTCTCTATCCAATATAATATTCCAAGGTCGCGAAGGGATTGAACCTGGGATATAGGTTGGCCATGAAGAAAATAAAGTTGAAGAGGAGATTGAGTGGACTTACGTGACAAAGTCATAGCATGACATTTGGAGACATTGAGCTCTAAGAAATTTTTTAGACACAAGTTGGAAACCTATCAAGGTGTTCTTGAAGGAGAATCGAGTCTTGGGCTGAAGAAATAGTCTTGGAGAACTTAGTTTCGTCGGCGTAAATGGATAGGGAGCAGTGTTTAATAATCCTGTCAAGATCGTTTATAGTTAAAATGAAAAAGAGTAGGCCTAGATGTCTGACTTGTGGGACACCAGAAATGGCTAAAAACGGGATTGAGAAGACTGACCTAAAGCGAACGCCATAATAACGGTTCTCCAGATAAGAAGATATCCACTCGGTCAAAACCGAGGGAAGACAATTTGAAAAGGATCAATTTATGTGATATTTTATCAAAAGCTTTAGCAAAGTCTGTAGCAATAGCATCGATTTCGTTGCCATTTTTTAGGGCTGAAAACGCAAAAGATACGAATTCAATGTACATCACATCTTTGTAGACATTGTCTTATGCACTGAGCAGTAACGGATTAAGCTGAAGCCGCTCTGATAGATTCCAATTATGTACATAGATCCAACAGTCCCCTTAATATCTCGTACAAGATCTTGTTTGTCCTATGTGTGAACACTTGAAACCATTTGGCAATAATCGGTGCGGTTTTAAGCGTTGCTTAGATGGTATGGTTTCTTGTGGATCCGCAAATGATGCTGCAGTTCAACTGATAAGTGATAGTTTCTTTCAACTAAAGCTTGGAGATGAGTTGGTATAGATAGCTCAGAAGTTGGTCTAGAAAATGTGGTCTAGAAAGGCTTTAATATTTGAGTTGAAATATAAGATTGGCTTTAGCTTATGTTAGAGGTATCTCTTTACATGCTTGCAAATCATCCATTGAGAGCCCTCTGTGTTCTTTCTATAATATAATTTTTCGACGGCCAGACCGTCGGCGTCGGCAAGTTTGTTGTTTTCTCACTTTATTTTGGCCTGGCGGACATGTTTGGCTGCCATTGTCCTTTGAGTGGACCATTCTGCTTGACAGGAGGTCGTAGAACACGCGATCAGCTTACGTCCATTTATGGAAAGCCGCTATAGGAATATATGCATCATTCGTTGCTTCGTTTGCTCGATGTCATGGCAAGGCTTTCGTTGTAGAAAATGCACAAAAGACGTCTTCTCGAAGACTTATTATGCAAGTTTATCTGTGATTTTATTTCCCGCGATCCGATTATTACTTGGGTCCCAAACAAGACTCTGTGAATTCAGCCTCCGGAGAGCATTCAGAGATGCCTTGCATTCTCGAAACAGATTTGTAGTCGTGAGAGGTCTCAGCAACGCTGTATGCACCCCCTCCACTTCATAATAGCGATGCCACCAGGGTTGAATATACTCGTATCTCCGCTTGGAAGACAGACGCAGGTTTTCCTAACTAGGAGTGAAATCTGACTTTGTCCTCCTCTAGAAAAATACCAGCGCTGCATCCTTAAACGGTTTTGAAGGTATCCGTGAAGACCCAACTAGAGGGTGACCAGATAAGAAAAAAAAATTAAATAAAATAACAACGGTGTGAGATATAAAAGTGATCCTGGCTTTATTTAGAAGCTACGTTCATTCCATTATGTGTGGAATAGCACATCATTCAAATGGCCGTCTCGGCTTCGCTGGCAGTGCTTCAAGCGCTCCGTCCAATATTTTGACGACTCAGTCCAATATGTGCAATAGCGTGTCGAATGTTGTCCTGGAACACGTCCAAAGTGGTTGGCTTGTTAGCGTAGACTAAGGACTTGACGTAGCCACAGAGAAAATAACCGAGTGGTGTCAAATCGCGCGATCGTGTCGGTCAATTGATGAACGCTCGCCGTGAGATGACCCAGTCGCCAAATTTCTCCTTCACAACTTTGAGTGTTGCGTTGCTTGTATGGCATGTAGCGCCGTCCTGTTGTAATCACAGCTTGGATATATCGATGTTGTCGAGGTCTGACCATAGAAATTCGGTTAACATCGCTCTATACCTGAGACCATTTGCGGTTTCACACCAATTTATGTCTGGATGGTGGCTTAAGATCAAAAGAGTGTTCTCACTCTCAAACTTTTCCATGGTGCAACGAATTGCCTGCACACTGAAGCCATGATTACGACCGACCTCACGACGAATTTCACATTTCGTATGAGCCGGAATAATTTCCGCACGATCGGCAAGCGTAACGCAATGCATGATGAAATTGCAAACCTTATTGCATATTTTGACAGCTGGATGTGATTGGTAACTTTGACAGCTGCTGAAACATAAAAATTGAAAAAATACATTCCTTTTCTGGCTGAGATTCCGGCCAAAATTATTCCTGGGGACACAGAAATTTTCGTATCAGCGACATCGTAAGATCAGAGTCAAAAGAGAGCCGCGCCAATAACTTTTCTGGCTGTGGAGATTTTCGACGTGATACATTTAGTACCCATACGGAAATGTTTGTTGTCAAGGATGACACCCAAATACTTAGCCTGACTCTAGAAACGGATAGTGATGCTTTCAAGCACTAGAGGAATCAGCTCAATTGTCTTGTGCGACAACCGTTGATCACGTTTAGGGCTGCATGGGCTTTAAAACAAGCAATCGTAGGCATGATTCAACAGACAGTACACCTATATATATCATCTGAGTGCTGACTACTGAACTATTGAAAGCGTTAAGCAGTGGGTCGAGCAACATGCACCACAATAGTGTAGATAAGAAATCTTTGTTTATCACCGCAATCAGGGTCCTATTTGCTCATTCACCAAACTGCGTCGAAAAACTGCTGTCAAAAGTTGAGTTGCCGAAACATTGACCATCAATGTTGATGATAATTCCCATCGCGTACTCTTTTTTCAATTCCTCCGGACAGGTTTTGAAGCGCAATTTCGCTGGATTTTCTGGGATGGTGGGCATGTTCTATATTGGGCAGAGGATGCTTTCACATGCAGATTTTTCCATGCCCTTCAACATGATGGAAGTCAGGCATATAGATCTGAAGCTCATGGCGAGCGTCATATTTTCTTTGCGTTTTTATTCTACATGCGCAGGGACTTGCGCAATTAGTTGGCCGGGAATCCCTGCTATGAGGCAAGACAAACACCTGACCATGAATATTGAACATTAAAACGAGACTGAATTTAGGTTTCCAACAATCAGCGGCTTTCCAATCACGCGCTATTCATACCTCATGGAAGAATATCAATAAACGTACGTAATTTAAGGAAAACGGATTGATGGTGCACAGTTTTGATCAACAAAGTCAAAAGTAAAGTTTATTTTTCCTGCATTAATGTTCAATAACACCGGCCCTTAATTCGATTAGGAATACTATTCTCTTCTTAATTTCCATATAAACTTCATGTCGTACGCTGTGTTGAAAGGAAATAACTCTCGAACTTATCTGAATATCGTTGTTTTCAATGTAATCAGCGAATGCCAATGAAGCGCACGTATTCATATTATTACCGCTTCAGTCACAGAACCACGTGTTTGGATTCCATAACTCCCAAAAGTCAAGTTCTCAGCAGAAATCTATGCGACATAAAGTTGGAAAAAAAAAAACATTCTCAAGAGACATATGAGCTCTCTAGTTTTTTGTTTGTTTGTTTTCAAGAAATCAAAATCCATATGAGCACGTGACATTAAAAACCAAAACAAAATAAAAACTGATTGAGGTAAAAAATTCATCCAAACACACGTCACAAAAAGAATATGCAAAGCAGTTGTAAACGCGCCTTGGGTAATGTATGGTAGTACCGCTTACATTGGGACGCGTTCACTGTCCGTCACGTTGGCGGGTGAGTCTCAACCTAAATGAATGAAACGTCTCTCAGATGCACGCTTCGAACGCACCCGAGTGACTGGTAAACGGATTTTGAAGAAATAAAGCCCACAACGCAACTATGATGGCGGGAAAATGCGTCCATTCCCCGGGTGCAAGAAACTTTTGTGTGAATAAAAAAAAAAAAAAAAAAAAACATCAAAACGTGGAAAAAGAGCAATGCTGAAGAGCAGCGAAAGAAAAGGATGATCGTCATCTGTGCTTGGAATTTTAATTAGGGGCACATCCCCATGTCAACACTGGTGTTTGGTGCGAGTCGACGAAAGACGTACATGCTGTCTATTCCGTCAATGGCATGTTTCCCTTTTGACGACGAAAGCTAAAAACAAAATAAAAATAACAACTTTCATAATAATGTACGAATATGTAGGCAACTGTGTGCACAAGATGTCAAAGATAGAATAGGATTTCCTGTCACAGGTTGTACGAGTATGACTGACTAAATAAATGAATTGTAGTTGCAGTCATTTATTATTTGCATATTCTTCATAAGACATTTCTACAATACATAGTGAGGTAGCCCCATAAAATGAAAGACAAAAGGAGCTTCATAAGCTTATCAAGACCAGTCTGAAGTCTGACTATGGTATAACGTTGTATTTTCCAAATAGGCCGATAGACACTTGTTTGGTTTTAGAGTTAAAATACTTTGCATTGAAATATTTGGCTAGGTAGATGCCCTATTACCATTAGCCAGAGCTTACTGCGTCCAATGTTTGGGTTTATTGTGCCCATTGAGGGTTTAAACTCAGAACCTACAGGAAGACCATTAATTTAACACCACCTAAATTAGGCACGGAAGATTCCTTAGTTTAATTTTGATTAAGTCCATAAGGCAGCAGGTGACGAACGGATTCAATTTCCCCTTCGATTACTGCAAGACTGGTTCCCTAGACGTTTCGGATGAATACCAATGGCACAGTTTCCATTCCATGCAGGCACGTATGTTTTTACGACCAAGACTTATTACTGAGACAGATATCGTCTTGTCATCAATCGTTCACAGGGTTCTTACTCGTAGCTCTGGATATCTGTTCATATCGGTTCAGAAAAAACACACGAAATTGGCAACGTTAACCACTTTCTCGATTCTTTATCCCCTCTTTCATTGCATTGCGTGGGATATCCATACGACCGACTACCCAGTAAAGAGTCACCGAATTGCATGGGGATATCTGATCTAATTACTGCGGAGTTCAGAGAGTTAACGGCTGCCATGTTATCCGAGTGTAGAGTAACAACCTTGCCGCCAATCTTGTTAAGTGGAAAGCTTTTCAACAATCCTAATAATGATGGTGATGTTCTGATGGTGATAATCTTAGCTTGGGAACTATACTAAATGAACAATAGATTTGTATCGTTTTATTTTGAGTTCTGGATCTTATGTCAACCTACACCTTGGATCTGTTAGTAAAAAAATTTTTTCATCTGGCTTTTTGATTCAGCTCCGTCGAAACTTTGGTGCTAAATTCCTTGTCGGAACCGATAATGACTTCTCGGCATGATTTTATCTACACTGAATTTAAATAGGATGGGGTATCCTCTTATGGCGCTGATAACCACAAACCCGTTTCTCTTAGTCCTGACATTTTTAGCCGTCGCATTATTACAGTAGAGATTCAGAGGCATGATCTCTGGCCGCTACTGTTGGTGATGATTTAGCGTTCTTTAGATCCTGATAAAGTAGGCCATCGTGCTAAATCCTTTGTCCTCTATTTTTTCTGTTTTTTTTTTTATTAGCGCTCAAGGTATTTGAGTACCCTTAAAATGTTTGTACACAGCGGGGGCGAAAGAATATCAAGGAGGAAGAAAAGAGAAACACCGATGTTACTAGGTGGAGTGAACCTCCTTGACCGCCAGAATGCGCTGCTACTGCAAAAACGGTTATGGTGCCTTGAAGTCCGTTCATATAGTTATAGGCAGACATACCAAATTTCAGTGCGATACTGTCTTTAGTTTCGTTTTCTCATAAAACATTATTTTTTTAGAGGCAAAAGAAAAGTTGGATAAATATTATGGGGCTAATGCTCCGTCAGATTACACCGCCAAATATTGGTTTCGAGAGTGTCGTGGTGGCCGCAACTCCACTACCGATCAAATCCGCAGCGGCAGGCCCTCCGATGAGGTTACAGAGGACAATGTCAAAAAAATACATGAAATGGTGTTGGCTGACCGGAAAGTGAAGGTGCGCGAGCTAACAGATACCACAAAGATTAGTACTGAGCGCACACGCCATATTTTGGGCAATATTCTGTATATGAAAAAGTTATCCTGCCGCTAGATGCCACGCATGCTCACTCCTGACCAAAAACACGAACGCGTGTTTGGACTTGCTGATGCGGAATCGGGCGGACTTTTGGCGTCGACTGGTAACTGGATTTGGATCCCTCGGACTATTATCTCTTCCCAAACCTCAAAAGATGGCTCATCAATAAAAAACTCAGCTCACGCGAGGAAATCATCGACGCCACGGAGGAGTATTTTGCAGACCTTCCGGAAAATTACTTTTCGGACGGGATGAAGGGACGGGAGGTTGCTTTTCACTCAACCTAGTACATTGGTCTTAAATGTTTGCAAGTTATAATGAGTAGGAAATAGAGAGCTCGGCAGGACATTCCATAAGCGAGTTGTACGGCTTAGGAGTGAATCACGATATTCCAGAGTACGCCCGACGATGGGTTTGAGGGTGTACTGATGAGCATTCATAACGAGACGGGCGTTACGGCTGACGATTTAAAGGGGCGGAATGCTGCTGGCGATTTCGGAGGAGCACTGGTGGTGAAAATAGCGATAAAACGAAGTAAGACATTACGCCGGTGTTCGAGTGTGCCAATTGACTGACTGATATTAGTATCATCTATGAGTTTTATCGCACGGTTTTGAATCCTACCTAGCAAGGTGTGGGCGGATGAATGTCTTCTATGTATATTGAGGCCAGATCAGAGGGGCTGAAATATTCCTTACATCGCTTGAGGAAACCTAGATATTTCACAACGTTTTTGACGACACCGAATATGTAGTCATTCCAGCGTAAATTACTATTGACACCTACCGAGAATGGAAAGTTTTTCGGTTTCGACGATGTGAGTGCCATTCGTAGATAATGGCTTCGTATTTAAATTTCGCTTTAATGACAGCAGACAGCATTGCGTTTGGAAGCATTAAATTTCACTCGGTTGATAGTTCCCCAATTGGTTATGCAGTTAATATCGGAATTTAATGAGCTTAACATACGCTCCCGTTCCCGTTCTACAGCCACAGACCAGGGACTTGTGTCCGGGAACAAATATGAAAGCAGAAAGTACTGTCATTAGCAAAGGAATACCACCTTGATCAAAAAGTTCCCGGGGGACACCACTGTATGGCTCTCCCATTGTTCCGATTTGAGTTCTGTTTTTTTTTTTTTTTAAGTTGGTAAATCTGTTGCTGACATTCCCTCTAAATCTTAGCGTTTAGCTTGACATTTGCAAAAGTTACGTAGCCAAGAGTACATCTATCTCTGTGTGTGTTGGCGATTTTTTACAATTTTAGAAATGGATTTAAATTTGCAACAACAAACTTGTAAGAGTATTAAATTTTGCGTAAAAAAACGGATTTAATGGTGCGCGAACGTTGGAAATGTTGGAAAAGTGTTTCGGTAACGGTTCTCTAAAGAAAATAGAAAACGGTCGCTTACCGGTGGCACGAGCGGTTCAAAAGTGGTCGTGAGTCAATCGAAGATGATGAACGCAGTGGCAGACTATCGACATCGAAAGCCGACGAAAACATTGATGAAGCAAAAGAAATGTTGGTCAATAACCGCAAATTAACCATCACTTAGATAGCGGTGAACTTGAACATTGCCTATGGATCCGTCCAAGACATTTTGGTTGCTGATTTGGGTTTCCGTCGTGTAGCAGCAAAGTTGGTGCCAAAAGACCTCAATTTCATGCAAAAAAGAGACTGTATTGACGTCGCAAAAGAGATGATTTGCGAGGCTGAATCCGACCCCACATTCATCAAAAGGATCATTACTGGAGACTAGACGTGGGTTTATGAGTACGACACGCAATCCAAATATCAGGAAAGTGATTGGCGTTCACCAAATGAGCCGAGACCAAAAAAACCACATCATTTTCAGTCAAAAAAGAAGGCAATGCTTGCGGTTTTCATGGATTACAACGATGGAGTGCATCATGAATCTTTGCCAGAAGGCCAGACAGTAAACAAAGAGTATTATTTTGCCGTTATGAGACGTGTGCGTGAAGCAATTTGCCGAAAGTGACCAGAATTGTGGGCAGAAAACTCGTGGATTTTGCACCATGATAACGCACCGTCGCACAGTGCCATCATTATTCGTAATTTTTTGACGAAAATTGCAACAAATACGAGGGGCGTTCAATATATTCTCGGTATCGATATGAAGGAAAATGCGAATTCAATTTAAATTGTTTTTATTTTTCAATATAATCTCCCCTAACATAAATGCATTTGTTACATCTTGAGATAAGCTTTTTTAAACCCTCAAAAAAATAAATTTCCTCTTTCTCTGCAAAATACCGACTTGAGTTCTTCATCATCCGAAAATCTTTTTCCACGAAGACATTTTTTCAAATCCGGAAACAGGAAATAATCACTAGGGGCAAGGTCTGGACTATAGGGTGGGTGTTGGATTTCTTCGAAACCACAATCTCGCGCAGCAGCCTTGGAAACTCGCGCCGTGTGAACAGGAGCGTTGTCATGAAGAAGCAACACACCCGCTGCGAGTTTACCCCGTCTTTTTTTTTTAATTTCCTCCCGCAAATTATGCAAAGTGGAAGCGTAGGATGTGGCGTTGATGGTTTCACCTTTTTTTTTGTACTCAATGAGCAAGATTCCCTTTGAGTCCCAAAAAACTGTGGCCATGAGCTTCCCGGCAGACGGAGTGACTTTGAACTTTTTCGGGGGGTCTGTTCCTTTTTTATGCCACTGCATGGACTCTTGTTTGCTTTCAGGGTCATAGTGGTGGACCCATGTTTCGTCCCCAGTAACAATTCGATCCATAACACCGTCCGTGTTCTCACTACACATCTCCAAAAGCTCTCTACAGCATGCGATTCTCACTTTTTTCTGAGGCGCTGTGAGCATTCGTGGCACCCACCTTGCACTGACCTTTGAAAGGTTAAGATGGTCATGAAGAATGGTGTGAATGGTACCAATTGAAAGCTTGGTGATCTCTGCCATCATTTTCACCTTTATTCGGGCATCCTCAAGAACAAGTTTTTCGACTTCTTTGATGCTTTCTCCCGTACAAGCAGTAGCCGGGGCGCCGGAGCGGGGGTCGTCTTCAATGCTCTCTCTGCCTCTCTTGAACGCACTTGACCACTTTTGCACAGTTGATAATGAAGGTGCGGAACCCTGGTAAACAGCCTCCATCTCTTCATGAATAGTTTTTTGACTTTTTCCTTGCTTAGTGAGAAATTTAATTACAGCGCGATGCTCAATTTTCACCATCATCGTCTCAGTTGCCATTATGATTCTGTTTAACTAGAGATAAAACGCGAATTAATAATCACATTTATATGAAATTTTACATGAATGCACTAAAATAATAGTATTACTTGATAAATAAGTCAATTTATATATGCAACCACAGCTTCACCCCGATACCGAGAATAGTTTGAACGCCCCTCGTAGATGCACTAGTAACAACTTTTTGTAACCAGCTTGACAGAGATCTGCGAATTAGGTTCGTTGCCCTGAGTCCAAAGGATTCTGAAATTTCTAGCAAAATAGATCATGATCTACACTGTCAAAAGCGTTCGAGAAATTTAGCAGACAAAGAATCGTCACAAATCTCTTATCGAAATTCTGTCTTACATTATCGATAATGCTAATCATGGCGATAGAACAGCTATGGTTAGCTCTGAAAAAAAGATTGGCGTGGATTAACTAAATTGTTTGCCGACAGATGTTTCTGAATTTAGGTAAGGTAGTATGCATATAGGCCCGTAATCCGCACTGGTGACGGGATTAGCTTTCTTAGCGATTTGCAAGATTTTTGGTCTCTTCCATCTTTCTAGAAATGTCGATGTATTGGATCATTGCAGAAGTTTGCTGTATGATGCAACTATTGTTTGTTTTATGCACTTGTTGTATACCAGTGGATAGGTCGTGTCATCAGAAGTCATTTTATTGCTAGACCCCGTTGAGTTGAGTCAAATTATGGGTGAACAAAAATTTCTAAAATGGAGAACGAAAGGTTACACCTTCGCCCTGTAATGCTGTACAAGTTTCGAAAATGAGTGGGTGTTGGAACAGCAACAAAAAACATCCAAAGCGTTTATTCGGATCGTGCTCCTGCTCTAAGGACCGTTAAAAGTGGTTTGGTAGATTTCGGAACCCCGTTCTGTATGGCCTTCCGAGATCGATTATAACATTGTGCGAGCCTTAATGAAAAATAACCCGACGATTTTAACTGAGGACTTAATATTGACCATTCGTCAGCATTTCGCCATATAAAGAAACTTAGATTAACTTCCAAGCTCGTTACGTGGGTACCGTGTTGTTTGACGGAAGAAAATTAGCGTACAGAGACGCGCCGTGGATATATCTCTGCTTAAACACCATGAAATTCAGTTCCGCCGAAGCTGTCGGAAAAGTACCTTACGACGGTTTTTAAAGGAAAATCACGCAGTTTCTATGAAAACGGAATCCGCAAGCTTGAAAAACCTTGGGAGACGGTTGTAGAAAATAACAGTTGTAATAATAAAATTGATTTCTTTAAAGTGTAATCGTTTGTGTTTCAGTTTCAAATCGGGCACGAACTTTTGCAATGATCCAATAATTAAACATTGGTTAAAGATATGAGTCAAATGGGAGACGATAAAGGGCAAAATAAGTTTTATAGAACGTATGGGTATACCGTTTTCACCAATTGCGTTCGATTTGCTGGACAATATCAATACGGTAACATCAATCTCTGTAATTACATTAAAATCTTCAAAAGTTGGCACAGAAGCATAGGAACTACAAAGCGAATTCTGAGGAGGATATAAAACGTTGGTACTGCGGGCCTGCTTTCGAGAGAATAGTTATTTAGTTCTTCTGCGTCTGCGTGACTCCCTATTTACCACAAGAAACACCGATCTTGACCAGATTACTCCAGAGTTTTTCGGGTGTAGCCAGGCATTCAGTTTTAAAGCATAGAAATTTTGTTTGGAAAGCCTAAGAAAAGAAGTGGCAATATTTCACCCCGTTTTGTATGCAACCCAGTTGAGATTCGTTTGATTGCTCTTCCATTTACTATAGGGTCATCCAATTCGCGGTCTGGATTTGCCATCTCTGTTTCAATCACATACGTCAAACCGAACTGTCATCCGAGACTGTATATGCTTAGTTTAAGGTATGTCACTTCACAATATGCATCGTTTAACAATCGCTGAACGTATTAAAATAGTTAAAACTTTCTACAAAAATAGTGGTTCACTAGTAGGTACGTTTCGCGCATTACGAGCAGATTATGGTCGACATATTCGTCCATCTGAGCATACTATAGGCAAAACTGTAAAAAAATTCGAAGAGAGTGGTTGCCGTTAGTGAAAGTGTTGAAGATGGCGCTTGTCTTACGGCATGTTATGGCGTATTTTGCATCTACACCCTTATAAAGTACAATTCACTGAACTGGCTTCAGCTAACTGACCACGGAATGCGTATAACATCCGCCAATTGGGTGTTTGAACATCAGCGTTTGGATGGCCAGTTTTCATACAATATTTTCTTCAGCGATGAGGCTCATTTTCCACTCAGTGGATACGTTAACAAACAAAATTTTCGCATATAGGGAAGTAAAAATCCACATGTAACTGTGGAAAGACCATTGCATCCACAAAAATCACTGTATGATGTGCAATTTGGTCTGGTGCTGTCACTTCTTCGAAAATGAGGAAAATGTAACCGTCACAACACGACCAGTTTTGGCTTTATTGCAAGAAAAATTTCTTGGACGGGTTGATTTGCGTTTTGATGATGTTAACTAGCCATCAAAGCCGTCTGATTTGTCGCCGATGGATTTTTTGTTTGTGGGGCCGTGCAAATGAAAACGAATATTCGCCAAGTTATGGCCGAGTTATTGCCCGATATGTATCAAAAAGTCATCGAAAATTACCTTGCAAGAACTCCCGAGGAGAATATTTAAATGATGTTGTATTCCATTCTTAATGGCAAGATCCAAACAATGTATTGAAATAAAAATTTGGAAATTTACTTTCGGAACCACAAAATGGATGACATGGTATATAATTTATTACGAGTCCTTATTTTTTGCATTACATCTGAGGTGTACCAGGTACAATTACTGTTACGGATTCTATTGGTTTCTTCTTCTGATTAGCAAGTGCAGATAATCGACACTGTTCGCGTGGAGCAATATATCGCATGAGTGAGAAAGTGCATGTTAACTGAGTCGAGATCTATGAAAATATGTGGGGACGGGCAGAGTGTTCAAGATCAATATTGAGTTTACAAAACAGTTGAAGATTAGTTTGAAATCAGTGGGTTAGTTCGCCCAACAGTAGGCTTCACGACCCATTCCCAAATCAAATGGATCCTTTTGGAACCTTTGAAATTCTCTCCAAAAGTCAACGTATCTGCGAAATTGGTACACATATGGTATGTCCACCAAGTAATCCAAGATTCTTACATCCCCGTTTATCTTTTATTTTTTTCGAAGGGCACATGTGATATGCAGAAATGCTATGAACTCCGCTGGTACTTATGGCTTAAATCCATTACTGTACCGTGGCAAAAAAAAAGCAGTGAACAATGCAGAGAGGCTAGGCTAGAATTTTGTAAAATAATTAAAATTTACTCACTTGCTTATCTGAAACGTGGTTCATGTGCGAGGGTAAAGCCAGCAAAAAAAGTATGACTTACGCAGCAGATGTCCAAACAATGAAAGCAGGTTAAACGAGAAAAAGGAATCAGGAGATATTGTACCAATTGGTATAAGGGTTGTGTTCACACTAATAAGCTGGCTTGAGTCTTCTGTGTTTGAGCGAACTGTTATACGTTGGAGAAAATTGATTTGAAGCAGAATTTTAAGATGTGAGCGAGATTTAAATAAAAATAATTTGTGTACGGATCACGCTACAACGGACGATATGTCTAATAGACGATCCAATGTTTTGAGCACAAACGATAACAGACCCATAAGTCTAAAGGAGATGTGTGCCTATCTCTTAAACCTTATGAATGACACGAACTTCGTGCAAACTTTTTGAAACCAAAAAGAAAAGAATGAAGTTTAGCTCTAGGCTTGGTCTACCATTTAAAAAATTGTATGCAGCTGAGCGGCCGACAAGTCAAAAATAGCAGTTCCTTGTACTTTATCCAGGCAATGATGAAATTCAAAAACCGGGAATTTCGTCTGGGGTTTAAAGCTATAACGTTACAGTAAAACGAAATCAAACCTTCGATTTTCTATAAAATGTCCTCAAATACAAACAAGGAGGAGCAAAAGTTGTCAACCGATGTTCTTTGGCTTTAATTTATTTTATGAACGAAAGACTTTGGTTCCGCTTTTGGATTATGTTTATTTGATGTCTTAAATTGTTCTCCATTCTCCATTGATTTTTCTCCAAATGATATCGGCTAAATGGCCGACGCCTGAATTGATGACCATCCGGGTTCGATTTGTGGCATTTTCCATCACTCTTGCCAGAACTTCAGGCGATAGGTCCTCGCATTCTTGATGGGTATTTATTCGGAAAATTAAAAATACAAGTTTATTCATCTAAATTTATATTGTCCCCTTCAAAGTAATCCCCATCGACTACAGCACACTTATGCCAGCGCTTGATCCAATCCTCGAAACATTTTTTATATTCGGTTTTCGGTATGTCCTGCGATTTTTCCATTACTTCCTCTCGGCTCCTGAAACGCGTTCCCCGTACTGGTTTTTTAACTCGATTGAACAGAAAGAAGTCACAGGGAGCCAAATCAGGTGAATTCGATGGCTGTTGGATGGTATTTGTTGCATTTTTTGTCAAAAAAATTACGAATAATGATGGCACTGTGCGACGGTGCGTTATCATGGTACTCATCCACGAGTTTTCTTCCCACAATTCTGGTCACTTTCGGCGAATTACTTCACGCAAACGTCTCTTAACGCCAAAATAATACTCTTTGTTTACTGACTGGCCTTCTGACCTTCTGGCAAAAATTCATGATGCACTACACCGTTGTAATCCATGAAAACCGTGAGTATTGCCTTCTTTTTTGACTGAAAACGACGTGGTTTTTTTGGTCTCGGCTCATTTAGTTAACGCCATTCACTTGCCTGATGTCTGGATTGCGTGTCATACTCATAAACCCAGGTCTAGTCTCCTGTAATGATCCTTTTGGTGAATGTGGGATCGGGTTCAGCCTCGCAAATCATTTCTTTTGCGACGTCAACACGGTCTCTTTTTTGCATGAAATTGAGGTTTTTTGGCACCAACTTTGCTGCTACACGACGGAAATGCAAATCGTTAACCAAAATGTCAAGCCCTCCGCTATATCTCTGATGGTTAATTTGCTGTTATTGACCAACATTTCTTTTACTTCATCAATGTTTTCGTCGGTTTTCGATGTCGATGATCTGCCACTGCGTTCGTCATCTTCGATTGACTCGCGACCACTGTTGAACCGCTCGTGCCACTGGTAAATGACCGATTTCTTTAGAAGATCATTGCCGAAACACTTTTCCAACATTTCCAACGTTCGCGCTCCATTAAATCCGTTTTTTACGCAAAATTTAAAACAAGTTCGTTGTTGCAAATTTAAATCCATTTCTAAAATTGTAAAAAATCGCCAACACACACAGAGATAGATGTACTCTTGGCTACGTAACTTTTGCAAATGTCAAGCTATGACGCTAAGATTTAGAGGGAATGTCAACAACAGGTTTACTATACCAACTTCACAAAAAAAACAGAACTGAAATCGGAACAATGGGAGCGCCACACGGTGGGTGTGGCCGGGAATATTTTGATCAAGGTGGTAGACTCGTGACTTAGGAAAAAACCCCACAAAAAGAAGTTTAGGACGGTTAAATCAGGCAATCCTACCGGCCAGTGCAAATCACCAAAACGAGAAATTAGGCGCGCCAGAAATGCAACCTTCATAATTTCGGTTGTGGCTTTTGCAGTATGCGCCGTTGCTCCATTCAGTTGGAACCACATGTTCTCCAGTCCCAATACATCCGATTAAGGAAGGAAGAAGTCGTCGAGCGTGGCTCTGTAGCGCTCGCAGTCCACAGTAGTCGTTTGGTCTGCGGCGTTTTCGAAAAAATAAGGCCTGATGACGCCTCCTGCGTAAGCAGAACACGATGCAGTAACTTTAAGCGGGTGTAATGGCTCTTTGTGAGTTATCGCGGATTTTCGGCGCCCCAGAAGCGATAATTTAGCTTATTCACATTTCCACAGAGATGGAAATGGGCCTTGTCGCTCCTGATGATTTTCGATGAAAAGTTGTCTCACTCGTGGTCGAGATTCAGGATGGCTTGAGCGTGGGTTGATTGATGACTAATTGAGAGGCACGTCGTCTGGTCGATACTCATTGGTATTCTGTGGCATCTTCAATTACAGTTGCGATATTCTCATCAGAACAGCTGCTCCGGAGCAGGCCAGACCTGGCAGCATCTCGTGTTGTCTCATAACATACTCTTCTAGGCGAGCGGCTAAACATCGTAGTGTTTGCCCAGTTGGTTTCGGACGACCGGGAAATCTACGCCAAAATTCAAGCTGCGCCAACACCACTGACGAATTATTCCGCAAAATAATCGTAACAATTATTCCGCGTTCTTTAGGAATATAGCGATTCATGTCTTGTTGAGGTGTATTTTGTATCTGTTTACTTCACAAATGTCAAAGTAGAACTGACATTTGAGCGATTTGCAAAAACTATTGCATCTTCAAATAGGATGATGCACTTTGCGCCACCTAGTGCGAGTATATAGCTCCTTGTATGACTTTCCTTGTACGTTATAAAGCACAATAACTAATTTTGGAACCGCGTTTTTATATTTATTGGGGTGTATCATGTGGGTGCAATAAAAAACAGTTTTCAGGTTGTTACACATTAAGAAGCCAATTATACAGAGATATGGTCCGAAAAAGACTGGCTCATAGTTTTATTAACAAGATGTACGTATATGACATTCAGTTTTGTTCTTACTAAGTGGAAGTGTGTGTGTGGGCATTTCTTCCCTCAATTTCAATTTCCCCAATCGTGAGATTTATGTGGAAACAGATTCCTTTAAACAGTAAAATTCTAAACGAAAATATGATAAGATCATTTCTGAAGTGTTTCCTGTGGATTGCTTCAATTAATAAAATTTATGTTTTATAATACAATAAAAATAAAAAAAACTGATTCCTGGTCCAATAAAATGCCAATAAACTTGTTTACTGTCACATTCTCCAGTTGAGAACTTCTTTTTACGATCAAATAACTCTTCCATATCCGTATGCTGCGGTTGTACGAATATTTGCACCAGGAAAAGAAAGCACAACAGCTTTGAATATTTTCCTCTTATTCGTACCTCTGTCACGCAATTGCCTTGATTATTTGTAAGGCGTGTATCAAAGGAAAATATTTTTTAAATGCAAACATAAAAAAAAACTCTTTGAAACTGCCTCATTATGTATATTGTTTCCCACATAAGAACTAAACGAATGTATAATTGAATTGAAAAAATAAAAGCTACACCAAAGTATGAGAATCACAAAGAAGGAATTTATTATTCAAGGTTATAGACTAACATAAGTTGCCCTATGAGTTTTTGCAATTGTGAGTGTTTCCCGTGTATGACAATTTAAAACAGGGAAAATGATTTACAAAAAAGAACTCAAATTTAGCAATTTCATTGTGATCAGGGCGGTGTTTCGAAAGGAGGACGATTCACGTTGAAATATTGATGAGTTAATACCAGTGATGCTGTGAGAAGCTCGTTGCAATTGTTGATTTAATTACATTTCCCTTTAGTATTTTTGTTTTGTTTATTTATTCATTCTATTCGATTATTTATTAGCGTGTTTATTATAAGCAACTGAATCTGTTTGATGACCATATCACGTGTTTATACAATTACTTAGTGAAAACATCAACGATTATCATCAATTAATGCGTCGGAAGTGAATTGTTTTCATTAATTAGTCGTGTGGAAATGCTGCTACGCTTGAATTACTTAATGTCTAAGCGTTGCCAGTTTAATAATAATTGTAAAGTCTCTTTTTGTGTTTTATTTTATCAATACCGATTCAACAAAATTAAAATATTTTTGTGGGTTTCGGGCTTGGTAACGGCAGTGCAACATCTGGAAAATATGACTAAATATGCAAATCTTCTTCTTCTTTTAATAAGAGTTACAAATGCAACGCGTGTAATTAGATTTAATGATACATACTTATTCCGCGTGTCTGCATTGCTACTGTGCCGCTTTTCAGGTTGGTAAATTTCTGTACCTTAGAACTATTTGACAGGCTATTCTACTTACAGTGTGTTCAACAGAAACGTGCGTCTAAAAAACCTATGATATATGCCAGAATTTTATTAAATCATTTTTTCTTTTATTAAAGTATATATCGAAAGGAAGTCCGCAATTATATTAGTCACCATTATTATTTATAATTGCTTGTCATACTCTGGTGCAACTTTCACTTAATGTTTACGCATATTTGACATTTCGACCTCTCCAAATTTGCTTCAAGACCCGCGCAAGTTGTTTTATCGTGGCTATTTTTTGTCCTTAATCCTCTGATTCATTATAGACCACACATTTTCTATTAGTTTCGTATCATGGCTTGGGACTTCCAATCGAACGTCTCTATACCATTTTCCTTTTTCCAACCTGTGTAGAGGCGACTCCGATGTTTTGGATCGTTATTCTCTTGCAAAATCCCGTCGTAATTGTTTGGTCAACACTGAGGTTCGGCAAACTTTAACAAACCCTTTTGGTATAATTTTACCATGACTTGTGCATCGAAGTTTTGTGTGAATACTAATAACTTTCCGAATGCTTTGACCAAGAAGCATCCATAAACATAAACTTTTGCTGGATGTTTTATGGTGCGTTGCAGAAACTTTTCATTTTTTTGCCCAGGATTTCTTCTAATAATTATAAACAAGAAAAGAGGACTCATCTGCGTTGCCCATCTTAGCCTCTTTTCAATATGTTTTTGGGCTAGTAGCAGTTTAGGTTTGGCACTCCTTTTTTTCATGCCAGATTCTGCCAAACGTCTTCGTATTGTGTTGATGAGCATTTTAATTCCCTTTCTGGACAATTTTTCCTTTGCCTTCCTCAGACTTATTGTGGGGGGTTTCCATAGAAATTCACTTTATTGTCCAAAACTTGATGTGCTTGCTTTGGTCCCTCTCCCTGACCCATCATCGGCATTACCGCATTCACTTTCTCACAAATGCCTCAGATGATTTTAAATATTTTGCGGCCGGCTTAATACTCATTTGCGGTCCTTTTGGGTGAGTTATTAAGAAAACGTTCTCGAAACGCTTCTTAAAAGCCACACTCATTTTGTAATGATGTAATACCGCCGAAGTATAGAAATATGCAGAGGAAATGAATACAATGCAGATCGCGCATTAAATGCAGAACAAAATTTGGGTGCCAACACGTGTGTGTGAGTAAAGTAAAAGAAGTAATTTAGCGCACGTTTTTCTGGAATACACTGTATTTTGGATCGCCTCGTTATTGAAACGATGGATTTTTCCACACACGGATCCTCGTATGAAACCGCTGCTGCAACCAACAAAGGCTGCAGTTTCAGTGGACAGTAATCGAATAAAGGGGCCAAATTCATCAAAAACAAAGCTGGCAATAGTTTTACCCGCACACGGTGTCCGGATACGGCCGGTGCTACTACTACAAAGCTCGTAGTTCTGTTCAACCGAACTTGGTTGATGCGCTGAAATCCAAGCTGAGAAACAACCCTAGTGGTGGCCTTCCTCGCGCATAACATCAAGCTGAAACCGGTGTTGCTACTACTAAAAAGTTAGGTTTCCAGTGAAAGGAACTACAAAAAAAAAAACACCAAAGTGGGCGATACCGGCGCGCATATTTATAAGGATGAACTCTAACGCTTCGAATCAAAACATTCTTTTGATAAACTGTGGAATCTACAATAGCTAAAGCAGGGAATGTTTGCATTCAAGCCGATATGGAAGAAGGAACTTTTAGAGTGGAATGCTCTACACATCAAACTCTGGAATGGCTGAGGTAGCCTGTGCCCAAAATTCCCCCGTCGAAACTAAAAATTTTAACATTTTCATGCCATCAAAACTGACACGCGTCATATTATGGGAAACAGAGGATTTGTCTTCATACCCGGTGCCTGAGCTCGACACTGAAAAGTGGAGGCGATCTCCTGGATTTCATACTATCATCTGACCTGGTTGTCAACGAACGTAAGACACTGAGTAGGTGACTTAACGCCACCCAACAGGTACCCTAAGGGGATTACCGGCTGGAAAGTGCAATCGGAGGTGTCCATGTCAGGCCATAGGTACATCGAATTCAGAACCACATGCGAGGTCTTGACCTTGTTGAAGAGGAGGAATCCGCAGGGAACAATTTAAGGAGGAACTTGGCAAGTCCGACAAGGTCTCTCCTAAACCCAGGACGAGAGTGCTGTTGAGAGCCTAACTGGTACCCTTGCAAAGTACCGACTACAAAAAAAAACTACAACACTTCTAAACCAGTCACTTAAGACCAACTTGGAGGACTTTTAACAAAAGATCGAGACAGTTAGTGGAACCTTCAGGCTTGTCTAAGTCCACAAAAGGGTTAAATCAGGCAGGCTGGAATCACTTACAAAATCTAATGACATCTGCAATGCGTGTAAAGCAGAAACTCTCTGTGTTATGTTTGGGACTCATTTCCTAGGTAATCAAATCAGAACTAGCTCCTATTAACGAAGCTGCAAGTCAGCTGCTGGGAACTCTGACTGGAATTTTTGAAATTTCCGAAACCGTGGTAAACAGCGAGATACGCCTTTATATCGGAAATCGAAAAAGTGGACTACACGCTCGCCAACAACTTCACACCCATTAGCCTGACTTCCTTCATGTTGAAGAGCAAGTAGAGAATGCATCCTCTGTCGTCGTTGAGGGTGCTTTCGACAACACAACATGGCTAGACAACACCGCGCAGACGAATCATTTATTTTGTGTATATAAGTTGTGCTGGTGAATAGGACACTGGTTGCTGATGTTGCCCATGGTCAATATGTGATGGCGAGGGTAAATAGGGGTTGCCCGAGTTACGTTAGACTTAACCAAGTCATGCACCCTAAATTCACCTTTATAGAAATTGTCAATGTTGCACTTTTTATTCATTCAAAATTATCCCACGATGTAGATTGTCAACATCGTATCATTTTACAGAATGTTTAATTTCAAATACGCATACTATGTTATATGTTATATCCAATTACAATTATTTTCCCAGAGTCTTATAGAAACGTAAGCAGAATAATTGTATAAATATCATAGGAAAAATAAATGTTTTCGCTTTTTGGTCGAACCTCTGAAGGAACAAGTTGTTTTTTTTTTCTGTTCGGGTATCTCCCAAACGTAATTCCCGCAAGGAAAGTTGGTTGAATCACGCTGCTCAACGCTCAATAGTCCTGACATCTTTGCCCAAGCATGTGCTGATGATGTAGCTGCGTTATCTGTTAGATCGCGTTAGCGACTGTCTGTCTTGAAGCGAGGGGAGCCTTAGACGCCATTGACGATTGGTGCACCATTGGCTGTCAGCCAATGCTCTCAAAACTGAGATTGTTATCTTTACGAGAAGGAGGAAGCTGGCTGGTCTGACTCAGCTAGCGCTTAAAGTCATCACCATCCGAACGATGGAGATGTAGCTAAGTATTTGGGTATCATACTGGACAACAAGCTTTTTTTGAATTAAGCGTGGTACGTCGAAAGTTTCTAAGGCGCTGTCGGCCTTCTGGAAGACTTGGGGCTGGTCAACGGGGAGAGTCCTCTTATTCTACATGTCTTTGATAAGGCCAATTATCTCCTATAAATGGTTTGTCTCGGCTGCTTAGGGGATTTCCCTAGGACGCTGCCCTAGACGCACTGATGAATCTTCCTCCCTTTGATGTGCATATCATGGGCTTCACTCTCAAAGCCATCTTCAGTTTGAAGAGAAATGGACTTTGGTACAACACGCATTGGCGTTTTGATGACTCTGGTCTTATATTATAGACATATGTATGTATCTTCTGATCCAATGACAGAGATTTCCAGTTGCTGGAAAAATACAAAATCGGCTTTCCCAATGCTCAGGAATAGTTTCGGACAGAATCTAAGCCAAGAAGCCAATGTCTTCACGGATTGTTCCAAAATCAATTTAGGATGTGCGGCCTGTGTGCTGGAGGAGGACAATGTTAGATTTCACTCCTCGATATGAAAATCTGCGTCTGTCTTCCAAACGGAGATGTACGCGATCTTGATAACAACGAACTATGAGCGGGTGAAGTATCTGTATCTGTAGCAACAGCTAACCTGCGCTTGAAGCCTTGCTGAAGTCCCTCACGACTTTCAAGCTAGTGCGAGAATATAGGACTTCACTGGACCCGAATTGTCATCAAGCGTTCGTTTAAATAACGGACGCTCACGACTTTTTGCCTGCTAGCTCACTATATCAGTTTTCTTATATCCTTTTTTTAGAGGTTTCTGCTCGGTGCAGAATAATCTTTTGCTTGTATATGTATGTCTTCAAAGTGCAACGATATTTTCCCTTTCGTAGAAAGACCTGGGGACTCACCCTTGTGAACAAAATATGGCAAAACTCACTTATATCACTGTCTTTCCAATTTACTTCTGTTGGAGGACATGGAATAAAAAGATTTCATCTGTAAAAGGAACATAAATCCATGTTTGCCTTAATCTGCAGATCACCTGAAGTTATTCAGATTCAGAGATCGTGTGGTATCCGGATACACAGCAGGTTGCTAGGCAGATCCTCTGCTTGAAAAAGGTGAATCAGAGTAAATGGGAGTTTGATGATAATTGATCAGACAACTGACACCCGAGTGCTCTATCGCATAGCATCAACTAGTAACAAAAATCGAATATACTCGTGGATCGAAAAGAGATGCAAGGTTGACTGGTTTGTGATAATTTCACCATCTACAAACTTTTCATTCAACTGTAACAGTCACGATAATATAGAAATCATGCGAAAGTGAATTAAATTGAAAGCGCTGATATTTTCTTTCACATTTTTTCCACTTAGAGCACTCTGGCTAATCAAAAACAATACTCCGAACTGGAAAACCTCTGAAACATTTGTCGTTTTGCCTATGTCTGACATATATAAATCGCTTGTCTGATGTCTGTCTAAACGCACTTTCAAATCATAATAAAAACGATTTCCTGTGAAAACTTTCGCCACAATCACATTAATTCCACAAATCTCTCATGTGGCAGCTGGTACTACCACCGACAGTACCCACTTGATGCCATAAACGCCAACATTGCGTCAAAGCATCTTAAAAAGGCAACTTGCAAGAGCAAAAGTTAATTCAATAAATGGAACACTCTAACCTACTTGCCCACATGTACTCATACGTGTACTTATACTCGCATCGCCGAGTCTCTAAATCGCACTCAAAGACAGCGATAACCGCATCCATAATGCTGATACAATTGCAATTGAACGAACAGAAAAAAGATCTAAAAAATTTGTAGAACAACCGAGAAGTGCATCTGGATAGATTGTACATATGGTATGTACGTGCATTTGCTCGTAGATGCAAGTGGGCGAGATAGATACTCGTACTCGTACTCTCGAACAAATGAAAAACACTCACATCTACCGTAAATTGTTGCTTCATAAATCATGAATGAATGCGAGATATGCTTTTGAATAATTTCTCATGGAAATTGTCAAAAACACTCTGCATTTCATATTCATAAACGGGTCGATTGGTCATGTCAAATATGGATGTGGAGATGGAAAAGGAGACGAACGAGATCCATGCCAAGTTTTACAATGGAACGTAGCCTCCAGAAATGGAAAAGAGTTGATATAAAAAAAAAGGGTTTAAAAGGACACTTCGGATCAGGATCAAAAGTCATGTTTGGTACGGTATTGTTCGTCTTTTTGACTCTGGCGATTTTTATTGGTTGCCATCTGAATTAAACTGGAAATACTCAATGAAGCATGAAATTAAAAATTTATGAACATAAATCTTGTCCGGAGACATCCATTACAAAGTAGCATATTAAAGGACTCGCTATTCGTATAATAAAGCGCAAAGTTGCGGCATCTGTTCGTACAAGCGGCTGCAGACCGTGACGATGTACTTTTTTTCTGTCTGCTTTCTGGATTTGTAAGTAGGTGTAAGTACGGCTCCATGTGCGTGTAACGAAACGATCCGAAAATAATGTCCTTGGGAGGAAAATTTATAATTTCTGCGTGCTGAATAAATAGAGCTATATGTTTGGAGCCGTGCAGCCGGACATTTATTTTGGGATTCGAACTCTTATTACTTACAATTGGCGCAGCTGTACTCAAGGAGTTAATTACGGAGTCATAAGAACCCGTTCAATGTCGCTGGGATAAAATAAAATAAAAACGAGAGAAAGAACGACTGATTGGTTTAATCCGTACTTCTATTGTGCATAAGTAATCTTAAAATTACCGAAAACACTCTAAAAGAGAAGGGTTGATCGTCTCACAAGATTTTGAATATAGCGATTCAGATCCAGCTTTGGCTATCCAGTACTGCGGAGGGAGTAGAACGTAGGGCTCCGCTTATGCATAGACATGCTATTCCTTGAACTCTGCTTAGTTTGCTTCAGTTGACTGAATTGTCTAAGGCCGTCCACAAGATAGCCACCCCGTAGGTGAGTATCGGTCTTATAACCGAGAGGTATAGCCAGTGGGTTATGCGAGGTTGAAGGTTGCAAGAGAATAAAGCTACTGGAGCTTTCTTGACTCCACTGTTGATTGAGGGAGGGCCTATGATTGGAATTTTATATTTCCTGGAAACATGAGAGCATTTTCCGGCTTTGGGAATGAAAACTACACTGACTTCTCTCCATGACAGGGGCACGTGGATCGTTTCTACGCAGCTCCTCATGATATTCTCTAGCGTAGGCAGGATAATATTTGAGGACGTTTGTATCCCGGCAGGTATTATACCGTCCAGAGGAGCAGACTTGTATGGTTTGAAGCTATGCAGCGCCCAAAGCAGCTTATCTCTTGTATTCATACCGTGAATTGTAGTCACGAATGCAGTAGTCCTGTTAGGGTTGCTACTGGCCGTGAATAAGGACCTATCTAGAATGTGGGTGTTCAATATCACTTGAGGCGCTATCGGTTTTTTTCAAACAGCTAGGCATCTTAGGATTTGTAGGGAGAATTTTTCTTAGCCGCGATGCCTCAGACGTTTCCGCTATTTTGTCACAGAGTGACCAGAAGCGACAATCTTTGCCTATCTCACTTCTTTTTTATATGTATACTCGTATTTTGAGGGATACTTTGCATGAGTTCCAGTCAGTCACTTTTCTTGTGCTTTTTGCTAGGTTGATTGAGAGCCTTGACTTTCATGTGAAGCTCGTAGGTGTTACGCGGGGGACTTCAAAGGACTCCAGAGGAGAGTGTTTTTAAAAGTGTTCTCCGGGATTTTGGTCAATCAGCAGCATCATTCAGGCTGAATTGGATGTATCTGTGATCTGAAAATAAGTCCTGAGACGATACCATCCAGTTCGTTAGCATTTCAGTGATGTTGTCGGAGACAAGAGTGATATTTAGTACTTCCTGTTGGCATCTTGTTATGAAAGTGAATTCATTGCCAATGTTGTAAACGATGAGGTTGGTACTTATAATGTAATCGAAAAGTGACTCACCTCTATCGTTAATGTCGGTACTGCCCTATACCGTGTAATGAGCGTTAGCGTCGCATCCGATGATGAAGCCAGTTTTTAGCCTTCCAGCTACCGGTACCACCCTTTCTATATTGTCACCAGGGAGAGGGCCCACATGGCCGTGGCCAAGATATTGCGAAGCCAGCCATTAGGATCCTTTGGCAGTCTCTAGTCTGGCAACGGTTAAGTCGGGGTCGCTGAGATTAGAAAGTTAAAATGCATTAAGGCTACGTTTCACTAATATCCAAGTTCAAATCTTAGCTTTGTCTCTTGTATTGAGCGTAGCGTATACAAGTGTTCTAAGTCTACGAACCTCGCCTTCTACAATCCATGGTTCCTGGATTATGATAATGGCTTCTGCGTTTTTGGAGTGACGCAGAATGAGTGCGGCCGAAGCCTTTTTTGACTGATGGAGATTAATCTGGAGAAACCGTGTCATTGCTACAGTTTACCAGAGTAGCCTCCACCAGGGTGCTGTCGAAGTTTTCCAATTCTGATGATGGGCTCAAGAGCTCATCTTCTTCCTCTAATCGTATAGGACCACTTTTTGCTTCGTCATCGTTTTCCATTTCTGACAGGATGCCAGAAAAGGAGAATGACGGCTTAATTGTCACCTCGGGTAGATTGAAGTCGTCGCTATCCATTTCTCGAACGGATATCAACGGTCCAAGATCTAAGGTTGTATTTGGCGGTATCTCCGTTAAAGGAGGAGGAGGTTACTTATCTGCATCCAGCTCATTCTATAAGCCCTTAGGTGTATTGACTCGAATCTGAATCGAATCATGCCTTTAGTCTGCGTTAAGGGATTCCTTATCGATCACAATTAACGCGCATCTACAATATAAGGGCCCATTGGTTCATCCAGTACCGCAACTTTTCAGTCATGAGTCGGAAGAGTCTTACCGAGTTTGATGACCTCCAGAATGCTTTCTGGGGAGGAGAGTTCAGCTGGGATCCAGGTGGGCACAGGCGATAAGCTTGATGTGGACTTTGGTTTTCCCGCATGATGGCCAAGAAGTTTCCGAAAACTTTAGCTTGGCCAACTGCCAGCGTTCAGGTGTTATAGATTCATCGGTGTCGTTTTTGCCGAGACTTCAGAGATGTGCAATTGGAAGGACCAGGGGGTTTTGGTGTTTTTAATTTTGGGCCTTTTGGGAAACGGTATGGTTTCCTTCAACGATCTCTGGGGCTTGGAGGAGTCCAGTGGGTAATCCGTCTTTAAGTATGTTGTTAGCCTACTCCATTTTGCTCTTTATATCCGAAGTTCTCTCAACCTCTTGAATGGCTGCAAAGGTTTTGATAATGTGTAAAGCATTTCGGCGTTTGATATAGATCGCCTTGGATGGGTCTTGCCGACGCGGCTGAGGGAGAAATTTGTATATTAGCAGCGAGGCCGTGGTCTGCCACAAACTTGTCGCTGCTGAGGGTGGAGGAAGTCATAAGACCATGGCTTGCCACAGTGTTACCACTCCTTGAAGGTTTGGTCCTTGGCTCGTTGCTTTTGCCTTTAGAAGATGGTGCACCATGGTCTGTCATAGTCTTACCTCAGCTCGACAATGCAGGAGCCTTGCCTTTAGTCGGTGCAGTCACCGTTCTACCGCCCGGTATTAAACGAGTACCGGTCTCGGTTTTTTTTTTTGTAGAGTTTATCCATTGATATCCCACGAGTACCGGAGAAAGGTTGATGCTGGGCTCTTAGCCAAAACGATCCTCGGCACGGATCGTATGACACTTTGATCCAGCCTATGGGAGAAAGGAGTAAAAGGAACGGTGGAGAAGAGGAAGGGCTGAGTAAGCATCATCTGGTTTCGGTACTCATTTGAAGAACTTCTCGAGATTGGTTGACCTTACACAGTCTCTACAACTCGAGAAGTTCGATGCTTAGGTAGAGGTGTTAAAGAGTTATACCTTATATTCAAATTACTGGATCAAAATAAATCGCCAATGGAATGTGCACGATAGAGAAACTCCGCTTCACGCCCTTGTGGAATCCAAACTGAGATACGCCATATTCGCATGGGGTAGCGATTCAACCAACTTACATTAATTAGCAACAAAACCTTCAAAACTCCATTGCTAAGAAGATACAAAGATGCAAGATACAAGAAGATACAACAACGCCGTAGGACACAGACGTTTTAAGGTCCTAAGTGTTCAAAAATATCCCGAAAGAAAAAATATGAATGTTAAAAATCCCGATGATCAACAATGCGTACAGTAGAAGACAGTGCAGCACTGCATCCCAACTATTTTCATCGAGATGTTAAACCCCTTGAAGAACATCCTTAACTCGAATTTGCGAAAGAACCGCGTAAAGTAATTTTTCTGTTCATAAGATAATCGATCACATGTACTAGAGAGGACGCCAGTCGTTAAGCAACCTATATTCACCACCGCCATACCATATTGATCGCATAGAATCAGACCAAAGTTTAGTTCACTATCCTTGCTTAAATCCAGCCGTCCTTCCGAGTTAAATATGTCATCAAAAATGTGCCGAAAAAGCGCATTTGTTTACATTATGTTCAATTTTACCCACTGTCTTACAAAATTTCCCGCGTAATATCTTTTGCAAAACAGGTTTCCACACATGTATTAGTCTAGTGCCTGTTTAGCAATGAAAATTCTACTCAGAGTTAGATGTATCTGCTCTATACCTTTTTGTAGTTTTTTTTTTATATCGGAGCTTTGCATAAACTATACCGCGTTAAAGTTGGTCGGACATTACGCCGCCGACATTTTCAATTCATTGAATCCCTCGTAGGTTACGAAAGAGGTGGAGCATTATAATTAAGGAATGATAAGGCGATCGGGAACGATGGGGGTAAATATAGTCAAAGATCATGATATGACTCTTCGTTCCTTGTGTTGGGCACTTATGTGTTATTAACACTTTAACTTCAGAGTAACTCAGACATTTCAAGTATTCTTCGGGACTCCACCCTTCGAACGTACAAAACTAAATGTGCCTGTATGTATTTCACTTTTCTAGTAGCATCGAAGGTATGTTTCATCTCCCTGGTTGTACCTGGAACCCTACAATACTCAAGTTCTGGAAATGCTCTGCCGTGAATTGTATGTGATTGTTGAGTCCTTGTCCTTGTCTTCGTTCTAGTAGCATCGAAGAAAGGTTTCATCCTCCTGACTGTAGTTCTATAATACTCACTACCCTCACTCTGCATTTCAACAATTTATGACTGATTGTTGGGACCTTGATTTCGCCCAGGTTGTTGTTCAAGAGGAAGTTTCTGTACTTCTTGCTAATGTCCTCAACGTGACTTATTGCAAGACATTGAGCTCTTCGTCATCCCTTTTCTCTCGTAGGTTTTCAGTTGGGCACTCATTTTACAAATTACTGAAGCACAAATCACAAATTACTTTGAGTCTTAACCCCATGACAATAAGAAAGCCCACAAATTATTCAAGTGACTAACACGTGTTAACCATTACATTTTAGATTTTCAAACAAATATGCATACTTTGGAACCCAGTCCCAGATCACAGTATGCACACAGTAACTACGTGTTCAAGAATATATTTAAGTACTTTTCCTCCACCCACCACAGATTTGTCTCCCCTGAAATTTTGTATCTTCTTGCACAGCCCAACAAATAACAGCAGCACAATGCTTACCTTATTTAAAGCATATGCCATAGTGTAAATCGTTAAATCCAAGTCACAAAAAGCAGGTTTGATGTAGAAGGGCATAGATGAATACTAGTAGAATAGAGAATGTGGCTTAGGAGGCAGATTTTTCATCCCCTAATCAGTCAATGTCCCACATTTTCCATTTCACCATTTCGTCTAAATCTGAAATCAATACTCAACCCTTTCACGAGATAGTACTCATAGAGTTGGGATATAGCAATTTAGATAGAATCATGTCTTCGAGCAATGTCTTTGGCAATTTATCCCTCCAGCATGCTCGTATCATGGAATACTACAACAGCGTCGAGTGTGGGGAGGGTGAAGTTATTGCAGAGCTTTTTCGACACAAAATACGAAAATGTTATTCGGTGTGAAAAGAGTTAGAGCAGCAGCGACGAGGTCTGCCCTTTCATATCAAATAAAAATCAGTTCATATTTGGGTATTCAATTTGCGTATTTAATGTCAGACTTGGCCACTCTCTGGCGGCGGTCAGCTGTTTAGTGATACGTGTACTCCTACAATCAAGTGGGAATAGACAGATTCTAATCAAAGACCATGATTAATAGCCCATCCAATTTTGACAGACATAAAACATGAGATGGACATTTGATACGTCATGTGAGTGTCTGACATCCATTGGGTGTCTTATATATTGAAACCAATTTTAAATTCTCTCTTTCTGTTTTTCTTTTTCTTTCGTTTCAGTTAAACTCCACAGTGTGTGGTGCCACATTTCATTCTCGAACCACAGGACGATAATAAATCTCGCCAGTCAGATAGTATCGTTTAAATGTCTGACGAAATACCGTCAGGCCGTTTGTCACAAATTTTCGAATCATTGTCATGCCTTAGTGAATTGCAACAACAACAACAACAACAACAACAGCAACAAGGAAGCTCACAACCATCATCATCATCTTCTGCATCCGTACCAACATCCACAGCTGCCCAATCTGTCTCGCACAACTATTATATACGTCACCCAGATGGATCTGGATACTATCTGTCCAGTGGAACGCAAACATTTCCATCGGCCACGACACAAAGCCATCATTTGCAACAGCAGCAGCAATATTTCTTGCAACATCAACATCGATCGCGATACGGTTCGTCATCGTTGTCGTCGTCGCCTTTAATGACGAAACGCGCCACGTCATTTAGTGGTCAAATTCCGTTGACAAATTCGCAAGGTTCACGTGCGCATGGTGCTTCATCTGGTGGAGGAGTTGTTGCAGCGGCGACAGCTGCATTACAACAACAGCAACAACAACAACAGCAACAAACCTCACAATCGACTCCGAATAGTCCGCGTTTGATGCCGCGTCGGTCGCATCGAGCTCCACCGATACCGGCTAAGCCGAATGCCGCATTAATAGCAAGTCCTGCTTTGGTAGCTATGGATGCAGATGCGCCATGGCCCCACTTCTCTACACTTACCGATCATTTGGATGTGCATCAAGTGAATAATTATACACAAGGTGTGCCTGAGGTAAGTTATTTTCTATTTTGCCTAATATTCTCTTGCTTTGCTGTCATAGTTTTTGCATAAGATACAACACTGATTGATAAGTTTCCGGATTACAAATAAATTTAAAAGAAAAACACGAGAACTGAAAGCTATTAGAGCAAATACGATTGACATTCTTTGCATCTGTGCTGAGCCTTGTGTATGCGACAATCGCTAGTTCTTTGTAAAGAATGAGAATATAAAGGGCATTTCATTAAGCGCTTCCTATCTTTAAATTTAAATAAAACAAAGTGTGTGTGAGACATTATCGAATTTTTTTATTCGTTTGAAAGGTTTATCGATGCCATTATGTATGGAACATAACATCGTTCAAACATCCACTGCGGCTTCTCTGGATGGCGCGCATCCGAAATGTCCAATTTTCCATGACTCTGGCGCATAAATCAGGCTGAATTTGACCGACGGCATGGGTTATGTTGGCTTTGAGGGCCGCTGTTGTTTGTGGCTTATCCGCATAGACCTGCGACTTCTCAAAATCGCACAAGAAAAAATCTAACGGGGTCAAATCGCACGACCTCGCTGGCCAGTTCACATCACCTCCACGTGAGATGACAAAGACCAGAATTTCCAATGTGTCTTGAGCTGTGTGGCACGTAGCGCCGTCTGTTGAAACCACATGTCGTTGTGTCCATATCACCTAATTCAGGCCAAAAGAATTTGGTAATGATCGACTTTTAGCGATCGCCGTTGACGGTGATGGCCTGGCCACGTTGGCCTTGGTTCAGTTCTAAATGCATTTTATTTTACCAATCATTAACTCTTACATACTAACAAAAAATGCTTAAATGCTAGCTTAAAATTACTTAACAATCTTTTATTTATTTTATTTTATTTTATTTTCAAGGGAACGATACAAATTAATTTGTAGGGTCCGGGATTTGACGCCGGGGTACTATGCCCATGTGGCGTTTTTGTCAACAACACGCGGAGTACCTGGCCCCATACGGGTCTAAGCTACGATAAATTCTTATATCTATGTCTTTTGACTTTATTTACGTTATATTTAGGCGAATTTATTTTCTATGCTTAAGGCTAAGAAAAAAATTGTTAACAAAAAACTTAGCATATGGACATAATTTTTTATTTTTTATAAAAACTTAATATCTAATTTAAAATAAACGATAGTCTACCTAACCTACATACAAAATACACACATACACACACATAGACATTATGCACAATGCATACATATATTAGTATATAACTTTGTATACACTAATTTATGTAAATATTTCTTAAATGCTAACCTAAACCTATGTAAGCTGGCCATCGCTATTCACAGAGCAAATAGATTGGTCAGCTCTACCTCATTAGTGAGGCTGGTCCGTAATTGACGTAAACGACGACGAAACATCTTCTCCATTATTCAACCACCAGAAATGCTGGTGCTGCCGAACAACATCCCTCTTATCGCGATTCCCCACCGCCCTACTAAACCTGAGACGATCGACACTGCCGTGTGCGACGTCTCTGTTATAGTTGAGTCGCCTGTCCCCAGCTGTTCGAGCGAAAGCCCCAGATATCGGGTTATTCTTCGAGGTCATTGCTCGTGCAATGTGCCTTCGAGTCAGCTTAATGACGAAGTTGTCCACTCGTATTAGGCTCGCCCTGTTGTAAAGGACCTCTTTAGGATAAAAAAATTTGTACTCCGGTTCTGGTGTTCTATACAAGCGAAGGCAAGCCCTTTCAAACACCCGAATCTTTTCCATTAAGCTTGCTCGTACATTGAACCACACGCAATACCCGAATACCAGCATGGGCCTGATGAGGGCCATGTAGGGAGATTACCCTCTCCTCGAGCTGGCTGCTATAAAACAGTCCCTTTGTAAGGGCAAAAGCGCCTTTAGCTCTAGCCAGAGCAGTATCTACATTTTTGTCAAAATACAGAACGTACCTGGATTTTTAACGTAAACCACCTGTCATAAGACCTTATGTTTACGAGGTGCCCATACACCCATAGGGCGCAAGGATACGCCTTGCCATCGCTAATAACTCGCTTTATATTTATTAATACTTCGCTTATATATTATACCAATTCGGAACTGTGTTGGAGGCAAAAGTTCCACCCTTGGTATGAGTCGAGGCCGACCTAAAACCTCTTGCTGTTCTTAGGGTCACAGCACCCAGTACTTTATTTGCAACTCTACAATGGGTAAACAGAAAAGAAAACCCGTACCCGCGATTTGGGTTTAAACCACAGCCACCATGACGCTCCCACAAAGGGGCCTACCTCTAACAAGTCAGGCCCGGACCGAAATCCGGGGGGCTCCTGACTCCCATGGTACCTTGATTTAAGTCCTGGTATGGACTACCGGTGGTCAAGCCACCAACAAGACCTATGACCGGCAACTTGTAACTGGTCAAATCGTAGCAACTATTCAGAGGATGTAATCTGAAGATGTTTACGATAAGACCAGTTATAGAATAATCTACCCCCGCTTTTTATTAGACAACGTCATTAATGGGCGAAGCCTTGATAATTGGGCGGGGGCCCCCTGTCAAAATACAGAATGATCTAGCCAGATCCCAAGGTATCTGACTACATTTCGACAGGCAAGAGGGTGTCCGTGTTGTCCAATGATTGAGAACTTTCGCCAATTTTTTCTGGTATCCCTAAAGGCTCCAGACCACGGCGTCCTAAAGAGAATAGTTTTCGCAAAATCGCCTTATCTTATCGAAGTCACGCTGCAAGAGAGTATTAATGACCTCGATCTTTGGATCTGTTCTGTACGCTATGAAATCGTAGTATGGGGAAGTGAACCTATCAAGTCGCTTGTATAAATGTTGAATAAGATGGGCGAATTGACCGCGCCTTGCTGAAGACCATTTTTAATTTGAAATATTCCAACAGGAGTCACATCGCCATTTTTCACGATGAACTGTCTGTTGGTTAGCATATTATAAAGAATGTACAAGAGTGGTTTACTGACCCCCAGCCTAGTCAGCCTATAGAAAAGACTCTCTAACCATACGGTGTCGAAGGGTTTCTCCAAGTCAACAAGGCAGCTAGCAGTACATTGGTTTTTGCCTTTATTCCATTGGATATCGGACACCAGTTTAGACGCGGCATGTGAGATACTCGTATCATGTCCCGCCTTAAAACCGAATTGATTATCTGGAACTATATGTGTGTCCTCAACCCACCTAGCTTTACTGATTACTTTTTCAAACACCTTACTGATATTCGGAAGGAGACTTATCGACCGGAGATTCGCCGGATTCGATATATCCTTTCCCTTTTTGGGGATAGGTTGAACCACCGCCGTTTTCCAATGCGCTGGATAATGTGCGTTATTCATTTCATTATTAAACAGGGTGGTGTAAATGTCCACCGCTTCTAGAGGAAGATGTCGAAGCACGGTGTTTGGAATACCATCGGTCCCCATTGCTTAGTCCTGATTGTGTCGAAGATCTCATGCAGCTCTTCCATATGTTATTTTCGTCGCTGAGCCGGGTGAAACCAGAGCCCTCGGATCGCCAGTTCTCTACTTCATTTCGAACGTAGAGGTCGTGCACCAAGACGCGATTGTCCAGGTCATAATTAGGTCCAATGGTATCAGTAGCCTTGTATATTTCATGGAAAGTCACCCCTATGGTATCAACCCTCTCCTGTGGATCCTCGATCACAAAGAAGGTGTCATCATCAGTGGCCTCACTTGGATCAATACCTGCTATTGTCAGTAACCGTTCGTTGTCTGTTGTTCGCGCTATTTTAAGACACTGAAGGTCGTTTTGAAAGTATTTCGCCCATGGAAATTTCAAGGAAACGTTTCAAAGAATTGGGCACTATTCATGACAAGAAACGCTAGGGAAGACCTAAAGTCACAACAAAGAGGAATCCCCGACTTACGAGTGCAGCACCTGGAATAGGAGCAGAAGCCAATGACATCAGAGAGCTCCCGCTGTCGGTTTGCATCGTAAAATGCCATTTAATTGCGTAGCATTAATTGGTGCTCAAAATACCTCCTAAGGCCACAAAATTGCAAAAAAAGGCTAGAGTGGAACCGTCAGAATAAAGATTGGTCCATTTGGAAGAAAGTCTAATGAGCCGGTGAATTCAAATTTCAAGCCTTTGCCTCAAATAGGCGAGTTTTTGCCAGTCGATCGGACCAAAAGAGGATGGCTCCACAGTATGTGGTTCCAACTGTGAAGCATGGAATCGGCTCGGTTATGGTCTGAGGATCGTTCTGTTATAAAGGAGTTGAAGACTTGGTAAGAATCGATGGTACATCGAACAAAAAAGGATATAAAAGCATTTTGATGGACCACGCTCTTCCATCAGGACGTCGTTTGATTGGAGATAACTTTTGACTCCAGCAACATAATGACCCCAAACATTCCTCAAAACTTTTTAGGAAATCCCAAGGGCAACGAAAAATAGTACAAAATATAATATGGTCAGCTCAATCCCCAGACCCCAACGCAATAGGGCATCTATGGGACAAACTCGATAGGAAAGTACGTAAAAGCTGTTCAAAATTAAAACCACATTTTTGGACAGTCCCACAAACAACCTACGAATTACTCCCATGTGAACCCTTACACAAATTAGTTGAAGAATAACTAGAATTTGTGAAGAGGTGATCAAAAATAAATTGTCATTAAAAAAATATACAAAAAACAATTTTTAAAATATCTCTAATCGTCTAAAAGTTATTTCGATTCAAATTATCAAGTATTCTTTGACCCCAAATTTTTGAGCGGTAGTGTATATCGTTTTTACATTTTCAATTTCGTCTTTACTTTATAAAGTTGCTTGGTTTCAGTAATATATAGTCGGCCATCTTTCGCTGGTCGAATGGCTCTTTGAACTGTTTCATAAAGGGTAGGTACGGGGTAGAAATCAGTGAGTTGACCCATAGCTTCTGGGATGCGCCAATTGCACTAGCTATTTTCTCCTGGCGGGCAGATTTCATGTCGAGCTTTGCCATCAGTATAACATTTATGGTGGAAAGTTGGCCTTTTCCATTTTGTATACCGGCCGAAGGGGGGGGGGCCTTCTGATAGCTAATCCATAATACTTGTATAATGTGAGGCCCTGAATCACTTTGTCGGTCAACTTGCCTCCCCCTTTGCCTTCGATCCCTTTATTTTATTTCATGACATCACTAACCACTATATGGATTACAATCAAGCAAATGACGGAGAGTTTTAGTGTCTCCATCGCCTCATAGGAGGCATATTTAGCTAAAAGTGCTTGCATAATTAAATTTTCGGGTAGATCTATAGACTAGTGACTTCACAAACCCCCAAAGAAAGTAATCTCTGTCTCAAAGCTCTGTCACGTCAATGCCATTCAACTGAGGAACGAACAAGTCAGAAATCATGTTTCTATAGCGCTCTCCATTGACGATAGGATTCTGGCCGTCATCGTCCTTAAGGAAATATGGGCCGATGATTCCACCAGCCCATAAAGCACAGCAAATAGTGAGTTTTAATGGTTGTAAAGGCGTCTGGACCAAGGCTTCTGGGTTTTCTCCACTCCAAATTTGGCAATTTTGCTTGTTTACATATTCATCACCGGAGAATACGATTTTGCGTTGAAAATGAGAATCATGTTTTCGGCCCATTCACCGAACCTACGACGCGTATAATGGTCACGCGGTTTCAACTCTTCCACAAGCTGGATCCTCTAAGCTTTTAAGCTAAGATCTTTCCGTAAAATCTTCCACAAAGTGGATGGGCATAGCTCCAATTTCTGTGCACGATGGCGAATCGGCTCATTCAGATTCTCCTCAGCACTGCGCTCTACAACTGCAATAACTTCTTCTGTTCGCACGGTTTGTAGTCTTTGGGGAATGCGTATTATCAACTAGAGTGTACGTGGCTCGAAAACGATTCATCCTGCTCCGAATAACTTGCTCAGACAGACGATTATGTCGACCGTAAAATTGACGTATCACACGATAAGTTTGGCTAACCGAACCATGGTTTTCATAATAAGTTTGCACAATTTGCACGGGTTGTTCTGGCGTTAATTTATTTATCGTAAAATGGCAAAACGTACTAAACACACATCAATTGACAATCTGTAGAAACAGTGTTGCCAGTTTGCAAAACCCAACCTCTAAAAAAGGTCATCAAGTGAAGTCAAAGGAAATCAATAACAATCCCGACGTACACCTAAAAACAAAAACTAATGATTGCTATGGTAAACAAAACTACTACAGATCTTTCTAATGACTTAGCAATAAAGTATAATAAGGATCATTAAGAAATGAAAGCAGATATAACCAAGGCAGATCCTGCGGCAAGCTCATTGCGAGTCAAACGAATAAAAGAAAACATTTCTACTTCACAAAATGATCAAGCAAATATAATAGTGAGACTGCATTGGCTTTGTTTGTGGATTTGTGTCTGTCAGAAGAAAATTATAAGGTTTTGAGAACTTCCCTGAGAAAACACAACATCGATGTTCTTCCATCCTGCAGAATTATAACAGTTACAAAATTACGAAATCACGGATATATCAGCTAGAGTGAAACTTCAAGAACAAGTAATATAGATAACATTTTTGGTCCGTTAACCTTTTTCTCTGTGTCAGTTAAAATAACACTTACTCGTAGATGCTTGTATGTTATGTGTTGTTACATTCTTCCGGCGCAACCTATCGAGTCCTACTAACTTGCTATTGCAGCAATTGACAGTTTGATCGACTTATCAGACTCGCTTGATGATATCATTATCTTGGGCGATTTTAATCTGCCTCAGCTGAAGTGGACTCCATCTGAAGACCTATCTTTTTTCATCGCTTCCAACCCCATTTCTACTAAGGAATGCCTCTTCTTAGATCGGCTAACAGACTCTAGTCTATGCCAAGTTAGTGGCGTTTCCAACTATATGGAAAGGCAATTAGGCCTTATCTTCATAACTGATCCCATCAACTCCTCAGTATCGTGTTGTCCGCTATCTCTTTCAACTATTGATAACTTTCATTATCCACTTCTTCTCTCATTTTTCCACAACTCTCCCCTTCAGTCGCCTCCCCCCGCAGTTCTATTTTCTTACAACTTTCACCAAGCTAATTTCCGTAAAACCAATACCAATCTAAGCAGGGCTTCTTTTGAGTTTACCAATCTATCTTAGGTCGATCCCCTCTCCATTTTTTACAGAGAAATATTCAAATCCATCTCTCTTTATGTGCCTTATTCCCGCCATAAAACTTCTTCTTCATCCCCTCCTTGGTATGATCGTAGACTTCGCTCTCTACGAAACAAAAGAAACAAGTTATGGGCGGTATTCCTTCGCACCCACTCTTCTTCCGACTATTCAAATTATCTAGGTACATATCTTCATTTCATTGAACTCTATAACTCTCTCTATCAACGCTAACTGAATAATTCGCAAATCAATCTCATAAATGACCCCAAGTCCTTTTTCCAATTTGTCAATTGCAAAAGTAAGACTGATCCTTCCTCCCTCGTTTTCGAAACCAAATCTTCAAGTGAACCTCCTACCATCACCAACTTTTTTGCTACATTTTTCACACAATCATTTGCCAACAACTCCTTCGTACCAGATCCCTCTTACTTCAATGATCTACCAAATTTCTCCATTGGTCCCTTTCTCACACAAAATTTCGATCCTGCAGTTATTGAAGAAAAGTTACTACATCTTAAATATGAATTTGTATCTGGCCCAGATGGACTCCCGTGTTTCTTAAAAAATGCTTAAAACTTGTCTCTACCCCTTTCCTTCCTTTTTCGTCTATTCCTTGCACAGAGAGAATTTCCCCAGATTTGGAAGACCTCTTTTATAATCCCGATACACAAAAAGGGATCTAAGCATGAAGCTACCAATTATCGTCCCAACTCTTTGAAAGTATTTTATACGAAGCCTTAAGCGTCAAATGCAAGCCTTTTATTCCGCCCCGACAACATGGTTTTTTAAAAGGTAGATCACCTACTACAAACCTAGTTGAATTCGTGTCTTTTGCTCTCACAGCCTTAGAAAATGGCAAAGAAATCGATGTTCTCGCAACTGATTTCACTAAAGCGTTTGAAAAGATATCTCATCAATTAATCCTCTTCAAATTGTCTGCTCTCGGCTTTGAGCCTCTCTTATTAAAATGGATTTCGGTAAACCGATATTATAGTGTTCGGTTTAGATCCGCCCTTTCTGTTCCATTCCTGGCCTGATCTGGAGTTCCACAAGATAGTCATCTTGGCCCTCTTCTCTTCATTCTTACTATTAACAATGTTGAGAAGGCCATTAAACACTCCTCTCTCTCCCTTTACGCTGACGACACAAACTTTTTTAAATCTATTTCCTCTCCCCAGGACTCTACCCTTCTTCAAGAATACCTAGATCGGTTTTCAATCTGGTGCCTCAAAAACTGCCTGGAACTTAATATAGCCTAATGCCAATCTATTGTATAACCTTCTCACGTAAATGCAACCCGTCTCCTCCCCGACTTTATTTTCTCCATGGCCAACCAATTCCCCTGGTTCAGTCTTTTCAAGACCTTGGCATATTCGACTGTGAGCTTAATTTCCGTTCGCATATCGATAAGATGATTCTCAAAGTCAACTCATCACGGTCCAAGGAATTTTCCAACCCGTATGTAACCAGATCTCTCTATATTACCTTTGTTCGACCCCTGCTTGAGTATGCCAGTCAAGCTTGGTCCCCCTTTCAACGGGTTCATGTTTCCCGAATCGAGGGTATTCAACGTCGATTCCTCCGATTTACTCTCCGTGGTATGCCGTGGAACGACCCTTTAATCTTACCTCAGCAGGACCGCCTCAAACTTCTAAATATGAATTCGTTAGAAGAACGTAGGAATACTGCTGACATTCTTTTCATTCATCGACTACTCTCAGGTTCCATCGACTGTGCATCCATTTTGAACTCCATTTCCTTCTATACCAACCCCCGCAATCTACGTTGTCCTCGTCTCCTCTATCTACTCTTATTGGAGCCTCTTATGGCTCCAACGAACCAATCTCCCGTATGCTCCGAAAGGTCAGCTCAAACCTCTCCTTTTTTGATTTCCACCTGTGCACTCCTCGTCTCAAACAAGACCTCCTCCATCACTGCCTTGGTCCCTAGCTCTTAAGTCTTTCTGTTAGTTTTTAAGTTAGATTAAGATTGTATTAAGCCAATAAATGGGTGCCTCAGCCCCCACCAAAGTTAAAAAAAAAAATATAGCCCTTTGAACTTCCTTTAATCTAAAAAAAAAAGCTGTCACCATATCTTTATCCGTTTAAGAGTTATAATGTTTGCAAGTAAAAAAGTCCAAGTCAGCCACTGTACACCGATACACTCGAATGTGACATATTTTATGCCGAGCGACTATTCGGAGCGAGAAAACATTTCTATCATGCCATCAAACTTCACCTTAACCGTACTTCCGGAATGATTTATACTGCAAATTTCTTGGTAAGTCTCGTACCAAGTATCACGTTCCTGGCTTGACGCCAAGAAGACTTGACCACCAACTTGACAAGTTTATACGTTTATATTTTCCAATCAACGTTGTGATGCCGAATAACAGAAAAAAATCTCGTTTCTTTCAGTATCCGTCGCTGGACACATTGAAATGTTTTTCTTCATTTCCTGCTTCCAGTTTTATGTGTTCCTTTTCGTGAACTGCTTTTCGTGAACTGCTTTTCGTGAACTGCTTTTCGTGAACTGCTTTTCGTGAACTGCCTTTCGTCGTAATACGTGTCATGACTCAAGCCGCAGGCAGTATGCACTAATGGTCTCGAAGGGACGAAGCGTTGCTTCTTGCACTTGCACGTTAGGAGTCATTTGTAACCAAGTCCGTGTTCACACACGCGGGTAAATTTTATATCCCCGTCACATTCTTTAAACACTGAGACTTTTGTTGAACACGTTATTATGTCCAACATTAACTTCTATGAATTCATATTTGCATTCTTTATTTTCGCGGCTGAAGCGCTAGCGAAAAATTTCTCGTGCTCCATTTTCCCAGCATCTGAACTTTTTCTTGGACGATTTGGACGAACATCATCCTATGATTTCCGCGTGTTTGGCATTTTTGAAACACTGTTACTGTTGGCAATATCATCGCATAACCGAGACCATTTGGTCCTAAGGTATCTGACTACATTTCGAAAAGCAAGTGGCTGTCCATGTTGTCCGACGATAGAAAACTTTCGCCAATTCTTCCTGGTATCCCTAGAGGCCCCAGACAAAGCCGTCGTAATCAGAATGGTTTCCGACTTCTGAAAGTTGATTTTAAGTTTGCAGTCGCCGCAATACCGTTTAATTTTGTCGAAGTCACGTTGCATATTAATGACCTCAATCTTTGAACCTGATCTGTACGTGATTAAGTTGTCTGTGTACGCTATGGCGTGGCGAAGTGAACTTAAATGTTCCAGCAGAAGTCACATCGCTATTCTTCACGATGAACTGTCGACTGGAAAGCACATCAAAAACAATATACAGCAGTGGTTTACTAATGCCCAACCTGTCCAGCTTGAAGAAGAGTCCCTCTAACCATACGGTATCGAAGGCCTTTTCCAAGTCAATCAGGCAGGCACCAGTGTACTGTTTTTTGCCTTTGTTCCATTGGATATCAGAAACCAGTTTAGACGCAACATGAATGATATCGTGCCCCGCTTTGAAACCGAATTGATTATCCGGAACTATATTTTTGTCCTCAACCCACTTAGTCAGGGCTCTATTGATTACCTTCTCGAAAACTTTAGTGATGTTTGGAAGGAGACTGATCGAGCGGAGATTCGCCGGATTGGATGTATCTTTATTCCTTTTGGGGATGGGATGTACCACCGCAGTTTTCCAATGCGCTGGATAATGTGCATTATTCATTGCATTATTAAACAGGGTGGTGTAAATGTCCACCGCTTCTAGTGGGAGATGTCGAAGCACAATGTTCGGTATTTCATCGGTTCCCACTGATTTCTTACTTCTAAGTGATTCGAAGATCGTTTGGAGCTCCTCCTTCGAAATGAACGGTGGTAATACCCTTTCGTTGGTGATGACATTATTTGTCATATTCTCGTCACTGAACTGGATGAAACCCGAGCTCTCGAATCGCCAATTCGCAATTTCATTTCGAAGGCAGGAATTGTGCACAAGGACTCGACTCTCCAGGTCGTGGTTCGGGCCAATGATGTCATTCGCCTTGTACACTTCCTGGAAAGTCGCTCCTATAGCCTCTACCTTCTCCTGCGGATCCTCGATTACAAAGAAGTTGTCATCATCATCGGCCTCATTTGGATCTATGCCTGCTGCTACAAGTATTTGTTCGTTGTTCGTTGTTCGTCGTTCGTCGTTCGGGCGATTTTAAGACATGGAAGGTCGTTTTTATTATTTCTCCGAAATATTTAATTTATTTGCGGGAACATATTCGGGTTGCTGGTGTTTACAGCCCGAATTTTATTGTTCCAATACAAACTTACAGAATTTCTGTAATTTTCTTTTATTAATATCTGGAGGTTTTTAATCGACGACTTCAATGTCATGATCTCCGGGTTATGTCTGTCAGTAAACTGTCTGTACGAGCTTTTTAGCCTTGATAGCAGTCTACTTTTATGTCGGTGCAGTGTGTCAATAATTGCGTTGCGGAATGAATCTTCGTCGTCAGTGTGTTGATACCGAGGTATCGTTTTGTCCATTGTTCGTTTATTTGTCTCGTCCATTAGTCTTAGATATCTGTCAATCTCCTCGTTTGTCAGATTTCTGTTGGACGGTGGGTATAGCGAATTCGAGGACAGTGCTCTTGTCAAGTGTGTCCAACGCATCCACGAAAGTGCGTAGTGTACGTCAGTTGTATTCGTAAGTCGAACAGCAGGAGATCCAAATAGGACCCGTGTCTGGGAAACGACGGACTATCCGTCGCCTTAAGCTTAAGCCCGAGTCGATACGTTATACAGTGCTGACCCCACCAATTGAATAGTAGGTTCCCTCTAGTATTTGGTATACCATTTCCCCAATCTCTATGTTTGGTGTTGAAATCTGCGCCGATAATAAAATTGTTGTCTTCCAATTCCAGCCTCAGGAATCGAAAAAGTGTCTCGAGCTCTGAGATGAATAAGGTGGATTGAGTAGCCTTAGGTGCATAGACAGACACCATGTACAACCGCTTTCCACTACGGAGAGGGATGTACGTGACGCATGATTCCAGCACCTGAAACCTACGTACCACTCGACTGTACATACACTCTGTTGAAACGCTGTCCCTTTCTTTTAAAGATCGCAACACCTCCTTCTTTAATGGAATTGGGTCGGTTTCTTTGTAATATTTCATATCTTGTGTGCCTCATTTTGTGTCTTTTGGCAAGCTTAGTTTCGCTAACAAAAAGCGCATCAGGGGCTTGGTCTTTAAGCAACTTAAACAGTGTGACTCTTCGTTCGAACCTAATCAGTGAATTAACATTCACTGCAAGGACTTTCAGGGTTTGCCCCGCCATGTACGTATCCATTACGACTGAAGGTGCCTTAGGCCGGGCAGCAGCGAGTATATTTGATTTACCCACGTAGCCTGTTCCTGTATTTAACGCTGAAGCTGAGCCATCTGCCTCTGACTAGAGAGCAAGATAGCCAGCATGTCAGGTACTGGTTCGGTGCTCTAGGCGCTGGGGCTTGAGAAGCAACCTTCGCTTGTTGTGCCGTATTCCCCCTACCTGCCGTCATTTGGGCGTAGGTAACTTGGGGAGTAACGGCTGGTGTTTGTGTTTGAACAGGTGGACGTTTAACTTCCACTTCCTGCTGCCCAGCCAGATTTACCCTTTTAATGTATTGGAATTTAGGATAACACCGATAATTTGCGGTGTGTCCTGTGTTTCTACATAAGGCACAAGAGAGTTGGCTTTTTTCTGACGCTCCGTTCTTACCTAGAGCGCATTCCTCGGACTTGTGGTTCTTTTCATACTTCACGCATCGAGGCTGCATTTCACAGTTTGACGCGGCGTGTCCGAACCTTTGGCAGCGAACACATTGTAAAATCTTTAGTTTTTCCCAGTGTCCAACCTGGTAGTCTAGGACTTTGATGCTCCTTAAACCATTCAGTTTGCTGTTGGGACTTAGCTGAACCAGAAAGAACGGTAGTTTCCACTTCTCACTTTTTCTCCCTTCTCCCTTCTCCCTTCTCCCTTCTCCCTTCTCCCTTCTCCCTTCTCCCTCCTCTTTCAGCAGTGCAAGGAGCTGCAAGGTTCTAACCCCCTCAGCAGCATTGTTTGCAGCTTCTCCCCCTTTGGGGTGTAGGAGAAGAACTCCGTCGTCGAATCCTTCAATAAACTTTAAATTTTGTAGTAGCGCTCCACTGTGTTGCAGTGCCGTTGATTAGCGTTGAGTGCGCCCCTTCCCTCACTCCACCAAGCAGCTTTACAGTGAAATTTGGTAGGATGGGACGTTGTACCAAGGTAGAAGTTGCCCTTAACTTCCTCCTTCTCTTCGTCTTTGGTTCTGCCCCCACTGGTGGTTGCCAAATGCCTTTTTTCTTATTTATTCGTATCACTACTCAACCAAAAGTCGAAACACGTCTAAACTCTACGGAGCTCAATGAACGACTGAACGGCATCTATAAGCAAGAGAATGTGAACTATTCACAATTAGTCCGACGAAATTTATCAATATACATCAGGTAGGAAAAGATCTCCGCAGCGACTACGCTAAAAGGCTGTAAATTATAAAATACTTAACACATGAAAATAGCCTTTTACCCACACATAAAGGATTTAAATTCTGGAAAAAAAGACGAATTTTTCATCGTCAATGACGGTAGCCTCTCCCCTTATAGTTTTTGAGTATGTCCATCTACGTCCTATAGAGCTAAGAATTTCATATTTTACATTTCAGCGAGGCCGAGAGAGAAGATTCTGCCGGTGATAGACATCTAGCCCTATGTAGATCTTACATGAAAAGCCACAAAGAAATGAAACAGAGTTTATGTAGAATACTTAATGGAATATAAGATCGAAATTAAAACCATGGCCAATACAAAAAAACAGGAAAAGTATATATTCTCACCTTACTACCACTTCGCCAGGCATTGGCTTCATTAAATATATTCTAGTTACATTACGTTGAGTATTAACTATACATCAAATTCGCGTACTTCTTATGAGATCACTTTTTGTTACACCCGTTGACATTCGTGACATTTTCGTCGACGGTAAAAAGCAAGGGCTTTGAAATCTGCCTCCAGCTTTAACTTTCCATTGAGCATTTAATTTTCATTTTAAAATAACCGTATATGTCGCCTATCATTCTTACATACTCGTTTGTCTCGGGTACATTTTGGGATGTTAGTACCATCCAAAGAAGATCTCACGGAACTCTGTCGAATGCTTCTTCCAAGTCTATGAAGACGATATGCAGATCATTCGAAGCTTGGGGATGTTTTTCTATTATTATTCGTAAACTCTGGATTGCGTCGTATGTCGACCTGCCTTCCACAGAGCCGCATTGACCGCCATAAACTTTAAGAATATTCCGCTGTCGATAGCTTAGAACTCTTTCGTATATCTTGAGAGTGTGCGACATTTGTTTCGCCTACGAGTAGTTGTTGCAAAATTTTAGTGTCGCATTTGCCTTTTTACAGTGGATCCCGCATTTTCTCCCTGCATTGGTTAGGAAACCGATCGCCTCTCATCATCTAAATGAATAAAATTGCTTACCATTTAAATCAAAGTTTACCGGTTGTCGCCTACACTTCGGAGGGTTAGATATCGCTGTCCGATTGTATGACCCCGGTTAAATTCACTTCGGCTTCCTAAAATCTGCCGTTTGCTCTTCGTGCGCGATAGTCAGATGAATGATACTGCACAGAAAGTCTTCGTTTAGCAAGGCGTTGAAGTACTCGTTGCACCTATTGCAAATCTCCTTGTCCGCCCTGAGTAAGTTTCCCTGCTCATCTTCAACATATTCCGGCGATTGAATCCCTTGTGATCTCTTCGTTGCGCCGCAATCTAAAAATGTTTGGTCGTTTACCCGTGCTTCGGCGTTGCACTGTTTAGCACCTGCTTATAAGTCGTGAAGGTGCGTCTTCTAGTTCCCGATACTTTCTACTGATGTCGCCTTTCATTGGTTGTTCTCTGATCTTTTCACGAAAAATTCAGTCAGCAAAAGTCGATCCTGGCTTGCTAGCGGTTCGCCTAAGATCACTTTAAAATTTTAAATTAAAAAAAAATAATTATGGACCAATAGCGATTTTTTTGTAGGTTTTGCAGAAGCTGCAATTTTGCTTGATTTTAAACCCATTGCAATCTTATACTTTTTTTGCTTTTACTTTAGATAAATTGGCAGGAACGTTGCCTTGAACTGCAGTTGGAATTGCATCGATCAAAAAATCAAGCCGGACGTATACGTGATATGTTACGAGAAAAGGTAAGTGGAAAATTTAAATAAAATAACGTTTATATTAATAATAATAACAATAATTTCTATTTTCTTTCTTCCTGTGAGGCTCTCGAAGTTGCCTTGAATGGTTTTGCAATTATTACTACCTTTTTGTGTCATGTCAAATTTAATAGAAAGTGACGAGTATATCTACAAATTGCCAACTGATGTGGGCATGTTGATTGATTATTGATTATGCAACTCAATCTGCAATCATTTCTTTGTTAAGTGTAACCACTGGTTTAATTGATTTATTCTCATCGACTCTATAATTGCTTTGGGCTTTTGAAATTGTGTCATATATCATTTTGATTCTCTCAGACCTATCCGCATTTCTATAACCATAAATCAAGTATCTTAATTCCGCACTAGAACTGTCAATGCTATTTGATCTTTCCGTTTTTATGAATTTTCATTTCCTTTTTTTTAGCTAACGGCGATACGCTGATTGCAATCACCCTTTCCTTCTTCCCTGTTATCTGAAACGCTAGGGACTGCATTAGAAAATCTTTACATAATCCGTTAAATATACGTCTCCTCAAAACTTCGGGAGCATATGGGTGGCTGTTAAGTTTTTCTGATATTCCAAAATTAGCCCCAACGGCTCTTATGTATTATTATTCCACTGCGGTAGGTTTACTTACGGCAGTACACTGTTTCTTCGGATATGGTGAGTGGATTTCTTATGGTGAGCGAATTTCACCACATGACGCAATTTTTTTCTTTTTTTTTTATGTTGGAACACGACACTCAGACAAAGAACTAGTCCATCGTACTCTGCAAGTACCTTCTATTGTAATTAAGATGCCTACAGTACCAGAACCCACCACGTTAGCCCGAGCACCTTCAACCAGATGGGAGCGTAAGCTGGACATGCACAGAGATAGTGTTCCGCGGTGTCGTTGTCACTTTCACAGGATGTTCTGTCACCTATGTCCAGCACATTTCAGTGCTTTGAAAAAGTGTAATGCCCTGCCACGACGCCAGTAACTAACCTGCAGTCTTTCATGCTGCGGGACAGCAGAAAGGCCGCTGACTTCCTAGAGACATCGGGAAGCATTCATTTGGTTTGCCTGCATCCGGGGGAGTCATATGAGACCCAACTATCAATGGGAGCCTTAACCGAGGACTCAGGCAGACTCAACATGGGTTCGGGTCCTGAAAAACTCTCATCTGGACCTTGCTTAGCAAGTTCGTCGGCGATTTCATTTCCCGTGATCCCATTGTGACCTGGAATCCAGACAAGGGTCATGGAATTTAGCCGTCCGACTGCGTTCAGTGATCTCATGTATTCTTGAACTAGCTTGGAAGTTGTAAGAGGATCCAGCAAGGTTCTAAGCGCAGCTTGGCTGTCGCTACTGATACAAATGCTTCGCACCCTCCACCGGTTCTCCACAATATACATAGTTCGCTGCCATCAAGATTGCGTAAATCTGCGCTTCGAAGACAAATGCAAGTTTTCCTAACGTGAAGTGAAATCTAACGTTGTCGTCCTCCAGAAAAACACCAACGCTATATCTTATATTGGTTTTGGAGCCGTGCGTGAAGACCCGACTGCATTTCTTTCCTAGCTCAGATTCTGGCCTAAAGCAGTCCTGGGCACAGGGAAAATCGATTTCATATTTTTTTCGCCACAGGAGCCTTAGTGTCATTGCATCGGACAGCGTGTCCATAAGACCAGAGTCATAAGACAACCGACGCGCATTGTCATCAAATCTCCATTGCGTGTTGTACCAAATTCCACTTCTTTTTAAACGGAAGATGGCTTTGAGAGTGCAGTCCATGATATGAATATCAAGGGGAGGGAGATTCATCAATGCGTCTAGAGCGTGGCCAGAAGTGCTGGTGAAAGCTCCCAAGCATCCGAGACAAACCGTTCTTTGGAGTCTGGTAAAAGCAGCAATCACGCATTTTCGCGAGAGCTTATCCCAACAGACAACGTACGCATAGGAAATGTGGGTGGCCGTGGCTCAAGTGGTAGTATATTGGTTTCCCAATCCGAAGGGTTGGGGTTTAATACCAGCCATGGTCGAAAGTCGTTTTTTCAGGCAACTAAAATCTCGTGAGATGAATGGTTGCCTAAATACATCATCAAGTCAATTTACACTAAAAATTTAGTCTCCCCATTAAATGTTGGATGCCACCCATGGAGCGAAATAACACTGAGCCCAAGCATCTTTCTTTCTCGTTCTGTCTCATTTTCCGAAAAATTTAACACATGCTTTGGCATCATAAGTGTAGTCATACCCACTTCAGTGTTAAGTTCTTTAAAAAAAAAAAAAATTGGCAAAGGTAGATCCAAAGGGGCCTTCTCGGCGATAGCTCCTCTGCACTGCCAGAAGGCCGACAGCGCCGTAGAGGCTTTCGGCGTAATATGTTTAGTCCTGAGAAGTTTATTATCCAAATACTTAGCTTCTTTGGATAATAGGATAGATGAGTCAGACCAGGCAGCTTCTTCCTACTTTTAAGAGAACAATCTCAGTTTTGAAAGGAAAGCCTATTACTAGTGCACCAGTCGTCGATTTCGTCTAAGGCTGCCTACGCTTTAGAGCAGATAGTCGCTAGACCCGATCCATCCGCGTCTGCCTGTGCATAGACGTCTACCCTCGCCACCACATATTGGCGGAAATCAGCATTGGTTTTGGCCAAGTTACACATGCCGTCAAAAGTTGCGTTGTCGAAAACACCCTCAACGTCGATGAGAATGCCCAAGTCGTATTCCTTCTTGTCAAGTATGCCTTCAATTCTGAAGCGCACTCTCGCAGGATCTTCCGCGTTAGTAGGCGTTTTGCATCGCCGACAGAGGACGCATTCGCAAGTTGGTTTTGTGCACATGGATCTCGACCATTCTCTCGATGCTTTTCAACATGAAGGAAGTCAGATTTATAGGCCTCTCTTGGCGAACGAGTAGTCCTCCTTTCCGATTTTCGATATAAAGGCCACTCTCACTGTTCGCGATTCTATGTGTATGCCAGTGACAAGCTGGCAATGAAGATTCTCTTTGGAGTTGCAGCTGGTCTATACTTTTTTTTAGCATAACTCGGTACATGACGCACTTTGTGATAGAACAACCTTCGGGTAATATGGTGTATTCATTGGCAGTTACTCGTTCGTTTCAAACTCAGATTCAAATGTTTATTTAAAAATGTTAAGTCCAGTACAGTAAAGTATTGTAAATAAGTTCAAGCTAGGATTATAATTGTAAACATATGCATGATTTCATGTTACGAAAACAAAGGAAACAAGTATGAGGATAGGGCCAACAAAGAAAGAAAATGAAGGATTGTAATAAGAAAGAAAGGGCTCAGATTGGCAACGTTACCAATATTGCATATACGAGTAGTTCATGTGCAGCTGAAGCGTTTTTATAAAGGGTGACCAGAGAAGAAATTTAAAAAAAAAATTTAAATAAAACAACAACGATGTTAGATGTAAATTTGATTTTGGCTTTATTTTGAAATTGCATTCATGCACATAATGGCACATCATTCAAATAACCGCCTCGGCTTCGCTGGCAGTGTTTCAAACGGCCGCACTGTGCGGACAAAAATAAAAGAAAATATGTTCGTTTTTAACTCAATAAACGGTGCATTATTGCAGAAAAATGACTCAATCAATCAAAAACAAAATTGTTTTCTCTTAAAATATAACGGTACTTGCGGTAACACTGCCTTGAGTAGAACGATCATCTTGCAATTTTATTAGTTTTAATTTTGCTTGCTGTGAAGAAGTGTTGTTTTGTTCTAGTCCGTGTAAAATTTGGATCTGAAATCATGTAGACTTTCGAGGAAGGTTTGTTATTCTAGTATTAGTACTAAATTTTTTACATATTAAAATATATAGATAAAGTGAATTGTTAAAAAAATAAAAATAAAAAATATTTCTTCATTTTAAATAAGTTTTAAAAAAATTCGGGGTAAAATATTCTGTGCATTTACTAGATGGAATGAAAAGTGACCTACTTGACCGCCAGAATGCGCTGAAGTCCGCTCATATTTAGGCAGACATGCCAAATTTCAGTGCGATACTATCTTTATTTTTGTTTTGACAGTTGATTGTTGTTGACGTGTTTGGCATCATGTTGAGAATGGACAAAAACGATTTTCGTTCTTTCATAAAACATTATTTTTTGAGAGGCAAAACGGCGAAGAAAACAAAAGAAAAGTTAGATAAATATTATGGGGCTAATGCTCCGTCAGAGTACACCGTCAAATATTGGTTTCGATTGTTTCGTGGTGGCCGCAACTCCACTACCGATCAAGTCCGCAGCGGCAGGCCCCCCGATGCGGTTACAGAGGACAATGTCAAAAAAATACATGAAATGGTATTGGCTGACCGAAAAGTGAAGGTGCGTGAGTTAGCAGATGCCACAAAGATTAGTACTGAGTGCACACGCCATATTTTGGGCAATATTCTGCATATGAAAAAGTTATCCTGCCGCTGGGTGCCGCGAATGCTCACTTTTGAGCAAAAACACGGACGCGAGAGCACTTCGAAAGAGTGTTTGGACTTGCTGAGCAGAATCGGGCGGATTTTAGGCGTCGATTGGTAACTGGATTTGGATCCCTCGGACTATTATCTCTTTCCAAACCTGAAAAGATGGCTCATCAATAAAAAATTCAGCCCACGCGAGGAAATCATCGACGCCACGGAGGAGTATTTTGCAGACATTCCGGAAAATTACTTTTCGAACGGGATCAAGAAGTTGGAAAATCGCTGGAATAAGTTTATCAAACTAAAAGGGGACTATATTGAATAATACAAAAAAAACATTTAAAAAAAAAATTTTTTTTATTCCCAAGGAGGTCACTTTTCATTCCATCTAGTAATTGCTATGCATAATTGATATATCAGACTTTGTTCTTGTGTTATTTGTTTTTTGCTACAAATTGCTACCCTAATGACAGCGAATTTTTTTCCAGTACAATACCCAACGATTCGAAATTGTGATTAGGTCGACGATTGGATTTCAAATCCAAATTAAGGAAACTGTATAAAGTTATCCATAAACTGAAATCTGTTTTAAATTTAAATGACTGTTTGGATAGTTTAAATGCCAAAATTATACACGCAGGTGAAGCTTATTGTTTCACGATGAGCAGAAAGTGGAAACCGCAAATATTTATATAAGCGACATTCAAAGTGGTTACAAAAAGAAGTGGTTACAAACTGATACCAACTGAGACAGAAAGCGATCTTCAACCAACACCATCAAGATCTACTGGACACCTTTAGGAAGGTTTGAGGAAGCATCTATAAAGACAAAAAACATAAAGTTTAAGATCTGATGTATTCACGCTCCGTTGAAGAACTTAGTTTTGTATGCGATATTTCAAGAGGATCAACATCAACAAGCCAACATCATCCGACTTTAAGTCCTCATCAAGTTCTCGCTTTGTATTTTGACCTTGAACTTTATGAAAGAAAGTATAATATTCTCCTCAGTTTTATGAATAATCTAAGAACTATTTTCCATCCATCAAGGCTCTGAGGCAAGCTAGAAAACTTTTTTTGCCAAATGTATCTGCAAGTGAAATATCTGCAGAGGTAAGCCTACAGGAGCTATTAGACATTACCCAGATTTAAAGCTAATTTGGAAGTGGGGATTTGATGGCAGTGCAGGACAGAACCTTTACAAACAGAAATTCACGGAAAACACATCACAAACTGATGAGTCGATGTTCTGGATAGCTTTTGTTCCTCTCAAATTAGTAGATGACAATAAAACTGAGTTACGGGTCAAACCACGTTCCTCCTCCACATTGTTTTGCAGACCTACGAGTATTAAGTTCATTTTTTTAGGAAGGAGAATCAGCATTTAGTAAGGGGGCAAGAGTCCTTAATGAAAAATGCTATACGCCAATTATCTGCGTATCAAATTAATTTCGATGGTAGTTCTGTGCTGGTGAAGTACGAATTACATTTTACAATGCTAGATGGAAGTATATGTAACATTTTATTAGACACTAATTCCGTAACACACATCTCGCTATGAATGCTCATCAGTATACCCTCAAGCCCACTTTCGGACGTACTCTGAAATATCGTCATTCGTTCCTAAGCCGAGCTCTCTATTTCCTAGTCATTGTAACATTTAGATAACCAACGTACATCGCTACCTATCTTTCTTTCCTCCCTAAATTTCCTTCGCCCGCGCTGTGTACAAACATTTTAAGGGTACCTTAACCCCTTGATCGCGTGCTGGTTTATAAAAAAAAAAAAAAAAAAACTAATTGTTTTCCTAAATGCTATATATGTGGAGGGTCCCCAAAAGAAATGAAGAAAGGAACTGTGGTTTCTGAAAGGCTTCCTAATACCGATCATTACTGTTTGGGTTTATCCACTCTGCACACGTGTGGATAAGGTGTTTTAAATGCCTTCTTCACATTTCTTATAGTTGGCCGCTAAAAAATGTGGCACGTAATAGGAGCTGAAAATAAGACTATATTCGCGCAAAATAAAAAAAAAATTCAAGACCTTTTTAAAATTCATATGATGCTCTAAATGGATAAGCCAAAACCGGGGGCTATGGATCTACAAATGATGGATATACTGCAAGAAGCTTCTCTAACGACTCAGAAATCAGTTCAGAAATCAGTTCAGAAATCACAGGAATAGATTCAAATTTAAAAAGCCTTGACGGTAACGGCGTCTCCTTCCTCATTTCGAAAGAAATAAGTTCCGATGATGCCGCCATGCCCTAAACCGCACCCAGCAGTCAATCGTTTGTGGATGCATTGGTGCTTGGCCAAACACTTGTGGATTGTGTTCGCTCCAATAACGGCAATTTTGCTTGTTGACATAGCCGTGCTTGTTGCTGAGCCAGAAATGGGCCTTGTCCGAGAAGATGACTTTTTGGCCAAAATCCGGATCTCCGGCCAAAATTTCCAGCGCCCAATTAGCCAATCTTATACGGATGTAGTCCCAAATCCAATCGCAGAATAAGCCGGGTTGACCCTCTGGCTATGCGTAATTCGCGGCAATGGCGGTCCGGATCGACATTTCTGCGTCTTCTTCGATACTGAACGCTATGACGCACGGCTATATTTTCTTCATTTCGCACCAATCTCTGTCTGGTGGGTGGGTTAAGATCCAAAAGAGTGTACTCACGCTAAAACTTTTCCACGGTGCGACGAATTGCCTGCACACTAAATCCATGATGACGACCGACCTCTCGACGAAATTCACGTTGCGTATTTTTTAATAATTACGGCAAACGTAAAGCGATGCATGATAAAATGGCAAACATTACCGAATATTTTAACAGCTGGATGTCATTGGTAGCTTTGACAGGTTCTGAAACATAACAATTGGAAAAACTATCATTGCTATCTGGTCACCCCATATATATAGCCGAGATAAGCTCGTTTCCAAGATAATAATGTAGTTCGGTGTATTTGCAGGAAGGTGAAAGCTTTTCTTCATAGGGCCTATATCTCCAGAATTGCACTGCGTAGAACATTACTGCCAAGACTGCGGCTTCAAATACCCTGAATTCACTACTATGTGCAATATTTAAGTTGTTGAAGCAATTCTTCCAAGCTAAATTTATAACGGGTTTAGGTTTCATAAGTTTTTCATTTAGATGTTCTTATACCATATTCCTTTACTACTTTTATTCTTTCCCCGCTATAGTACCATTTTTCATTCTGATTCCTCCTTTTTTGAATATTATTGTCTTTAATTTATCCAAGGTGATAATAAGACTCCATAATCTCAAATACTCATGTAACCGATTTATAATCAATTGCAAGGATTCCGGTGAATATGTCGATGTGGTCTGCAAATAGGAGGCCTTTAATGAGAACCTCGGGAACTTCTACGTCACCCGGAAGTCCACTATATCGCCTATAAAGAGGGTGGACTCAGAGAACACCCCTGTCTTACTCCTGTCTCCTTTTTTTTTTTTTTTTTTTATAATCGGCGAGCGCTAAAGGAGGAAGAAAAGACAGGTACCGATGTACATTGTTTTTAAATGTTTGTAAGTTATAACGACCAGGAAACACAGCGATCGGCAGGGCATTCCATAAGCGAGTTGTACGGCTTAGGAACGAATCACGATATTTTAGAGTACGTCCGAAAATGGGGTTGAGGGTATACTGATGAGCATTCATAGCGAGACGGTTGCTACGGTTGAAAGTTTGAATGAGCGGAATGCTACTGGCGATTTCAATGGAGCACCGGTGGTGAAAATAGTGATAAAACAAAGTGAAACAGGAGACATTTCGTCGGTGCTCGAGGGTGTCAATTGATTGACTGATATTAGTATCACCAATGAGTTTTATCGCACGGTTTTGAATCCTATCTAGCAGGTGCAGAGATGTTTTAGGGGCACCTGACCAGATGTGGACATTGTACTCCAATTTTGGGCGGATGAATGCCTTATATATTGTAGCCCGATCAGAGGGGGTAAAATATTTCTTACATCGCTTGAGGAAACCTAAACATTTCGCAGCATTTTTGGCGACATCGAATATATGGTCATTCCAACGTAAGTTGTCACCGACACATATACCGAGAATGGAAAGTTCGGTTTCGACGATGCAAGTGCCATTCATGGATAATGGCTTGGTATTTGAATTTCGCTTTAATGACAGCAGACAGCATTGAATTTTGGAAGCATTATATTCCACTCTGTTGATAGTTCCCCAATTGGTTATGCTATTAATATCGGAATTAAATGAGCTTAACATACGCTGCCGTTCCCGTTCTACAGCCGAAGAGCAGTGGCGTGAGCCCGGGAACGAATATGAAAAGCAGAGACTGCTGTCATCAGCAAAGGAATATATTGGATTAGAGGTGTCAGACAAGAGATCATTAATGAAAATTAAAAAGAGTGTCGGCGACAGAACGGAGCCCTGGGGCACACCAGCATTTATTTTGTGAATATCAGACTTGAAACCCTTCAAGAGAACTCGAATTGAACGTTGCGAAAGGTAATCTCTAATCCATTGAAGAAGAGAGTCATCGATCCCTAAAGCACGCATTTTCGACAAAAGAGCCTGATGCCAAACTCTGTCAAATGCCTTAAAAATATCAAGTGCAACTATCTTGCTTTCGCCAGATTGATGTACGCTTTGATTCCACTTTTCGGTGAGACATGCCATCAAATCACCAGGGGACCTGTTGCTACGAAAACCATATTGCCGGTCATCGAGAAGTTTTCGCGTTTCGAGATATTTCACTGGCTGACGGTTTATCAGCGTTTCCATGACCTTGGAAAGAAGGGATGTAAGTGCAATGGGTCTGTAGGAGGAGAGAGAAGAAGATTCGCCTTTTTTGGGGACGGGCTGGACAAATGCTGTTTTCCATCTGCTCGGCAAGAGTTCTAAAGAGTAGGATTGATGAAAAAGCTTACGCAGAAGTTTTGCCAGCGTGGAAGAACACCTCTTCAGAAGAAGGGGAGATATACCATCTGGACCAGCGGATTTATGCATATTGAGATCTTTAAGTACTCTTGCTACTACACGAGTGCGAAAGTGGATTTGTCCCATTGTAGATTCGACGCACTCAAGTGTAAGCCGGGACAAAGCACAATCTGGGAGTGTTGAGCTGGCCGCAAAGTGTGCGGCAAGCAGATTGGCCTTGTCCAAAGAGCTGATAGCTGGAATGTCATTGTAAATGAGCGTTGGGATGGAGGATGAGGCAGAATTTCTAATGTTTTTGACGAATGACCAACAATTTTTACTGCCTTTGGGGCATTGCAGTATTTTTTGCCTCAGTTTTTGGTCGTATTGGAATTTCCCACGCTTGAGAAAGACGTTGCAGTTATTTCTGGCTCGTTTGAACTTTTCGGTTTTCCTCTGTCGGGTTGGTGTTGGAGGACCGAAAAAACATTACTCTAACTCTGACAGCCTCTTCACAGCTCAAGTCGTACCATGCCTTTTCTTTTGGTTTGATACTCTTCATCCGATGAGGGATAAAGCATCTCATTCCAAAGAGAATAGTTTCTGTGATCATGTCAGCAGCGGCATCCACGTCGTTATCGAGGAAACACAACGACCAGTTAAAATTCCTAAAGAAGCTGTTAAGGCCGCTCCAGTTGGCTATCTCGTATTGCCATACGGTTCTTTTAGGGATCTTTTCTCTAACTGTGTTTTGGGTGTATGAGAATTTAGCTGATATGACACAATGGTCCGACGAGCCTAGAGGGGAGAACACGCCAACGCAGTACTTATCAGGGTGAGAAGTTAAAAACAAGTCCGGAGTATTGGCGGTATGACTATCAACGTCTGGTATTCATGTGGGCTCATTTACATGCTGGGTTAAGTTATTTTCCGCAGCAAAGATCTCAACATACCGTACGTAAGGTGTTGTCTGTCCAGAATGTCGAAGCCAACCAGAATTGTGTATATTGAAATCGCCCGTAATCACGATTTCAGTATGAGGATACAGGGATACAATTCTTTGAATGGAGTCAGACAGCGCATCAAACTCGTGAAAAGTAGAGTTGCTGTCCAGTTTGGGGCTTCTGTAAATAAAGCAGTAGTGGATAATTTGCTTACGGAGATGGAGTTTTAACCACATGAAATTGAATTCCGGACTGGAACAGGGACTACATTGTGGTGAAATTTGGTAAGCTACACCACTACACACGTAAATGGCGAGACCGCGGTGAGAGAATAATAATGGTACTAGTTCGTAGCCAGCTAGATTCAGATCAGAGTGATCTGAGAGATGTGGACGGGGATCTACCTGTGTTTCACTAAGTGCAAAAACAGCTGGTCTGTATTTGCAGACGTGGACGTACGCAGAAAAGTGATTACTTTTTAGCCCGCGTATATTGGCAATATCTACTCTGAATTCCCGAGTCATTATAAAGAAAGACAAACACAAAAAACACAAACACCGACGATACTAAGCAAGGCTGCGCAGTGAAAAATCTGGCGTGGTTTGGGGTTTTTTTGTATCTTCGTGGAGGTTTTGTAAGACCCATCCAAACTTCGAAAACATTCCCATTCCATATACGAGTAATTTATAAAATAAAGCAGATTCACAGAATCCACAAAATCCACAAAAAAGCGTATAGTTTTTGTTTTTGTTCTATGAATGACTCTGCTATGCTCTTCAATACAAACATGTTGTCAACTGCTGAGTATCCAGGCCTGAAATCCCCCTGAAATTTTGTTAATAGCTCACTACCCATACGTCAAATCGCCTCTAGTATTTCTGCAAAAATTTTGGACCTCTGGTTTCACTTTTTTTGTGTATACTATAGGGAAAATCAGGGCTTCTTTCAACCGTTGAGGCACTATCCCATGATTTAGAATTCTGTTGAATACACCGTCTGTTGAATGTCCGTCAGCTCATTAGTGCTGTACTTAATAAATTTGTTGGGTATACCGTCCGACCCTGCAGCTTTTCTATCTTTCAGGCAAAGTAGCGCTTGCATTGTGGTGAGTATATGGATGGGCGCACATTCTGGCAAACGCCAGAAAAGAAGTTTGTGACAGAACATATTATTACTTAGCAGTCTCATATCCTCAAAATTCCTTGCGATTTGGTTTAAAAGTCTTTTCATATTGTGAGTATAATATGCCAGCGATTTTTAAGGCTTTACTGGTGATCACTTCGCAACTTTGATCCGTAATGTAGTAAACAGTTACCGTGAACCTTTCATGTTCTCCAATTTTGCTTAAAGGGCGATTTCAAACCAGATCGGCCACTTTCACGTTTAGTCTTAATTTTTTTATTCCCTCTCTAACTTAGATTGTTACTTAAGCTTTTTATTGTATGCCCTAGTTGAAGGTAATTTCATTGGAATGACTCGATATGACTTCGGTATGGGTTACCCTTATTAAAACCACATCATATTACAATATTTTTTCTTTAAATCCCAAACACATAAAATCTCTCCACCTTATAGCCATCATGTAATATTGAAATATCAAGCAAATCATACAGATGTCACCATGGGAGATAGGAAAAGAATACGACTACTCGTAACATACAAGTCGAGTACGGAGGAGTATCCATATCTCTCGGTTGAATCTGACATTCGATTCACGCGCACCATAAGTTTCCTATGGTATTCGAATGACCTTCTCTTCGTCATGGGCATTAACAAACATTAGCCTACTTCCACGATGTGACATGTCATCATCCACTTTGCCATTCATGATGCCAGTACTATTGCAGTTTAGTTTCAAACGACAACATCGATGTGAAGGAAGACAGTGAATGAAGACGGGTGAGAAGACGACAGACAGGGGGTAAAACCAAACGAAGGTGACATCGTAAAAGTTTATACATTCGTGAATAATTTAAACTAAAAGGGGGCGAACCGAGGATGCTTAGGGCTCTGGCGTATTCTTATTAAACTTTTAGCAGTGCTCAAGTAAGGGGAAAAAATTTCCACAAAAAGAAATTCTGGTTATACGGATATATTTGGGTCGGATTGGGGTGGACGTATGTGGAATATTAAGGGATAATCTGTTGCATTTGATGTGGAAAGTTTGATTTTAAATGCCTTTTTCATTTGATTTGAAAGTTTTAAGGGCGATATTTTCCGGTTTGCCCAAATGACGATGGTTCTTTTCGAGGTGGTGCTATGTAGAAAGATTACTAAGTCTGGTCATTTATTAGCGACCCGGTTTTTTTTATTTTTTAGTTATTTTATACCAGCGTTGTGTACTCTTATTGTTCTTGTTCTTTTGCCAGTATCTTTTTCCTCATCTGAATTTTGGTAGCAGATCAAGCAGTTACTAATTCCTAGGATAGGGCTCAGATGCACGGAGCAACACAGAAACTTAAATACTATTGCTTCAGGTGGTATATCCAGGAATCCCAAAATAATTTTCGCGCAAGTCTTCCAGTTGGTTTCAGTTTAGAGCCTCGGAATTGTTTGAACACAGCATACTTTTAACGACGCTAATACGGCTCATGTACATTTTCCCATCTGTTGCTTGTACCCGTAGGGCGCTTATGTTATGATTCCTCATTCAGCGTTTTGATAGTGCCGATATTGCCCGAAAGGCTTCCTCCGCTGCGTGAAACAGATGCGTTGTTGAAGTTGTGCTCATGTTCCACCAGCACTTCCAGAAACATTTTGGTAGCTTCAGTTTCAATACTATCCAGCGAACCGCTGATAGCCCGTTGAATTCTACCAATTATGTCAGTATTATCGGTGTACGGTAAAACTTTTGAAAGATTGTGACTCTGGCGTTGGTTTGTGTGTTCCGCACAACTTCACAATGACATCAAAAGTCTCGGTTAAGTCGTTACCGACCTTGACGGAGCAGCGAATGTTCTCCACAGACTGGGACATGGCGCTAAATGCTGTTATATGTGTCTTTAAAATCGATGTAAAGATGGTGAGTATAGATTTGGACCTCTTGAGTTTTTTCTAGGATCTGGCGGAGTCTGAAAATTTTGTCGGTTATGGAATTTCCGGGCCTGAAACCACATTGATAGAGGCCAATGTTTCAGATATTTAAGCAGTATGACAGATAAGATCTTGTACGCAATGTTAAGGAGACTCATACCAATATAGTTGGCGCAGTTGAAGGGTCTCGTTTTTTGATGATTGGGCAAATGTTGCTGAGACTGAGTTGCTGTATGCTTTCTACAAATTCACTTCCAGGAGCTTTGAATAGCTCGGACTTTAAGGCGTCACGCCCAAGGTATTGGAATACCTCGGTCGGTATGCCATCAGATCCATTAACCATCCTTGCTTCGTTTTGGCCAAGTGGACGGAAGTTTTGGCTATCATCGTCTAAGTTGAATGGTCCATTCTGCCTGATAGTCAATTTTCGACTTCGTCGCTATTATACCGGTCTGCAGAAGAAATTTTTCCATGTTCTCAGCACCGACTGTGGCTCTACTACGAGGTATCCGTCTTTATCTCTACATGTCCCTGAACGGTCTTGTTTTTTGCCTATACAAGTTCTTTTTTTTTGCTTTTTTCGTAAAACCTCCGTTCCTTATTCCGAAAGTACAAACACTCAAGCTTTTGTTCTTCCCATCTCTTCTGCTTTCGTCTTTCGTTGCAGCGCCGACGTGAGCGCTTCTGCATGCACTCGCTGACAATGTGCATCAAATTAGGAGTTCTTGATGGTGATCAAGTAAAACTCAGCAGATCAGGTGGGGCGTCTCTGATGGCGTGCTGGCAGCGTTGCTGCTGGTTTTCGGTACTTGATGTTGTCAGTATAGTTGTTCTGCAAAGGTTATGGCTGTCTCTTGCGATTGCAGCTTTTCTACGTTATATCTTCTCACATTAGTTCTTCTATGCTGTGACGCCAGGAAAAACCACATTCGTATCTAGGCTGAAACTAGATAGTGATCGGAGTCAATAAACCTATCTAAGGACATTACTTAAGTACCATATATGTCTTGCCAAGGAATTCGCAGAAACCTTCTTCGATGGTGTCGTTTTTGTCTTCCGTGAAAGCACGAGCGCATATTAAGCTGATGCTGGCGCATTTAGCCTTGACGCTGATTGCTGTTCAAGCCTTCGAAGATCAAGACTTCTTGTCCGCACCCGAATAAGCTCTATTTCTGTTCCTTATAAAAATCACCGTTGAAGATGTCATAATTTTTCATCCTCCTTTTGCTCTTTATTTTGTTTGCCGATGTCGTCAACAATAGGGTTATTCATACCCGAGGGGTTGTTTTTGCTGTTCCGGAACTTCTTGGTTTTTCTATGGTAGAGAAGTTACCCCGATGCATAACCCCCAACTTCGACGATGCGAGCGCTGCCGTTGGCCAATCAATGGCTATTCCGCCACCATCTCTTTTCGCTTTCTTGTCTTGAAAGTGTCCGTTTGACCTGAGCTCCGAATACATCGGAGTAGCTCAAATAAACCGTCTATACTATTGTAAGTCCTACTCGTATCTTCCTACTTTGTGTGTTTAAAAGCTCTTGTCTGCCACTCAACTGTTCAACTTAATTTTGAGAGCGGTTTTCCCACAATCAGAGCTACAAATTATCTGACCCATCATCCAAACTAAGCAACCATTGTCTAGTGTCAATCTTGAGACCTAATTTCTTCGACCAAATATCGAAGTGAAATATCTCCCATTACTCTCCACGAGACATTGGGTCATTTATCAGGAACTTAACACTTCTTCCACACTCATTGTTCCTAAGTAAGTTGCGTCTTGTTTTTTTTTATACAAACAAAGCCAAGTCTCATATAGCACTCTTACTTGTGTTATGAGTACTTTCTTGCTTTTACATGTAAGTAGCCACAAAGAGAATCACTTTCATTATGCTTCACATCATGTGCCGTAAAGGCTTTTCGACAAATCCCAACCGCACCAGAGTAAACCTCAAATCACTTTTATTTCCTATTAAAATTGTTCCCAACTCTCAATCCAAAAACCGGCAGTGGTGGAGCAGGGGCAACATTAAACATGCAACACACTCTAACATGGCTATACACATCGTAAACACTTCATACATGACTGGAAATAGACCCCAAATCCTCCTGCACCACAAACCAAAGGAAGACTTAGACGAAAACGAAGACGCAGACGTAGACGAGATGAAGATGAAGAGAATAAGTTAAAATGAATCTGAAACAAGAGGAAGCTGAAGAAGCATTAATCCCGATGCATGAAATGAAAGTGATTCCACTCCATTCTGCCATGACGATGATGATAATCCTTTTTCGTTGTTACCAACTACCACTCAATCTTCTCCTCGCTCCATCGTCATTTGATGTCCGAGGAGTGATACATGGGTATCCTTCGCAAACATTAACACGAATACATGCACAGAGGCTATGAATAGCGTTGCTTTCAGATATATCCGTACCCTCGTATCTTTGCCTTTCATTATTAGAATTCTCTAAGAAAATTACGAGTGTTTCTCAACTACGTGGTAATCTTCACATGGGCATTAACATGACTGCGACTTGGTTAAGAGGCAAGGAGATGTACTGACACTACTCTTCAACTTGGAAGGGGTTTCAAATCCTCTACGTAGAAGGTTGTACGCATAACTTGCAGGGAATGTTTAAAAAAAAAAACAGAGAACGACTGCAGGACATGAGGAGGTATTAGTTGAATGTTTTTTATTTCAGTTTTCATGGCTTCTTTGATACTTTATTTGACGTTCTACTATTGGGTGGCCTTCAAGAGGGAAACTGTTGCATATCACTGTAAACGAACGGACCTTGCTATGGTTCTCAACGTCAAGAAACAACAGCCAGAAGGGTGCTTAATTTTTGGTTTGTCTTCTTTCTTATTTCAGTGAAAATATTGCCAGAAATTCAATGAAGTGAGCTGAAAGCAAAATAAATACTTTTGACGGCAAACATTTCGTTTTTGCTTTTTTTTTTAACTTTTGTGCGTTGTCGGTAAATTTCAATTTCTCATCAACGGTATCAGAAAAAACGGCCAACATACATGGTTTGTCCGAAAAGTAATGCTAATGAATCGATTGAAAAAAAATTATTAGTCAGATGGATAAAATAATTTAAACATTTTCAAAAAAAGCTTCTCCTGCGTCGATACATCGCTCCTCCGGAGTGAAACGGGATTTTGCCTTCAGCTTGGCAAGTAATCGATTAAGATAGCTCCTTTACTGTCCCAAAAAACAGTCGCCATCACTTTCCCAGCCGAAAAAATAGTTTTTGTTTTTTTTTGGAGCCGGCTCGCCCTTTGCAGTCCATTGTTTTGACTGAATTTTTGTTTCGGGCGTATAATGGTGTATCCAAGTTTCATCTACAGCAATTAATTGGCGCCAAAACTCGGATTTATTGCGCCTAAACATCGCCAACAGAGCGTTGGAAATGTTCATTCGAACACGTTTTTGGTCTAACGTAAGTAAACGCGGCACCCAACGCTCGGACAGCTTTCTCATGCCTAAATATGTGACAAACATATTCTTTGGACATTTTCATATCCTCTGCTATCTCTCTCACTTTAATTCGGCGGTCGTCTAATAACTTTAGCAATGTTATCGTCAGTGGTTGCAGTTTTTGGAGGTCCTAAGGGTTCATCATCTTTTAAGCTCTTACGGCCTCGTTTAAATTCAGCTCTCCAAAATTTCACTGTGGTAAATGATGATGCAGAGCCCCCATATACAGCATTCACTAGCTTTTATTGACGAATGCCGCTATCTTTACGTTGCGGACAACCCTCGTATAACGTTAAAATCGTCCTTGAATATCTTTTTTTGCGAAGTTAGATAAGCAGGCCATCTTAGGTAATAAAGTTTTGAAGAACAGCGTCCATGCTATCAGCTCCATGAGCAGCACACCATTATATCCATAAAGAGCCTGACTTGCTTCTGATCAACAAACCGTCAACCACATTGATCATATTGTAATCAACTCAGGGCATTACTCCTGCATTTTGTATGTCCGAACGTCCGATCCGTTCTTGTTGTAGCCAACATATGGATGCGGATATCCCTAACAGTTTCGCATAACCTCTCGAGGAGTCCGATGTCTCTAGGATCGAATATGAAAGACCAATGGTATCCCTGCCAAAGAGCAACCGCTGATGTTCCTCAACAAAGAAACCCCTGCTTCGATGACGAATGCAGACAGGCAAATCTAGAAAAACAACGAATGTACAAAGCGGCCCTACTACAGAAGTTCGCGAACTCTACGAGCAGAAAAGGAGGGAAGAACATAGGCTCCTCGGAAGAAAAAAGAAAGAGCGGGGAAAGCCCTCTATCGAGGCCTTAGAGAGGTTCTATTAGAAGAATGAAGTTCGAAAGGTTTACCAACAAATAAAACAGCATGCCAAAGCTATACAATTTGAGCGGAAATCTTCAAGGATGGAGAAGGAATCCTCATAGGGTGCGGAGAATCTGGAAAGATGATTTTTGCAAACTGTTTGAGCCATTCACCCTAGACGAAGACAGACAACATTTCCATCCATGAGACCAATGTGAAGTTAGCACAGCCATTTTCAAACGCAATGGGCGTTTCATAACGATAAGATCGAAGTTAAGAAGGAGAGAAACTGAACTAAGTATTCGATCGGGCCACAACCTCCTGCATTTAAACCTTTCGCTGCCAAACCCGAGTATTCTCGGGTTCAAAGTTGTGCCTTTGTTGCCAGACCCGAGAATTCTCCTGCAATTTCACTGTAGCTTCAAAGGAAAACTATTTGCGTTGACATTAATAACTGATATCCATATTGAGGTCTGCAATTTGCAATAAAACAAAATTAAATTATATTTTAAGAAAACTATTTTTAATCCATAAAAACTATAGGCTTTTAACAAGTATTATAAAGATGGTTCAACATGAAACATTAATCAATATACCGCAATCATGGGTTGTGGTATATACGGAAATATGGGTCAATACACAACGGAGGCTTTTCTGGGCAAAGTGGACAGCAAAATCTAATTTCCTTACGTCTTTTTTCCTTCGAACATACGCGACACATTCTTGTTGGATTGACCTTCTTCCCTGCTGCTGGAATGGATTCTAGATAGTGTTGCACGAAATATTTAGAGATAGTCGGACTTCAAATCTGGCCTTGTAGTGACGGGAAAATCAGTAGGCTCTGTTGAAATATCAACCCATTCACTGTCCTTTGATTGAATTTCCTGCACTTTAACTCTTCAATTCCCAGTGTCACCTCTAGCTGACAGAGGTTTTTTTTTTTAGTTCAATGGTAAATGAATTTTTGCATTTTACCATTATCACTAGAAAACTAATAAGTGCCTTTATATTATTATTTTTTTCTGACTACACTAGCTATGCGTTTTCTGTCAAATTTATATAATTCTTTCCCGCGTTATTAAATTTTTTTCTCATTGCTGTTATTCGTGCAATACAAACTGGGATAATTATGTTGAAATCGTAGGTATTGTCTTTTTTATAATTGCATGTGGTAAATGAATCCACTAGTTATAAAACAATTCTATTTTACTATAAAAATAACACTTGGCATGGTTGCAATAACGTTCGAAATACTTTTGGATTAAAACACAGATTTTTTGATAAAAAAATAATTTTATTTTTCAACGTAGTCTCCCTTGAGCTCTATACACTTTGTCCAACGCTTCTCCAATTTTTTTATCCCTTCCAAAAAAAATGATTTGTCGAGGTCCTCAAAATAGGCCTTTGTTTGCGAGATGACTTCATCATTGGAGTCAAATCTTTTTCCACCAAGCCATTTCTTCAGGTTTGGGAACAAGAAGTAGTCGCTCGGAGCCAAATCTGGAGAATAGGGTGGATGAGGGAGCAATTCATAGCCCAATTCATGGATTTTTGCCATGGCAACTGCACATGTGTGCACCCTTGCATTGTCTTGGTGGAAAAGAACTTTTTTCTTGGCCAAATGAGGTCGTTTTTTTTTTCAAATCGTCATTGAATCGGTCCAATAAGTTGGCATAATATTCCCCATTGATTGTTCTTCCCTTTTGAAGGTAGTCAATGTGGATTATCCCGCGTGCATCCCAAAAAACAGTCGCCATAACTTTATTGGCTGACAAACCCACCTTGGCCTTCTTTGGCGCCGATTCACCCTTAGAAACCCACTGTTTTGACTGTTGTTTGTTCTCTGGTGTGTTGTGATGGATCCATGTTTCGTCCACGGTTACAAAACGGCGCAAAAACTCCTCCATATTGCGATTAAACAACGCCAAACCTTCCTGTGAAGTTGTTACACGATAGCGTTTGTGGTCGACTATGAGCAAACGCGGCACCCATCTTGCGGAAAGCTTTCTCATGCCCAAGTGATCATTCAAAATTGAAACCACTGAGCCATGCGAGATCCCTACGGCTTCCACAATCTCTCGCACTTTCAATCTTCGGTCGGCCAACACCATATCGTGAATTTTTTCGATTGTTTCGGGTGTAGAGACCTCAACTGGGCGTCCAGGACGTTCGGCATCTTCAGTGCTTGTACGGCCACAACGAAATTCAGTAAACCACTTTTTTACCATTGAAATCGATGGTGCAGAGTCCCCATAGTATTTATCAAGCTTAGCCTTGGTCTCGGTAATGGTTTTTTTTCGCAAGAAATAATGCTTAATAAGCACACGAAATTCACTTTTTTCCATTTTCTCCTCAAATTAGTGAGTAGTCTGATAAAAATAACTGTCAAACACAAACTAACTGACGCAGCAAGTTTAAATTTTGACAGGAGTCAACTGCCTATTGACAGGAGCAGTGTTGCTGTTTCAGTAAAGAGGTCAGAAATTCAAAAAGTCACGGACTTATTGACCCGTCCTCGTATGTAACCTTTAGGTATTGTAAAAAAAATTATTGCTGCGTTTTGCCGACTCATGGTGATGGGATTTTAGAACTTACTTACGTCTTACAGGTTGACATTAGCTGAAATCATCGAGGAATTAGAGACCGGAGAGGTCATGGCGACATTATTTTGTTTCCTCCTGATATAAAATTGGAGATGAAAACGAAGCTAATTTCCTCCATCTACCTAGTCGTATGCTTCGTTCTCAAGTAGAGCTACAAAATGCGCCATCTTTTTCAGAAGACGTTTGTAAAGATGACCAGAAGGAAGATGAAGATGAAGAGGAAGCTAATGTTTCTGCACCGAATAAACAGAAGAAAAAAGAGAATACCATAAAATGGTGGTGCAACAATACTTCTTTCACTGAATGTGGTAAAGGGGACTCTGATGAAATTGTTTTCAATTATCTGGAGGAGCTGACGGCAATTGAATGTTTTGAGTTGCTGTACAGTGAAAATATAGTTCAATTCATAACAGATATGGGTAACTTATACGCTTTGCAGATAGATCACATTCTAAATGTAAAGAGTGACATTTACAATGAACTGCTAGCTTCTAGCATGAGACGAAATAGATTTTTCGAGATTCAGCAGTATTTACAACTTTACGATTGTACGTTATTACCGCGCAACTACAAGTTTGCTAAAGTTCGCCAGTATTTTACAGAACTTAATGAAAATTTTACATCATTACGCTTCTATAGATGAAACTATAAGATGGAGTGAAAAGTGACTTCCTTGCGAATTAAAAATTTTTTTTTATATTATTAAATATAGTCGCCTTTTAGTTTGATACACTTATTCCAGCGATTTCCCAACTTCTTGATCCCGTCCGAAAAGTAATTTTCCAGAAGGTCTGCAAAATACTCCTCCGTGGCGTCGATGATTTCCTCGCGTGAGCTGAATTTTTTATTGATGAGACATCTTTTGAGGTTTGGGAAGAGATAATAGTCCGAGGGATCCAAATCCAGTTACCAATCGACGCCAAAAGTCCACCCGATTCTGCATCAGCAAGTCCAAACACTCTTTCGAAGTGCTCTCGCGTTCGTGTTTTTGGTCAGGAGTGAGCATGCGCGGCACCCAGCGGCAGGATAACTTTTTCATATGCAGAATATTGCAGGGGTTATTATACCTTTAAAATGTTTGTACACAGCGGAGGCGAATGAAACTTAGGGAGGAAGAAAAGAGAGGTATCAATGTGCGTCGGTCTTAAATGTTTGCAAGTTATAATGACTGGCAAATAAAGAGCTCGGAACGAATCACGCTATTTCAGAGTATGTCCGAAGGGGCGGAATGATGCTAGTGGTGGAAATAGCCATACAACAAAGTGAGATACAAGACATTAGATTCTTGTCAATTAACTGACTAATATTAGTATCTTATCCTATCCTGAAATGATATCCTATCTAGTCGGTTCAGAGATGTTTTGGGCGTACCTGGCCAGATGTGAGCATTGTACTCCAATTTTAAGCTCATGAATATCTTATTTATTGACATCAGAAGGGGAAAAGCATTTCTTACATCGCCTGAGGAAACCCAGACATTTCATGTCATGACAGCAGTTCATAGTCAGGTAGCTTCAGATCAGGGTGACCTGAAAAGCATGGGCAGGGATCTACCTGTATTTCACTAAGTACCAAAATAGCTGGTCTGTGCTTACAAACCAGAACGTACGCAGAAAATAATAATCGCGTATTATTCTTATATATGTCTCAGCTACATTTCGGGAAATAAGATCTCCGGGAACATAATCGGAAGAAGTATATAGAGATCTTTTAAATCTCCTCTTCATCATTCTTCGTGAGATTGGAATAGAGTCATACGTCTGCCTCCCACAAGCCGCATTGACTGGTAGGGAGTTTAATACTATTCCGTTGCCGACTATCTAAAACTCTTTCGTATATTTTCATAGTTATACAGCTGTACCTGTTCACTCGCCGGAGGAAATTGGTAAGGCTTAATGGTTCAGAACCCTTATCCACCCAGGACTGTAGGCCCATTTAAGTAAGTTTGGTAGGTGCTACTTTTAAAATTAAAACCTATTATACTGGCAAAGTCTGATTTGGGTTGAGTAGATAAATATAAAATTTAAGTTTGCCACGAGTCTGCTCAAAAAATTCTTTTTTTTGTCATTTACCGTTAATATTTAACTACCAATATTTCTGTTTAATGACCAAAAAGTACTTGTGTCTAAAAACATTTTCTTTTTGCCATTTAAGGTACACTGCATTGTGCATATCATTTACTCCGCTTTAACACCTAAGTACTTTTTAGATCATTGAATGTTTTCGGTTAACAAAGCAGATATGCATTTGCATAACTCATAGATCCACTTTAAATCTCAGCCCACTTTAAAATTCGAAGCATCGCACGAAACAATACTTTCGAGTACGGCGGATAGGCAGTACTGTCATTTGAATCCATTTGCAACAGTTGCACAATTTTGTATCTCGTTTTGTTGTCGTTGTTGTTGGTTTTTTTTTTTATAACGACTCCCTCATTTTCTTTATATCACATGACAGCATTGAATATCACGAATACAAAATGACGATTCCTTTCCGCTGTTCAACTTATTTCATTTCCATAATTTTAATGTTCTCCTACTCGTGTCTATGTATGTATGTAGGTATGCATATCAAACTCTGAGTTTCACATGATTCCATTCATTAGTTCAACATTAACAATTCTATTGTTGGGAATGTTATAGTTGTGTTGGATGGTTGAATATATTAGAGAAAAGGACGCTAAAAATGATGTGCTTCAGGATACGACTCTGAGTGCTCGTATTCTGCTTAAGTTACGAATATCTAGGGCAGATGGTATTTATGTTTTGTGTTTTTTTTTTTAGTTATTTTCTATTTTTGGTACAATTTGAAGTGAGCAATGTCGTTGAATAGAATAAGCGGGCTCTCGTTAGTCCGTATTATCTGGATTAGTAATACACACATCCGACTACTCGTTCGCGTCTGTAACATAGATATGTAGGTAGAAGAAAAAATACACAAATATGCGGTTAAGTTATGTAGATACTCATGTTGCTAAAAACGTTGGGTTTTCGATTTTAATACTTTAAAACCAGTCAAAAAAATCTGTCTGCGTTTCGAGAGAGAAAGGGGTATGTTTGAAGGACAACGAACTCTAGACCCATATGTTGACTGCCGCTTCGGGTTTATACGTGTGGATTTTCCACTTTTTACTGATAGATATTTATTTCGTTAATAATTTACAATGTGTTATTGCATATATAAGAAAAATATTACACAAAGATTTGTCATCCTTTATATCTTACTACTGAATTATTACAAAATTCATTGGCTTATTGAGGAAAATAAGGAAAAAAAAACATTTAACCCTTTCGCTGCCAAGGTCAAGATAGAGTTTGGTTTAAAATGTCGCCATACAAAAATACAGTGAATACTCCGGTGATTTTTCATCCTGAGTTGCTGGCTCGTCAGAATCTTCCTCAGGTGACTCTTTGGAGACAACAATTGGAAAATATACCACAACAGCAGTTTGAGGAGGACTCTTACCGAGAATTCTAACCCTTCAATTCCCATACCTCTATTATTTAAAAATATTGTTAGTTCTTTCACTTGATGTAATGTTTATGCTTAGAGTTGACAAAAAAACCAAAATTAAAAAAAATTTTTACCGTACTTTTTTTCAAAAAAGGGGTGTCACCTATAGGTGACACTGGGCATTATTTGTACTTCTCTGGTACTCATTAGTTTCTATATAAGTAAAACAACTATTTTTTTTTCAGAAAGTATTTGTTTTATTTAAAAAAAGGGATAGTATTTATTTTGATATAAAACTAAGTATTGTATATTTATTTATTTTGGAACATACCCTTGATCAGAAAGTTCATCAAAATCTATATTGTCCCCTTCAAAGTAATCCCGATCGACTGTAACACACTTATAGTATGCCAACGCTTGATCCAATCCTCGAAACATTTTTTATATTCGGTTTTCGGTAGGTCCATCAGTGCTTCCTACGATTTTTCCATTACTTAATCTCGGCTGCTGAAACGCGTTCCCCGTAGTGGTTTTTTAACTCGATTGAACAGAAAGAAGTCACAGGGAGCCAAATCAGGTGAATTCGGTGGCTGTTGGATGGTATTTATTGCACTTTTCGTCAAAAAATTACGAATAATGATGGCACTGTGTGACGGTGCGTTATCATGGTGCAAGACCCATGAGTTTTCTGCCCACAATTCTGGTCTCTTTCGGCGAATTGCGTCACACAAACGTCTCATAACGCCCAAATAATACGAGTACTCTTTGTTTACTGTCTGGCCTTCTGGCAAAAATTCATGATGTACTACACCGTTGTAATCCATGAAAACCGTGAGCATTGCCTTCTTTTTTGACTGAAAACGACGTGTTTTTTTGGTCTCGGCTCATTTGGTGAACGCCATTCACTTCCCTGATGTCTGGATTGCGTGTCGTACTCATAAACCCACGTCTCGTCTCCAGTAATGATCCTTTTGATGAATGTGGGATCGGATTTTGCCTCGCAAATCATCTCTTTTGCGACGTCAACACGGTCTCTTTTTTTGCATGAAATTGAGGTCTTTTGGCACCAACTGTACTGCTACACAACGGAAACCCAAATCATTAACCAATTTGTCTTGGACGGATCCATAGGCAATGTTCAAGTCCTCCGCTATCTCTCTGATGGTTAATTTGCGGTTATCGACCAATATTTCTTTTACTTCATCAATGTTTTTGTCGATTTTCGATGTCGATGGTCTGCCACTGCGTTCATCATCTTCGATTGACTCACGATCACTGTTGAACCGCTCATGCAACTGGTAAATGACCGTTTTCTTTAGAGAATCGTTGCCGAAACACTCTTCCAACAATTCCAACGTTCGCGCACCATTAAATCCGTTTTTACGCAAACTTTAATACAAGTTCGTTTTTGCAAATTTAAATCCATTTCTAAAATTATAAAAAAATCGCCAAACACGCAGAGGTAGATGTTGTCGTGGCTACGTACGACGCTAAGATTTAATGTTATGTCAACAACAGATTTACCAACTTAACAAAAAAAAACAGAACTCAAATCGAAAACTTTTTGATCAAAGTGGTATTTTAGCTTCTGTTCTAGAGGGAAAAGGATACATTAGTCTCTGGTTTTTAACGTAAACCACCTGTCATGTAGACTTGTGTTTACGGGATGCCCATATATCCATGGGAGCAAGGGTACGCCTTGCCATCGCTCTCCGCCACATACTTTGATACCAATTCGGAACTGTGTTGGAGGCACAAGTTCCACCCTTGGTATGAGTCGAGGCCGATCTAAAACCTCTTACTGCTCTCAGGGTCACAGCACCCAGTACTTATTTGCTACTCTACAATGGGTCAAAGCAAAAGGAAAACCCTTCCCGCAATTTGGGTTTAAACCACAGCCACCATGACGCTCCCACAAGGGGGCCTATCTCAACAAGTCAGGCCCGGACCGAAATTTGGGGGGCTCCTGACTCCCATGGTACCGTGATTTAAGTCCTGGTATGGACTACCGGTGGTCCAGCCGCCAACAAGACCTATCAACTGGTCAAATCGTAGCAACCTTCAGAGGCGTCATCTGAATATGTTGACGATAAGACCAGTAATATGCTCTGCCCCCGCTTTTGTATCCCTGACCGAGGTGATATTTGACTTGAGTAGACATGTTTTTGAAACTTCAATTCAGTACAACTTGAAACATGAATCGCTTCATACGGAAACAACGCGCCGAAATAGTGACACAGTACATTGAAAATAGTCGTTCAGTTGTGTTAACTCAACGTGCAAATCGGTGAAAATATCGGGGCCATCAAGCACCGTCTGACAACACTATTCGTCGTTTGGTCTCGAATTTTGTTTTGCACGGGACAGTGGAAGATCGTCGACATGCCGTTCAGCAACGCCCAAGACGTTCAAATGAACTGGTTCTAGCGGCAAGAGAGAGTGTTGCCGAGAACGCACATGTGTCGTATCGTCACCGTGCTCAGCATTTTGGCCTCAGTGGAACCACCTTGCGGCGCATTTTGAAGGATGATTTGCATTTGTTTCCGTATAAAGTGCAATTGACTCAAACAATATTGCCAACAGACCGTCCACGTCGCTTGAAATACGGCCAACCAGTCAGTCGAATGGTTGACACTGAACCTGATTTTTGAAGCAAATTTTGCAGACGGACCGACGGGGCCCATTTCACACTCTCTGGCGCCGTGAAAACCGTCATTGAGCCATTTTTGTTCAGAGAAGGCGAAACAGTCGATGGGAATGGATGTCGGTGGATTTTGGCTCATTATGTCTGCCCACAAATGTGTGAAAAGGATCTGGACGGTTACTCGTTTCAACAAGACCCTGCGCCATACCACACTGCAAATCAAACAATACAGAAAATTCCCTAGACGTTTTCTGTCAAAAAATGGCGACATTGACTGGTCACCCAGATTTCCAGATTTCCAGATTTGACCCCTCCGGACTACTTATTTTTGTAGGGTTATTTGAAAAGCAAAGTGTACGCCAGCAAGCCTCTCACATTGACGAGCTCAAGGCAAACATTCGTGCCAAAATCATCGCTATAACGCCCAAGATGCTCGAAAAAGTGATGGAAAATGGAGCAACAAGGGCACAATTTGCTTTTGTCAATAAAGGCGTCGACTTGATTGATGTAGTAGTCAAAAACTAGTCCAAATAAATTGTAAAGGAGTAAGTTAAATAATAATACCGATATATGGAAATGGTATTTTTTTTTAAAGTTATTCAATACTCACATGCCGACATAAAAGATGCGCCCCTTGTACCTGCCTACCATATTTAGTAACCTCGGAGTGTTTCATTGATTGAGCAATTCTGCAAATCAAAAAAAGTAAAGAAATTTAAATATCACTTAACCTATCCTTGAGCATCAATAGACATGAGTACACCGAGTGATGGCTAACGACGAGAAAGAACATGCCTTATGTTATTTCTTCAGCCTCTGTACTATTCCCCAAGTCCTATTCAGGATAACTAAATAGATTTTGCATAGGTGCTAAATCATCCAAGCCATGCTCAAAGGCGGTGATGCGTGGAGTCCTTGAAGATAGCCACGAATATTTAGTTTGCGTTAGCAAACTCCAGAGGTATAAATTGGAAATTCGCTTTATCTACTCCGAAGGGTTACTTGAAGTCATATTTCTTTTGAAATAAATAGAGTTATTGCTTCGCCGGCATAGTTTTCTGTTGTATCCCTATTACCATTATTAAATTCGATTTCTAAGCATATTTAATTTTGTAGCAATTAGTACTCACTCAAGACCAATTGACTTGCTTTCATGCGCTACTTGAGGAGATTCGATAATCTAATACTAACAATCCCCATTGTAATGACAGTAGTTAGCCCTCTCGTCTTTTGCTAATTTTTTTTAAACAAACATATTCATATGCTAAACCATCTCCTTGTCACGACAACAGTTGAATAAATAAACTGCGATATCCATCCTCGTGATAGTAATTTGAATGCTAATTACAGTACATTAAACTGACTACTCAACTTCATTTTTAATCACCCTATTTAACCAAAACATGCACAAATCAATAACCTCAATAAGGCTTACAATATCACTAATCAATATGCATCAGCTCCTGCTCCAAGCTAAAGACAAAAAAAAAAAAACGGTTAAACTAACATCCAATCGGCTGTTGCGATGGGATTTAACCCTTAGCCTATTGCCTGAATGTAAATTTATCAACTATTGGTCATTACCACCGCCCGCTCACTGATACCTTAGGGGTATGTCATTGTTATAACTCATTTCCTGCGAAACGCTTCAATTAACTAATCAACAGTCATTAATTAATGATTGAATTTTATTCATTGCAACCACCCCGCGTTTAACATATGAAAGTTCGACCATGATTGACGAGACTTGTCAGGTCAAAAGAGTGGGGCAAAATTAGACTACAGGAAGCCCCAGATACTTAGAAAGTAGGAAGCAATCAGAAAATACCCTTTGGTTTATTGTGATGTTGGATGAAGTGTGATGCTTTGGAGTTGATTTGCCAAATAATCTTGTTAGTTTGTGTAAAATGAAGAAACTACCCCAAAGGGACAAAATTACAAAAAGTAAGAAAACCGCTAGGGACTGAGTACATCCTTGACGAGCTTTCATTCAGTGACAAGTCACGTTTTATTTTCGGCACAATTTTGGGAACAGTTTTGCACTTATAGTTTCTTTGACCACTCGTGGGGTATGCAGCGTCAACAAGGCCTGCGTGCTATCGTGCTCGGAGCCCTCCAAACGCGCTTGGGTTCCCTCTACTTAAGTTCTACTCAAAGATCTGGAATCTTTCCTGATTGCCCTTCGCTTTGCTTATGGCGACTTACTTGTCTAAAACTGCTTTCACGCCATAAGGTGTTACTACGTCTTTAGCGTTCTCAGATTGAATTTTGTGGTGAAAACATTAGGTAGGTTGGAGCTGGGTAGCTAAAAATGGCTGTTGGAAAGACCAACCCACTTAGGCCTATTGGAAATTTGTGATCCTCTTACTCATGGAAAAAATTTGAGTTTATGATGACGGGTAGGAGACTGTTAGCGTCTATATTCATTAGATCGCTTAAGTCATTGTAGAAGAAAGCTCCCAAGTGAAGTTTTCTTCTTTGGGAGAGAGCTGTGACAAAGGTGAAGGTTGAACTGCTCTGCCATCTTCGTAAGGGATGATCGGCATTCAAGGACATTCAGGACTATCCGAAAAGATGCGAATATTCTTTGCAGATATTCTTCAGCCAGACAGAGTATATTTAATCGCCAAAATTTCTGCCTGGAACACGCTACACGCTAGCTTATCTGAGAAAACACAGCCACCAACCCTGCTATCAGTTTTAGATTCATCGATGTGAAAGTAGATTGACTTTTCCTCCATGAAAGCATCTTCCTCCCAGAAGGATCTAGAAGGGAAGGTTATATGAAAGTCTTTGCCAAACAAAAGTTCAGGTATAACATATGTAGTGTAATCGATGTTCTCTGTAAGGATTCCTATTATATTAAGAATATTAACGTGGCCAAATAAATTATTTGTCCACTCTGTAGTCGAATAGCTGCGGCTGCAGCTATTTGCCTGCTGAAGATATCGAGTGGTGTCAAGTGAAACAGAATATCCAATGCCGCGGAGTCAGTAGAACGTAGAGATGCTATTCCTTGAACTCTGCTTAGTTTGCTGCACTTGACTGCATCGTCTAAGGCCGTCCATCTTGTAGGTGAGTATCGGTCTTATGACCGAGATGAATAGCCAGTGGATTATACGAGGTTGAAGGCCCAATTTGTACCCAATGTTTTTTTTGTAAGAGAATAAAGCTGCTGTAGGTTTCTTGACTTTTTCTTGAATGTTAGGTTTCCAGTTTAGTTTCCTCAAAAATGAGACCCAGATATTTTGCTGTATCGGAAAAGATTATACTGGTACTGGGAGGGAGGGAGGAAAAGACCAGCTTTATGGGTCAGTAATCACCCTGCTACCACCCGCTTCCAGGTATATCAGCAGTTCATTAACCACTAAGTTCCAGAGAATGGGAGAAAGGACACCGCCTTGCGGTGTGATTGCGGATATATTAACGGTGTTAAAGGCACCATCTATGTCCAGGAAAGCGACCATTGTGTACTCTGTATATTGTAGGGGTCATTCGATATGGCTAGTCAGTGAATGCAGAGCTGTTTCCACCGATTTCTCTTTACAGTAGTCATGTTGAGCCGTTGGTGAACGCACGTTTTGTTTTGAGAATTTCGTGTCTGCATCCAGTTCGGTACCACGATCTTCCGAGACCATTTTTTTTGGTATACCATATGAAGCTGCTTATTTTCTCGTCCTGTTTGCGAGTGATATAGAGTTTTTTTCTTCTTTTTTTTTGTTGGTTGAAAGAATTTAACACTCAAAGGGATATTACTACTCTTAAAATGCAGAAGCACGTGTAAAGTTTTTTGGAAAATTGCACCGCTCCATTTAAGTCATGGGGGTAACACTAAATTATTAGTGTAAATATTTCACGATTCTTAGTTGCCTGAAAAAAAGAAAGCCTTTCAGGCACGGCTGGTATTAAACCCCGAACAGTCCGATTGGAAAGCCAATATACGAGTACTACCACTTGAGCCACGGCCACTGATATTATGCTGAAAAATTCCAATGTTTGGGTCGTTTATTTAGCCGTATTCATTTTGAGCAAGTTGTATACCATCTTGGGAAGGTGATATATCCTGTGTGAGAGCAGGCAACTGTCATCAGCGTAGGCAAAATGTTTCAGATATGATGCTTTAATTTATCAGAGCACCAGGTTCCATCCATATAGACCTGCCACTCACAACATTTATTACCATAAGGAATAACTGTGCTGTGGACTTCACTGTCGTTTCTCATACAGGGCTCCTATCTGGCTTTTCGACACACAGATAGCACTGCCAGGTGCGAATTAATGGACAATAAACTGTCTACGCACATTCGTGTAAGACACTGACCGTTACAGTCTCAGTACCGAAGTAACGGTTTCAAAGAAGTTTCGGAGTTGGAGAAGTTTGTTCAAAGGTTTCCTACAATTATGTATAGTAAGGTACGTTGGACACCCTTCTTCAGAACATTGAAGCGAGCTCTCCGCTCGAACTCGCTCTATCCACCGCCCAACATGAATCTGTTAAATCGGGAGAATGACACAAATGAACCAGACCATAAGGCGGACGATGAATAGTGCGATAGCTATCTATCAACACCCTTACAACGAAGACACATTCCGCAACGCAACTATTGACGCACTGTACCAACACAAAAGTAGACTACCGTCGAGATTAAAACCTTTTACATGCAGTTTACTGACAGACATAACCCGATGGTTATGAAACTGAAGTCGTCGATCAATAACCTTCAAATATTAATAAAAGAAAATAAGAGTGTTTGTAAGTTTTTATTGGAAGAATAAAATTTGGACTGTAAACACCAGCAACCCGAATAGGTATGCTCAAATGACGAACAACGAATATTGGCAGCACTTACAGCCAGTTGTCAATAAGACACCAAAAGAAATGTCAAGCCCTCTCCTGTCAAAGAAAGCTGCAAATTCTGACCTAAACTAAACAGAACATTAGAAAAAGCCCCAAGAACTGAACTATACATAACGTTAAAACAAAAAAGCATAAAACTGTAATTTGAAAATAACTATTATTTTGAATTGTTACAGGAAATTTGTAACCTAAAACTGGCGAGAAGTAAGAATAAATAAATTGAATTTGAAAAGGTCATTTCTGTATCTTTGCCGTTTGTTACAAATTCTGAAACCGTTGCCCCTGAGAGCAACAACGAACATTTATTGTTAACAGCAGGCACAGATCCAGAAGGAGCTGTCGATCATAACATTTTCTACATACGGTAGTATCTAGTTTCTTTTAGTGAGGTAAGAGCCCTATCCCATATTCAAGCCCTATCCCAATAGACGGTTTTACAGAGTAGACCAGGAAATCTTTGTGAGTTTCAGAGGGCTAGCTACTCTTGGGATGTGCAGTTTGCACGAATTTCTTCTCTAGTTATAGGAATCTAGAATTTGAAGACTCTATTTTCCATGGTCAAGAGAAGTCTTGACATTAGATTGTCAATGGTCATCAATAAGTTATCCGTCCATATCCGGGGTTCAATAAAAGAAACTCCCAGGAGGCCAGGAGGTTCCAAGTGGAGGCGATGAAATAGTGATAGACTCATAGGAAGTGCTATATGCGTGGGGAGAATCATTCTGTTTTTCTGTTTTTGTGAACTAACATTCATTGGGTAAAGCTGCTTTCTACGAGGTACATTACTAATCTATTGGCAATCCATATGCTCTTTGACACAGCTAAATTTCATGATTGCTTATTTTGTGTATATCTTACGACTGGCTCACCAAGAATTGGAAATATTTTTTTTGCAAAATTCACAAGTCCATTCAGATGTTCGCCTACGCCGACGATTTTAACAAAATCCGAATAAATCAGCGCGGTGTCAGTAACAAGTTCGTGGGTATCGCATTGAACATGGCCAGGATGGGTTAAGCGGCCAGCTAGGGCAATTATCACTGAGAGACCTTGATTTCGGCCAAATATAAGAAATCTATGAGTTTTTGTGCAAACATGATGATAATTTTTTTTTAATGTAAAACGTTATGCTAATTAGGCATTTTCTGGAGAAAAGTGATCTCAAAGTCAAAAATTAGTATGGGTAATGAAAATGGGACAGGCTTAGAAATTGGATATACTAAAGACTCAAACAAGATATCAACTTTATTTAAACGCCGTTACAAAGGCTAGTATTTCTTCTAAAAAGAAAGTCCTACGGGAAAATTCTACTATTAATACTAACAGAACAATTTCCGTTAACATAGATTTTCTGTTAGCATCTACTGTGGCGAGTAAAACTCGATACATAATTGGTCATTTCATAATTTTTAACAAAGAAAACATTTTTTTCTAAATCAGATACTTAAGAGTTTGAAATTCAATTTTCTTATTATTATTTAAAAAATTATTACAAAAAAATAAACAAATAATAATTAACATACACATAGTCAAAAAAGTCTCCGTACAGCGGACTAATTTTTATATTTTTCCCAAAAACTTTATACCGTTTAAATTTAAAGCTAAAGTGGCAACACGGAAAGAGAATATGTTTTCCTTCTCGTCTTTTTACCAAATTCCAAGAATTCACGTGCACTATACGAGGGGCGTTCAATATATTCTCGGTATCGGTATGAAGGAAAATGCGAATTCAATTTAAATTGTTCAATATAATCTCCCCTAACATCAATGCATTTGTTACATCTTGAGATAAGCTTTTTTAAACCCTCAAAAAAATAAATTTCCTCTTTCTCTGCAAAATACCCATTTATTGCCGACTTGAGTTCTTCATCATCCGAAAATCTTTTTCCACGAAGACATTTTTTCAAATCCGGAAACAGGAAATAATCACTAGGGGCAAGGTCTGGACTATAGGGTGGGTGTTGGATTTCTTCGAAACCAATATCTCGCGCAGCAGCCTTGGAAACTCGCGCCGTGTGAACAGGAGCGTTGTCATGAAGAAGCAACACACCCGCTGCGAGTTTACCCCGTCTTTTCTTTTTAATTTCCTCAATGAGGAAGATTCCCTTTGAGTCCCAAAAAACTGTGGCCATGAGCTTCCCGGCAGACGGAGTGACTTTGAACTTCTTCGGGGGGTCTGTTCCTTTTTTATGCCACTGCATGGACTCTTGTTTGCTTTCAGGGTCATAGTGGTGGACCCGTGTTCCGTCCCCAGTAACAATTCGATCCATAACACCGTCCGTGTTCTCACTACACATCTCCAAAAGCTCTCTACAGCATGCGATTCTCACTTTTTTCTGAGGCGCTGTGAGCATTCGTGGCACCCACCTTGCACTGACCTTTGAAAGGTTAAGATGGTCATGAGGAATGGTGTGAATGATACCAATTGAAAGCTTGGTGATCTCTGCCATCATTTTCACCTTTATTCGGGCATCCTGAAGAACAAGTTTTTCGACTTCTTTGATGCTTTCTCCCGTACAAGCAGTAGCCGGGGCGCCGGAGCGGGGGTCGTCCTCAATGCTCTCTCTGCCTCTCTTGAACTCACTTGACCACTTTTGCACAGTTGATAATGAAGGTGCGGAACCCTGGTAAACAGCCACCATCTCTTCATGAATAGTTTTTTGACTTTTTCCTTGCTTAGTGAGAAATTTAATTACAGCGCGATGCTCAATTTTCACCGTCATCGTCTCAGTTGCCATTATGATTCTGTTTAACTAGAGATAAAACGCGAATTAATAATCACATTTATATGAAATTTTACATGAATGCACTAAAATAATACTTGATAAATAAGTCAATTTATATATACAAGCACAGCTTCATCCCGATACCGAGAATATGTTGAACGCCCCTCGTAAGTACTGTTATGATAACGATCATTCGCTGAGATCGTTAAATAGAGACAAAAAAGTCTCCGTAAAAATGCCATTTTTTTGTTACAATTAGCAATGTAAGGTGTGTGGTCGAGTATTTCTTGTTTTTTTGGTGAGTTTTAATGTTTTCAATTGCATTTCAGTTAAGTTATTTAGTCTATTTTCAAAAGAAAATAAAATGGAGGACAAAAATACGCAAATCCCTTTAGCAAATAAGGAAATTATTATTAAAGAAGGAAAGACTCTTGGAGATATAGCAAAAATTGTTAAGAGACCTCGTTCTTCTATTCAATACGTGTTGGAAAAATTTAATAAAACAAAAACAATACATAATAAACCAAGATCTGGCCGTCCAAAAAAGATAGACAGTCATACGGAGAGGCGATTGATACGAAGTATCAAAGAAGATCCTCATCAAAGTGCTCCTGTAATTGCCGGTAAACTAAAAACCTCAGATAGAATAGATGTGACTCCTCAAACAATAAGAAACGTCCTGAAAAGGAATGGATATAATGGTCGAGTGAGCCGGAAGAAGCCATTTATACGCAAAGCAAATATGAAGGCGAGGCTGCAGTACGCTACTGAACATTTGGAGAAAGATATGTATTTCCTTCTAGGATCAGGTTTTATTTAGACGAGAGCAAGTATAACCGTTTTGGCTCAGATGGACGACGTATGGTGCGGAGGAAACCAAATACTGCTCTAAATTCGAAAAACTTAACCCCCACAGTAAAGCATGGCGGCGGGAATGTAATGGTGTGGGGATGTATGGAATCTTCCGGGGTCGGAAATCTTGTATTTATCGATTCAACGATGGGTATTTGAATATACTTAAAGGAAACCTTCATTCAAGTGCTCAAAAACTGGGTCTCGGGAATAATTTCATATTCCAATAAGATAATGACCCAAAGCACACCTCGTTGCTGGTGAAAGAATGGTTGCTTTACAAGGTAAAAAAACAAATTAAACACCCTGCTCAGTCATCAGATTTAAACCCGATTGAGCTTCATTGGGATCACTTAGAAAAAAATATCCGAGAGCGCACAATATCAAACAAATCTGACTTGAAAGAATGGAACAAAATTTCTCCAGACACGACATCCAAACTGGTGCATTCTGTGAAAAACAGGTTAAATGAAGTAATAAGGAACAAAGGAGATCCGACCAAATATTGATCTTATTTAGTTATTACCTTTTGATGTTATAATTACATATAATTTTAAGAAAATTGAAAAAAAAAAACTTACTGTGCGGAGACTTTTTTGGTACATTTATTTTACTTTTGTGCTGTGAATAATTTTTAATGTTTTTATTTTCAAAAAGATGCTATTTTTTTACTTTAGAAATGAAGCTGTATAAAATGTCTTTATTTTCCGATCATTTTCAAATTAATATGTTTTGAAATAAAAAGTTTATCCCAGAATTAATAAAATATTAACTGGTGTACGGAGACTTTTTTGACTAATGTGTATATCTTAATTCTTCCAAAATGTTGTATAACTCCATGTATCCACTTTTCCAAGTTTTGGTAATAGTCCATTTTTATTAATTTTAATATTTGGTCCATAAACCTTTATTCTTGATGACACTTTTTATTCGCTTTGGCATACTTTCAACCAATTTTTCAATGATATCATTAGGAATATTTGCCCATTCGGTTCCTACTCTGAACCACAGCTCTTCCATATTGGTTGGTGCTCTATCGTGTTCTGCCAACTTTCTTTTTATGAGCCCACAAATTTTCAATTGGATTCAAATCCGGGCTTTGAGCTGGCCATTGCATTGTTTTGAAAATTTGAAGGTCTAACCAATTTCGAACAATTTTGGCAGTGTGTTTGGGATCCCCGTCTTGCTGGAAAATTATTTCTTCTGTCGGGTACGCACTGTCTTCAATGAAGTTGGGTAATTGGGATTTTAATATACTGAAGTATTCTTCTTTTCTCATTATTCCATTTATTTTTACCAATGGACCAACATGCTACCAAGTAAAACAACTCCAGACCATAAAACTTCCTCCACCATGCTTTACTGTCTGCTTAACTTGGTGCTCTTGGATCGTTTCGTGGGGGCGATGTCAAAAGTACTGCTTTCCATCTGATTGAAAACGATTTATTTTGGTTTCTTCGGACCAAATAACTCACTTTCAGTCGGCTGTCCAGTTCTTATGTTTTTTACAGAACTTAAGCCAGACGGCCTTAAATTTTTTTTCTGATAAAGCCGGTTTTTTTTTCTTTCATTGCCGATACTAATCCGATCTTTCGTAGAGCTCTTCGCGCAGTCCACTCACTGACTTATTTATGGCTTTTGCTACTTTCTTGGGTGTTCTTGTATCCTTGTTTTTCATCAGCCGCTCCATTAAACGCGCGTCCCCATCTGTTAAAAGCCGTGGCCGTCCTCCGGTGTTCTGTGCACAATTTAAATTGTTCCGTTTTCTGACCGTTAGTACGGTGCGGTGACAAACATTAAGCGCTCTTGCGATTTGTCGTGCTGTGTGACCACTTTCACTCATCGAAACGATACTTTTTGCGATATCAACTGTAATTTTCCGAATTTGTCTTAGTTTCTTTTGGCCAAACCCTTTTATTTACAAAATTATGAAAAAAAACCCAAAAAATTACAAGTACCTAATACGATAATACCAAATACGCAAATGAAGAAAATTGCACAAAGCACGATGAGAAAAATTGAATATTAACGGTAAACTAGAAGAAAGACAAACTTAAGTACAAACGGGCAAAAGTGGATACATGGAGTTATACAACATTTTGCAAGAATTAAGACATATGTTAATTATTGTATTATTTGTTAATTTTTTTTGTAATAATTTTTTAAATAATAATAAGAAAACTGAATTTCAAACTCTTAAAGTATCTGATTTAGAAGAAAATGTTTTATTCGCTAAAAATTATGAAATGACCAATTATGTATCCAGTTTTGCTCGCCACTGTACGTTTTAGCTAAATACCTGAATATAACGTCATCTGTGAAAGTAAATACTATTAACTCGGTCATGTTGTTTGGTTCAAATTTTCAATTTCGGCAAATTCTGAAACGAAAAAACAAAAACATTCTTAAAGTTCTAACTTAGCCCTACCTAACCATAATCATCGGTAAGATCACGAGTATATTGGACATCCTGGTGACCAGTTTCAAAATTATAGCTCATTTTCAAGGCCGTATTGTAGTTTAAAGTAAGTTATCGTGTCTTAATTTTGTTGATTACTGAATACCCCAGTATCCTGCATTGTATTTCTTTGCTATAGTTCTGCTACCGTTTATTTGGAACAACTAAGATAACCATGATGTCAATGAAATATATTTCACCTCAAGCATGAAAAGGAAACTGTGCTTTTCCTAGCAACACACAAATGTCTCGTGGTGCTACTTGTATTCCTTTAGAAAATTATTTCCTTTATTAATAGTTTTGACAATCATATTCAAACGGATCAGTTATTTGAACAAAGTCTGATTATTTCTTCCTGCCAAAATAAAGTTGAACACACTTATCTAATATACGGGTACCCAAAAATAAATCGACTGCCCCTGTGTGAAGTTTCTACAACCCAGAGTTACATATTAACTAATAAACGGCCATATATATACATATATATCCGTTCATTACGGATATATCCTATTGAAGAAAATTCCATTCAACAATGCTGTCTGCCTTCATTTTCAGATGCTATCCCTGTCATAGTATAAGATAACTCCCTCTCAAAAACTATCTGGTGCTCCTTTGAAATCCTTTAAAAAAAACTAATCCCCATAAGTATCTAACAGAAACTCTCCCATAGAGTTTAACACAAAAGAGTTACCTTTGATTTTTTTTTTCATTGTATTGTTATTGTACCTATTCATTCTGTGCCATTATTCGGTGCTCCATTATTTCTGTCAACCTTCTGGCTACAATTCATTCCACCTCAATTAAGGAAAAGGAAAATTAATTTTCACCTTCAGGCTGTTAGTAGCAATAGAATTATGGCACAGCTAGGTGGACACCTCTTGCCACTTTGCTTATGCCTGTCATGCAGTGCAGAACCAGCGCTATCTATGGATAGTAGCGCACACAAAAACACAAAAACTGTCGTCTGCATATTATTTTGGCCAAAAAGCAGAATTCTTTGACCGAAATGCTCCATTACCTCATATGCATATGAAATGTCCATGCCTTGCAAAATGAAATCAATATAATGAAATTGAAACCGTTCCAGCAGCGGTAGCAGTAGCAGCAGTAATAGCAATAGGAATCTCATGTATCCTTGTTGCGCTGCACTTTGGGAAGCGGGAGCAGCGACGTCGGTCGCTGTATGACAACACGACCTTTTCCCTTGGAAAATTGCTAACAACTGCAATAAAAATAATTTACGATACTTGAAAGTACATGCAATCGTATGAACTGTCCTGGACTGCCATTTGTTGGCGGCGAGCAGCGGTAGTAGTTCGAATACGAGTACCAACAATCTGGACACAACAGCGGGATGTTGTTTGTCGTTGGGTTCTGGGCTATTGTCGTTGTTGTCGTTGTCGTTGTCAGCCACATGTGCATGCGGCACAGGAAGGGACATAAATGGTTTCATATTGTTATGCTTAAAAATTTCATTGCATGCAATCCGTTTATAGACCCTGGGATAGGGATGTGTGCGGCAATACGGTAGAGAGACTCACAGTGAAGAAGAGGTATCTTGCCGGAGCAGCTTTAGAGTTTTAGAGCGATTGTGGTATGGTGGACCCAATGCCGTTTGTCTAGGGGTCGTTTCATTATTTCGAAGTCGTAATTTTTTCTTATTTTTCTCACACGATAGATTATACTCGTATGTACATATATCTTCGATTTGTAGAATGTCTTGGCAGATACTTTTATTGGAGCAACGTGTATGGGAGGTTTATTGCAATTGATATCTTGAGATAATGACAGACCAAGTTTCTCTTGTTGGCATACACGTGGTTGGTTTAGTTTGCTTTGGAATCCGCCAGGATTATGATATAAATTTTGTGAACGTATTAAGTTTGTGGTACTTACAGAACAAAAAGGAAAAAAAAAGTGGAAATTTGCATTCCTAATTATGCAGAATTCTGAATGTAAAGAAGGCGCTCGCTACTGCAAGTCTGGGATCTATTTTGGCTGATGCTACTTACATATGTCCATGGCGACGATTTTTTTTGGGAAGAAATCCGCAAACAAATCATGCGGGCCCATAAACCGGACATTGAATTACAGAAACAATTAGCCTGTCCGCAGTGTCGGTTGTTAACACTGTTGGAACTGTTTAGAGGCCTAATAATCATTTGAAAACATACAAGCAGAATGCATCAAGAGCTGAGAACTTCCAGATTGATGTTAGACATCATTTAAAGACCAAACGAATGCTGTTTATCAAACTGACCAATCCAAAGGTCGATGCAACGTGATAAACTCCAGCAAAAATAATTATTACAATTATGCCCCTTTATACGAGAACTACTATTAAATTAAAGAAGACCACCTGACCATAGACTTCACTATAAGATATGAGTATCTTCCGACTATTCTTTATCTTTTGGAGCAGCCGGATACAAGGCCAGCGATATACACCAAATTTCACACTATCCATTAAATCAACCATCAAGCACTAAATGGTATCAAAAGTTCTGCGCAATGGTTAAATTCCACGACTGCTATGAACTGCAGTACGGTTTACGTAGTAACTGGTCCACTGTTGATTTGATTGCATGTGTCATCGAAAAGTGGAACCAAAGTCTACATCAATCGAAAGCAGGATAGTTCCACTTTGGGGTCGATGAGTCTCGTCTTCAATGGATAAGAAATTACCTTTTGGGACAGTAATTTAAGTATCTCTTTGACAGTTTCAAGTTTCAAATCTGATATTCACAAAATAAATAATGGTGTTCCACAGGGTTCCGTTCTGGCTCCGACATTTTTTTTAATTTCCATCTACGACCTCTCGTCTGCTACTTCTAACCCAATATATATATTCCTTTGTTGACGACACTACTCCCTGCATTTCATATTTGTTTCGTGGCTCACGTCCCTGCTGTAAGGCTGTACACCGTGAACGGCAGCGTATGCTAAGCTCATTGAATTCTGATATAAACAGCATTGTTAAACGGGGAACCACCAACAGCGTGGAATTTAATGCTTCCAAAACACAATGATGTCTGCTGTCGTTAAAGCGAAATTTAAACATGCAGCCACGAATGGCATTTGCATCGTCGAAACCGGAAAACTTTTCATTTTCATTATATATGCCACTGACAACTTACGTTGGAACGACCATATATGCAGCGAAATGTTTAGTTTTCCACAAACGATGTAAGAAATACTTAATATATAATATAGGTAGAAGAGAATACAATGCCCACATTTCGTCAGATGCCCTAAGTCCTTTTTGCACTTGCTAAATGAGATTTCAAACCGTGCTATAAAACTCATAGATAACGCCAATATTGCACAGTCATTTGAGACGCTTAAACACGCACGTAAATGCCCTACCGAGCCCTCTATTTCCTAGTCATGGTAACTTGCAAACATTTAAGACCAATGTACTCATACATCTCTTTTTTTTCCCCTAACTTTCCTTCGCCTACGCTGTGTGCAAACGTTTTAAGAGTACTAATAACTCCTTAAGCGCAAGCTAGTTATACGAGTATATATATATGTTAGAAAAAAAAGTGGGCCTGAGTTGAAATTTTGGCCAAGACCGAAACGAGGAAACGATTTATTCTTCTAATGCAGCCATCCTTTCGACGGGCAATAATACATCTCCGAAAGTGAAATTTGTTGGCCATGAAAAAGTCTATCACTTTCCCGCTTTTCGGACAGGACGAACATTAGTGTAAGCGGGAGACACTAAGCTTTTGTCCACCCCGGATATGATTTTTTCGTGTTGAAAAACAAGTGCAATACCGCTGACTTTGTAGAGATTTCGAAAGCCTTCTGCAGTCTACCTACCAGTCATGCTCTCATAAAACGCATGGAAAAAAAACAATGCGAGGGCGCAGGCTGTCCTAATTCAGGTTCGGATCAGAAAATTTCAGCTTTGTCGGGCAAGTTTATTCGCGATCTCTATATCAGGACACTATTGTGAAGTGGCACCTAGACAAGACCCAGTGTCCTTCCGACCGCGTCCCGAGAATAACTGGATTTTCGAAGTAGCTTTGAAATGGTGTGAAGGTTCACTGTCGGAGGACAGCTGTGAAGCTTTGCAATCGATTATACATATGTACAGGAATGAAAGCAAGAGGAAAGCAAAATTTCAGTACCTCTAGTCCAAAACCAGAAGTACAAATGAAATGTGAAGCAACAAACACAGTCAAACTATGGATTTGAAACCCTTGGTAGACTAGAATTTTGTTTATCAATTTTCGTTATAAAGTCAATTTTTGCTGTACACCAGGCGCTTTGAGCCAGATTTATCCGGATATACATACATATACGAGTACAAGGCGACGCAAAATTTATCACCCAATGTTCTTTGGCTCTAATGTTTTTTATCAATGAAAAACCTTGGTTCTGTTTTTGGATTATGTTTATTTGATGTTTATTATTTCTTTTCCATTAAGTCGAGGAAATGATAACCCCACAAAACGAAGTCTAGGACGGTTAAATCAGGCGATCTTGCCGGCCAGTGCAAACCACGTGTTCTCCAGTCTCAATTCATCCAATTGAGGAAGGTGAGAGTCGTTGAACATGGCTCTGTAGCGCTCACAGTCCGCAGTAGTCGTTTGGCCCGCGGCGTTTTCGAAAAAATAAGGCTCAATGACGACTCCAACGTAAAGAGCACATCAGCCAGTAACTTTGAGCGGGTGTAATGGCGCTTCGTGGATTATACGCAGATTCGGTGCCCCAGAAACGATAATTTTGCTTATTCACATATGGAGATGGCAGCATCTCGCGTTGTCCCATAGGTACTCTTCTAGGCGAGCGGCTGCTAAACGCCGTAGTGTTTGCACAGTTCTTGTCGGACTACCGAGAAATCTGCGTCGAAATGCACGCTACGTCAACAACACCAACAAATTATTCCGCAAAAAAATCGTAACAATTATTCCACGTTCTTTATGAGTATAGCGATTCATGTTTTACTGACGTTTATTTTGTATCTGTTTACTTCACAAATGTCAAAGTAAAATTGACGATCCCGCAATTGTAAAAATTATAGCATCTTCCGATGATGACTTTTACACCACATAGTATTTGTAGTATAGGTACCAGGTGGCTTGAAGCCATCAAAAGATCCAATATAGTGTTTTATGGCGCCGTTTGAGGATTTTAACCAGCTTGCTGATTTTACTGAGTTATTCGATTTCATCACAAAAATCTTTATATGGAGAATGTTTCAAAATATGGGGTACACTATGTAGACAATGCATATATGAATGTATACACGGCTTCTTTACGAATTCACCACAGAACTACGCTCTATTATGGTATAAGCAATTTTTTTAGCAGGACGCGCCAGTTCAAATAATTTGGTGAGTTTACATTCCGGACTTTTGACGAATTTGCCAAGCTCCCTCTTAGAGTTTATCCACCTCACTTTCCTGCATGCGATTTGAAATTCAATGTACGAGTATCACTGTCTGACATGGAGACTTCGAATAGTACTTTCCTGCTGATAATCTATTTAGCCTACTTTTTAATAAGAGTTAATTTAATTTTTTGTTGTCTCCTTATTGTAAGCCAACATTATTGAAGACTTCGATATAAAACGCGGTTCTATTATCACCACATCATTTGAGAAGCCCCATTCTCCTTTTATCACTGTATTCACCTAGCTTGGCTATCGTCTGGTGGTGGCCTTGAAACCTCAAGATTTTCGGCATAGAATTGCGTAGCTAATCAAGACCTTGCTGAGCGTCAGATATGGAGATAACCACACCAGCTGCAGAGTTAAGAAACTTTTCTTCATTCTAGCGTTCCTCAGTATTTTTAAAAGTGGATTTTCCTGCTAAATGCAATTTTCGTTTGCCCTGGGTTTCGCGCGAACCTTATACGACTGGAGGCCACTTCCACGGTTGTTTTTCTAGGTGGATTTGATCACTTTAGCCGATTTCCTTCCACTATAGCTATGACTGTTGCGTGCAGAGAAAGATTTCCTAGAGACTTATTCGTCTTGCCTCAAGACAGTAGAACAGAAGGTACATATATTCAGTAGCAAGAAATTGAACGGGTTCGGTTACTGCGACTTCCTACGGCCTCTTTGCTTTTATCATATGGCTTTCATCACGTGCGTCTTAGATTAAATCAAAACAGTCTCTTTCTGCCATTCTTTTAAGTTTTCAGAATCAATCCATCGAAAGCAGCATTTTGACCAACTTCATGTCTATTTTACTAGAGGTAAAAAGAATAGACTGGGCTTCTCCGCCACTCTTTCCAGCGAGTGCCACATAAGAGTGGCTGCGGGAGTTTTTGGTTTTGATAATATAATGTTTCGGTTGAGGCCTCTGGAATCCATACAAAAGTAGCATTCGAAAAGACCAGATCTGTCGCTATTGCGAATACCATTCCTATATTTGTCCTCCTACTGTTTAAGTATTTACATAGGTGTTAGATCTAGGCCTTAATGTGTATTAGAAAATGAATTGGGAACTCGTGGCTCAGAAAGTCTAATGGATGTAGGCCTTGGAAAGTAGGACCAATACCTGATTGCGTGGTATATAGTCTGCTGGGCAGCATTACAACAGAGGTAACAAAACCTACATCATATTGTTCACATTAAACTCTCGGAGAAATACGGAGAATGATGTTAGATTCTTTCCCATAGAGAAATTTTATAACCCAACATACTCGTATATACAAAACGACACCACAAGCCATAAAACCTATGCCAGCACTGCATCAGTTTGGCGAAAGCTGAAACATTTTTGTGATTGGAAATAAAAAGATTGCTAAAAATAACCAGATCATATATTAAAACCCTGGTCGTGAAACCGCCAGGCCATTGTAAAATAGCTGGACTTGCCAGTAAACTGGCATTCCTTACCAATGCCTTTCATCCTGGATGGGTGAACGAAAACGAGAAAGAATTCAGTCTTCACCGTACAGTTATTCATACTTGTACCAGGTTCTCTTCTCGTCAATAAATCAAATTCTGGGATAGTATTTCCTGGTGACCTTTAAGATATTTTGGAAAAAGACATCAACGAAATATAGAAATTTGTAAGATATACATTTGCGATCTGTCAAAGTTGAACTATATTAAACAAAAAAAGTTAAATTACAAAATAAAAGTGTCTATGTGTAGTAAAATTTACCAAATTGTGATCCGAGATATACGAGTACGTCAAGAGCAGTGCATACGAATTTAAAGTTTGCATCGAGTAAGTCCTAGCATTTAAAATCAAAATTGTGAAAGTCTAAATGTCACCTATACTTTAACCTCACTAAATGAACAAAATAGGACTGCATGAGGCTTTGCCAGAACATCTTAGTCGTGAGAAAAGAAACCCGAAACGAGACTGTAATGAAAACTACGAGGGTTGTCTGAAAAGTTGATGATACAAGACATTTTTTCTCAAAATTTTTTTTTTATTTTTCTACATAGTCTCCTTGTAACTCTACACACCTCTCCTAGCGATGCTCCCATCTCTCTAACCCGTCCAAATAGTACTTGGCGTTTTTCTCTGCAAAATAATTGTTCACGAAGGTGATTGCCTCCTCATTTGACGAAAATCTCTGTCCTCCGAGCGCAGTTTTTAGATGAGGGAACAAAAAGAAGTCGCTTGGGGCTAGATCTGAGGAATAAGGTGGATGGTCAAGCAGTTCAAACCGTAATTCATGGATTTTCGCCATGGCAACCGCTGAGGTGTGAGACGGCGCGTTGTCTTGGTGAAACAGGATTTTCTTTTTCTGCAAATGTGGCCGTTTTTCCGATTTCTGGCTTCAGCTTGACAAGTAATGATGCGTAGTATGCTCCTGTAATGGTTTTTCCTTTTTGAAGATAACCGATTAAGATAACCCCTTTACTATCCCGAAAACAGTCACCATCACTTTCCCAGCCGAAAAAACAGTTTTTGCTTTTTTTTTGGAGCCGGCTCGCCCTTTGCCACTGTCCACTGTTTTGACTGAATTTTTGTTTCGGGCGTATAATGGTGTATCCAAGTTTCATCTACAGTAATTAATCGACGCCAAAACTCGGATTTATTGCGCCTATACTGCGCCAACAGAGCGTTGGAAATGTTCATTCGAACACGTTTTTGGTCTAACGTAAGCAAACGCGTTCTGTGGACATTTCATAACCTCTACTATCTCTCCCACTTTAATTCGGCGGTCGTCTAACACCATTTGGTGAGCTTTAAGAAAGATATGGTCAGTGGTTGCAGTTTTTAGACGTCCCGAACGTTCATCATCTCCCAAGCTCTTACGGCCACGTTTAAATTCAGCTGCCCAAAATTTCACTGTGGTAAATGATGGTGCAGGGTCCCCATACACAGAGTCCAACTCATTTTTGACTTGCGTGGGCGTAATAATTTTTTCCATTTTCACAAAAAAACTCTCACATCGGCTCACTCAAACGACTGTCAACTAAAATGACTGAAACTTCGGTAAGTACTCGTAACTGTCAAAACATGCACAACTAGCATTCACTAGCTTTTATTGAGGAGTGCCGCTATCTTTACGTTGCGTTCGGAAACTTTTCAGACAACGCTCGTATAACAGGTACCATTAGTATTGATGAGCTTAAAACAGTCCTTGACGAGGAACTTGCGAAAGAACTGGTCACCCAGTCCGATTTCCAGTTCGTAAATTCTAAATTGAAGGACTAAAAGCCAAACACGACGTCATTGCCTCGAAAGTAAATAGTCCGAACGATAACTAATCGATGCGTTTACACAAAACACAAAACACAAAACTGAAATGAACCTGTCTCCCAGATCAATAATAAATAATTAAACTGAAATTATTTAGTTACAACACTGCCGGCTTAAAAAAAAACCAACTATTATTTATGGATTTTTTTAATTACGATACATTGATGAATTTGATATTATTTTACTTTTTGAAACTTATGTAATAGATTAGTGAATAGTGAAGATACGAGTAGATTTAAAAACATTTTAATGAATTATAAACTAGAATGCATGAGTGGAGGCGTGGTTTTTGGTTATCGAAACAACTGGAGGGAGTAGGAATTTAATTTCAGAGTGTCGACGGAATTATACTGGGACTGTAAATGGATACCAACACTTTCTAATGGATGATTTTTCAGCATTTGATTTTCAATTGTCAAAAAAAAACACAGGAAAATTGCAAAAGTGTATAAAATTTTTATATGAGTTGATAAATCAATGTTTGTCATTTACTTTTTAAAGGTAATTTCATGTAAATGTTGACCTTTTACGCGGTACATACGGAGAGTTCGTTCGCAGATCTTCGCAGTGAATAGAAGTGTTTCGGCTTTTCCTAAAGTAAAATAGTGAGTCAGTTTTCATTACAAAGATAATTAATTGCAATTCCGCCATTGAATCGATAGCCAAGCGGTTAGCGGCGTCGGTCAACAAATCGTGATTCGTGACACACGACACGGGTTCAATCCCAGGTCAAACCAGGAGCTTTTTTTCGTTTTTTTTTTTTTTTTGTGAGTGTTTATTTTTAAATAAATATTAACACAACAAAACTAAAAAGTAAGGAAATCACGTGATGGATGGTGGAGAGCGTTCCACTCGTCGGATAACGGGAGTTTCGAAAGGCAACAATACCTTGCCGGTGCTGTGGCGAAAGCAATCAAAAGGAGGAGGAGCTTGAAAGCCACTCCTAATTTATCCAAAATAAAACTAAGTGCGGCTTTAACAGCTGATACAGCAACCACAACGCAACAGAGCAAAAAACAACCAGATGATGGGTTGATGTGCATATCTGATGAGGTCCAATATGAGGGGGGCAACAACAACTTTGCCTCTCTAGCAGCATCTGAGTCGGAAGATGAGGATGAACAAATTAAAGATATTAGCAGCAGCATACAAAAGCTAAAAGAAAAAATGCTTGCTATTAGGCAAAAGCAAACGGCACGCAGGCAAAAGGAGCAGATAGAAGTAGAGAGCTCCCAACAAAAAAAGCAACAAGAGCAGAAACAACAACTGCAGCAACAACAAAACCAGCAGCAGCAAAAACTACATCTGCCGCAAACAAAACAGCAGCAGCAGAAACAACAGCAGCAGAAACAACAGCTGCAGCAGAAACAGCAACAGCTGCAAAAACAACAACAACTGAAACCACAGCAGCTGAAAAAACAGCAGCAGCAGCAGCAGCAGCAGCAGCAGCAGCAGCAGCAACAACAACAACAACAACAGCAGAAGAAGAAGGAGAAGATGCCTCCTATCAACACCTATAAATTGGAGGTAAGTGCTACCAAGGACCTGTGTAAGCTGGTCATTGGTCATAATTTTAACATAAAGAGATTGGGGAACGATCGCCATGCCATCCACTGTAATTCAGTGGAGGGTTACGCGAAAGTGAAAGAGCTCCTAAAGGAAACGACGACGGAGCATTACTCATTCACACCGAAGTGTGAAAAGCGGCAATCGATGCTGCTGAAGGGGTTGGAACCGTCTTCTGATCCTGAGGAGATCCTGGCACTGCTCAAAGAGAAGGAGTGCGAAGGACTCAAGTTTGTGGGGGTAAAGCCATTTACCACAGCTAGAGCCAGGCGGGAGAAACGGAGTCTGCCGTTCTTCCTGGTGCAGCTCAGTCCCGAAAGCCGTCTGGATAGTCTAAGGAGTATCAATGTCCTAGACTACCAGGTGGTTCACTGGGAAAAATTAAAAAGGAGCGAAGGCGTTATACATTGCGTTCGCTGCCAGAGGTTCGGACACGCCGCGTCGAACTGCCAAATGCAGCCTCGATGCATAAAGTGCGCAAAGAACCACAGTTCCGAGGAGTGTGCTCTGGGTAGGGACGGAGCATCCGATAGGACGCAACTCTCATGCGTGTTATGTGGGAACGTAGGACACACCGCAAACTATCGGGGTTGTCCTAAGTTCGCTGACATTAAAAAAGCAAAACTGGCTCGGCAGCAGAAGGTGGAGGTCAAACGTTCACCTGCTAGGTTTCAAACACCAGCCGTCACGCCCCAAATTTCCTACGCCCAAATGGCGTCAGGTAGGGGTGCTACGGTACAACAAGCGACTGTTGCTTCTCCGGCGCCAATGCCGAGAACAACGGAAGCTGCACCTAACATGCTGGCCATCTTGCTCGCAATCCAAGGGCAGATGGCTCAGCTGCAAAAGCAGGTGCAAGAACAGGCCAAGCGGGTGGACCAGATCTACGCGCTGCTGCCGGGCCTAACGCAACACATGTCGTAATGGGTACGCACATGGTGGAGCAAACTTTGAAGGTCCTTGCGGTGAATGTTAATTCACTGATTAGGATCGAACGAAGAGCCGCGATGTTTAAATTGCTACAAGACCAAACTCCTGATGTGCTTTTCGCTAGCGAAACCAAGCTAACCGATAAGCACAAACTGGAGTACAATAATTATATTGTTAGAAGAAGAAATCGGCCCGGATCCAAATGTGGAGGCGGGGTCGCAATCTTCATCAAACAAGGTATAAAATTTCACAGAGTGTACAAGGGGGTGTTGCGTAGGTTCCGGGTGTTGGAGGCAGTCGTCATTTACATCCCGCTCCGCAGTGGAAAGCGGCTGTACTTGGCCTCTGTTTATGCGCCTGAGGCTTCACAATCCACTTTATTCATTACAGAGCTCGACACGCTTTTTCGACTTCTGAGGCTGGAATCGGGGGAGAATTATTTTATAATCGGCGGGGACTTCAACGCTAGACACAGAGATTGGGGAAATAATTTGCCAAATACTAGAGGGAACCTACTACTCGATTGGTGGGGTCAGCACGATGTCATGTACAGACTTGGTCTTAAAGCGACGGATAACCCGTCGTTTCCCAGAGGCGGGTCTTATTTGGATCTACTGCTGTATGACGAACGTATACGACTGACAGGTTCGAATTTACAAACGCTAAACTGTCTGCGCACATTCGTGTATGACAGTGACCATTGCGGTTTTAGCACCGAAATTACAGTTCCCAACGAAATTGCGGAATTGGAGGAGTTTGTCCAAAGATATTCTTACAACTACAGTAAGACTCGATGGACACGCTTCTCCGCAACATTGACAAGAGCACTCGCCTCGAACACGCTCCACCGTCCTCCGTCCAATAGGAATTTGTCAAACGAGGAGATTGACAATTACCTAAAACAAATGGACGAGACAATTAAACAAACTATGGACGCTACAATACCGCGGTATCGACGTACGACTAACGAAGACCTGTTCCGCAATCCTACTATTGACGCACTGCACCGACAGAAAAGTAGACTTCTGTCAAGACTCAAAAACTTGTACAGACAATTTACTGACAGACAAGAACCGGAGATTAGGACACTGAAGTCGTCGATTAAAAATATTCAAACGTTAATAAAGGAGAATTACAGAATTTCTGTAAGTTCGTATTGGAACAGCAGGGTTCGGGCTGTAAACACCAGCAACCCGAATATGTTCCCGCAAATAAACAAACTATTTCGGAGAAAAAACCAAAACGACTTTCAGTGTCTTAAAATATCCCGGACAACAGACAACGAACGATTACTGACAATAGCAGGTATTGATCCAAATGAGGCCGCTGATGATGACGACTTCTTTGTGATCGAGGATCCACAGGAGAAGGTTGAGACCATAGGGGCGACTTTCCAGGAAATATACAAGGCCACGGATACCATTGGCCCTAATTATGACCTGGACAATCGCGTCTTGGTGCACGACTTCTACATTCGAAATGAAGTAGAGAACTGGCGATCCGAGGGCTCTGGTTTCACCCGGTTCAGCGACGAAAATATGGCAAATAATGTCATTACCAGAGAGGGTGACCTACCTCCGTTCATTTCGAAGGAAGAGCTCCATGAGATCTTCGACACAATCAGGGCTAAGAAATCAGTGGGGACCGATGGTATTCCGAACATCGTGCTTCGACATCTTCCTCTAGAAGCGGTGGACAGGGTGGTGTGTTTAATAATGCAATGAATAATGCACATTATCCAGCGCATTGGAAAACGGCGGTGGTTCAACCTATCCCCAAAAAGGGAAAGGATATATCCAATCCGGCGAATCTCAGGTCGATAAGTCTCCTTCCGAATATCAGTAAGGTGTTTGAAAAGGTAATCAATAGAGCTCTGTCTAGGTGGGTTGAGGACAAACATATAGTTCCGGATAATCAATTCGGTTTTAAGGCGGGACATGATATCTCACATGCCGCGTCTAAACTGGTGTCCGATATCCAATGGAATAAAGGCAAAAACCAATGTACTGGTGCCTGCCTTGTTGACTTGGAGAAGGCCTTCGACACCATATGGTTAGAGGGTCTTTTCTATAAGCTGACTAGGCTGGGGATCAGTAAACCACTCTTGTACATTCTTTATAATATGCTAACCAACAGACAGTTCATCGTAAAAAATGGCGATGTGACTTCTGTTGGAATATTTCAAATTAAAAATGGTCTTCAGCAAGGCGCGGTCAATTCGCCGATCCTATTCAACATTTATACAAGCGACTTGATAGGTTCACTTCCCCATACTATTGCGTACGCAGACGATTTGATAGCGTACAGGACAGGTCCAAAAATCGAGGTCATTAATACTCTCTTGCAGTGTGACTTCGATAAGATAAGACGATTTTGCGATGACTGGAAGTTGAAAATCGACTTTCAGAAGTCGGAAACCATTCTCTTTAGGACGCCGTTGTCTAGAGCCTCTAGGGATACTAGAAAAAATTGGCGAATGTTCTCGATCATTGGACAACACGGACAGCCTCTTGCCTGTCGAAATGTAGTCAGATACCTTGGGATCTGGCTAGATCAGTTTCTGTATTTTGACAAAAATGTAGATGCTGCTCTGGCCAGAGCCAAAGGCGCTTTTGCCCTTACAAAGAGACTGTTTTATAGCAGCCAACTCGATGAGAGGGTAAAGGTAATCTGCTACATGGCCCTTATCAGGCCCATGCTGGTATTTGGTTGTCCCGTCTGGTTCAATGTGCGAGCAAGCTTAATGGAAAAGATTCGGGTGTTTGAGAGGGCTTGCCTTAGGGCTTGCCTTCGCTTGTACAGAACACCAGAGTCGGAGTACAAAAAATTTTATCGTAATGAGGTCCTTTACAAAAGGGCGAACCTAATACGAGTGGACAACTTCGTAATTAAGCTGACTCGAAGGCACATTGCAAGAGCAATGAACTCGACGAATAACCTGATATCTGGGGCTTACTACCCCAATTACCTTTACCACGAGAGTGTGCGCTCTGATGGCTTCGTTCCACCGGAAGCATTCCTCTACCTAAATCAGATAGGGTTGATCCAGGATAGATCAGCGGTCCCGTTAATCTTCCATGTCGCTCGGAAAGCTGGGGACAGGCGACTCAACTACAACAGAGACGTCGCACACGGCAGTGTGGATCGTCTCAGGTTCAGTATGGCGGTGGGGAATCGCGATAAGAGGGATGTCGTTCGGCAGCACCAGCATTTCTGGTGGTTGAATGATGGAGAAGATGTTACGTCGTCGTTTCCGTCAATTACAGACCAACCTCACTAATGAGGCAGAGCTGACCAGTCTATTTGTTCTGTAAATAGCGATGGCCAGCTTGCATAGGTTTAGGTTAGCATTTAAGATATACATATATATATTAGTATATATATAGGTATATACTAGTATATGTATGTCATTGTGTATAATGTCTATATGTATGTATGTTTGTATGGTGTATGTAGGTTAGGTAGGCTAAGGTTTATTTTAAGTTAGATATTAAGTTTTTATAAAAAATAAAAAATGATGTCCGTACGCTAAGTTTTTTGTTAAATTCTTTTCTTAGCATTAAGCATAGAAAATAAGTATATTCCTAAACAAAATGTAAATAAAGTCGAAAGACATAGATATAAGAATTTAGAGTAGCTTAGAGTGCCTGTGTGGGGCCAGTAAGTTAGTATAAGTTTGTTAAGTAATTTTAAGCTAGCATTTAAGCATTTTTTGTTAGTATGTAAGAGTTAATGATTTAGAAAATAAAAATGCATTTAAAACTAAACTAACTAACATACGGAGAGTTCAATTTTGAAACACTTTTTTGAGCATATTGGTTGGTATCTCGCTAATAATTAGCACGTGTAATCTGTCTTCCGAGATTGCAATTGGTTTATCGGTATAGACGACTGATTTAACGTATTCGCATAAAAAATAGTCTAAAGGCGTCAAATCGCATGATCTACCCAGCCAATTCACCGGTCCAAAACGAGAGATATATTACTTGACGAAAACAACTTAATGGTTCTGAAATGGAGAGGATGGCATCAAAAGGACTTACAAATGTCATAAAAATGCCTACACGTGTTGATCCTAGACGAAATACATCCACTCTTATAGATCACATATACGTAAGCATCACGAGGCAAGAAATATTTTCAGCAGTTGTGGAAACTGATCTTGCCGACCATTATGCCATACTTTATGCTACAAAAGGTCTACAGGATGACCGATTGATTGAAGAAATCAATGCTGTACATATTAATCAATAGAAAGCTAACCACCTCATACAACAAACAAATTGCGAAAATATGATTCAAGAAAAGAACATTGAAACTCTATATGACAAATGAAAAACGAATACAAAAGCCGTGGATCGATAGTGAAGTAATAACAATGTGTAAGAAAAGAGATGTGTTATATAGGAGATGGAAAAATAATCCAAGAAGCCAAAATTATGAGCGTGAACACAAAAACTTCCGAAACATTGTAAACAAAAATATAAATATCATAAAAGCCAACTACTACAAACATAAATTCTTAAATGCACAACATGACCGCAGAAAAACATGGATCGTTATAAATGAAATCTTAAAAAGAAAAAAACCTTCTATTGATGAAGTTAAACAAACGAACTTTTCAACAAATGTCAACGGTGAATGCGATATTGTGGAAGAATCAATTCGCAAATCAAGTACCAAACATTATGCATATGTGCAATACCAAAACACAACCTTTAAGTCATGAGAACCTGCAAATACAACAGAGTATATACGTCGAAGAAGCTAGCGAGGAAGAGATACTTAAAATTCTGAACAAAATAAACATCAATAAAGGACCTGGGACAGATGATCTTAAAATGAACGCCGAAATTCTTACTCCTGTGGTACAAACCACAATCAATCGCAGCCTGATATAAGGTTGTGTGCCAAAACTCATGAAAACATTTATTATTCGCCCTGTTTATAAAGGTAGCATCAACAGCAAAGCCGAAAATTATAGACCAATCATGTCAGTCGCAAAAAAGTGTTTGGAAGAAATAGTCTTAATACATTTATTAGCAAACACCAAATTTTACACCCAGATTAATACGGTTTCCTAAAAAGTAAAAGTACAGAAAAATTTCTAGGAGAGTTCATAAATACAGTTAATGCAGGCCTCAATCGGAACCATCACGTTCTTGTGCTATTCATCGACTTCCGTAAAGCATTCGACACTCTCAGTCAGGAGAAGCTTTTAGAAATCTTAAATAGAATTGGTGTAAGAGGATACTTGTCAAACTGGCTCTTAACTGCTAGAACAATTAAAATAAAGGTATCAACAGCTTTGAGTCAGGAAAAATCTAGTTTTGTTCATTTTATATACTAATGAACTTTTAAGGCTAATTGAATACAATACAGCCTACGCATATGCAGACGATATAGCCATCATAGTAAAACACAAACAATTAAACTCAGCAAATTCAAGAGCAATTTGATGATGTATTTAAGTGGTGTCATGATCGTGGACTCATTATCAAAACAAAAGTGATGCATATGGTATACGCCACCCTTTTAAGCGAGAAGATATATTCAACATAAGAGGGTTGTCTGAAAAGTTTCCGACCGCAATGTAAAGATATCGGCACTCGTCAATAAGAGCTAGTGAATGCTAGTTGTGCACCTTTTGACAGTTACTTACCGAAGTTTCAGTCATTTTGGACTGGGTGGATGGAAATAATAAATTCGATGAATAAACAAATACATATGCAAAATGATAATTTAATAAATGAATACAAATTTGAAAAATGAGTAAGTAAGTAGATTAGACAAACTAAATTAATTAATGTGTCAGATAAGTAGATAACTAAAAAATAAACAAGTTAGAGTGGTGCAAGCTCAGTAACTAGTGTATTTTCGACGAGTAGACTTCTTTGTGAAAAACTTCTCATTGAGAATTTCGATTCTTCTGGCAACTTTAATAACGCCAGCTTTTTCGTGTAATATCATTGTTGAAAAGTCCCAGGGTAAATCCAACATAATCTTCAAAATTTTGTTCTGTGCTATTTGCAGTTTTTTTATGTGTGTTTTGGCACAGTTACCCCACACAGAAGATCCATAAGTAATCAAGCTTGAAAGATTACCTTAAACATTGTCATTTTGTTTTTATGATTCAGCATCGATTTCCGATTGATCAATGGAAACAGCATTTTTGTGGCAATGTTTAACTTATTTAAAGTATTTTTGATATGTATACCAAAAGTTAGTTCCTGATCCAAGTAAACCCCGAGGTAATTGATAGAACTAGCCCATGGTATATCGAGGTTATTAATTTTTAAGGTATTATGAGGAAAATGGCAAGGTGATCTTTTTCTTGTAAAAAAGATTGATTGACATTTATCCGCATTGATTTTTACTTTCCAATGTTTAAAATATTTATATATTATATTGAGGCCATTTTGCAATGACTGATGCATTTGTATGTGATGCATATAAAGCTAAGTCATCAGCATACAAAGCTACGTGGCAGTTGGGAATGACAGGAAAGTCAGATGTAAATACATATATTAAATAGAGTTGGTTCCAGAACTGATCCTTGGGGAACAGCAGCTGGCACAACTTTAGGGGAAGAGACTGAACCGGCTAATGGAACTGAAAAAGTTCGATCGCTTAAAAAATTTTGTAAGTTACACAGGACCAAATTTAATAAGTTTGTAGATTAGACCGTCATGCCAAACAGAGTCAAAAGCTTTTTCTAAGTCTTGTAATACAAGACCAGTCGATTTTTTTCCTTCAAAGCTTTGTTTTACTTCCCTGCAAATTCTTAATACCTGATGAGAAGTACTATGACGTTCACGGAAACCAATTTGCACTTCAGGTACAATGTTGCTATTTTTCAGAAAAACGTCCAATTTGAGTTTTATAAGTTTTTCTAATATTTTGCTGCATCCGTTGAGTAAGCTAATATGTTTATAGCTGTTAGAATTGCGTGAGTCTTTTGCGGGCTTGAGCAAGGGAAATACTTTGGCTTTTTTCCAGTTTATGGGAAAATAACTTCATTTAAAACAAGCATTATAAATGAATTGGAGAAATTTTATTGCACAAAGGGGAATATTTTTAATGGTTAAGTTATTTATGCCATCGAAGCCAGGAGATTTCTTGAGCTTCAAATTGGAAATGAGAAACTCAATATCATCTACGTCAATAAGCTCGTCGGAAGGGGATTTTGGACTTAGTCCGTTAAATGATGAGATTTCACTATCAACCACAGATTGCTTTCGAGAGGTAATATTTCGACTTACTAAGTGATTTTTTAAGAAGACGTCGGCAAGAAGCTCAGACCAATAGACCATTATCTACCAAACTGGAGATAGGATTATGTTTTTTCCGTATTATTTTGTTGATATTCCTGAAGGGTTTACAATTGGCATCGAGTGAACTAAGTTTTCTATTCCAACTGCTGTTTCTAAACTCTGTAATTTTCAAACCAATTAAACGTGTAAGGACCTTCATTTCTCTGAAATCATTAACCAATCGATATTTCTGCCATTTCCTTCTATAAAAGTTTCTAATTTTTATTAAACTTAGTATAGATCGTGGAAGAATGGCAGATCTTTGGCAAGGGGACTTCGTTGGAACTGCAACTAAAATGTTATCTTTGATTTTGGCCACCCAAGAAATTGATTGATTTGTCTATATTTCTGCGACTGTTTGACGATTTCAAGTTGATAGGACAGTTGTTAGAGCATTAGAGATGCGATATCGAAATACATCCCAATTTGCTTTATTTAAGTCTAGGTATTGCACATTAAGAGTTTTGGGACTAGAGAGAATATCACAGATGATTGGGAGATGGTCAGAACTTAAAGCGTTAATGTCTACAGGTGGACTTAGGATGCTGGGAATGTTAGAGAGAAAGAAGTCAAGAGTAGAAGAAGTAAATCTTTCTGCAGAGGGTATATAAGTAGGACTAGGTGGGTACACAAGTGCAAAGTTATGTGACGTCAGAAAATTTTGTAAGACGTTAACCCACGAGTTAGCCCTTTGACAGCCCAAATTGCGATGTCTACAGTTAAATCACCGCCGATAATGAAGTGGTCATTACTGATCAAACGTCTCAAGTCATTTTTTAAACATCTAGCTTTGTAAACATCAGACAAACCTCCGGGAAAGTACACAGAGGAAACCTTTAATTTGAACTTATTTTCAAGTGTTGTTTCAATGCCTACATATAATCTCAATGACTGTTGTATTTACCCTGAGTAGTATGGAGTGATCAATACCTATTTTTATTAATATGGCAACTCCGCCACCGATATTGTTTGGCAATTGTGGCACTGAGTTAATTTTTTTTTGGGCGGCGCTGAAACTCCCATCTAACTTGTGTGCGAAAAATTGTTTTAACATTTTTTTTAAGATCTTGTAGACGAATAGATCCATTTTCAAAATAAACGACATAAAAATAATCCACAAATTTTTGGTTGTCTTTCTTGATTATTTCGGCATCTCTACATTTCAAACCAAGGGAAATTAGTTCATTTTTAAGGGAGATTACGGGAATCTCATCTAACCCGAAGAGAACCACTTTGAATGATTTCTCATCTTTAAGGTCATGCGAGAAGAATTGACACTTTTTCGATTTTAGTCCCCTGCACGCGGTATGGAATGAGTCGATTGAATCACAAAATAATTTAATTCCAAGTGAGATTTTCCGTATGGAGTAATCGTTTACTTTCAATTCATTCAGCAATTGGTGCACAAACTCACTTGTTTTGTGTAATATCTTTATAGGAGGAATTGCAATTTTTTTTGAGGGTAACTGATTGACACTCGAAGACATACTGTCTTCATTGTCCATGTCGGGGTGGGAATCGAGAATGCTAAAAAAATTTCCACTTCGCGACATTGTAGGAGTATTGATTCTCCTATATTTATTCGTTGAGGACGACGAGTCCTTGAATAAGTTAAAGCCGCGTTTAGCTATCTTGATTTATAATCCGATTGGGTTAAATTAAGGGAGAACGGGAGAACGAGAGCATATTAACACCAGGGAAAACACAATGTTGACCGCTCGGAGGTTAATCAAAGACTGTAGGCCGATTATGATCGCCGTAAAATGATAACAAGATTCAACAATTTGTAATTCGGGTGTAAAACTTTCCAAGATGAAATGGCAATGCTAACTGAACATGTTTGACTCAGAGACATGTCACGAATCACGCGTAAGCAATCAAAAATAGAATACAGAAAAATCAAACTGAATCTAAACTGCAAAGCATGATTTTAACAAGCTTAAGGATGTAGTTCATGATATATGTAGGATCGACAGATGGGATAGAATAGGTTTATCCCAGAATAATTTTATAAGCGGAACTAATCCGACATCTTTATACCGAAACCGTACATCGAAGGATGAAACAAGTGATTCAAAAGGTACCAAAATTCTAGAATTGCTCGATGCTTTGGACTGCGCAATCCTAAATGGGTCTTGTGAAGGCGACCTTCAAACTAAATATATGGCATGTTCATTAGTGGACCACTGCTTTATAGCTAGAAATTATTGTTTGCGCACTACCGACTTTCGAATAGCGATGAAAGCATTTTCGGACCAAATGCCTTTAGAAGTTGCGTTTACCATCCAGGGTTCCCTTAACGTTGCAAATACTTTCAAACTAAGAGCCATCTCAGTAAAGGTACAAGAAGACAAGAGTTTTCCACTAAATACGAGGCTAATATCAACAATTGCACTGAATGCTTGCATTCGACTTATTAAAAGTGACTAAACTGTTGTCATAGCAAAAATCCATCTTCTATGATACTGACATCTACCACTGATCTCTTGTTTCAGTTTAGTAAGCAGCAAATACCAATTTTTATCTTAAAGATCTACAAAATTCAAATCCCCATCTTATAATTTGAAAGTTTACTTTCTATATAAAACCGCCCTAAAAGTATCTCTCCTCACAGTATCTTGTAAGAATCAGATGAGCAAGAAAGAAATTCCATCAACTGATGCCACTCCAGCTACACCACAATCAAAATGAGAGCCCATCGTATGCCCTCCATTTCTTCTGGAAGTCATTACCGTTGAAGCTCAAATGGATGCTAAATGAACCTTTGATTACGCAACTTTTCAGTGAAATTTCACCACAGACTCAAGAAACCTCCAACCCTCAATGACGCTATCATAACCACATCGAATGGCAAAAAATGCGAAAAGTAGCGAATCGTATAACGATTAACGCACTAGATGTTGCGATGGTTTTGAAGGCGAAGACAGCCGACTACCAGATGGAAACAGACATCGTCAACGATGCTGAGCGCAGATGATAATTTTGAGGAAAAGTGCCGGAAACTGATAGGCAAAAACCATTTCCTTCCCCCTAAAATAGTAATCACCCGGAAGCATGCAGCATGCGGTTAAAAGGTTGGAAGAGGGTAGTCGCAGATTATGCGCGATATCGTGCATCGTTTATGTGATGGGTTTGTCAAATTAATGATCCGTAATTGCTTCCCTGTTTGTTATTCGATTTGGGGCTGTCGTTACAGAGGAAATGTTATTTGAACAAAATGATTTTGACTTATGGTGGCGGTAATTAAGAGATTGCCATGAAGTGTCAATATCTTTCTGTTTGAAGGAAGACTGTGAGTGATGTGTGGCATATTGTGTAGAGACTGAGTTGAAAACAAGTTTTCAATTTGGAATATATCATCTTTTATGAATAACTTAAAGCCGATATGCCGCATCAGTTCTGATGGTATATATTGTACAGACAGTTGCTTTTTATGTAGATTGGCTGAATAGTCCTACCATTAGAAATTTGCAACATTTGCCCTGCCAAAACATCAACTTAATGTCTGGGAAGTTCATCTAACCATAACAATCGAGATATAAGCTTCTGGAATAGGGGAATGTCTTCGCTATGGAACAAGGAAGAATTCAGCAGATGTAATCAACGTTGGCGCCTACAGTTACAGTATATATTGAATGCTCTATATGAGCTTCTCCGATAAATCCAAGGCTGAGATCAATATATCATAAACTGCATCAATACTATATACGCCAACATAAACTTTTCTCGTGTCTCTATAGAGGAAAGCAAATGTCTATGCTCTTCTCGATAAAACCTATGAACGATGTCCTGAACGAGATCTGTAAACCCTAAGGAACATTAGCCTACTAATATGAAACTAAGCTAACTAATTGATTTTGCGATGGTACACAGCGTAACATTGTGTTTCGTAACCTCAATATAAAAGAGAGATATACATATGTAGTGTACGATCATGAAACAGTTGGCAAAATCGGCTACTTTCTTATTGATGTTCCCGGTTTTCGAAACTGTCGAGCATTCCAGATACTGACAAAATAGTCATGCCCAAGACGACAAATCATCCCTCAAAGGTCTTAAACGATTAGTGGCAACAATGGCAGAATTCATCACAAATGTTGCCAATGCAACAAAGCAAAGCGTATTTAGCAGCGCTGCTAATTAATGGCCGAAACGGCTTGGGAACGATGTGACAAAAATGTCGGGCAAGACCCCTATTATGTATTTGCAGCCTGATGCGAGAATTAGCTGTACGAGTTCATTCACAGAAAAAGCGATGTATGGGCATCATCACCCTCACAGCAAGCAGATATGGTGCCATTAGAACTATTAACGATTTAATACAATACAAGCATATGGATCCATTAAAACACCATTAAGCAGTCAGTACAGTACCTGCACAGCTTTTCCTGCTGCAGGAAATTCAAACTACCACTGATTTTTTATTGACGTGGGAAACGATTCATTTGGTTTGACTGCATCATGTAGATTCATGCCACCGGCATGAATGTGCTCACAAGAATTGTCAACAAGCCAGAATCGCCAACTAACGAGTGGTTCTTTTTGAATCAAATGTTATTTTGACGCTGACAGCTCTTTCCCGCTGGAAATCTTCCGAGGTTCGTCAGTATCACACCTCCGTAGAATGAAATGAATAGCTTTACGCTTAACCAACGTTGGAAAACATTGCAAACTTATTTCAAAAGTGAGTGCTGTGTTGCCCAAACGCTGCGTTTGTTGAAAATGAGGTTTGGCCCCATCCCCGTCGTCGTATGGAATGTGGCTGCTGTGGCCGAGAGTTTTCGACTCCAGGAACACCAATCGATTGAGGCCCGGATCAACCCCGAACAGTTTATTGAATGCTTAATACAAACATATAACTTAAAAACTACGAGAAGGGTAAGAGGCCATGGCTCGGGAGATGGACCTTCGAAGACTGGTTTTGCTGATGTTGAAGTTGAACCCATAAACCATTTTGTTCGCAGTTCGTAGCATTCTGGTAAAAGACTCGTTATAGCCGTAATCAGTTTGGTTAAAGTTGATATGGAAAAGGGGTGCAGATTTAAGGTTACTTGGATTGGCAATACAACCAGTGAGTAGTTGATGAACAAATAGTACATCAGCAACTTCTCAACGTATGTTGAGAGGCTGCAGATTAATTAGCTTTAAACGATCACTGTACGGAGGCAAGTTATAGATATCTTTCCACGGTAGATCTCGTAATGCAGATCGAATGAATCTGCGTTGAATAACTTCAGTTCACCTAGAGTGGCTATTGTGGTAAAAGGACCAAACTTGGCAAGCATATTCTAGGAAAGGTCTAACGATCGTAAGATAAAGAGATTTAGTGAAGTAAGGATTAGAGAATTCCTTGGACTATCCCTTAATGAATCCCAGTGAAGGACTAGCTTTGCTCATAATATTGTCAGTATGCGCTCGGAAATTAAGTTCTTTATTGCACATAACACCTAATTCGCGAAGTATTGTGAGGGCGTATTAATTCATTGCCGATGAAATAGGATCTTGCTGGTGATGGGACACGTTTACGCAAATAAGTTGTAGTTTGGGATTTGCTAGTATTAAGTTCCAAAAATTTTTGTTTGTACCAGGTTGTGCTTGAGAGTTAGAGGGTATAGATATGTGCTTATAGATCTTCATATCATATGCATAGATGGAAATGCAGAATTCCTTAATAAAGAAATCTCCATCATTGATTGACAATATAAATATCTGAGGGCGCAGGTGACTACTTTGAGGTATACCAGATGTAGCTATAATGGGATCAGAAACAGAAGATCTAAAAATAACATTATATTGACGATTTGTCGAATAAGATTTGATCCACTAGATGGATCCGTTGGAAGCCGAGGGCTTCAAGCTTGAGAAGGATTATTTCGTGCGAAATTTTGTCGAAGGCTTTGCTAAAATCGGTAGCAATTACATCGATTTCGTTCCCGTTTTCTAGTGAATAGAGAATAGTAGAAACGAATTCTGTTAAATTAGTAATTGTTGATCTTAGAAAACCGTGCTGATAAGGAAAGAAGATAGGTTTGCAGTGAAAGAACATCAGGTCGTAAACAATGCTCTCAAATAGTTTGGATCGACTCTCAATGGATCTCAACAACTCAATATTTCATACATCGGCTTGATGGGAATCTTGCACAAAGATCTCGGATTATTCCCTTATAAAGTCCAACTGATTCAGCAATTGGAAGCAAACGACCATCCGCTTCGTTATCGCCTCTCAGCTTGGTCAAAGAATTATTTTTTCTGACGAAACGCATTTTCATCTCGGCGGCTAGGTTAACAAACAAAATTGCCGCATCTGGGGATCGGAAAACCCGCACGTGACTGTCGAGAAGCCAATGCATCTGCAAAGAATGACAGTTTGGTGCGGATTTTGAAGTTGTGGCATCATTGACTCATTTTATTTCGAAAACGCTTCTGGAACAGAGCGATTGTCGAATTTTTGTGGGCTGAATTTGTATACATGTACTTGGACTACTCGTATATTTGATCCCAGCCCGATGGCGCGCAATACCACACAGACCATCGAACCATCGATCTTTTGCCCGCCAAGTTCGGTAATCGTGTTATCAGCCGCCTTGGCGATGTTAATTGGCCGCCTTGGAGCTGCAATTTGACTCGGTTAAACTTTTTTTGTGGGCATTGCTATGGTCGATATTATGCGGACAATCCAGAAAGCCCTTAAAGTGAATACCTACCGAACCATTCGTGACATGGAACCAGAAACAGTCAACAAGATCTGGGAAAATTGGGTTGACAGGATGCGCTACTGTGGAGCCAGTCAAGGGATGCATGAAATCGTATTCCATAATTAATGGGAATGTCTTTTTAAAAAGAAACTTGTATTTAGACCATTCTGTATATTTGTTTCTCCGCTTAGGTTCTGTCTAAAGCCAGTTTTGGGTACAACGAAAGTCAACTTCATATTGCACAATAGTAGCTCTGTTGTCGTAGGGTCACACGGCAAATCCATAACACCAAAGTTAAGTTTGTCCAACCCTTCAAAATCCGCTTCAGTTTCAGCGATCACCTCTTCACTGGAGCCATATCTCTTTCCGGCGAGCATTTTTGTGAGGCCTGCGGACAGATAATAGGATCCATGTTCTCTCCATTGTCACAAACCGCATGAAAAAAAAAATTTTTTTATTTCCCTTAAACAGCTCCAAACAGCGCTTTGAATCATTAATAGGTTGTTGCTTTTGGTCCAAACGCAGTGCCCATTTCGAACAGAGCTTTCGCGTACCCAAATTCTCATGCAAAATATGGTGTGCCCGGTCTGTTAATATCTTTACGATGTCAGCTATTTCACGCACTTTCACTTTACGATTGTTGAAAACGATTTTGTGATGTTTTTCGGCGTAACAGCCTAACTTGGGCACCAAGAGTGTTCAGCACATTTGTGTCTGTACTACCACGCGCTTGAATTCAGCAAACCAGCGACAAATGGTTGGTTTCGACGGAATAGATTCCCTATAACACTTTTCAAACCATTCTTGAGTTTTAACGGTATCTTTCCCATCAAATAACGGTGTTTTATTAACGTACAAATCTGTTCTTTTTTTAAAAAAAGGGCGCCATTAAGACTTCAATATCTCGATGACTAATGGTCGAAATTTTGACAGAAACGTTTGAAGTTTGGAACTTAACCCGTGTGGATATGTTATTAGTGTCGCCATCTATGTATCTGTCTCGAGACTTTTCTTATTCTCTTATGTTACAAAAAGTCCTATCTTCCCGGAATCACAATACATATTTAATATGTTCGATACTGCATTTGGAAATACTAGTAGACTGCTGAAGTTTTGACATTTTCCGTTCGTTTTGCAGTTAATCCGTCTTTCAAATTGCTCGTCATAGAGTGCTGTACAATGCAGCAAATATTCAAGGCTTCCAATTGGTTTTTGTTTTTGCGAATTCAAGACCTAGACCGTCAGGGTTTTTCCGTGTACGTTGTGAGGTTCTGCATTTGTTAACATATCCGATTTTTCCTAAATTTCTCAGGGATTTAATTTGGGCGGACAAGAAACCCCAAAACCCGTGATTCCATGGTGTGGATATTTTACACAGAATGAAGCTACTTGGGGCTGATTTGGAAATAGGTGACATCATCATTTACTCGATTTAGAGTGAGTCTTTGCGTTGTCGGGTTGTATTTCTTATTCTTTTCGAGCCTGATAAGTTCATTAAGCTGAATTTGCTTGTGCAGTAGGTATACCACCTACCGGAATTTATTCAGAAAATTAAAAATTCAAGTTTATTCATCTAAATCTATATTGTCCCCTTCAAAGTAATCCCCATTGACTGCAACACACTTATGCCAGCGCCAATGATCTAATCCTCGAAACATCTTTTATATTCGGCTTTCGGTATGTCATCAGTACTTCCTGCGATTTTTCCATTACTTCCTCTCGGCTGCTGAAACGCGTTCCCCGTAGTGGTTTTTTTTTTTAACTCGATTGAACAGAAAGAAGTCACAGAGAGCCAAATCAGGTGAATTCGGTGGCTGTTGGATGGTATTTGTTGCATTTTTCGTCAAAAAATTACGAATAATGATGGCACTGTGCGACGGTGCGTTATCATCGTGCAAAATCCACGAGTTTTCTGCCCACAATTCTGGTCTCTTTCGGCGAATTGCTTCACGCACAAATAATACTCTTTGTTTACTGTCTGGCCTTCTGGCCTTCTGGCAAAAATTCATGATGCACTACACCGTTGTAATCCATGAAAACCGTGAGCATTGCCTTCTTTTTTGACTGAAAACGACGTGTTTTTTTTGGTCTCGGCTCATTTGGTGAACGCTATTCACTTGCCTGATGTCTGTATTGCGTGTCGTACTCATAAACCCACGTCTCGTATCCAGTAATGATCCTTTTGATGAATGTGGGATCGGATTCAGCCTCGCAAATCATCTCTTTTGCGACGTCAACACGGTCTCTTTTTTGCATGAAATTGAGGTCTTTTGGCACCAACTTTGCTGCTACACGACGGAAACCCAAATAATTAACCAAATTGTCTTGGACGGATCCATAGGCAATGTTCCATTCTTCCGGTATCTCTCTGATGGTTAATTTGTGGTTATTGATCAACATTTCTTTTACCCGTACTTCATCAATGTTTTCGTCGGTTTTCGATGTCGATGGTGTGCCACTGCGTTCATCATCTTCGATTGACTCACGACCACTTTTGAACCGCTCGCGCTCGTGCCACTGGTAAACGACCGATTTCTTTAGAGAATCGTTGCCGAAACACTTTTCGAACATTTCTAACGTTCGCGCACCATTAAATCCGTTTTTTATGCAAAATTTAATACAAGTTCCTTGTTGCAAATTTAAGTCCATTTCTAAAATTGTAAAAAATCGCCAACACACACAGAGATAGATGTACTCTTGGCTACGTAACTTTTACAAATGCCAAGCTGCTATGACGTTAAGATTTAGAGGGAATGTCAACAACAGATTTACCAACTTAACAAAAAAACAGAACTCAAATCGGAACAATGTGAGCGCCACACGGTGGTGTGGTGAGGGGACTTTTTGATCTAGGTGGTATTCTAATACCTGTAAGACATCTTCTTTCCGGAACTGCTACATCTTTTAAAATACTTAGATAAATACCCGAATTTACTTTGTCTTTTAGTGGTATAGTTTTGCCTACCCCTACCATGATACCTACCCTTTTCTGTAGCCTTAAGGCTGGTTTTGTATTATTGTAAGAAAGAACATCACCTTTTATTCTCCAAGTGTATATTCGTCCATGAGAACACTTCATTCTGTTCATGGATTTATCCGTTCACAAGACATCATCTCAGAATGTGCGTTACTTAAGTAGGTAGTCTTTATAAAATTCCATCCGTTTTTGCATGGATGTTCATCAGTTTCATGCGTATTGTGTACCTGGATGGAGCATCGCGACCTTCGTCTAACAGATGTGCTGTAATTTTTGGCACTGTCGTGACCGGCTTATTGCCTGCGATGACATCAAGCCTGCTATTCACTTTTGACGCCGTAACCGTTTTATGGCTTCCACTTGAAAAGCTTGAACTTTTCCAATAGCTGTGTGCGGTTTTTTAAAAATGATTGCAATGCACCTGTTGGAATCGTTTTTATTATGCTTGTTATTTGCTTGAATCTTCCCATTATGGTGGCTAAAAGAGTAGACAAAGATAACTTTGTCCTTTAAACGAGCATAGTCACAAAACTACCTAATTGACTAAAGTTGAAAAACAAAAATAAATTAATTATACCTGTCTTATTTTTTAATGAAAATTCCCTAATAAATTGGTATTCCTTTTAAACTTTCGGATAGTACGCAAAACAAAAGAAATTTGATCACTTCGAATGGAAACTTATTTATGCAACGATTAAACCACCACAACCTCTACTCAATACAAATGACAATCTGTCACAAATGGTAAAACGCAGTGACGCGTACTGCTTCCGAACTGAATCGTATAGGGTGACCAGATAAGAATGATAGGAACAAAAATCTAAATAATACACAACAACGGTGTGAGATATAAAATTGATGCTGGCTTTATTGTGTAGCTACGTTCATGCCATTATGTATGGAATAGCACATCATTCAAGTGGCCGCCTCGACGTCGTTGGAAGTGGTTTAAGCGCTTGGTCCAATATGTACGGCGTTATTCCGGCAATGGCGTGTCGAATGTTGGCCTCGAGCTCGTTCGAAGTGTCTGGCTTGTTAGCGTAAACTAAGGACTTGATGTAGCCCAAGAGAAAATAATCGAGTGCTGTCAAATCGCATGATCGCGGTGGCCAATTGATGAACGCTTGCGTGAGATGACCCATTCGCCAAATTTCTCCTTCACAACTTCGGCCGTTGCGTCGCTTGTATGGCATGTAGCGTCGCTCGGATATACCGAGCTCTAATCGCAGAAAGTCGGTTAACATCGCTGTATACCTGATACCAACCATTGACCGCAACGGTGTCTGCTTTCGAAACAAATAAGGTCCGATTATGCCGCCATGCCATAAACCACACCAAACGGTAAATTTTTTTGATGCATTGATGCTTGGCTGAACACTTGTGGACTGTGTTCGCTCCAGTAATGGCAATTTTACTTGGTGACATAGCCGCTGAGCCAAATACGGGCCTGGTCCGAGAAGGTGGTTTTTTGGCCAAAATCCGGATCTCCGGCCAACATTTCCAGCGCCCAATGACTGAACTTACGGCGTTATCTATGGTAGTCCAGCTTCAATTTTTGCGTCAGCACAATCTTATACGGATGTAACCCAAATCCAACCCCAAAATAAGCCGGGTTGACTCGCTGGCAATGCCCAATTCAGCTGATCGGCACTGAATCTTTATAACTTTTCCACGGTGAGACGAATTGCCTCCACACTGAAGCCATGGTGATGACCGTCACGACGAAATTCACGCTGCATGCTTACAACTGGGCCGGCAAACCTTACTGAATATTGTGACAGCTGCTGAAAAACTACGAGGGCGGGTCAATAAGTCCGCGACTTTTGGATTAAAACCCAGATTTTTTGATAAAAAAATAATTTTATTTTTCAACGTAGTCTCCCTTGAGCTCTATACACTTTGTCCAACGCTTCTCCAATTTTTTTATCCCTTCCAAAAAAAATGATTTGTCGAGGTCCTCAAAATAGGCCTTTGTTTGCGAGATGACTTCATCATTGGAGTCAAATCTTTTTCCACCAAGCCATTTCTTCAGGTTTGGGAACAAGAAGTAGTCGCTCGTTTCGTCCACGGTTACAAAACGGCGCAAAAACTCCTCCATATTGCGATTAAACAACGCCAAACCTTCCTGTGAAGTTGTTACACGATTGCGTTTGTGGTCGACTGTGAGCAAACGCGGCACCCATCTTGCGGAAAGCTTTCTCATGCCCAAGTGATCATTCAAAATTGAAACCACTGAGCCATGCGAGATCCCTACGGCTTCCACAATCTCTCGCACTTTCAATCTTCGGTCGGCCAACACCATATCGTGAATTTTTTCGATTGTTTCGGGTGTAGAGACCTCAACTGGGCGTCCAGGACGTTCGGCATCTTCAGTGCTTGTACGGCCACAACGAAATTCAGTAAACCACTTTTTTACCATTGAAATCGATGGTGCAGAGTCCCCATAGTATTTATCAAGCTTAGCCTTGGTCTCGGTAATGTTTTTTTTTCGCAAGAAATAATGCTTAATAAGCACACGAAATTCACTTTTTTCCATTTTCTCCTCAAATTAGTGAGTAGTCTGATAAAAATAGCTGTCAAACACAAACTAACTGACGCAGCAAATTTTGACAGGAGTCAACTGACAGATGAATGGAGCAGTGTTGCTGTTTCAGTAAAGAGGTCAGAAATTCAAAAAGTCACGAACTTATTGACCCGTATCATTACTATCTGGTAACCGTATAGAATCTATTTAACTCTGACAGTATTCAGTTGTTATGTCATTTTTCCAATCTTAATTATTTGCTGACTTAAGTTAAATACTTTGCTCTTTGGGTTTCTCGATACTACGAGTATGTATTTTGGCCGTTAAAAGTGCCCTCAGGACTCAAATCAGGGCTGTTTCCAGGCCAACGTAGTGTTTTTAACACGATACTTCTTACAATATCCTTACAAGATACAGGATTATGGATGAATCGCGCCATTTAGTTGAGATGTTCCATAGATTTTTGTAAGGAAGGAACTTACGCTTTTAGCTCAATGTAAAGGTGCAGAGTTACGATCGTTTGTTACTGGAAACATGACATCTTTTGAAGGCACTAATTGGTCTCTTATGATGTTTATGTAATTGTCTTCGTCCATTGAACGGGAAAATACTAATTCCCCTTGGCCGAAAAATTAAATGCAGACTCATATCATACTCTCGTACATACGTAATCTCTTCTTCAATCTGCTCAGCGCATCCGCCGTACAATCTGATGAATTAAGATTACATTTACTTTCGTCGGTAAAGATAACAGGTTTCCAATAATTTTCGGTTCAATTTTGTCAACAACGGTATTATTCTTGGCTTCCTTGCTACCAATCCGAATGTATTCGGCTCCCAGCTGACCGTACGATTGCTAATTTTTTTTACCGGGTTTCTTCAAAAAATCTCCAAATTCACTTACTTTGTCGATTTTCTTCGATTAGCGCACGATATTCCTTTTAAAATCCGGTTTTACCTTTGGGTCATCTTTTTCAGTTTGCCTGGCTGAGGTGTTCCCTACATTTCATTCTTTATTAGGAATTTCAATAGGGTAACGTGGTTGCATCCAATTCTCTTAGAAATAGCTCGGGCTACCCTTATTTTTTTTAAAACTCAATTAAAAACATTTGTTCACTAGAAAGTTGTTTACCCATTTTGACTAAAAAACGAAACTTAACTGAACTAAACTTCAAGTAATGTAAAGAGACACAAAAATGCAACTGTTTTTTAACCGTTTTCGAAGGGCATTTATATAGATGGAGACCACTATTTATACATATATAAATTCTTTAACCACTCGGGGGGGATAGGGTGTCAACATCGCTTGCGCTCCATCTTGTTTGGAGTTCTGCAACGCGCTTGAGATTTCTCTACTACGTTCCTAAAGAACTCGACTGCTCCTCGACTTTTCTGTGCCATGTATGTGTCGGGCCCCCACTGTTCTGCCTACATTGCATGGTGTACTTCACAATGGAACTGTCTTTGCGTCGTAGGGTGTGTCCAATGCATTGTCACTTTCTCCACCGTATAGTAATGTCTATGGGTTTTTGGCCGTTCTCTGATACAGCTGTGCATTAGAGATACAATTGGCCCAAAAAAAACCTTAAAATCATTCTTAGATGATTTGCAGTTTGTGTGTGGTAGTGGTTTCCACCTTCCAAGTACTTCACCAATAAAGCAGTACTGATTCTACGTTGGAGCGGAACAGTCTCAGCTTCGTTCTTAAGGTGAAAACCTTGCTTTTCCAGATTTTGATGAATACATCCAGTTCGGTGCCACCCCGGTTAGCCGAGACCATACGAGACCATAAAGTTTTCAACTTTCTCGACCTCCATTGCAATGTTAAGTTGAGCGCGGGTCTTGGAAGTGCTAAGGGCTTTGGCTGTGTTTATTTTGAGCCCCAATGGTCATCAAATGAAGATCCATTATCCGAAGTGAAAATAGGCAAACATCGTCAGCGTAGTCAAGGTGTTTAATGTAAGATGTCATTGTCCATCGTATTTCAAAGTTGGCCCCTATCAATGCTGCACGGTGTACATCGCTGATAACCACCAAAAGCAATAGTGGAGACAGTATACATCCCTGACGTACTCCACTTTGGACTTCAAAATCCTCAGACATCTTATCATTGTGCAAAGCGAGACACTTACCACCCTCGTATGTAACTTTAATAATAGCTTTGAGTTTTCCTGGGATGCCTCTCCTGCGTGAGGCCAACCATATACGATAGAATCTCTATGCAAACTGTCAAAAGCCTTTTCGAAGTCGATAATCGATAAACAGTAAATGAAGCGGAGACCTGTATACAACGCATTGCTCTATAATGATCCGTAAAGTGTTTATGTGGTCGATGCTGGAGAATCCAACGCGAAAATCTGCCTGTTCGACATCGAGAGTTGGATCTAAATGTTCTCTGATTAGAAATCAAGTCCGCTACTTTAAGGTTTTGTGAAATGTGCCTACTACGCTACTCACATGCTATACATCAAAGAACATTTTCGTATCATTTAAACTCAGTTTGATCTTCAATTTACGAAACGTACAGGATTAGTCAATGCCACACTCCATAATATCGCAACACTTTGTCCTTTGTTCGTTCACTATGTGGAGAATTATGCGAAAAGTCCTCGTATTACATTCGTATAAGATCCTGATGGTGCAGGTACTAAGGTCATGAGAGCAGGTGCAATGGGAGTTGGCGGATCTGGCTTTTGTTCAACCTCAAGTCAACTCATATTTTTGTCCAAAAATCGTGACGGATCTCACTTTTAGCTCAATTGCTTTGTAAACAAACAAAACTGTTGTTTCCGAAGTGAGGGAAATCTGTAAGAGACCTATGAGAATCAACTACACTCACAAAAGCCCACTGTTTGAAGCGATCTTCTCACTTGTAAGTTCGTAATTTTTTTAAAAAATGAAGTCCTGGGTTTGCGGTGCAGTTAATGGCCAACGTTACCGGACAATGATCAGTGATTATTTCATTGAACATATGGACGGCATTAATCCGTATGATGTTACTTGATGGCGGTAAATGGCAACATTATATATATGGCAATGGATCAGCGAATTGGTCTCTGATATCGTGAGATTTGACGACTTCGATTATGTAAAATCGTTAGTGTACTCGTATGCTGATAAACCGCAAACAATTCAGCCTTTGGAAGCCAATATTCAGCGCATTATTTATTAAACAGAGACCCAACTGCTCGAAAGATCGACCCAAATTCGAAACAATAGAAATTATGTTATATTTGCTTAAAACAAAAGTCCATAGCTCTTAAAAAAGCAGCCTTTATAAGAATAAGATAGTTTCAAAAAAATCCCCTATTTGTTTTAACAGAAATATTTAAAATGAATTTTTTAAAATTTTTTTCTAATTTTCTTTTTAATTTTATCGTTTCAGGTATGGCGTCGATAACATAAATTTTAAGCGTAAGTAAGCAGATTCTGTGAAGTTTAAGCCTAGATCACTAAACTTATTTTCGAGCAACACTGTCTCTAAATATTAGTCCTACAAACTAACAAATTAAAACTTCAGTATTTTTCAAAATCAAAGCATTTATTTAGAAAAATTCTACATAAAGTATGGAATGTCCTCTAAGTTAACCCATAACTAAACAAAAAGTTAAAAAAAATTATTCTTGGTATAAGTATACTTGGTCACCCTGTGCTTTTTGTACGGACTTAGAGACTAATATTTCGTAAAATCTCCGGAACTAGGAAGCGTGCGAACGCAATGCAATGGGTCACTAATTGGCTGAATTAGGAAGGTACTGAGCGGCCGGGGAGGGTGCGGTAACGGGAACATATCTAGACAGCGAATGGGCCAGAGTCGCATTGCCTGTGAGACTAATTTATCACTATAAATAATAATAGGGTTAAAGAAATGATAAGCAGTGGTAGGAATTCGTATGAGAAGACTATATTTATTTGAAATAACTTTTAAACAAAAACTTTTTCATAATTTTTTAAAAAGAGAAATCATGTATTTGTTTGCTAACTCTTATTTTACTTCATTTAAGTTGAGAAAAAATTATAAATATATGTATATTTTTTTAAATAAATATAAAATTAGGATAGACATTCGTATGAACGCGCCTCCGATTATCAAAGAAAACTAATACAAAAATTAAAATGTTTAGGGCTTTGCAACTTTTAATACTTTGTGTGGCCCCCCTTGATCTGGCATTGAATTTGTTAAATTGGTAAGGCAGTTAAGACCAATTTGGGACCACTCGACACGTATGGCTGTTTTTAACTCATGTACGTTAGCAAATTGTCGTCCATTTGAATAAAATTTCCCAGCGAGAATACCCCAAATATTTTCTATGGGATTACAGTCACGGCTACAAGCTGGCCAGTCAAGTATTTGTATATTTTGGCTTGCAAACCAATCTCTCGATGACCTGGAAACGTGAATTAAGGCATTGTCCTGTTGAAAAATGATATCTTTTTCAGCGCAGCTATCCAGGTGAGATATCAAAACGTCATCCAAAAGATCTATGTACAACTGAGAGTTCATTCGCGTTGTTATAAAGCAGATAGGAAACTTTCCATTTTGTGAGAATGCACCCCATACCATAACGCTGCTGGCTCCAAAGTTACGCTTTGATCTCATAACCTTGTGCTTCCTTAAATCATGCCAATAGCAGGTGTAGCAGTCCGGACCATCCAAGCTAAATTTTTTTTCATCGGAAAAAATTACTTTCTGCCACTCGGATGTCCATGACATCTCTTTCTCTATGGACGGCAGTTAGGCATCGTTTTCCCTTAAGTTTCGTCCATTTTATGTTTGGAGAAGTGTGCAAAACTCGTGAAATCTGACGAGGTGTAACAGGAAGGTTCAGTTTGCCTATTATTTGTTTTGAAAACAATCGGTTTTGAGTCGCTTCGTGACGAATTTCACCTTTCTGACGTAACGATAATTTTTTGTTGCCTTTTGTTGAAGCCTTTACACCATAATTTCTGCCTTTTTTTTTTAGAAAATTTCGTACCACAGTCTCCGACCGATCTATTTTGACTTCAATTTGTCTATTGAAGTAGCGTTCGTCCTTAAGTAAACTAATTGATAGCTGCTCCGCATCAGATAATCGCTTTCCAGAAGGCATGGCTGTAAAACAACACTTAGAACGAAATTTTGAACGCAAATACTCCACACAAACCTTTATTAATAACACTTCCTTTCTTTAACATACACAAGCGTTCTTTAAAAAACAAGAAACGATTCTATGTATTTCGCGTTCTAAGCACAACTTTTGATCCATGCATTCATACGAATGTTGCAGCCTGAAATGAGCTAACTTTACACATTGCGCTATTTCTTCGAACTCAGTACCGTTACTTAGTGAATACTTCTCTCATAACAAATACTTATACAAAAGAGTTACAAAAACAAAAACCTTTTTTTTTTATTTTTGGAAATTTCTTCTTGGGGAATGAAATGCATACGAATGTCTACCAGTTCGCACGCAAATGAAAATTAATGAATCACGGAATAGAATGGGAAATTTAGGCATATCTTCGTATGACAGTAAGCATTGGGTCAACTTTTGTGTTTTGTTGGAAATCGGGATTCAATGCATAATGTGCGAGGGAGTTCCGTGAGTTGTGAGTATTCCATTAGGAAGCCGTTAGGATACAAAGTTGATTTCTAGTTAGGGCAGAGTTCAGATTTTTCTAATATTTCCTTGGCTTATATCAGCACTTCTAAAGATTACTTCTCTCATATGCCAACCGGGAAATACTTTTTGCCACCAGTTCATGGTTCTTTTTGAGCTAAAAATTCCACACCGATTTCTTCTCCATTCCTCAATCTATCTACCTATTGCCACTTAGTAGTCCATAGAGCGATTTTGTTGATCTTTTGAGTGGAATATGATGGGCAATCGCACGGCCTTTTTATACGTATTATACTCACGTGTGGCAATTAAGTGTGGCACTTGTCACCAAATTTGCGAGAACGGTTTCAAAATCCCTTAAAAATTCCAGCACAGTTCCATTCTCTCGTCTGTTGCATACAAAAAAAAAACCAATACGTTTTGTGAAAGTCAAGCGATGCAGTAAAACAATGAACCGGAGCGTACACTGGGGCCAGAAGACATACTACTCGTATCTGAAGTACGGGCGACAATCGTAAATCTTAGTTTTAAATGACTCGCGATTTTGTTCAATAGAATGATAAGAGGCCTTCGAATGTCTCACCAATAGAGGGAGAGCTGTTTGTTCCACTATATAAAGGCAAACGCGACACGAGAAATTGCAACAACCATCGGTGAAGCAGATGTCACACAGTTCAAAAATATCGACACCGGAATATTCTTAAACTCACTGACTCCAGTCAATGCAGCTTTGGTGGAGGCAGGTCGGCATACGACACGACTCAAAGTGTACGGACGATATTGGAGAAACATCGCGAAGCTTCGAAGATCTTTATATCGTTTTCATCGATCTGCAAAAAGCGTTCTGTAGAGTCCCCAGAGATCTTATATGGACTGCGGGGCTAGGATCTCAAAATTTACTCGAGACTTATATAGGAGCGAAACATGAAATGTACATTGACGTTAAAGCGAAGGTTATATGCACGGCGGGAATTACCGGAGAATTGGAAGTCCATTTCTTTTTAATGTTGTGGAAAATTTTCTAAAGAGACATCACATTAACGACTCAGTAACGATCTATCTTCATTTCCCAAATAGTGGCGTTATTATAAGTAACGATTTCAGGGAACTCTTGGTTTAAGACATAATCAGTTGTACTATTTTTGGTGGGGGCGAAGGCCCCCATTTATCCGGCTTAATACAAGCTATAACTTAAAATTAAACTTAAACTTAAACTTAAACTTAAAACTAAGGTTGGTTGGAGTGGTGAAGGAAAACGGATTTGTGGTAGGGAGTGGTGCGGTGGAAGTCAAAGACGATTGGGTTTGAATTGATTTTTCGTAGCATACGGGAGATTGGTTCGTTCGCGCAATAGGAGTTGTGGTGGGTTGGTTGATAGAAGAGACGAGGGGTATGTATATATCGAGGGTTAGTGTTGGGGAAAATAGAGTTGTGAAGGGACGCGCATTCAACGTGATCTAAACGGAGTCGATGAATGAAGAGAAAGTCAGCTGCATCTCTGCGTTCCTCAAGGGTGTTTAAGTTAATAAGGTTCAGACGGTTTTGATAGCGAGGCAGAATAAAAGAATCGTTCCAAGGCATACCTCGAAGAGCAAACCGAAGAAAACGGCGCTGGATGCTTTCGATTCTCGAGATAGGAACGCGATAATATTGCGACAACAATTGACTGGCGTACTCTAGGAGGGGGCGAACAAAAGTAATATAGAGGGACCTGGTCACTTATGGGTTGGTAAATTCTTTGGACCACCGTTTTACAAAATCTAGTGCAGAGTTGGCTTTAAGGATTATCCCATCCATATGTAAACGGAAGTTGAGCTCCCAATCACACAAAATGCCAAGATCGCGAAGAGATTGAACGGAGGAGATATGTTGGTTTTGGAGAAGGTAGAATCGGGGAGGAGATTGGTGCCGCTTATGTGAAAAAGTAATGGATTGGCATTTGGCGATATTAAGTTCCAAACAATTTTTGAGACACAAGATCGAAAAACTATCAAGATCTTGCTGAAGGAGGAAGGAATCATATGGAGAGGAAATGGAAATTTGGTATCGTCGGCGTAAAGGGAGACAGACGAGTGTTTGATGATCTTATCGAGATCATGTATGGTTAATATAAATAGAAGGGGACCAAGATGGCTGCTTTGTGGAACGCCAGATATCGCCAAAAAAGGAGCTGATTGGGCTGACCTAAAACGAACACTTTAAGAACGGTTTTGGGGTTTTGTTGTCTAGGGGAAATAAGTGATTTGCATTGGAAGCTTAGAGCTTCATACAAAATACTTTCGAAGAGTTTGGGTATATGGGAGAGTTTAGCGATTGGGCGGTAGTTTGTTATTTGGTTCTTTGACCTTTTTTGTGGATCGGCCGGCAGGATCTTTCTCCCGGACCAGCAAACCCAATTTCTGAACTATTTCGAATCAATTATCATGCCGAAGAGCAAAAAATTTAAATACTTAGTCTTTGTCGTTAACTACTATTAAAAGAAAAAGGGAAACATGGCACGGAGGGAAATGAAAATTTTGCGAATGTTATCGGGTATAACAACAAATAATATATGGCGCATTCGCAGAAGTCTTCACGTGAACAAAATTCAGGATTAGCCAATTAGCTGGTTTTGACAAGATGAACGAAGATTTTAGGAAAACCCGGTTCGAAAAGTATAGACCCGCAACGTCCTGCCGAAGTTCAAGAGGAGGCTGGACGAAAAAAATTGGACCACTGAAATGTGGAAACATCAGGGAACTCTCGGCCTCAGCAAAATTATAGCCCGAAACAGACCGCCCTTTAGAATCGTTCGAAGGTCCTCAAATTTAGTCAAAGCCACAGGTGTCGTAGAAGCAATTCTGATACGTGGAGAAATATATATATGGTATAGAACTATTTGTAAATATACGCGATTTGAGTGTACGGATTTGTAGAATAACTCTGCACTGAAATTTGCTCTGTCTGTGGAAATACGATGTTAAAGTGAAAGAAGTTCTGGCTGCATGCTCACTCTTTAAGGTTTTGAAAGCAGTGCTTATCAGAATACAGTGCCTATAATTCATGTTATAAAGGCCGAAGATTTTGATATTGAAGTAGACGCCTTTGATCCACTTATCAATGTTGGACCCAAGTTTCGTTAGTCGGCCGTTTTATCCTGGCATTTATACCGTGCACTAGACAAAATTTAATAGGCGATGCAGTATTAACAAAAGACTTTCGTCCGTACTATTTGTTACTGCTAAGATCTGCCCATTTGAAACTAACAAGAAGCTGTTTTTTCATTCGCTCGGCATGCTTTTGGCATGTCAAGCTGGACCAACGATTAAGTACATGCCTTTTTATTTAAACTTCTGCGCTTGGCAAGTCAATGGTTCTTCGTTGCTGTGCTCTTCTTCTAAAAGCGTTCATCACCTCGCTACCAACTTCTTTTCTGCAGTGTCAGTATAAGATAATGATCATACGAGTATTTAAGAGGTTTTATTTTGGAAAGCTAGCCGAAAGCCCTAGCAGCTAGCGCTATCCAAACTTACAAATAAATGGTGTAATTAATTACATATTAATAAACTTATAATAATAATAATAATAATAATTTTGGAAAGCCTTCCGATCGTCTCTGGTTATTTGCAGAGTGCTTGAGTATTAATTAATACCCATTTTCAATTATTGCAAATATGTCCTTGTACAGTTGAGCACAGAATCAAGCTGAAATAAATACATATACGGCCAGAGCCGAAATCAATTCATCGATGTGGATTAATTACCTTCAATGTCAGGCGTCTCCAAGACGAAAACTTTCATTTTCACCTTTCTTTAAGCAACAGGGTAGTAGCAACCGCTAAATACAACCTTGGAGTTATAAGAGAACACTCCTAAGTCATAATCCTTTTCTGAGCCTCTCGTGTATTACGTTCTTATCTAAAGAAGTAAAATGTCTCGTTGAGACTATGTAGACGGGTCACTTAAAGCCAACATTTTAATTCAAATTGAATACATAACATGAATTGTTCATGTCATGAGCCCATGTTCGAGCTTTCATTTGTAATTCCATCTGCCTCGATACAAACTTGACAAAGAAAGGATCCATTTTAATATGCATTAAGTCTCATTTGTGTCTGCTTATGAATTATGATAGTTGGATTAAGCCTGAATTGAGGCTTTCAATTCCTTGAAGTCATCGAAGGATTGGGCCCCTAGGTGGAGTAGTTGTTTTCCTATCCGCGGCCGGACAGATACATAGTAGAAGTCAGGAACCATAATCTTTAAACATACGACGTATTAGTCCGTCAAGCAGTGTCTAGTGAGGATATCCATTATGTGGCCAGTGCTAATTTTATTATTACCATTTGTTTATGATTTATCTAAGATCGGATTTATCTTTACACGTTAGGTAATTCTTCTATTAGTCCTACTTATGATGTCCACTTTTGATAAGTATTGGGGCTCGCTACTTTCAGAGAATCCGATAAAGGATACCGTCATTTATCAGTATGGAGCTGCACTTGTATTTTTTGGAGAAGCAGTCGTTTTATGAGACAAATCAAAGAACCAGCAAATGCCAAAGAAAGCCGCCCTTTTAGAAGTTATTTCGAGCTTTCACGATATTATTGTATTAATTCGATCCCCCGACAAAAGCGTAATGGAAAGTAAAGCTACCACCACTTAAAGATCTCATAACCAGATTTGAGCTTAAAATCAAAATTCGAGTCTATATTTTATTCAATTTTGTGAATAACTTAGTAGCAGGGGCCTAGAACATGTCTACAATAACCCGTCAAATCTATGACAAAAGTCATTTACTGGGTAGAAAGGTCGCATCCTCTTCATCTCAGGCCTTATACTCGCATTTTATTCTAGCCGCCATTTGCACCCAGAAGGGGTTGCTATGAATAATTAAAATTTAATGCACTGCTGGGTTAAACAGCAAATTATACTCATACACCCTGCTGAATGAAAACCTTATTCCCGCACCACATTTATGCAAAATACGGACATCATACATGGAAATATGCTCTTCTAATGAAATCATCTCAGCCATTTCCTTCTCTCTATGTGCCGAAATGTGTCCTACACTTTGGGCTAATGGGTGGTGGGTGCCGGGTGCCGGGTGCCGGGTGCCGGGTGGTACAGTAATGGGCGAGAGTATTCGTATCCGTATATCAAGGAAATGAGAATGACACCCACATAGGTGGGGATAAATTGGGGTGAAATGGCGAAAGGGTTCGTTTCTTTTTTTTCAACTTTGTGTTGGCTGTCTTTTGCCTTCTGTTCTCTCTTTAGACGTAATTAATTTATGGCCTACATGCTGCCGAATATCCTTAATTATTTGGGATTTTTCGGTAAATTCCAAAAGGCCTGCCGCTGTGGTGATGCCTCCTGCATGGCTGTAACTTTCAAACTTCTCTAAGACATACTGAGACGTACCGAGCATATGTAATGCGTTTATGAGTTTATTGATTAATTTTTATGGCCACCTTGGCGGTGCGACAAAAGTAGTGTGTTGATATAACGTAGTTACGCATATTGGCGGGGTAAGCGCTTTTGACATACGCACCCCAAATTTTGACACATAAATTGTGTAGTCGTATGTGCTTGTCATACATAAAATTGGCTTCGGTGTCGTTTTATGTGATGAGGAAACTAATGATTCCTTAAGCACAGTGCCATGGCCTCTTAAGTACGGATTGTTGTGTTAATGCGAGTTAAGACGTCTACACTGAGGGACTTTTTAATACCCTGAGGTTTTAAAAAGGACAATGTGGCGTGGGGAAGTTTATGATAAATTACTTAGTCCATTCAGTTATTAGCAACACATCTTCATAGATTATTTGTGTAGGGACTAGATCGAACGTGAAGTAGTAATACTTGTTAAATGTTAATTTGGAGAAGTAATAAGCTAATGAAGGGATTACCCACCCGCAATATCTTACTTGATTCCCATCACTACTAACTATGATGGGTCCCAAAGTAATATGGCAGTTTAACATATTGCCCTCTTGGATTTGTAATACTGTAGCTACAATATAACATATCTGAAAAATGAACAACTCGCTTAAAGGAGTATCCTGTTAAAACCCCCTTTATATTAGGGCCTTCGTGTGACCTGGTTAATTATATATGCTGTTGGTGATGTGAGGCAGTCGGTGCCCAGATCCAGTCTGTAGAGTTAAGAAAACGAATTAGATCTCGTATTCCTTTACTCGATTTGTCGTTAAGGTCGTCGAAGAATGGTTGGTTTAGTTCACGTAGTCTGAATCTTTCTAGCGCCGGACATTTACGGAGGAAATGAGATAGGGTTTTCTTCTCATTTTCGTTCTCGCAGCTGCGGTAGTGGGGGTTGTAAAGGATACCTAGTTTGGCCGCATGGTTTCCAGCTGACCAATGCCTCGTGATTATTGCCGTGTTCTGGCGATATCTAAGTCGTTTGTTCTATTCTTATTGTTAGTCAACACCCTCCATTGGAAATTGGCCTTCTGGAAGTGTAAGTGGATTTGTGATTGCGCTGCGTAGTACTGTATTTTTGTGTGTAGTTCGAGAAGCAGAAGATGTAGGAGCACAGTAAGGGCTTCCGTTGGGCCTGACCTCAATGTGCCCCTGGTGCCTATACTGGCTGTTCCTTGAAGCCTTTTTGATTTCGTGAGGTTGTGACCCTAAATCAACGCGGGCCGTTACATTAGTGACCTGTAAGGGAGAATTGGATGCACTGCTGTGTATATCCACAAGGTCACGTTTGCTTAAAGTCCCCACTTCTTTTCAAAGGTTTTTCTGCAGTCATAGAAGGCGACGCGACGTATACTTAGTCTGTGTTGTTTCGCTTCCAGTTAAGCTGTACGTCAAGAATGATAGCAATATATCTAACGCTGGAGGATAGTTGACCGTTACGGCATGGAGGGTAAAATCATGTACTTTGGTTTGGTAGTGAATAGCATCAATTTAGTTTTGCTTGGGTTGACCCAAAGGGCACAACTTCCCTGACACTAGTGTCACCACATTACCCGGAGTAGGGAATTCTATATCTAGCACCTCTTTCAGGGGAATTTGGGGTAACGTCTTTGTCAACTTTCGCTGTTTCTAGCAAATGGTAGCAAATGTTAACTCTTCAGTCGAGTGATTATTTCTGAGTCTTGTGGCGTTTTTTGCGACGACCAGCTTTTTTACAAGTGATTGTAGTGCTACTTGAGTAGTTTTTAAACCTAATTGAAGTATCCAGCCAAGCTGCACATATTGGACCATGTCATCAAAAATTGGACCGACCGCTTGAAGCACTAGCAGCGAAGCCGAGGCGGCCATTTGAAATGAAAATTCGGCTGGTATTGATTTTTTTGTTTGTCGAAATATCCGACAGTTATCAAAGGTGTCTTATTGGTTGCATTTACGTACCAAATCGAAACTTTGCTCTCACAGAGGTTGAAACCGAATTATCCATCTATGTCTTACAGTATCTAAATATTATTTTGTGCTTTGAACTCTCCAATAAAAATATGTTGAGAAACGATGAAAAATCAAATTCCATTAAGAGTTTCGCTAGTAATTGTAGTCCTAACATTATTCATAACTCCGTTCACTCACATTTCCGAGTAGGTTGCCGACCTTCGCTTTGAGATTTTTTTTTTAATATCGGACATGAAGTTAGTGTTATTTCATGATCAGATATCTGTGCTAGGTTTTAACTCTTCTCATGATCTTATATTTTTAACTTACGATCTTCAAATGAATGTGCAACCTTCCCCCAACAAAATGCTATTTAGAGAGCTCTGAACAGTGAAGTAGCTCCTTAGAGCTATTTAGAGAGCTGTGCACAGTGTAGTACACAATGAATCCTCATTATACCCTTGGGATTTGTGTTGGAATCTCCCAGAAGTTGATAACAAAGTTGCTTTATTCGAGTCAATGGTGTTCTAACTCTTCAACAAATACCATATGTACCAATTAAGCAAGTGGTTAAGGATCCATTGCGCCCTTGGTTTACCTTAAGTATAAAAACGCTCATGAGACTTTGGGACAAAGCCTACCGCAGATGGAAGAACTATCCTTCAACTGCGAATAGGACCGCATTCGCAAACAAAAGCAGTTTTATTACAAATCTAAGCTTAAAATCGGCTCTAAGAATCGAGATCTTTGGAAAAATTTGCGCCAGGTGGTCGTTATTCTCACTAAAAACGGTTTCTCCAACTATGCGGACACTAATCCGGATCTATTTAACAACTTTTTTGCGACCACATCTGTTTCAGACAGTTCTATTCCTTCCACTGAAGCTAAAGACTTCACGGGCCCAACATTTTCTTTCCAAACTATAAATAGCGTCGATGTCATTTTTGCCATTAAATCTATAAAGTCTAATGCTATAGGTCTATATGGAATATCTCTTAGATTTATTAAAATAATTCTATTGCAAAGTTCCCGGAAATTATTATCCCCCTCAAAGAAATCCCAATCGACTGCAACACACTTATGCCAGCGCTGGATCCAATCCTCCAAACATTTTTTATATTCGGTTTTCGGTATGTCCATCAGTGCTTCCTGCGATTTTTCCATTACTTCCCCTCGGCTGCTGAAACGCATTCCCCGTAGTGGTTATTCAACTCGATTGAACAGAAAAAAGCCACAGGGAGCCAATTCAGGTGAGTTCGGTGGCTGTTGTTGCATTTTTCGTCAAAAAGCTACGAATAATGATGGCAATGCGCGACGGCGCGTTATCATGGTTCAAAATCCACGAGTTTTCTGCCAACAATTCTGGCCTTATTCGGCGAATTGCTTCACGCAAACGTCTCATAACGCCCAAATAATACTCCTTGTGTACTCTCTGGCCTTCTGGCAAAAATTCATGATGCATGAAAACTGTGAGCATTGCCTTCTTTTTGATTGAAAAAGACGTGGTTTTTTTTGGTCTCGGCTCATTTGGTGAACGCCATTCACTTGCCTGATGTCTGGATTGTATGTCGTACTCATAAACCCACGTCTCGTCTACTGTAATGATCCTTTTGATGAATGTGGGATCGGATTTAGCCTCGCAAATTATCTCTTTTGCACGTCAACACGGTCTCTTTCTTGCATGAAATTGAGGTCTTTTGGCACCAACTTTGCTGCTACACGACGGAAACCCAAATATTAACCAATGTTCAAGTCCTCCGCTATCTCTCTAATGGTTAATTTGCGGTTATTGTAGAACATTTCTTTTACTCGTACTTCATCAATGTTTTCGTCGGTTTTCGATGTCGATGGTCTGCCACTGCGTTCATCATCTTCGATTGACTCACGACCACTTTTGAACCGCTCGCGCCACTGGTAAACGACCGTTTTCTTTAGAGAATCGTTGCCAAAACACTTTTCCAACATTTCCAACGTTCGCGCACCATTAAATCCGTTTTGTACGCAAAATTTAATACAAGTTCGTTATTGCAAATTTAAATCCATTTCTAAAATTGTAAAAAATCGCCAACACACACAGAGATAGATGTACTCTTGGCTACTTAACTTTTGCAAATATCAAGCTATGACGCTAAGATTTAGAGGGACTGTCAACAACAGATTTACCAACTTACAGAACTCAAATCGGAACAATGGGAGCGCCACAGGGTGGTGTGGTGCGGGAACTTTTTGATCAAGGTGGTATATCTAAGGTGTGTTATGCTTTCATTAAAGTAAGAATTGATTTCAACTGGCCTGTTTACATTATATATTGCATTTTCTTCTATTAACTTTAAATGTTCTGTTATGCCTTGTCGGTCAGTAGCGTCCATTGTACCAAAAAGCCATTTTTGGGTTGTTCCAATGAAGTTAACTAATCCACGTTTTTGTTTAGAACTGCTTCCCGGTTCTATTGCAGTTATTTTTTGCATTCAGTGTTTCTATCTCTTTTTTTATAACTATGTCATTGTCTATTCGCAATTTTCTTATGTTTTCCTTGAATTGGTTGACAACTACCTTTATTTCTCTGGTATTGACGATATGTAATATAGTTTTGGCATCCTTGATTACGTCTGTCTGTTCCATATTGATAGTTGTACATCCGTTGTCTTTGTGAGCTTTCTTATTGTCAATGTTGCTGTGATTTTATGTGTTAACATGAGACACCCTAATGCTATCATTTTCGAAGTCGTTTTATGTTAATGGGGTGTTCTCTCTCTAATACTTTAAGTCTATACCTAGGTTGATTTTTATAGTAATTACGTTTATAATTTTTAACTGGAATTACCTGTTTTGATTCCTCATACTTTTCTCTGTTCTGGTTTCCGGTTTATTTTCTTAATATTATTTTCTTTTTTTATTTTTATATTTCACTAATGTCGCCATATCCGCGAATATTGCTTCTTCTGGTGTCATTTTTAGTGTGGTGTGGTATCTGTTATTGTAGTTATTTACTGCCCTATGCATCTTGTGAACCAGTGTTAAGTCTAAATTCCTCAGGGTTACTAATTTTTCTTGGAGCGTTGAGTGAAACCTCTGTATGTCACTGTTACCTGTGGGTATATTTGGATTAGTAAGTTGTAGTTCTACCTGTTGTTCTCTTAAATATTTTCTAAATTTGTCTGTTTTAAACTCATTATCTGCGTTAATTTTGTCTGGTTTCCCGAATTTTGCAAAGTGCTCCTCTAATGCCTCTATCTTTTTAGTCCAGTTCCTATACGTAAGCTTTTTTAGTTACCAGATGGAGTGAAAAGTGACCTCCTGGGGAATTAAAAAAAATTTTTTTTTAAATGTTTTTTTTATAAAATATTATTAAATATAGTCCCCTTTTAGTTTGATACACTTATTCCAGCGATTTTCCAACTTCTTGATCCCGTCCGAAAAGTAATTTTCCGGAAGGTCTGCAAAATACTCCTCCGTGGCGTCGATAATTTCCTCGCGTGAGCTGAATTTTTTATTTTGAGGTTTGGGAAGAGATAATAGTCCGAGGCGCCAAAAGTCCGCCCGATTCCGCATCAGCAATTCCAAACACTCTTTCGAAATGCTCTCGTCTTCGTGTTTTTGGTCATTCGCGACACTCAGCGGCAGGATAACTTTTTCATATGCAGAATATTGCCGAAAATATGGCATGTGCGCTCAGTACTAATCTTTGTGGTATCTGCTAGCTCACGCACCCTCACTTTCCGGTCAGCCAACACCATTTCATGTATTTTGTTGACATTGTCCTCTGTAACCGTATCGGAGGGCCTGCCGCTCGGTAGTGGAGTTGCGGCCACCACGAAACTAATATTTGACGGTGTAATCTGACGGAGTATCAGCCCCATAATATTTATCCAACTTTTCTGTTGTTTCCTTGGCCGTTTTGCCTTTCAAAAAATAATATTTTATGTGAGAACGAAAATCGCATACTCAACATGATGCCAAACACGTCATCAACAATCAGCTGTCAAAACAAAACTAAAGACAGTATCGCACTGAAATTAGGCATGTCTGCCTAAATATAAACGGACTTAAAGGGAACATTACCTTTTTTGCAGTAGCAGCAAATTCTGACGGTCAAGGATTCCACTTTTCACTCCATCTAGTACATCGTTCATTAACCTCTGAAAGGTTGCCGGCGCGTTTTTCAGGCCGAAAGGCATTCTAAGATATTCATAGAAGCCATTTGGTGTTACGAACGCGGTTTTCGGAATATCGGCTTGATGAACCTTTATTTGGTGGTAACCTTTTACGAAATCGATCGATGAAAAATACTGGGCCTTTCCTAGCTTATCTAGTATGCTGTCGATGTTTGGTAGAGGATACCTGTCGTCTACTATTATTTCGTTCAACTTCCTGTAGTCTACACACAGACGAAATTTTTTCTGTCCGGAATTCCTAATTATTCCTTGTTGCTTCATATCTTTTACCTGTCGTCTCACTTCTTCTTCATGCTTCGGAGGTAACCTGTATAGTTTAGCGTTAATTGGTAATTTAGACTCAGTGTTGGTTAACTGATCGCCTTATCAGTTTAAAGTGTTTAAATTGACCTTATAGAATCTGTATCTCCTTTCTTTCTTCTTCATTTAAGTGGCTCAGATCCACTTCTCTTCCGTCTCCCTTAAGTTTGTTTGCCTTTCGAGGAATATAATGGTATTTTTGTATTGTTTTTTAATGTTAGTACTTTATTGTCAAAATCAAGGGTCTTGACAATTTTACTTAATTGATCCATCCCTATGAGGATGTCATACGGCTTATCACCTAAATTTCTTTTGTACCACCTTGTGGCTCCTCTTGAGTTATAACCGAATTTTCCGGGTATACTTGTTATGATTCTATCTATTGTTTCTGTCGCGATATTATAATATGAAACTGCATATTTATACTCTCATATACTCTAAATTTACTGCAATCAACTGAGTTAGAATTTACTATACTCATAGTTGATCCTGTACCAATCAGTCCTTTATATTTCCTTCCGTCAATAGTTAAATCTAAAAAGATTTTACCTCCGAGGCCTAGTTCAGAAAAAACTCTGGCTCGATATTATGAATTTCTTCTTCACTAATGTTAACCTGACTATTCTGAGTTATCTGTCCTACTTCCATTGATTCTGGCTGTTGAGATGCGTTCCTAAACTGACATGAATAGTTAAAGACGGGTTGCCCCTGTTGGTTATGATTGTTGTCTCGGTTTTGCCTTCGTTGTTGTTGGTTATTTTGTCGAGATTGTCCTGATGTTTGTTGGTGATGGTGATTTTGTTGAGGTCTGCCTGACGTTTGTCGGTCATGGTTACTATGCCTAGCTTGCCCTGAATTGGTTTTATGATAGTTCTGACTGTTTCTACTAGAATTCCTAGTATTCTGGTAATTGCTACTGTAGTGTGATGTACTCCGCCTATCCTGCGTTACAAATTCCTTTTCTAAATTATAATAATCATAACCTGCATATGTATGTATATAAAATTTCTTTAATTTTGTGTATACCCCATTCATTTGTTATTTCTCTCGATAAATTCCCTGATACCACTTGCTTTATACGGTTAACTAATAGTACATAAAATGTTTTTTTGGCTTCTTGGGTATTGGACCCGTATGTCGCAAATGTGTTAATATCTTTAATTAAATCTTCTATTCTTAAATTTAAATCATAAATAGAACTTACTTTTAGACTGCTAATTTTCCTTGAAATGTCCTTGTAATTATATAGTATGTTGGTCGAAAATGCTGTTTAAGGATATCTCTCGCTGCTGTCCATCCTTCTGGTGGATTATTTATCAGCAATTCCTTCGCTCTTCCCACGATCTTCGCATTGTAAATTGCCTGCCATAATTCTTTTCTTAGTGGTTCTTCGACTGCGTTCATATGCGTCTCAACAATAGTTAGGAATCGTGTCAACTTCTCTCTATCGCTATTGAACACCTGGATGTGTGCAATTTCCTTCATCCAGTGAACTACTCTGCTTGGTCTTGTTGTGGCATTTTGGATGGCTAATGCCTCTAACACATCTAGTCGGTCCGCTAGTTGTTCATTCATCTCTCCCTCGATTTCTCTTTGCCAAAACGTTCGATTTTTCTTAATTTTAATTTAGTCACTTAACTGGGTCCTACGTCAATTTTCACTTGACTTGGTACACTAGTAACTAGTTTTAGCTTTTAGTTTTATCTATGTCGTGCGTCAATTTTCACTTGACTTGGTACGCTGATTTAACCTTCGCTATAAAGATTATAGCTTCACTCGGTACACAGATTTAGCTTTTACTATAGCGATTATGTCTTCAAATGGGACACAGATTTAGCTTTTACTATAAAGATTTTAGCTTGACTCCCAGCTTAGATTCGTTCTCATTTGGATCTAAAAAATATATTTAGATCCTAGCGGCTGAGCCACTTAGATTTTTCTCACCGATTGGAGTTCAAAAAAACAAGTCGCTACTTGGTTCAAACGAGAACGAGTACTTTATTTCTTGATGATAACTTGTGAACTCTTTACAAAATCATTTCGCTTGCTTATATCTACGAGAGTTGTCTGAATAGTTTCCGACCGCAACGTGAATGCTAGTTGTGCATCTGACAGTTACTTACCGAAGTTGCAGTCATTTTGGGCGCGCAGGTTTTAGTTGACAGTCGTTTGAGTGAGTCGATGTGAGTGTTTTTTGTGAAAATGGAAAAAATTGTGTATCGAGCTGTTACTAAATTCTTGTTTTTAAAAGGCAATACGCCTACGCCAATCAAAATTGAGTTGGACTCTGTGTATGGGGTCTCTGCACCATCATTTACCACAGTGGAATTTTCAGCAGCTGAACTTAAACGTGGCCGTAAGAGCTTGGGACGTCCAAAAACTGCAACCACTGACGATAACATTGCTAAAGTTCACCAAATGGTGTTAGACGACCGCCGAATTAAAGTGAGAGAGATAGTAGAGGTTATGAAAGTGTCCAAAGAACGTGTTTTTTACATATTAAATCAAGATTTAGGCATGAAAAGCTGTCCGCGCGTTGGGTGCCGCGTTTGCTTACGTAAGACCAAAAACGTGTTCAAATGAACATTTGGCGCAGTTTAGGCGCAATAAATCCAAGTTTTGGCGTCGATTAATTACTGTAGATGAAACTTGGATACACCATTATACGCCTGAAACAAAAATTCAGTGAAAATAGTGTACTGCAAAGGGCGAGCCGGCTCCAAAAAAAGCAAAAACTGTTTTTTGGGATAGTAAAGGAGTTATTTTAATCGATTATCTTCAAAAAGGAAAAACCATTACAGGAGCATACTACGCATCATTACTTCCCAAGCTGAAGGCAGAAATTTTGCAGAAAATCAGCAAGACACCGCGCCGTCTCACCTCAGCGGTTGCCATGGCGAAAATCCATGAATTACGGTTTGAACTGCTTGACCATCCGCCTTATTCACCAGATCTAGCCCCAAGCGACTTCTTTTTGTTCCCTCATCTAAAAACTGCGCTCGGAGGACAGAGATTTTCGTGAAATGAGGAGGCAATCAACTTCGTGAACAATTATTTTGCAGAGAAAAACGCCAAGTACTATTTGGACGGGTTAGAGAGATGGGAGCATCGCTAGGAGAAGTGTGTAGAGTTACAAGATGAGTATGTAGAAAAATAAAAATAAATTTTGAGAAAAAATGTCTTGTATCATTGTTCGGTCGGAAACTTTTCAGGCAACCCTCGTATTATTAGTTTCTAAGGTTTTTGCAGGCTCAGCTGTCACATTCGTTTACCTGTTTCACATGTTGCTTCAATGCAAATTAATAGTGTCAGCGCATTTACCGGCGCACGTGTTTCTACATTTCGGAAACAGGCAACAAAATAAATAGATATTGTTACATTTCTTTTAAAGAGAAAAAATAGAACTTCGTGGGTATTCTGTGGAATATGTAACCTCTATACGCTGACTATGATCAATTTCAGCCCGCGAGCTAAAATTGATGGTTGTGTCAATCAACTGAACGAAGAGGCAGTTCGACTTTGGGTTTCTTATAATGGGCTTCAACTTAATGTCAAATAAACCTTATGTTTACCTATTTTAAATACTTATGGCATGTTGAAGAATACCCATATGTTTACCTGTCTGGAGATAGTTATCCTAATAATATCAAAAACCTCGGTGTTATCCTTAACAACTCTCTTAATGCTAATGATCATATAAACGCATTAGTTAAAAAAAAATACATTGGCTTGCGGTTGATGTGGAAATCTGTCCGTTATACTCCAGTTGAAATCCGGCTAAAATTAGTTAGATCTTTACTTGTACCAAACATAACTTACTCTAGCCGTAGCTCACTGGACTCGACATCATTCAGAAAATTGGAACTCGCTTTTGACTCCATGATAAGATTTGTGTTTCACTTGCGTAAGTTCGACCACATTTCCAGGTTTCTTATGTCAATATCGGAGTGTTCATTATTACAATATTTGAACTATCGGAACTGCCTATTCATTGCACGACTTATAAACTATAATAAGCCACATTACTTACATTGCAAGATACAGTTTCCTAGATCATCTAGAACTTTTACTATTAATCCTCCTAATTTCTTTTACTTAGAAAGTAGCCGTCTGTTTTTTGTTCACTCTGTTAGGCTGTGGAATTCGGTTCAATGGGAAATCCGACATTTGGTCGGAACAAAAAATTTTAGTGTCTTTCTATTCGGCTTTTTTAGGAATCTTTGATGCATACATGGGACTAACATTAATCAATAGATATTTGGTATCTACACAACTTTGTAAATTTTCTTTAACAGAATACGTTTTTTTCTTTTTATATTTCATTAATATCGTTTAAAAATTATTATTATTATTTTTTTCTCCTAACTGAAATGAAATTATTTTTATTGTTATTATAATTACGACTCCTTTCTTTTCCCCTTTTTTTAATTGAATTATTTGTTTTTTTTTTTTGCACGTACTTGTAAAAGACCATGGCTCTTCTTTGTACAAACCGCTATTATTGTTAATTTATTGAATTAAATTGTTGTTGAATTAAATTAATTAAATATCAAATTAAAATGTTTTGGTAGTATCAACGAATAGACCTGTTGTCCACTTTTTGTCATCCAAGCTCTTAAGGATTTGTGAACAGAAATCCAACAAGGTAAAAGAAGGTAGAAACCTTTTTGAAATTCAAACTTGTTGTATTTAGAAAGCTAAGGACCCTATTTTTCAAAGACTAACGGAATTGAAGGAAGAAGCGAAATTGTCCTAGAATTTTTAACATCATTAGCGGCACTCTTCTTGAAAAGTGGTATCACATCTGCACTTCGGGCTAGAATCCAGATACTACACTGTTATTAAATATGTCAGCCAGGATATCAACAACAAAGCGTGCAATATGTTTGCAGCATACTTGAATTTTTTAGAGTGCCTATAACTTTTAACAACTCTAGGTAAAGGTCCTAAAGAAAAAGATACAGCTTTGAGCACTTTCGTACTGAGTACTTAGGGAACTGGAATTCTTGCAGGACGATGTAGAGGGATTCGAATGGACAATGTTGGCAAAGTAATTATTAAAATTTTCAGCAACTTTAAGTTTATCATAAGTGATACGATCTTTAAAGCGAAATGTTATAAGGTTTATTCGAGGAAGAAGGCTTATTAAGATTGTTATTGACTACTTTCCATTCATCTCTTAGATTCCCTCTAGCTTCGTTAAATTTATTTTTGTAAAAGTCGTCCCGACATTTTGGAACTTTATACTTTATTTCCAAGCAAAGCATTTTGTACTTATTTTTCAAACCACATAATATTCATAGGATATCTGATACATTTCAATATCGGAGTTTATTTTTTTTGTGTGATTTTTTAAAACTCTAAGTAAAGCTAGAATTTTTGATAGAACTGGCTACGTATTTTATAAAAGAGGTCGTACGCAATGGAAGGATTGGATTCAGCAAGATCGTTTTGTCAAGGCATGGTTTTTTTTTTGTTTACCAATGGGCTTCTCATTGAAGGGTTGAATTGCGGTTTTGAAAATAATAACCTCCCTATCCGTTCCTAAAAATTAGCTGATATTGCAACACATCACAATATTTATGTTTAGCAGACACCCTATTTAAACAGTCATCACGGGTACATAAAGAGATGTCGCGAAATGCGAACTGTTCGCCTGTAACCATGGCTGCGACTTCATTTATCAATGGCATATTATACCATATCGTATCTCGTGTTCTCCACTTTGTGTATATAACTAATTTGTAATCTTCTCCTGGCATTCTCTCTAAAGCAGTTTTAAAAGTCGTTATTAGCCGGTTAGTTTAATGCAACTTTCTCTGATTCCCCAAAACAGTCTCTTTTCCTACGTCTTGGATATTTTGGCACCTACGGTCCACTCCATTCGTTTCATCCTCCATAATATAAATCTGTAGGAATTTACTATAAGCTGATGATTATTTGGTGGAAGCAAAAAGCCAGTAAATTTAACTTTGAATTCGGAAAGTAGGTGAAAAACCTAGGATAACTACTTCTGTATCCACACCAAATGAAGTCATCTGTAAGCATGAATTGTATTTTATAATTCTGTTTAAAAAACGCCTTGATTCATTATAGTCGGACAGAAGTAAAACTTTTATTGGTTCCTCTGGCTTACCTTATCATAGCAACATTCTCTCTAAGATTACTAATCAATGAATAACATAGTCAATCAATGGGTCATAATTAAAGGCAGCGTCACCAAAAGCCTTACACGTCCTACGCATAAAAGCATAACATGTCTCTGTTTGTCGTTCAGCATTAAATGACTCTATAAGGTACGCGTGACGGTCAGCATCTAAAATGCGAAGGCCTTGTGATTGCTCTAATGTGCCTCTAGCTGTCCGGCGGACCTGAAATTTTTCCAACGTGTCTATAGCTCTAGGAGATGCGTGATACTCTGCATCTAAAGACCTGTGGGGCTGTGTTCTTGGGTTCGAGCAGCTTTCGCAGCTGTTTAAAAGATGAAATAAAAATGACGTACCATTTTCCGCTTTTCAGCGCATGCAGAGGTGACTTCGATATTCTGAATCGTTATCCTTTCGCACAATCCTGTCGTAATTATTTGGTCCATACAGAGATTCGACAGACTTTAGCAAACCCATCTGGTATACATGAATTATGTGAATACTAGTTATTAACTTTCCGAATACTTTGCCCGAGAAGCATCCATAGACAAGAACTTTTTCTGTCAATAATTATAAACAAAAAAAGATGATTCATCTGTAAATGTGATGTTGCTCCAATCCCGGTCTAAATTCTGCGTTGCCCTACTTAGTCTCTCTTCTGTTTTTGATGCTAGATAGCAGAATCCATCAAGGACACTCTACTTCCTTTTCAGGACAATTGTTCTTTTGCATTCATTAGGCTAATTGTGGGATTTTTCCGAAACAATTCACAAATTACTTTATTATTTATCCTTACTGGATGTGCTTGCTTTGGTCCCTCTTATATTTTGCTATCGACTTAATACTCATCTATGGAACTTATGGGTGAGTTACTAAGAAACGTTACTCCTCGAAACGCTTTTTGAAAGCCGCACTGTAATGATGTTATTCCGCCGAAGTATGGAAATACTTATACTGAGGAAATGAAAAGAATGTTTCTACAAAAACAAAAGCAAATTAGAAGTAATTTAACGCACGTTTTTCTGGAACACACTTTAATAATTTTTTTTTTTTTTTTAGTAGCTTCGTAGATAAATTTTTTTTTTACCTATGTCCTTTCTTGGGGCTTAAGCCATATTCTTACCAAATTTAATCCAAATCGGTTCATAGGTTTAGTCTTAAAAAGTGGAAAGACAGACTGAGTTACTTTCGGATTCAAATTATTAGTATAGATATGTAATATTAAGTGTAGACTACGCGCAGAAAATCTCCAGGAAGGATTTCTGCTTTCAGCTTATTTTTGTTAGACAGAAGGTTCAGTGGATATTTATCTTTCGTTGCTCAGGAACTATATTGAGATGGCATTTGACCATTAGGCATGTGAGTCCATGGAAAAACAAACCCCCTAAATTAAGTTCTACACATAACATACAGATGTATATTGCTTACCCCATTACTCCATTAGACTCAGATATACACCCATCATAAAGGTCCATCGATTTCCGGCCTTCAGATTTCTCGAGAAGGGAAATTCAATGTCAGTTTAAAACTTGGACAGAACCCGGTCAACCGCAATGGAATAATTTTCTTTTCGTTTTGCGGTCTCTATACCATACTGCATGTGTGAAGCCAAAACATCATCAACATGAAAAGGGTGGATATCATCATTAATGGTTTCTGCGAGGGCTGTAAAATACGAACATGACTACGGGGCGATGCCGATGGCGATGATGCATATGACCTAAAAAGGAAGACTTCACATTGCTATAGAAATCGTTATTGTTGCTCATTTGAGATTGGAAAAGACTTTTTTTTTCCTTTGTTCACTGAGGGGTTTGAGTTACTGAAGTGATATTTTGAACAAAAAAATCGTCTTTGGGAGGAAAGACGAGATACATGGGATGGAACATTTTGAGAAGGGAGTGGATATGTGCATTTACAATTTCGATTCAAAAGGGAAGTTCCAGTAATGGAAATTTAATGCAATTGTTATCGTTTCTAAGGAAACAAGCCTTTAATACTTAAGTCCGACATAGCTGTAGATCTTTGTTTAATATAACCAGCCAAACACAGCTAAGTGACTGAGGAAAATTGATTTCCAAGTGCCTATTCTGTACTTGTATGTGAAAGTCATAACCGATCACAATCTATCTTTGTCACAAATCAAATTCTGAAACGTGTACCTCAAGTAGCCAGCAAATGTACGAGGGCGGGTCAATAAGTCCGTCCGTCCAGTCCGACTTTTGGATTAAAACACAGATTTTTTGATAAAAAAATAATTTTATTTTTCAACGTAGTCTCCCTTGAGCTCTATACACTTTGTCCAACGCTTCTATAATTTTTTTATCCCTTCCAAAAAAAATGATTTTTCGAGGTCCTCAAAATAGGCCTTTGTTTGCGAGATGACTTGATCATTGGAGTCAAATCTTTTTCCACCAAGCCATTTCTTCAGGTTTGGGAACAAGAAGTAATCGCTCGGAGCCAAATCTGGAGAATAGGGTGGATGAGGGAGCAATTCATAGCCCAATTCATGGATTTTTGCCATGGCAACTGCACATGTGTGCACCCTTGCATTGTCTTGGTGGAAAAGAACTTTTTTCTTGGCCAAATGAGGTCGTTTTTTTTTTCAAATCGTCATTGAATCGGTCCAATAAGTTGGCATAATATTCCCCATTGATTGTTCTTCCCTTTTGAAGGTAGTCAATGTGGATTATCCCGCGTGCATCCCAAAAAACAGTCGCCATAACTTTATTGGCTGACAAACCCACCTTGGCCTCCTTTGGCGCCGATTCACCCTTAGAAACCCACTGTTGACTGTTGTTTGTTCTCTGGTGTGTTGTGATGGATCCATGTTTCGTCCACGGTTACAAAACGGCGCAAAAACTCCTCCATATTGCGATTAAACAACGCCAAACCTTCCTGTGAAGTTGTTACACGATTGCGTTTGTGGTCGACTGTGAGCAAACGCGGCACCCATCTTGCGGAAAGCTTTCTCATGCCCAAGTGATCATTCAAAATTGAAACCACTGAGCCATGCGAGATCCCTACGGCTTCCACAATCTCTCGCACTTTCAATCTTCGGTCGGCCAACACCATATCGTGAATTTTTTCGATTGTTTCGGGTGTAGAGACCTCAACTGGGCGTCCAGGAGGTTCGGCATCTTCAGTGCTTGTACGGCCACAACGAAATTCAGTAAACCACTTTTTTACCATTGAAATCGATGGTGCAGAGTCCCCATAGTATTTATCAAGCTTAGCCTTGGTCTCGGTAATGGTTTTTTTTCGCAAGAAATAATGCTTAATAAGCACACGAAATTCACTTTTTTCCATTTTCTCCTCAAATTAGTGAGTAGTCTGATAAAAATAGCTGTCAAACACAAACTAACTGACGCAGCAAGTTTAAATTTTGACAGAAGTCAACTGACAGATGCCTGTTGACAGGAGCAGTGTTGCTGTTTCAGTAAAGGGGTCAGAAATTCAAAAAGTCACGGACTTATTGATCCGCCCTCGTATCACGCCCTCGCGAAATTGCTTTTACCTTTTCATCGTTAGGAGAGTATCAGGCTCACTTATGTTACTGGTGCTACTGCCCGGCGTGAACCTTGGCTTCAACTAAACTACCTGTCCAGCTAGCCCTTTGGTTTATTATCTGGTTTCATTTTTGCACGCCAGTTGATTCTTGGGAGCGGTAAATAAAACTCAATGATTAATTTTTTTCAAACACTATTCGGCAGCCAAAAACTAGAATGTGCCATCTAATACCATATTGTCACTTGAAAACCTTTGTTGTTCCTCTGTTTTAACTTTCCTGTTGCTGAGCTTTCCTGCTGCGTTTACACGCCATCATTGGGTATGCTGATGGTAAGCCGTTGTTACTAGGCACCAGTTTTTATCAGGCGATTGTTTTATAATCATCGTTGTATATGGTGTTGGTGATGATGCAGGGTGTTCCTCAAGATGAAGATGAAATGGCTGCTGGTTGTCGGTTAGTGAGAAGTGATTTGTATACTCTGCTTCGACTGTGGCTTAATATCATCTTTACAGGTATCTGTTTGGCTTTTGTCCGTTTTGAAATATGCTTTTTAACTTTTAATAAATCTTTCGAACGTCATCCCATTATTCCCTTTTCTTTCAGTAATACACCTGCCTAGCTGCTGTCGTCCTTCTATATAGAACCATTTCGTAAGTGAATTCTTTTGTTACATGTGCTTGCCTGCACTCTTCATCAAAGTAGTCTCTATCATATGAAACTCATAACATACGCTGCAGCGTTTCTTACGTCTTCTAGACATCGGATCCACTGGTCTTCAGCAAGTTATATAGGACTTGCCATGAAGTTGAGGGATACGTAATCGCCAGAAGTGCTGGCGAATTGTTGCAATTGGCGTTGCGATAACCGTTTATTGTGAAATCTCCTGCACAGTATGAGATATACGTGGACCTCGCCTGCAGGTAAGAAGTAGTCCGACTTTGTATTGGCCCCTCAAGTTACAAGTTTACAAGTTAACTTTATTGAGACATATTTAATCAATACGTTATAGTACAGGCTTATTTTAAATATGGCCGACTTAATGATTTGTCTGAATTAAACAAAAGTGAAAGTAAATATTCTAGCTAAATATTAATTAGGATATAATTACAAACTAATTGTGCTGGGCTTAAATTTGCGTACGCTCGCTCCCGGCGTACCTTCACTACTTTGCTCTTTTTGGCAGGTCTAACCTAGTATCTATAACTTAAAACTAAAACTAAAACCTAAGCTAATTAAACCTAAAAAAATACATCTTCATCTTATTAGATAAATATGGTATGTACTGAATAGTGCAAAGTATCCTTAATCGTACGTTGGCTGTAAAGGCTTTGACAATCCACAATTGTTCGTATACAAGATATACAATATTAAGGAAATTTAAAACTTTTGCATTAAAAACAAAGGCCTACTTATGTTAGAACAAATATTGCGCAGTCATCCCCTATAGTTAAAAGGAGATACTATTTCGTAGAACGGTGCTATCTTGTGTCGATTTGTATCTGGTCTTATCAGGGATAATAGTTGTCAGTCAAACTGTCCATAACATTAGAGTCCATAAGAGATATTATCAGTAGGTTAGGGTGTGAACGGATACGTTCTACCTTTTTTTTGAAGAAGCTTTATTTGGTAGTTCATGAGTGGTGTAACCTGAGTTGCTTCATATATTGTTTTGTTAGAGAACCATTTTTTATCGGGTTTTCTAACCATTCCGCAGCAAAACCTCAGTATTTTTCCTTCAAAGACCTCCATTTGGCTACAGTGGGTGAGATGGTAAACCAAGTAGGAAAACCGTATGTCAGAATTGGTCCAATAAGAGTTTTGTAAATCATAATTTTAGTAATGGTTTAACTATTCCTGTGACCATTTTTGCTTTATTAACTACAGCCCTTCCATGCTTGTTAAGAGAAATCTGTTGTGGAAATGTATTCCCAGATAATTTTTTTCAAAACGTAATGGAATTGGGAAACCACTTATTCTTAATAACACATTCTTGCTTCCTTTAACCGCACGATAATGTCGCTTCCCGCTGGTATTTCTCAAACACGTGAGGCCACATTTACCAGTATTTACTTTTAATCTCCATCTTTTAAAGTAATTTTCTAGAAGTGGAAGTTTTGCTTTAATTTTGTGAAGAGCTAAGCTCGGTCGTAAGTCGCTGCCTAATATAGTGGTATCATCAGCGTAGTGAAGTGATGCAGGATTTTCCGCAATTGGGTGCGAAAGAGGGAAATTCTGAAGATTAATATTAAATAATGATGGTCCTAGTATGGATCCGTGAGGTTGTTCTACATATTTGATAAAAAACTGTATATCATTCTTATTAGCCAATTCGGGAAGCTTAGTCTTAGTAGCTTGAATAAGAGTCCCTGATGCCAAAGCGAATCGAAAGCCTCTTCAAGGTCAATACACCTAAGCTCACCGTACACATTTTGTTTCTCAGATTTTGAACAACTTTGCCCTGAAGTATGAGTAAGGCGTGCTCCGAGGAGATTCCATTCTTGAATCCAAATTAGTTGTTTGGGATAATGTCCTTCTCTTCACAGAAGTTATTTAAGTGTTCGGCTAATACCCGCTCGAATAATTTTCCAATATTGGAGAGAAGCGAGATAGGAAGAAAGTTGTTTACTTCTTTCGCTACTTTCTTTTTAGCTATCGGGAAAAGCTTCGCTATTTTCCAAATCTCTGGAAAATAGCCTTTGTAATACAGTGGTTAAATATTGATACCAATAATGTATCTAAAGAAAAAGGACATTTTTTTCAAATGAAATTCGAGATCTGATCAATACCCGCAGATTTTTTATTGTTAAGCAACGTTCTGAAAAGATTAACGCTATTGGGCGAAGTGAACGGAGATACCCCTGGATCACAGGCGCTGTTAGAAGATGTAAAAACGAACAACGTGTGCTCAAGTTGTCCTTCCTCGAATTGGTTAATTGCATATTGAACTTCGGGTTCTAAATTTTGATTATCGGTGGATGCTCTTTCACTATAGTTTGCAGTGTACACATTTTTAAATGCATTTAGTTTGGCTTGAATATCAGTCAGCTCTTGGTCATTATGGATTAGCGTATCTTTCGAAATATTTGTTCCAAAATATTTGCGTCCGGTTATCCTATCTATTTTTAAAAGCATGTGGAAATGGTTTTATTTTTCCCAGTCTTGACTTAAAGGAATTATTGAGATCTAAGTTAACGTTTTTTTAATAATTTTACTTAAGCACTGTATTCTAGAATGCATTTCAAGGTATTCAGGACTAACTCTATTAAGGTGATGGTGATAAATTCTTTTAAGTTGTTTGAGCCAAATTCTCCTTAATTCAATTAGTTTCTTAGTCAAATCCGAAATACAGTGATACTTATGGTCGGTAACATTGTGAATATTGGAGTGTGATTCTACCCTTGAAATAATTACTGCGTTTAGTTTGGCTATAAGCATATTTATTTCAGCACTAGATATATTTCTCTCCGTTGGTAGACTAATTGAGGGTAAAGAGTTATGAAGACTAAGCCGAAAGGCTTCCCAGTTCGTATTTCTAAAACTTCTATATGTAGCAGGTGGATTCAAAATCTTCAATAATTACTTCTATAAAAATTCCAAAGTGATCGGAAAATGCTGAAAAGGTCTTACAGGTTAAGATATTTGATGGATTGTTCGAATGTATGTGGGGTTAACGGATGGAGAAATAAGGAAAAAGTCCAAAAAAGAGGAGGATCTAGGAAATGTTGGGGTACTAGTTGGTATTAAATCAATCCAGGACTATATCTCCCGGATAGTCTGGCTTCAGAAAGGAAACAAATCTGAGGCTTTTTATTTTTTAAGGTATTTAATAGTGCTAGTCTTTTCTCATGTGAGATTAGAGTATTGATATTTATTGTAAATGGAATGATTAAATAACAATGGAGGCAACGAACTCAAGGTAGGAAAACATTTTATCCTCCTTGGATTTTAAGACTTGATACTTAGCCCAGAATTGCCTTATCTTTGTCAGCAGATCTATAAATGAAATCTTAAATAGAGTTCTTCATCATTTTGAAGTCTAGTCCTAGAAGATGAGGGAAAATTCGATTGTTTAGCTGATGCTTTTACTTTTTCGGCGAAAGAAACGCTGGCTTTTGTAAAATTGAGAATTGATTCTTGAACAAACGTTCTTGTTTTGCCTGCTGCTTTCAGAATAAGATGACTTTTTTTCTTTATATTTGAGATATGCTGGGCAGACCTGATACGTATGTACGCACGTATGTAGGTTAGGAATAGGAACCTCTTCATTTTTTTTTAAGAGTTTTATTTAAATTAATACACTCATTCGAATCGTGATCTTTGCCACAAAGAACGCATCTGCTCACATAGGCGCAACATTTACCTAAATGTCCAAATCGCTGACATCGATAACAGCGCATAACAGCTCTATTGTGCTTCTTCTCCCAGTAAACACGTTGGTAGAGTAAATATCTGATACTCGTAATTTTTCTAATGGACTCTCCTATCTCTAGCTGTACTGCAAACATGTTAAATTTTATGTCTAACTCTTTAGATCTGGAGGTGGAAAAAGGTGTTATTTTACTAATCCTCAGATTGGGAACAAGTTTTCCCAGAGCTTTTTTAATTTCTTCGACTGGAGTATCCCCATCAAGACCTTTCAACAAAATTGACACTTTTTCGTGTCCTTGGGAGAAAATGAAAATGCCCCTACGCCCGTACCGCGAATTCGATCGATAACTATTTTATGAACGGCAGAATTATTAACATAAACCCTTGTTTTCTGGTAACCCATGTTAACAAACTTTATTCTAAATCAGATACCTTACTTTCTGTAGCTGCAAGATTTATTAAGTCACTTATAAGTGTACAATTAGCTCCAAAAATGAATATAGGAAGGCAAAAAGATACTCTATTTACACCTCGTTGTAATGATTTAGCATTCTCGTTCGTTGATGAATGATAATGATGAGGCTGTTCTTCTATTTGTTGTTTGCGGAGTGCGGGGTCGAGGAAAATTTCAGAAACTGCATTGGTGTCCGATGCTTTAGAGTTTGCCAATGGAAAGAATTAGTTGTTCGAAAGATTTATAAGAAGATGTGTCAGCTAAATTCAGTTTTTTTGGGGCATCTTTCTGGTATCCGACGGCGGCTCGCTTTAATTTATTTATGATAGTTGTCCACTCAGCTGTGTCCACTTCATCATAGTTGTTCACTTCCATGCCTTGACTAGCACTGTTATCCCTAGCAAACAATTTAATGGAATGAGAGTCTGAGTTTGGAGATGTAGTCGGAGAGATGACTGCAGTTCTCTTTAATACATTCGGGGTACTACGATTTAAGAGAGCGCTTCGAGCTGCCGTATTATATATTGGGTGTTCATTGTCACTGGGTAATACGTGTTTGATTTGATTGCGGATGTAAAGGGAACCACGTGCGCTGGTTAGGGTTTCGCACTGATCGCTTTTTTTTGAATCCAGCATTAGCACTGTAATTGCCTTATTATTAGATTTTTCTCTAATTTTAACATTTAAGGAATGTGTGAACATCTGTAATATTAAAGAAATACAATGTGTCGATCGAAAGTTGGTTCTTCATAACAAGTACCAAACTGTTAGCTAGCTTTAGTTATACATATATATTCTGCACCACTGCAAACATAAACAGCCTTAGTCTGTTTTTGGGCGTGGTTATGCCAGGCTATGCATAGCCCCCCACTGTTACACCAACGACATCATACTTTCCTGCATTTCACTGCACCTCCTATACAGCTTTAATATATGCGAACAATCCATCTATAGATACGAACGCTGTTGATCTTTTCCTTTGTGCATAATCAGCAACAATAAATTTGCCCTTTCTCGGATCCGCTAAGCGAAAGTGGCCGAATATTCCGGAGCCAGTAACTCACTTTGGTAATGTGAGAGATGCGGAATACGTCGAGGTAGTTTGAGTAAGGTATCTGACAGTTGTTTAAGTCAAGTTTCGGTAGACAGCTGCCTGTATTCAATATCTACAACTAGGAAGTGAAATAAGCACTGTGCATGGCCTAGTTGACTCTAATTAGTGGCTAGCCTATTTTTAGAGCATTCGCTCATCTGGATCACATGAAATTCAGCTTAATCTCAGACCTAAAGCTACCTTCGACCGAATTACTTCAGTTATATGAATATACATTCGTGTATATATGTATGTTCAGAGGCATCATTCAGCTTTCCCAGTACTACGATATTTTTAGTGATGAATCTTTAATATGAATTTTCTTCTAGTCCTAATGGGATTCTTCTAAATGGTCTTCATAGTTATAAATAGACCTCTAGGTCTACTGCATTGCTGCAGTACCAAGGAAAATGGGAGCCATCAATATTGGCAGATTACTGCTGGTCGCTTATAAGAGAGACTCCGAGGTGTTCTTATAAACGGAATGCAGATGCTTCAAAAAAAACAACAAAATTTTACAAGAAATAACATTTTTCGGTAATATTTTTGGTTAAATTCTTAAATTCAAAAAAGCGTTTTCTCACAAAATCCCGATGTGACCTGGCTATTTTATATACTTTTCCTGATTCTATAAACTCCAACGATTACGAATCACATAAAATGTGAATCACATGAATGTGAGTAAAAAATAAATATTTTTTTTTGTTGACCAGTGTTATCATCTGGTGGTGAATCGTTGGCGCAGTCTCAGCTTTGCGGGTCAGCCAAGAACATCTGTTTGCCCTCTTTGTATACGGCTTCAAGATCGTATGTCAGAAGACTTAAACGAATTCGTTGAAGACGGGCTGGAGGCGAGTGAAGCGGTTTTCGGAAAATCGTTTCCAGAGGCTTGTGGTCAGATTCTTTCCCCATACGTACTGGTGGAATTTTTCGCAACCGAATTTAATCGCCAGTGCCTCTTTTTCCAATTGAGAATATTTCTTTTAACAATTTATGAGGGCTTTTGAGGCATACGCGATTAGTTGTTCCCTGACGCGGTTGAGCTGGCATCAGCTTGTAGCTGAACGTCGTCATTGACGTCACGGGAGTGGTATAAATGGCGAATTTTAGTTTCGTGTAAGCTTTCTCTTGGGAGTAGTTCCATTCCCATGGAGTCGACTTTTCTAGGAGCACGCGTAGTGGTGGTGTTACTGAAGAAAAATTTGGGATGAACTTACTCAGACGGGTGAATTTACCGAGAATTCTCTGGAGTTATTTTCTGTTTTTTGGTGACTTCCGTCGTTGGATCGCCTCGGCCATGTCTGGGTCGACTGTCATTACGTGCTCGCTTATAATGTGTCCTAGGTATTTGACCTTTCGCTGTTCGAACACGCATTTTGTTTTATTGAGTTTTAGGCCCTTCTCAGTCAGGATTTTGATCACTTCGATTGGGGTTTTTCGGAGCTCTTCACAAGATCTGGAATGCATTAGAATTCTATTGAAATTTTTACATTAGGTAAATGTGATAAAAGGGACTTCATTATGCTTTGGAATACTTCAGGGGAGGCAGATATACCTAAATGTAATCTCTTGCAGCAGTATTTGCCCCAAGGTGTGGAAAAAGTAAGTATTTTCTTGGTTCTGTTAGGGACTCGGATTTGTCAGAATCCTCGTTTGCAGTCTAATAGGGTGAATAGCTTTGAATCGTTGAGTTGAGCTGTAATCTCTTGTTTGCATCGGATGGTGACAGCGCAAAATATTTTTATTAACGAATGTGGGATCTATGCTGATTCTAATTTTGTTGTTTTTTCGAACCACGACGATGGGCGACACTGATTGAGTAGCTTTATGTGGAATTCATCTTGTAGGTATTATTACGAATGAAGGGTTCTCTACAAAGTCGATTACGTACTCGTAGTCTTTGAGACAAATTAGGCCTTCAAATATATGTCGTCTATTTTTACCTGGTTGACTCTGGTGACGAGTCCAAGTTTTTCGCAAGCATTGCCTCCGAGAATTGGTTTGATGTCTTCGATTACTACCTTAAATAAAATTTTGCACCAACGCCCTGTTATTGAGCATGGTATTAGTGCTTCGCCAAGTACTTGCATTCGATGATTACTGAACGAGACGAGGTGCTTTACTGTACTAGGTTTTAGGTTAGAATTGGTGGATTCGATGACATGTTTTGGCAGCATGTTGCACTGGGCATCTGTGTCTAGTTTTATCTTGTAAGACTTACCCTCAATGAAGAGATTTTCGGTGAAGTTGTCATTTTGTAGGTTGGTGCATTCGGATACTGCACCAATAAAAAGTGAATCGTCATCGTCATCGTCATCGTCGGTTTCTTCACAAGCATTGATTTGCTTAGTCGATGTGTAACTACTTTTGTGGTTATTCTTGCCAGTTTTACTTCTGCAAAATTTTTCGAAGTGGTTTTTCTTGTTGCACTTTTTGCAGACGTGGTTATAGGCAGTACAATTTCGAATTCCATGGTTGTTTCTACAATTACGACAGTCAAATCTTTTAGTTTTGTAGTTTTTTAACAAAATTTACTGTCTTATCACCTTCATTGCCGATTTGGGCTGATTGCTTTTGAGCCATTTATGTAGCCTGACAGAGTTGAATTGCCTTTTCTAAGTCGATGTCTTGGGACAACAGTTTGGTGCGAAGGTCATCGCTCGGATTCCGACTATGAGTTGGTCTCTAAGAAGGCTGTCACTGAATCCTTCAAAGGCACAGTTTTTTTGCGCTTGCAATCGCAGTCTTGCCACTAATTTGTGAATGGTTTCGCCATCTTTTAAGCTATTTACTTGAATTTGTACCTCCCAAATGTAGTTTTAATTTTTGGAGTGAAATATTGCTGAAAAAGATTCTTTACCTCGTCAAGTTTCCTATTCGGGTTTGTTGGCTGTGTGTTGTATATTTGGAGTGCGGAGTATCCGATTGTGGACATGAATGTCGCTACCTGAACTTTTTGAGGTTTGGTGTCCATACCTGTAGCTACTTTAAAAAATTCACTTCCATAGCTTTCACTCGTTAGCCATATCCTTATCGTGTTCGATGACGATTGGTTTTGGTGGTCGCAGAAATTGGCAGAGGTTATCTGCCGCTGCCACAGTGGGAGTGTCGTTCAGCATTTCACTGATGTAATTGTAATAATGTATGTGTTATTTTTGTTGAAAAATTAATTTGGTTTCGGCACCATATAAATAATAGTCAGCACTTAATTTAACTATAATTATTAATTTTACTATAATTATGTATTTATTCAGTTATTACAGAAAATAAGTACTAATTGGTAAGAATGGAGGTCAAAGAATGAGCATGTGGGTGAATGTCAAGTTGTGGTGTAGGTCGGTAATAATGTCGAATAGTGCTTCCTAGTCTGAGAAGTAGGTGTTGGGACCTGAGGAACAGGCTACATTACAGTATGTACATATAATAGAACGATAGAACTTAAGCGCAGGTACGATTCCTAGTAGATTGAAATAAAATGTTTTTTTTTTCAAGTTGCAGAAGGCAGTCTTGTTACAACATGATATATACGAACTTATCGTTGCTTTTTTTGAGCCTCTTATATACCATTTTTATCTTAGAACATTAGCTGTCATTGATTGGAAAATAGTCCAATGCCTGAGATAGGCATGGAATTGTTAACAGTTCCAGCAAATTTGCCATTTGCAAAAAAAGCGTATGGAGTCTAAAGCCAGTAAAGGTCCACCTGCAGCCGAATTACAAGTTAATCCCCTAGAAAAGATTTTAGGTTCACTATGGGATATAACGGACAAACAAATTATATTGAAATCTGCGGCATTATTTAAATGGCTGGTATCGATAGTGATCCAGTCATTAAGTTCATCGTCTATTATATCAGAGATCTGAAAACAGAAAAAATAATTCCGACGTCACTACGCATTCGGCATTAAATGGTAATCCTTCCAAACACTTCTGGCTATAAACAAGTCACTCGTTGTCTGGCCTTTTGAAATCTGTAAATAAATCGTAAGTCCCTATTTATATGCACAAAATGACAAGATAAAAACTTGTATGAATGGGGAGACTAAGCCTTGCTCTACCTTCTTGTTACCGACCTTAGAGTACTTTAAACACAGGATGTCCTTAAGGCATCGATCTTTCCAAGCTGTCTGTCAGTTTGAAGTGCTAAGTGCACAAACTACTCATACTCATATCTAAAACCGGCAACTTGCAGAGAAATTTCACTCCTTCAAAATTTCAAACTTTCCTTCAGCTAGCAAAAGCAAAATCACAGGATTCCAATCTCTGTCTTCATCATTCTCAAAAATATTCTCATTCTCTACAAGATTCCATCAGAAACTTAAATATCTTGCCTGTGGCATGTACTGACTTCAAATGAAAACTCTTTCGCAACATAAAGCGTTTACGGTCATTCCCTGTCTCATGCCAGATAATCCCACCCAATACCGCCGTCCGTCCTATCCAGACATTTCAGAAAATATTTACTTTTAATTTGTTTTATCAGTATTTCCGAATTTTCTGTAACTTTTCCGAAAGTGTACATATGTACATATCGTGGAACCAGGAGCCACCTCTCATTCCATCATCCGACAACTTGAAACACTAAAATGTTTTTGTCATCCCTTTTCGTGTGCTTTACAGGAAACATTTTCATTTCTGTCGTCTTTCTACGATGTCAACCTTTTCCTCCGCTAGCATCCCTCTGTCATTGTCATCATCAGGCATTGAAACATTCTAATTTCTAAGAAAATGTGTTTGCATTTTAACCCAATGATCTTTGAATGGAAATTCTGGAGAAATAGCACAACAACCCTACAAAACAGGACACTTTGAATACTCTGCTCCTGTATGAGGGTGTGTTTGTGGGGTGTCCTTCTAAGGTACGAATCTGTAACTATATTCGATACAGTGCGACACAATTGTGTAAATAAACTCACTTTCTTCATTGACTCTGTAACTTTGCTCCCCATTAATTCATTACTCATCGATGCGAGAACCTCAGAAATGCCTGGTACAAGTATCCATAGCAGAACTCCTTGAGCTTTTTCCCGAGAGGGCTGTTCCTGTACGTTTACTCTACCACCCTTAGGTACAGGATACTCCTTTAAAATTGTGTTGACGATTGAAACCTGAAAATTGACGTTGTAGGAGTACTCGAACACGAGTAGTTCTTTCTCCGTTGTACTGCACTCGTACTTGTACGAACTGGGAAAACAATGAAAATATGTGTCTGGTTAAGTTTTCTGATGTAATACCGGTAACCGACTGGAAAGGGTGGTAGTTTTCTCTTCACAGGGTGTGCGGGTGGGGTTTAAGAAAGCCAGAGTTTGAAACTTGATGTATTATTCAAAATAATTTGTAAATTTTCTCCCTGTTCACAGGGTTAGAACCCCTTGTTCTGGAAAATGTTTTTTTTTTTTGTAGAAAATGTAAGTAATGAAAGTCCAAATTCATTTTGAAGAAAAGCTTTTGTATAAGTATAAAGCATTTTTGAATTTCGAAGAACCAATTCACATACGTGCGCCAGCTTCTTGTAAAGCTGTTTTCAGAATTAAGCCTTGATCATACTATCAGCAAACACTGCTTATTGAGGATAAATATTCCAAAATATGCCATCTGGCTTCGACTTTTCAAAATTAACACCTCGTCTATGACAAACTCCTAGGAACATCTCTTTGCATTAATGTCAAACTGCTAAATGTCGGTAGATTAATTTGCTTAGATAGCGTTCCAGTCTGGGGTGGATTTACGCCTCAACCAATAGCCCTGTCCAGCTAACTCAGTCTCTGGATACTTGCCTCCAGTTGCCAATTCTAAGTTGGTTGAGGTCCCTTCCACTTGTGTCCGCCAACTAAGCCGTTGTCCCTCCGGTTTAACATCGAAGACCCTTGAAACGTTGGTTGTTAATTCGCTCTACATGTCTCAGCCAGGTTATGCCACAAATACAGCCACTGTACAGCTCGTAGAGTTCGCCGTTAAATCTCCTCCTTCAAACCACTTCAACGCAAACTGGACCAAAAATCATTCGAAGAATTTTGCTTTCGAAACGGCCAATGATATTCACCACCTTCGCTAACGTCCACGCTTCTGCACTATAAAGCGGGACTGGTCTTATATAGAGTCTTCTTAGTGTTTCTTATTTATATTTACTCATTTGCCTTCTTAGGCTGAGGAAAAACCGATTGGCAGGAATAGCTTTTCGTTTGATTTCTGATTAGATTTCAGTATCAGATACAATAGCAGAGCCGAGGTGTACAAAGTCCCTGACTACCTTGAAATTATGGTAACCTATTAAGTTGAAATCAGATTTTATGACAGTTTAAAAGTTAGCTTTACAGTGCTATCTTACTTGGCTCGTCAATTAAACTGAAGAGTCACTCACCTAAAGTGGACCTTACTGAAAAGAAGGAAAAACAAGTTAGAGACTATTCATCAGTAATCTCACATCTCCCGCAATCCCTTGTAACATGTTATATTTACAAAACATATTGAATTTAACCTTTTATCCTTTGAAAGTGGACATAGAATTAAATAAGCGTTCAGTCTAGCTTGGACGCCGCTGTAGACACATATACTGTACCCATTGCGCTGGGCTATCCTGTTCTTTTAAAACTTTTAAACCCTTCCGGAGTACCATATTCCCCTTCAATTAGTGTGAATTGCTTCATTATGTGTCTTCTATTTTTATTAACAGTTTAAAGGGAAATTGCGCAGCGATTGATCGGGATATTGCTAACTATCCTATAACTTGGATTGGACCAACAGCGCGAGAATCAAATTAGTAGCGTAGTGATTGCCTTACCTCCCAGTGGCAGTTCCCAGTAACTACATGAGTAAACCCTTACTAAGGGCTTGCTCGGCCAGTAGGATAATACTGGCCTACGCCGTCATAAGGCTCACAACGCTACACGGAAGAGAAGATTTGACGAAGAAACTAAAGGCTAAAAATAGATTCACTGTTGTTGTAAACGTTTAAAGGACAACGACCTTCGGATCAGCACGTGGAATATTCGGACCCTTATCAGGCCATATGCAGTCGAACAATTAGCAGAGGCTCTTTACTGCTATCACGCAGATATCACCGCCTTCCAAGAAGTGTGATGCGATGAGCCGGACATAATGAGGGTGAAAGCTGTGATACTAAATATGGTGGTTGCTATAGGGAAAAGAATCAGTGCTTATTCGGAAGCGGATTTGTCACATACGGGAGACTAAGGCAAGAAGTATTGAGCTTCTGACACGTGTGCGATCGTCTTATGACAATCTGCATCAAGGCTAAATTCTCTAACATCAGCATAATATTCACCATCCCCCTATGGAAGACAAGGACAATGCCCCCAAAGCATATTTCTATGATATCGATAAGACATTTGAGCACTCCTTATGAAAGGAGGACATCTTTGGCTATCTCCGGATCATGAAACTCTTCATCAAATTAACCACCTTGTGATCGACGTAAGCCATAATTCGGCTCGGAGCACTACCCTGTAGCAGCTAAAGGTACGAATGCAGATTTCCGATGCACCGCAGCAATGAAGAACTACTGTAAGAAGATATATCGTAGACAAGCTGGAATCCGAAGAGACCGCTGGAATCCCGAAAAAGTACCGAAGACCAATGGCAACGCTGCCAACGTTCCATCAGAGATGTCGCAACTGATGTGCGGAGTTTCACCCAACCATCACCAATAATTCCCTGGTTTGATGGAGAATGCCGGCAAGCACATGCAGTTAAAAAAGAAGCGTACCAAGCGGCGCTGCAACGAAGGTCGAGAATCGCTAGTGAGGTCTACGAGTAGAAGAGGCGGGAAGAACATCGGCTTCTCCAGAAGAAGAAAAAAGAGCACGAAAAGCGCACGATCGAAGATGTTGAAAGTTTATAGTCCAGGAATAGAGTACAGAAGTTTTACTAACAGGTAAAAAGGTATGTAGCCCAACAACTCACCGTCCGGCAGAATACACCATACAACTTAGACGATGATAGCCAAGACTTGGTCCACCTCACCAAAACGAAGTAAGGACATCAGTATCTAGGCTGAAAGCCAACAAGGCAGCTGGATATCACGCCTTACCGACCGAGGTATTCAAAGCTGACTTTGTGGAGAGTATACACCAACTAATTACTCAGATCTGGTCAGAAGAATTTATGTTTGATTAATGGAATCTCAATAAGATTTACCCGAGCCACAAAAACGAGACCATACGGGCAACAATCGGATTGGCCCCTAGCAGTGCGGTTTCAGACCAGGAAAGTCCGCAGTCGACCAAATTGATACCAAAATCTTTTCATCAATTTTAACGGCGCGTACGACAGCATTTATAAGTATAGAGCCCCATGTGTATTTTTTACCTGCCAAACTCGTTCTTTTGTGGAAAGTTATGATGGAGAACGGTCGCTGTTGCGTCAAAGTCCGTAACAACTTAACCAAGACCTTTTGTGTCAAAAACGGTTTTAGTCAAGGTGACGCGCTGTCATGTCAGTTCTTTAACACCATACTTGAAAGAATTGCGCGGAACTCAGAAGCGAACATTGGAGACGCAATCTTTCAAAAGTCTGTAGAGCTACTAGCGTACGCCCATGATATTGACATGAACTCAGCAGTATTGAAACGGAAGCTGCCGACATTGGTTTAGCGGTAACTGAAGCCAAAACCAACTATATGATGTCAACAAAAAGGGACGCACGACATCGATGAATTAAACGTCACAGTCGAAATAAAACGAGGAATCACTTTAGCCAATCCTTATTTCTTTGGGCTAAGAAGGCAATTTAGTAGCAAGGTCCTATCCCAAAAAACTAAGGAGACTATACATATAAGAGCTTGATCATCCCAGTCCTACCTTGTGTCGCTGAAGCATGGACTCTATCGAAGGAGGATGAAGGAAATTGTTTCGAGAGAAAAATCCCTCGAAAAATATTCGGTCGCGTTTGTATTGATGGGCTTTGGAAGAGAAGATTCAATGACGAACTGCATTATCTGTACAGCGACATCGACCTAGTCAGAAAACTGCGCATCAGTCGCCTGAGATGGCTAGCACATGTAGAGCGAATGGACACACACCTTAGGTGGCGCGCACAAGTAGAAGGGGACCTCAGCCGGCTAGAAGCAGTTAGCTAAAAATCGTGCTAACTTCTGAGGTTTGTTAGTTGAGGCCCAGATCCACCCCGAACTGTAGCGCTACCTAAGTACATAAGTTTAAATATGTAACGCGTATAATTGCACCTAATACTATGTATATGCATACTCGTATTTCCCCACGTATCTGAGCTGCTTATTGGATTGTCAAAATTTGCGCGCCTTAGAATCGTTCTACAGGTCACCCTGTTTTGGATCACCTCATTAGTGTGGCTAAGAGTTTGCTGATGTTTTCGCATTTGAGTGATCCAATTATTTTTCTGTCGGGCTGTTCTTCCAACTTCGGGAAGTAATCTCTATTGTTATTTGGACCGAATTTGATTGAGCATGGCAAATCGAGTATAGTTTGTCTATCTTCGGTTTCTTAATGAGCAAACGTCTGCGAATGATCTTAAATCACGTTTTGTTAGTTCTGTGATATTTGCTATTTTTCTCTTGTATATTTTTCGTAAATCGTCCAACATTCCGTTGCATATGGTAAAACTAGTCGAACGACTGTTGTATGAAACAAACTTTAAAGTCAGAGCGGCAATTTGATGTAACAGAAGGCTGTGATGTTTTCGCACCATCCAACCCATATTGATTCTACAAGTAAAGGGTGTTTTTTTTAAAGGTTTGGTTTTTAAACTGGCAACACTGTTTCTACAAATTGTCAATTTGACAGTTGAAAGCTGATTTGTTGCTAGTACGTTTTACCATTTTACGCAAAATTTAGATTAACGCCAGAACAACGCGTGCAAATTGTGCAAACTTATTTTGAAAACCATCTGAGCGAGTTATTCGGAACACAATGAATCGTTTTCGCACTCTAGTGGATAATACGCATCCCCAAAGACGACAAACATTGCGAACAGAAGAAGTTATTGGCGTTGTGGAGCGCAGTGTTGAGGGGAATCCGAATGAGTCGATTCGCCATTGTGCTCAGCAATTGGAGCAATGCCCATCCTCTTTGTGGAAGATTTTACGGAAAGATTTTGTCTTAAACGCTTATAAGATCCAGCTTGTGGAAGAGTTGAAACTGCGTGACCATTATACGGGTCGTAAATTCGGTGAATGGGCCGAAAACGTTATCCTCATTTTCAAGGCAAAATTTTGTTCTCCGATGAGGCCCATATTTAGTTAAATAGATATGTAAACAAGCAAAATGGTCGACTTACAGCCATTGAAACTCACTGTTTGGTGTGCCTTATGGGCTGGTGGAATCGTCGGCCCATATTTCTTTAAGGACAATGCCGGCCAGAATCTTACCGTCAGTGGAGAGCGCTATAGAAACACGATTTGTGACTTCTTCGTTCCTCTGTTGAATGGCATTGACGTGGCAGAACTTTGGTTTCAACAAGATGGCGCAACATACCACACGGCCGGCGACACCATCAGTTTATTGCGGGAAACATTTGCTGAGCGCATAGTTTCTCGTAATGAACCTATGAACTGGCCTCCACGATCATGTGATCCTACACCTTTAGATCACTTTCTTTGGGGTATGCGAAGTCACTATTCTATGCCGATAAACCAGAGACGTTGGCCGATTTAGAAGTCAATATTCGCCGTGTTATTGCTGATATAGGGCCCCAGTTGCTCGATAAAGTTGTCGGAAATTGACTTCACGATTGCGCTTCATTCGAGTTAGCCATGGCGTGCATATGCCCGATATCATATTTAAACCCCAATGGCATAAAATTATCTATATAGACATTGACATTAGCAATGTCACCCTTTATTTGCGACATCGTCATCGCAATTTCCTTAGTGGTTAGACAGAGCCTAAGCTGAATGAAGATAATTAAATTTCAGGAGTTGGGTATGGGGATTCACAAAAACAATATAGGTTTCCTTTCTTAGTGCGACTTATCCAATTATTTGGAGTTGCTAGTTAGCGCTGTCATCGCCAAAAGGAAGAACAGTCATTCTGGTTTCGTTATTGGAACTTATGCAATGCCTCGTTGTACTTCAAATTTAGCTTCAAATTCTCTGGTTATTTCCGATGTGAACTTATCTTTCGCTTTCCCGTCATCCTACATACTACGAGTACATATCAGTCCCAATAAGATCTCTAGGAACTTCGTCGAAAGCTATGTAGTTTCTTGCCTCGCCTTTGCCTTTATACAGTGTAACAAGATAGCTCATCCTCCACTGGTAGACATTGGTGATGGTTAGTAGTTATAAGAGTATTTAACCATCAGCAACAGGTAACTCGAAGCCATCGGAAGTAGTCTATGGCCTCATCTGCCATTTCAAGCGAAAAAAAAGGAGCTACAGCGGGCGATGTTAGTACTTAAATCAATTCGATCTCCTTGGTTTCCTTTTTTAAGCATGGTACTGATAGTCTTTACCGCCAGCTAGGTGTAGGTAACGCCAGGTAAACTGAATATTTTCAGTTTGACTGATTTGGCAATTCTGAGGAGTTAAGGCTTCTACTGGTTTAAAAGCTAGTGTAGTTGTCAGGCAGACAAAGTCCCTAACGGACTATTCGAAATATCTATTAAAATTTCTTTTCACTCATCTTCGCCGTCTCCGAAACGACATTAACGAACGTGTTACTGACATCACGGTTCTGATAATGTTCACATCGTGGTCATATGCGTTCCCTTGGCGATGGCATGTGAGTTTTGCATAACTTTCCGAAGAGCGATGTTAAAGAAATTCCATGACTTCTCGTCGCCTTGTCTAAATCTTTTACAAAGCTCTCGATGACTCGTTTACAACCAACCTTGATGGAACTGAGCATGTATCCTCCCTCGTCATACGTGGCGGTGTGCCATGATATGAAATTTGTGAGTTAACTCCAAGATCTGATGTGTGAATATTAGGTATTGTGAATTTTATTAGTCTACTTAAAGCCACGCTGATATGGACCAATTACGTTGTTGGCGAAAGGCTTCAGGGGTTAACGTAATAGAGCAGATAGAATCTTGTAGGCGATTTTAAGAAGACGTATACTGGAGTCTAAGGCTTACGCCGGAGTGTAAGGGGTCTTCTTTTTTGAAAATCAGCCAACAGAATTAAGGTTCCAATAGTTGCTTGAGCATATTTTTCATAAGAGGTGATTCATGCTCCATATCACCTCACGCTGTTTTAAACAGTTTTTCTTTGTAATGGGCGAGAGTAACCCAGCATATCAGAGGCGACATATCTGATCGCTTTTTAGCATCTACTCTTCTGCACTTTATGCGATTGCAGCCGTCTGACGACAAATTTTCTCACGGTATTTTGTCGTTGGTTAATCGAGATATCCGCCGGCATACTCCAGCTGCAATAAAGTAGTGAATCAGAGCCAATGTTAGTCGCATGTTGAAGCATTTTTTGAAGCGTTGGATTGCGCTCTATTCATTGAGCTCAACATACGCTGCTGCTCCCATTCTAGAGCCGAAGAACAGGGACGAGAGTTCGGTAACGAATTGGAAAGCAAAGAGTACTATCGTTACCGGGATATTCTGGATTAGAAGTGTCAGACAAGATATCATATGTAAAACTTAAAAAAGAGTATCGGAACGGAATCTTGCTAAACATCATCACTGTTCTTTTAGGAATCTTTTCACCAGCTGTGTAGCCTAGGTCCGAGAAATAAGCTGATATGAGCAACAGGCAAAGAGGACAGTCGACATCGTCGATCGGGGCAAACCCTCCCGGGTGTTGGGGGTATGATTCTCAACGTCAGGTATTCGCATGGTCTCATTTACCAGCTACGTCAAATTGACCTCAACACGCTGTTCTTTGGGTGTTGTCTGTCTAGAATGTTAAAACCACCTGCGAGTATAATTGTTCTTATTGAATTCACCCGTAATAACGATTTGCATGCAGGCATCCAATTCTTTACACGGAGTCAGAAAACGCATCAAACTTGTTAAAGGTCGAGTTGCTGTTTGCTTTGGGCTTCTAGAGATAAATCAGTAGTGAATAGTATTCTTACAAATATCGAATTTTATTCAAACGAAGTTAAACTCCGGATTGGAACAGAGAACACACTGTGAGGAAAGCATAATGGCACTAGTTCTTATCCAGGTAGTATGATCTTAGTGATCAGATTTGAGTGATCTGGGAGGTGTGGTGGAAGACCTTCCTGTGGTTCAAAAAGTGCCAAAACTGTATTTCCGTCAAGTTCCACTTTACTTTCTCCAACATTTGGCTTTTGCTTTTATATCATAAATAAGCCAACATACGATTTTTGTTTTAAGCTTAAAAGAAAATAATGAAAATTGTGTAAATTTTATAAACATGGTTTGCTTAACTTAGCAATACCTTAATCTGCTATCTATTATCTGCACGCGATGTACTCGTACACAAGTCCAAACCTAGCACACGGCGCACATTGAATGTACTCGTATCCATGCAACCCAACAACATTTCTACACTCGATTGGCATAAAACCCATACAAGCCACCCTTATCGAACGGTTTTAAAGTCCTTTATCATCCTGTAAAATACACAAAATCCACATTCTATCCGAAAATCGATAACCAGATGTGAACTTCTGTCATTGATATATACATTCATATGTATATATGTACATGACAACGAACACATCAACATCCCATCCAGTCACCCAAACCAATTCAACCGAATGTCCTTTTTTTTTTCTCCCAACCAAACAAGAGAAGAAGAAATACACAAATTTAAAAGAAAAAAAACTCAATTCCCGTTGCATAAACATAATAAGAAAATAAAATTAAATAAACAACCAAAGGCATTTTTGCAAGTTCATAAATTTAAAAAAATATCAAGGTCCTTTTGCGTTCAGATTTGGGGGAGAAAAATTCCTTGTGAACTATTGGAATCTTATGCTATCCTCATTCCTTTGGTTAACAGCAGTAGAATAGCCGTCAGCTGCTTCTTTCTGGGCTTTCTTTGTTGCCATCTCAATCGTGTTATGGGAAGAAATAGTGTTTTTTTTTTCTACTTAATTATTTTTCTTTTTGCTTTTTTATCTGGAAAATGCGAAAACAGGGAAAGTTGCAAAAATCCATTCACGTTTCCCCAATGTTATTTTCCAGTCAAGTTGGATCTTAAGTGCGCATGTGTTCTAAAGGATATTTGGAAAATTCCCACTATTTTCTACCCCACACCGTTGAACTTGAAATTGATGCCCGTAGCAGTCTCCCAGAGTAAAGGAATTTTCACAATTTTCACAATTTTCACGATTTTCAGAATTTCGTGAAATTTCCCAGTATGGCCAGAGTAACGTGATATGTTGTTGGTGGTTAAGAAGAGAGAAAATTCATGGTTTTCCTGGAGATGTCGATCACAACCGGAATCCGGGCATAAAATATTAAGGTTTCCAACGTATTTCTCATTCGTCTGTGTCACTGTATCGAGTACATACTTGCCCTCGCACGTAGTCGACTGTCGTATTCGTACAGGATAAGCGCGCCAAACACCTGATATCCTTAACTCCAAGGGCCAGGCTGACAAACTTTCTGTGTATTTTTTTTTTTTGGTTCAAGTTTGAAATCTTCCCGGGAGTTGTACTCGTATTTCTTGTGCGGTTTTCACTTTTTATTTCCCATTTGCAAGTGTCCTTCTCTCAGTAATCCGACTTCAATGTGATGCGCGCTTCCTGGTTACTTTTCTGGAAAGGATATTTTCTCCCGCTCTATAATCGACCACAACGACAAGCACAGGGAGAAATATAACAAGGAAGTGCTTGAAGGGCGCCAGTTTAGTTGCACTTGAGCTTTGAATCGTGGTACGCGCTTTTTGCTACAAGTGCATGAGTTACGAATAAATAATTTTTTTCTCGTACTTTTTTTCTTATTAAAAACAAAAAAATTAAAGTATTTTTAACAAATTTTTTATTAAATTAAAAAATTAACAAAAAAAAAAACAGGTAGATCGAAAAATTTCAAATCAATGGTTAAAAATGTTTTCGGTTTCATAAAAATGTCTCCCTGATATAGGAGCCGAAAAACTTATGCTCCTATCTATCCCTATAACATCCTTGTAAAGAAAATCGAAAGTTTTGTGTGTTTTTTTTTTATTTTTTTTTTTTTTTAAATTTGAAATAAAGAAACGGTTGAAAAACGACGTCCTCGTGGTTGTGATAAATTGATTTCCTTCTTCCATTTACTGGGAAAACGAAAATATTCGTGGAAATTGTCAAGTGGAGAGAAAAGAAAAATAAAAGAAAGTTGTACAAGAAAAAAAAAATTATAAGAAAGTGAAAAATTAAAGTGCAGGTGTCAGTGAAATTTTTCCTTTGAATTTGTTTGTTGCTGTTTTAGGGGGTAAATGATAAATGTGGAAACACTTTGAAAGTTTTTGGAGATTTATTTCTTGGGAAACTTTGAAAAGATGCAAATCTTTGGATTTTTCCTTCACTGGTATATTTATTTATGTATTTTGTTTATTTATGTATTTTTTTTTCTGATTTTGGTATTTGTTAATTAATTTTTTGTTGTTTTTCTTTTTTGCTCGCGATTTGTATCGAATTTAAGTTGGTTTCGAAATTGTTTTTTAGTGGATAGGATTGGTGCAACATTTTGCACTTTGGGCTTGCCAATTGTAAGAAAAGTCCTTCTTCACTTGTAAATTCAAAAATAACTGTTTGCATTGCTCCTTAATGCGCTTTAAACTCTTAGTGTTGCCTATTCAACTTATCTGTAAATTTGCTCTGTCTATGCATTCAGCGAAAGCAATCCTTTTAATAAATACATCTGTTTGCCATATATTCTGCATGTAACCCTTTGTATAATTTCTTAAAATTCGGCTACTATCTAAGTACAAGCCTGAGTCTCGGTCTCACTTAAACGTGAATCGTGTTCTGTTCGATGACGATCTAAGGATGTCACTCTGTGACATTCCGGCATTTGAGGGTTCGCTGGCAACTGTAGTTCTCTAGGGTTTTCTGAGTAGTCGGCGGATTTGGCGACTTAATTTCTAGATCTAGTCCTGATATTGTGTCGTATGTTTTGATTTGCAGAAATGGAGTTTCTTTATCGCAATTTTGGTTAGTCTTAATATCTCTCGTTTGTAGTGTAGGATTGATTTGACACATGTGCAGCACATTTTTATCGCAGCTGTCCTTCAGTATGCAGTTGCTGATGTTTTTCGTTGATATGTGTTTAAAATGTAAGCTTGTTTGATGTTGGTTCTCATTAAATTGACTTTGATAACATTGATTTTTAGATCGACTTGAAGAGTGTTTTGCCAGAATGTCATCTAGTTTCTGAGCTTCTAGGCCAGAAGTCATTGCCATGTAGAGAGCCTTCGGCTACACAAGGTGTTTATGGCTTGGCGCACATTAATTGCTTAAACAGCAACACAAGGATTACATCCTTTTATTATGGTGATTATGGGCTTATGAGTGCTCATTTATATACTCTCTGAATTTATGATATCGAAAGAGTGCTCGAAATCTATAGGAAGTATTTATATTAGGTAGTTGAACTCGTTTGCTGGTTCAAATATTCTCCGAAGAATCGAGATGAAGTTCGAGGATTAGTGACACCTCGAAATCACCTTTTACTGGCCAAAGACGTTTCAGAATGCAAAAGACGTTTCAGAATAATGATTGCGAGTAGTTTCTGTGTTAGTGTTGAGGAGCATCAGTCCAACGTTTAGGGCAAGTAAATATGTCAGTTCATGCAATTCAATTGCTGGGAGTAATATTTTATATTCCATGGATTCCCAACTGCGAAGCCCGGTGTCAGTATTGTTGAAGACCTTTGCTTTGTTATTGCTCAACCGTCTGATTTACAAGGTAGTTTCTTTGCCTTCGATATTCTGCTGCATATTCCTTTGTTGACACTTCTGTCATTTATTCCTTTTCCCTCTAGTCGGAAGCAGTGTTCGCGGCATGCTGCCTTTATCTAGCCAGTTGTTTGTCATTGTCGGTAATGATGTTGTTTTTCTTGTCAAAAGCGTGGGGTTAAGATTTGCATTTTATCCCGTTTCTATGTAGAACCTTTATTTTGTCGCACTGCTTTTCCAGCAGACGTTGTGAGGTAACATAACATGCCAGCTATGGCCAGACTACATCGATCTTACGCCTGTATCCCATGTTACGAGATCTAGTCTTTCTCCCAAGTGTTTGGGAATGATGCCTACGAGTAACTGTCGGAGCTCATATCCGGCTTGTAATTCGACGTTATTACTATCTCTATATTGATAAAGAAATATGTGGCTGTTTTATTTCTGTTGCACTTAGGTCTTCAGATCAGCCGTTGATTTTTGTGGAGATTTAAACGCAGTGATAGCATGCCAAAGAGGAGCATGTGATCGGTATAAACTTAGGGGCCGCGTTCTTTTTTCAAATGTCTCCGATAGTGTTAAGCCATTTGCATTTCTTGAGTATTTGATTTATGAGCAGATTCGTGAAACTATTTTACTTGCTACAAAAACGCGTGTATTGTACAGTGGCTGAGGACTGTCTATCTTATTGTTAGACGGTGATTCACAGCTGGAAATACCTATTATATTATGACTGGTTGCACTTATGACATTGATCTTTAAATTTATGTCGTTAAGAACGATTTTAATCCCGCCTCTTTTTGCTTGCCTCAAGGTGAGATCAAGCTAGTGGTGGAAGTCTTAATTTTTATCGTATCGGTTTTATCTATGAAGGTTACCTCCCAGCTGTTGTCAATTTCGATTTTTGTTTTAAAAGGTAGAGCTTGGTAGATGACATTTTCCTATTTTATCGTCGCCTTAAATGTGATTTTTCATTTGACAAAAGTCATGTCTCATTATTAATATCCTGACGTTAGTGACATCCGCCTTCCTCTTTTGTGCTTGGCATTTACCGGGTTTTCGGTCTCTTGTAACTTCTTGTGCTAGATAGCTAGAACTCGAAGACTCTGTGAAATTTATCGGACGAAAGAAAAAAACTCCATGAGAGTTAAAAAAAAGTGAACGAGTTTATCTATGAATGTTATAACTTAGTATTGGAAAAAATTAATAGCATGGTAATATGTAGACAAATAGCACATTTCAATTTTTAACAGATTCTCTTAGTTTAATGTGATCGAGTCACTGTGATCATTGCGATTTTTGCCTGTCGGGCTATAGGACAAATTAAGTACTATATAATATTTTTTTTTGGAATAAATCTACGGACACTTGAACTTGTACAGCAGGAGAAATGCTGTTGTGCTTAACATCGGGGATGCAAGCGAGGGCCCACCGCTACTCCTTTAAACCATCTCCCTTCACTCACATACTACTGTGCGCCTCCATAAACACAAATATCCTTGATTCCTTCTCAATTGTTTTTCACCTCTCATACATGTGACCAGCACACTGCCACTTCGTCCGCCTAATATTTTTGTCTGCTTTTAACTGATACAGTTTTCGCCTTCCCGATTCTGCTGGCCACTTTATGCTCAATACCGCCGCCAGCCAAGACGATGCTTAGTAGAAAAGGAAAGTTACCATTTTTCTCTACCTTGCGGCTAATAAATTTATTCTAACGGGTTAAACGACTAAGGGATTTATTTTTGGGTACATTTATCTAAGGACCCACTTTTCTTTCCTCGGATTATCAGTTCGTAATTAGCTGATGAAGGTCCATATCTGTATTCAAAAGTAGTGTCAAGTGTTATAGGCTAAGTCTCACTATATAGGGTGACAAGATAAGAACGATAGGAACTTTTTTTTAAATAAAACAACAACGCTACTACTCGTAGATATACGAGTAAATCTGATGCTGGCTTTATTTTGAAGCTACGTTCATGCCATTGAGACTGCTTCAAGCGGTCGGTCCAATTTTTGATGTCTCGGTCCAATATGTGCTGCGTTATTCTGGCAATAGCGTATCGAATGTTGGCCTCGAACTCGTCCAAAGTGGTTGGCTTGTTAGCGTAGACGAAAGACTTGACGTAGCTCCAGAGTAAATAATCGAATGGTGTTAAATCGCATGATCGCGGCCGCCAATTGATGAGCGCCGTGAGATGACCCAGTCGCCAAATTTCTCCTTCACAACTTCGACCTTTGCGCTGCTTGTATTGCATGTAGCGCCATCTTGTTGGAACCACAGCTCGGATATATCGATGTTGTCGAGCTCTGACCACAGAAAGTCGGTTACCATCGCTCTACACCTGAGACCATTTACGGTAACGATGTCTCCTTCCTCATTTCAAAAGAAATAAGATCCGATAATGCCGCCATGCAGTAAACCGCACCAAACAGTCAATCTTTGTGGATGCATTGATGCTTGGCCGAACACTTGTCGATTGTGTTTGCTCCAATAACGGTAATTGTGCTTGTTGACATAGCCTTGCTTGCTAAAAATGGACCTCGTCCGAGAAGATGATTTTTTGGCCAAAATTCGGATCTCCGGCCAACATTCCAGCGCTAAATTAGCGAAGTCACGGCGTTGTCTATGGTTGTTCGACTTCAATTCTTGCGTCAGGATAATCTTACACGGATGGCCCAAATCCAACCGCAAAATAAGCAGGGTTGACTCTGTGGCGATGTTCAATTCAGAAAAAAATCAATTGGTGAAGGGGAGAATCCGAAATTATCCCCAGCGAGATAATGTGGCTGTGCCTAAAGGCAAAGAACTGGAGAGATGATCCTCTTAACACTAATCAAAATCTTTAATTCAATAATGCTTCTTGTGATGATTGAAATTGTTTTTGTATTGATCATTCAAAGCTGGAGCGCCATACTAATATTGTAGCTATACACCAAAATATTCGTAGCATGAGACAGAATTTTGTTACTCGTTATGCTCATCTTTCATCGCTTCGCCATCTATCTGATTTAATATTTCTCTCAGAAATTTAGATTTGTGTTTTTCAATTCCAAAGTTCGAATTTAATGTAAATTACAATGAACTTTATTCTGCGGAGTAGTTGCAGTTTTTTTTTATAAAAGTATAATATCGCTCGAAATGGGAAAAAAACGAGTTAAAAAGGGCGGATTTAATTAGTATAAATATTAATATTTTCGGTAAGCCTTGTTGTTTTATTTGCGTTTATCGTTTTAAGCCGTTTTAGAAGAGTCTTACGTTTATTTGGAAAACTTAATTGTAAGAATATTATTCTTTTAGGCGACTTCAGTATAAACCTTTTGTCTGATTCAAGTGATGTAGATTCTTACTTGACTATGTTATCCTTTTTCGGTTTTAACTCACGCGTTTTAGAGAAACGTTTAGCTCTTGTTTTGACCATATTTTCATATTATTTCGAATATATGTATAATACTGTCTGTTATTGAACTCAAATTAACGATCTAAAGTACTGGTCAGTCTTTAACAGCCTTAGAACTTAATTGTAATGTGTCCAGAACTAGTAAGTGGGAACACCCAAAAAGTTGATTTTGTTGCCCTAAAATGGAAAATAACCCATCCACTGTATTTGATTTGTTTTTACGCAAACTGCAAACATACCATATATATTAGAAAACAGTATTGGTGTTAACAAAAAAGTAAACAAATTTCATTGTCTTAAGCCTTGGCGCACCTAAAAAGAAAACAAAAGCTCTGTAGGAAATTTCTGAAGTATCCTAATAACATCATACTTAAAAGATACTATAACAAACTATATTTAGAACTGAAATATGGGAATATATTGGCAGTACTATTTCTATTTTAAATAGAAAGAAACCCAAGATTGATATAGTTCTAAGTAACAACAATATTCCTGTTTCTGAGCCCTTCGAAGTTGTTTCTTTTTTTAAGAACTTTTTTTCAAATATAAGGTTCACTAGGCATTTCGATTTAAGCGAAGGTAGCTGGAATCATTTGGATGGAACTCCTACCAAGGATGCACGACAAAACGAAAACTTTTTCTTTGAGCCCTTCTTTGGAAGTCCAAAAAGCCATACTTTCGCTCAAAAACTCGATTTCTTCATGCCTTAATATGGTTTCCAATAAACTGCTGAAGAGCATTTCCTTCAACGTTTCAGATGTTCTTACATATAAGCCCTAAAAACAGCAATAGTTATACAACTGTACAAAAAGGGTGACGCAACAATTTTGAACAATTACCGGCCAGCCAATCACTTTTATCCAGCTTTCCTAAAATATTTGAAAAAGGAATGAAATCAAGGATATTGGGATTTCTAAATCACACCAATTTCCTTAGTGACCGTCGATTAGGTTTTAGAAAAGACATATCTACTGAAGAAGCCTTACTAAAGCTATGTGGAGAAATTTAATGAATCTGAAATCCGTGCCACCTTATTTATTGACATAACAAAAGCGTTCAACATGGTGGATCATGAACTGGTTTGTCTCATATCTAAGCAACCAAAAATAAAGGGTCAACATCAAAAACTGTATGAGATTTGACAAACATACTATATTCCTCCTGGAATACCACAAGGCTCGTCATTGGGCTCAATTTATTCCTTATTTATTTAAACTCACTATTTCTTCAACCATTCAAAGGCAAAACAACAGCATACGATGACGGTACAGCTCTTTCCTATTCCAACAAAAATTATATATGCCGACTTAAATCATGACTTGCCGTAGGTGATTTGCCGTACGTATGGTACATTTTTAATAAGTAGCAAAACCAAGTTCATGTTATTTAACTTAATCGGATATGTTTGTGAAGATATGCCACTCTAAAATCACTCACTGTGATGTCCTAGATTTTGTTTTGAGAATCCACATACTGTTGACTCGCAAACTTTTTACGATCAAACAAACTGTTCCGATAGCTGGTTCAATATTGACCGAGTTGACAATTTTAAGTATTTAGGTACAACACTGGATAAAAAACTTTGTTGGAATGACCATACAGCATACATAAAACAATACCTCAATAATGTTCTAAGACAACTATATTAGCTTAGTCTCTATTCCTATCAAACGATTTTGAAGTTAGTATTTAACGTTTTATTCAAATCTAAAATACAGTATGGGCTATTATCCTGCGGTGGAACATATTACGAGTGCTATTCCAAAATCAACCTCCAAAGTGAAAAATATTTTTTAAAAAAACCAAAAACATTAATTTTTTGCACAACATAGTTGTATTAACATCTAAATTATTTTCTACATAGTCTCCGTTTAAATATATACATTTTTGGTAACTTTTGTATACCCTCCTTAAAAAATGGCACCGCCGCGCCAGTGCGTTGAGGCATTGATTCACACCGTTCATAAGTTTCTCATTACTTCCAAAATGTTGAGATGCAATGGATGATTTAAATTTTGGGAAAAGGTGATAATCACTTGGTGCCTAGTCAGGACTGTAGGGAGGGTGATCAAAAATATCCCAATTGAACTGCTCCACTAAAGTTTTTGCGCGTGAAGCAGTGTGTGGTCATGCGTTGTCATGCAGAAGCACCAAACCTTTGGTCTCGTCTTTTGTTCCGGATTGCTCTTCTCAACTTACGTAGAATTTAACAGTAAACTGCTGCATTTATTGTGTTTCCAGGTTCCATAAACTCGGTGAACAATATGGTTTTACTGTCCCAAAAAACATTTTTCGATAGGAAAAAGTTTGTTTGAATTTTTTTGGCTTGTTTGGGGAATGATTGTGCATCCATTGCTTTCTAAGTTTACATACTGGACCCAAGTCTCATCTCCAGTCACAATTTGCTGTAAAAATTCTTCACCTTCCATTGCTAAACGTTCGAGAACTGCTTTTCCTGAATTGACACGTTCGGTCTTGTGGACAACTGTGAGCTGTTTTGGAACCCGACGGGCACATGACTTGTGGTAACCCAAGTTTTCAGACACGATTCTGTACAGAGTAGTTAACTTGGTGAACCACGTCTTGATTCATGATCGATTTGCGCCCTTGGCCTCCTTTATTATGGACACCTGTGTGTCCGGTCTTAAATTGTCTACACCAATCACGTACCGAACCATCAGCCATCACTGTATTGCCGTAAACAGCACATAACCGACGATGAATTTGAGCTGCGCCATTTCCTTCGGCTTGCAAAAATCGAATTACACTTCGTACCTCTCTGGTGGCGGGAGATAAAATTGTATTTTCCATGTTAAAACGGCAACTATTGGAAAAATACTGAACGAAAACGGTCGAAATTTGGCATATTATTAGAGAATAATGTACTGGTTGCGACATGCAGAAACACGATACCGAAGTGCACGTATATAATGAATTGTAACACATCGGAGGTTAATTTTGGAATAGCCCTCGTATAATATTATAATAGAATAGCAAGCCATTCGTCTAATTCTAAATGCTAACCGTAGAACTCCTAGCTTTGAGTTATTCAAAAAATTCAAAATTCTTCCCTTAAGGCACCTTTGTATTTATGGAGTCTTAAAGATTTTTTTGACAAATCTGCCAGATTTTATGACAACCACAACTTACGTATAAACAATAAATATACTACCACTTGCAAGGAAAACGTATTTTTCACACTTTTTCCATGTTGAGAGTAAAATCGACTTTTTTTTAAAAAAAAGTCAGATACTGGCTTTTCCAACATGACCACACAGTTATTAATAACTTACGTATTCGTGGAACTTAATGCTGTTTACCTACAAATAGGGTGGCGTTAAACTTATAATTATGAGTATTTTAATTTTTTCAAAGTAAATGTTGCCCTAAAATAAATGTGTGACTTTCTCATAAATTTTTTCCGCGACATATCTTATTAATTGCCACTTTCTGCAACTTTGAAATACCTAGTACTTACAAATAAAAAAAATGTCAGGATATATCATCTCAAGTCAGTAGTTTTCAAGATACGACCCAATTTATTGGAACAGGTAAAACATTAAATTAAAAATTGTTAAAAATTTTAGGAAAAAGAAATACAAATATTGATTGCACATTTCTATTTTTACTTTTTCCATCAAAACTTGCATTATATCAATTGTTTAAAGTACAAACCATTCCATTGTATGCAGGCCAGAGCTCGTCTCTTAAAGGCTCTAACAATATTCACTCTTTCCAATTCTTCTGGCTTTCGGAGCTAGCTCGTCTATCCTCTGGTTCAAGTCATCCAATGTTGTTATTTCTGATAAGTAAAGAACGGCCTTCATCCGTCTCCATAAATGAAAGTTCATTGGGTTCAATTACGGAAACCTTGTAGGCCACAGAATGTGTCAATCAACGAATTTTCATACACGCGAACTAGGGTAGCCTTGCATGAGCCTATAGTGTCCGATCACCTTGTTACCCAATATGCCTGCCTCCACATTTACGTTGAACCTATGCTTAAAAGCTCTGTGTTTCATGGAGTGGCGATTGTTTTCGACACTGGTAAGTAAATTGTGGAAATTAGTGATTCCATCTCTGGTGAATTGGGAGTATAAATAAACAAAAGAGATCTGCTTTTTTCCAGAAGAAGGGTTTTTTTTTTTTGAACTGAAAAAATGGGAGTTACGTGCCCGAGGTGGTCCCTTTTTCCCCTTTTAAGGGTCGTGAACTGAACTTTAATTTATTAGAAACCTATTTTACTGGAATAGAATTCCAAAGCTAAAAAAAAAATCACTTTTAATCATCACTTTAACTTTTGACACATTAATGTTAGGGCAATATTTACTTGGAAAGAATTAAAGTACTCATAATTACGAGTTCATCGATACCCCATTTGTTACAATACACGCATAAATCGCAATAGGAGTCAAAACAGGGCAGCGTAAAACTTTTGCGTAAAACCTTTGTATCTCGGCGGGGGTGCATTACCGACACCCCACCCATACGAGTTTTTTTTCGCAAAGATGTCAAGTAATATCCCCTTTAATTCTTCGACATTCGACATCAAGTATTGAGTCCAGATCTTCTTTGATTCAATCCATGGTTACTCGTATCTTTGGTACTGTATTGGAAACAGAAAGGGTCATCTAACAAGAGAAATCATTTTAAATTTCGCGCCATTGTTGAACTGTCAACATTTAACTATCATTACGATAGCTTTTAATAAGTAAAAGCTGCGAGGCTATCAAATAAGGATCGATACACACTCGCAGAACATGTTGAAATAGTGAAAATTCACAACGCTAACAGTGAAAATATCGCGGAAACGTTTACTATACAATAGTTCGTACTGCTTTTGGTTATCATCAAGTGCCTTCTCGCACAGCTATGGTGAATTTATTCAATAAATTTAAACATCTCGGACAGGTTAGTGATTTGTAGACTACAACCCGCGTTTGTCCGATAAGCTCAGCCGAAAATATAGCTAAGAGTCTGACTGAAAATCTATGTAGACGAGGCGATCACAGGAATTGAGCCTATCCGCAATGACTTTGCCCTGCATTTTGTATAGAGATCTTGACCTGCATGGTTATGAGGTCCAGTCGACACAAGAACTGAAGCCAGCAGACCACGCAAAACGCCGTATTTCGCTGATTATTCTGAGCAATGGGGCTCATTTCCATTGGCTTATATGGGTAAACAAACAAGACTGTTCCATCTTGGGCCCCGAAAACCCAAGAGAAATACTCGTATGTTATTGGAACAATCTCTCCATTCACAATGCTGGTGCGGTTTTTGGGCTGGCGGTGTCATTGGGCCATATTTTTCCGAAAACGATGCTGGTGCGACTGTTTCGGTGAATGGATTGCATTACCGACCGATATTAACTCGCTTTTTTTGCCTGAAATTGATGCGATGGACGTGGACGACGATACATATCATGCGATTTAACATCATTCGACTTTTTTCCTTGTGGCTATGTTAAAGATAAAGTTCACGCAAATGCTCCACCAACGATTCGTGCATTAAAAGATAATATCAGAGCTGTTATTCTCGAAATACCGCCGCAATTATGCGAAAATGCGATGCACAATTCCGTCAAAAGAATGACTATTTGTAGGCAGAGCCGAAGCGTACATTTGGCAGTTATTGTATTCAATTCCTAATCATTTTATTAAACTTAAATAAAAATATCACCACTTTTCATAAAACCTTTGTGTTTTTCTATTTATTTAAAATGAAACCTTTTGTTGGCTAACCCTGTGTATATTGTATTTTCGATCACTGTCTGCAATCCATTAGGATATAGTCCTTCGGCAACTTGACTATAGCCATAGTGACCGTGGCTCAAGTGGTAGTGGGTTGGCTTCCCAATCGGGCGGTTCGGAGTTCAATACCAGCCGTGACCGTAAGACTTTTTTCAGGCAACTAAAATCTCATGAGATGAAAAAAAACTATAGTCCCTTAATTCCCCGGTTCTCTTCTTGAAATACATTGCTATACACCTCAGATGCAGCTCAGAAAAATCCTGCGTTAATGCCACCAATAACTGTTAATTTTAGAAACCAGGGGGTATCTACGTATTTCAAAGTATCATTTGTAGAATCTAAATCACTGCAAAGGTCAACAGTCGTACCTTGAATAACTCATGTCATGGTCATTGATACAACCCAGAGGTTGAGATCTTTGCGACAAGAAAGCCTAAAAAGTGTACTAATATTCGAAGCACTCCCAGCAGTTCTCCTGCAGCACATTCAAAAAGGTCGTTATGGTTTATAACCATACTCCTGTTCAATTCATTGTCACCTTTTTGAGGTACACTCCCGACGAAAAGCTATATTTTTCTTAGAACGAGCTTCTGTTTATTGCTAGAGAAATCAGGAATCCTTGCCTGTGCCGTAGTTCAGACTCTTGGCAATCAATCAGGTCTTAATGTTCTACATTTTGTCGTTAAATTCTTAATAAAAAAAAATGCCCAATTTCGCTTTAAATTATTACATCGACCTCCTTATGACTTTGTACGTAATATAAAAGTATCTTGATGCTGCTATCGAAATATTGTTAGAAAATTTCAAATATTTTGATTGAAAACCGTTTTGTTTTCTTTTCCATTATTTTTTAAATGCTCTACACATTCATGCCGAGAGCCAAAATAAAAATAAAAAAACAAACAATCCGAGGAGAAAACCTTTTTATCAGAATCAATTTATCAATTATGTGCTCGTACCTACTTAACATAATTTTTCGTCTGCAAAACGCAGACTCCCAAGTGGCTTCCGGAACAAAATAAACAGAAGAGCACACAACGTTTCTGTATTAATCGAAACCGATTCGATTATGAAACTCTGATTTTTTTTTCTTGTTTCCTCTGCTTTTTAATGAAATGGGCGAATGTATCTTCCCAGTGCAGTTGATTAATCAAATTACGAAATATCTTTTTTATTTACGATATTAATTTTCTCTTGTTGAATTTGTATTTTTTTGCTTTATTTTTGAAAAGTGTTTTTTTTTTGCAACCGCTCATGATTTAAATGAAAAAACCAAGTTAAGATCTGGGGTCCTTAAATCCTTTACAGAGTGAACACATCGAATAATTTTTTTCTAAGCCGATTAGTGAGAGATAAATTTATTCAGAAAAAAAAAAGAAGGAACGAAAAAATAATTTCGAATAAAATACACAGATATTCGTGTCCTTATGAAATTATTTTACTTAATCCCTGGACCAGTGACGACAATCCAAAATCAAAGACAAAATCTAAAACAACAGCAGCAGATACGACAAAACTGTCAATATGGATGCAGCAATTATGATAGATTCATCAGCTGTTGTACTTGATGTACATCATCATAACCATCATCAACTGCAACATCAGCATCAGCATCAGCAGCAACAGCAAAACCATTTGAAAATCTCCCCAAACAACACCATCTGTTCGGTAACGTCGGTTGCGGCTGTTGCACCATCATCTGCAACTCAATCTCCATCGAAAATTGCTAACAGCATCCATCAGCATCCGACGGTTGTCAATTTAAAGGCTTGCGCTGCTAGTGTTACAGTGAATACAGTTCATAATCATCACCATCACAGTGTCGGTGGGACAACTACCCCACCGATAACGCAAACGACAACAACGGCGGCAGTAAATTTTTTAAACGGTCACGGTTGCGGCAGTGGAATTTATTCACCCTTTAGTGGACCTAGCTCGTTGGTTAATTCACCGGCATTGGGTAGAAGGAAACGTTACACAAGCACTTCATCCAATTGTTCCAGTCAGTTTAATAATAACTACACAGGATTAGACATGGAGTCCTTGGAGGATATGCTAAGAAAGGTGAGATTTATATTTTGATTCTGTATCTTGTATTTATGTCTATGTATGTTATTTATGTGTAAGAGTATTTCAATATTTGTCCTTTAGGATTAACATTTTCGAGAATTGTACGAGTATTAATTAGCTATAGTTGTTGTTCGTTTGGAAGGCTTATAAGGTTAGAACCCTTAAATGCAAAAGTTGGCTACGAGTCCGCATACGAGTATCCAGATAAAATGAAGTGAAATGGGGTGGAATGGTATAAGAATCCGTCAAAAGCTAATCAGCCGGCACCTGCTTTATATCGTTGAGAGGAAAGAATTTTTGACTGTCATGTCGTATCTTGAGAAACCGTAAAGAGGTAGAATTACCGAAAGCTGTAGGAATCTTGTATCAGCAATAACCCAAGGTTATTGGGTAATGGATGTTGGATTCGAAATTTGTCTGTGACCATGTGATTTAAGAGAGGTGGTACGAGTAAGTGATGAAAATACAATGAGGACATTAAGTCAAATTTCGTTTTCCTTTCTCTAGTTGCTTTCAATTTACGTCTCACAAAATGTAAGCCAGTGGTGACTTTTCTTGGTCCGATATGTTCAGGCCGTTAAAGGTTTAAGAGGCTGATACGAGTAGCATCACATCGTCGGGCTTATAGGATCGCCCTTTTCATCAATTTCATCTACCAATCGTTTGCCTCAAGCAGTCAAATTTAAGCAATGGGACATCTCTAGACCGTTTACTCTACTTGGCAGCGGCATTTTTGTGGTCCGCAGTAGTGATTCTCTCTCATATGCCAAGATTGGACTGCGGTTTTACTATTATGCAGTCGTTTCTATAGACTCATGTTCAAGGTCTATAGCAGAGCCGTGTTCTTTTTACGATTTGGTAAGATTTTCGTACCTTCATTCCTATTCCCTTTTCTCTTTTTTGAGAAACGACAGTTTCTGCTTTTTCTTTTATTTTCAACAAAAGCAGTGTTGATTCTTTACACAGTTCGATGTATCATCAGGGGTACATGGGGTCCTCTTTAGCGGTCGTATGAATCCTGTACTTCTAGCTTCTACATTAAATTTAGGCAAGTTATGGTTTTATATGATGGGTTAAGGGGTACCCAATTGCAAAAATCTACACCCAGCGTTATACTGTTTTTCAGTATTCTGTTTGTTTGACGGTGTTTGGCCTTTCCACATGCCTTTCCCAGTTATAATGTTAATAGTCCAAAAAGGTGTTGAGCCTCAGATTTGCATTAAAGTCGCTACGGAGACGGTGACGGTGATTAGTCTTTTCCAGGATCTCCTACAACATTTAATGGTGCTGTCGTCCTTCTTCATAGAGATAGTCTGAGACGTTCGTTCAAATATCAGACATTCGCGAATATTTATATATTAGGTCTGCTCTTAACGACGAATTCACGTCGTTATGCTAAAATGATTTTCCTCCATATTGAGAGTGCCTTCAAAAATGTTAAGGCAGAAGCTATAAGTGCAGTACTGTCAGGTTTAGGAATAAAGGGCCCTCTTAGTGTCTTAACAAGCCAACTTCTCACAAGGGAAATCATTGAAACAAAGATGGGAGGAGGTTCTCTCTCTTTGCTCTAGCCATTGGGCTGCATAAGCACTAACAACGGTGTGAAGATCGGTCTACTAGAGCGTCATGGTTGCTCTGTTATCTACGTCCACAGTTGCATTAGTCTTAATCGAGTGTTGCAGAGGTGCCTGTCAACAGGCAACTCGTCCAAAGTGGAATACCAACAAAAATATGAACTACATCATTCTTGCTTCTCATACACTTGAAATCAATTTCAGTGTTACATTCCCGAGCACGGAAGTCTAAACGAGTAATGTTTCACCGAGGACAGAATTATTCATTCCTTATTCACATATAATGGGTCTTTTTTTTTATGGGCCTACTTTTTTGAATTGGAAACACTTTTTCCAGTGAGAGCCAATTCTACGGCTGATTTGTGCTCAGTTCGGAATTTCGCCATGAATAAACCTACGCCAGAACCATGTTGCAAATTTTGCAAACTTCGGAGCGCTACATCCATTTAACGGTCGGTGGATCGTTTTCGCATCAACCATACTCTAGTACCTAAATAATATCTACCTGCGGCACGTCGTTCAGTGCTCACAGAAGAAGTTGTTGACAAGAACGCCATCGTGCACAGAACTTGGAACTGTGTCCATCTACTAATTAGAAGATTTTGAGGAAAGATCTTGCTTACAACACCAAATTTTGGCAGAATAAGCCCGCTTGTACGTTCGGTGATTGGGGCCAAAGACGAGGTTGCTCTTGATCCTGTTTTTTTAATCTAAAATTTCGTTCAGCGATGAGGCTTAGTTTTGGTTGAGTGTCTATTACTGAACTGCTGCATTCCAAGTAAGGAAAATCCACAGACCGCAAGCCATTTTTAAGACGCCCACAGTGGCTCATTTCGACTTTTTTGCTTGCAAAAACCAGCTGTTTTTTTTCAGCTTCAAGGAAATTCCCAGGGCTATGAAATTAGTAAATTTTGAGAAGCACTCTTTAGAGAGTGCTTCAGAATCTTCTGCTGAAATATGACTTTCTCACCACAGGGGATAAACATAATATTTTACTCTAAAAATATTCAAAAGTCCATGATTGAAGCAATAACTGGGTGTCTAAAAGTGGTGAAGTAAACAAACCAGAGTACATAATAAAATATTTCAGTGATTTATTTCAAGTTAAAGAGTGAAGAAAAAAATAAACGCATAAAAAATGTAAATTAAAAAACTCTGATTTCTTGGAATTTTCCATCAACATCCGGAGTAATGTCTAGTAAACTTATCATTTCGGAAGAGTATTGTACTTAGAGATCGTTTCCGGTTCCGAAATTCTTTAACGAAGAAATGAGTGCATCCGATGAGGCTGCAAGCATGTTGAAAAGGTCTTCATTATGTCGCTTCCTTGAGACCTTGTACATATTTTGATATCTATATCTCTAGTACTCTTTATTTTTGGATTCCTGAACTTTTTTGAAGAGTAGGTGTGAGGTTTTTTTTCAGAATATTTCTACTTTAATAACTCTGCTGTTTTGTTGGCATATCCCCCAACACTTCACAGTGTTAACCTTTGCCTTCAATTCAAAACATTAAGTATTACTACAGGCCTCGTTATTACCTCTCTATTTACCCCAATTATACCAGCTGTTGCATCTGATTCTTGAAAAAATCCCCTCGAAATATTTCCATCATTGGTATTTCGAAATCCTTGTTTTGATCTATCCGCATCGAGCCCAATCTCATTTCGAAAATACTTTTGGATCTCTAGTTTTCATATTTTTTCTGCCTCCTTGATTCCAATAGATTCATCAATATGCTCTCCCTCTTATCGAATTGTATATGCAAGTTTCAAAATAAATTCCATGCACCTGATTCTTGCATCTAATGTAGAAATTCTATGTTCGTAAATACATATGGTATGTTCGTTAACTTCGTTCGTTGAAGTTTTTCTTTTGTGTTCGTTTATATATGGAACATGACCGCTTTGACTTTGTATCTGTTATTTCATTCAGAAATGTTCCGTTAATCATAGGTTGACAACTATTCCTATTTTGTCATTTACTTAATATTCAGTCTCTTGATACGGTTCACTGTACTTTTTATGAGTTCTCCAGTTTCCCTTGCATATTGGAGCATTATGGATCTTCAGAAATTAACTGATGTTAGACGAGAGTTCCTCCAATGTTTAAAACTTCAAGAGTTAAGCATCAGTGAAACAACTGAGGCCATAAACATGTTTACATCTGTTTCATCATCTGGTGTATTGTTTATTGGCACCTTGCCCAGACTATATGGTATATCACAGCCGCACTTACTTTGGAATGTAAGAATTCTTGAGAGTGCAATTAATTCCCCCTTACTTTTGCTTTCTAAAAGCCACCATGCCTTAAAGTTTCAGTTTAGCTGATATTTCCGTGATTTCGTAATTTCCTGGAACTGCCGCTTTTTGGCAACTGTTATAATTCTGTAGGATGGATACCCACTTTCCAGGTAGCTTCCAATTCGCGGCCAGAAGCAACCCAAACAGGCTTACTGCAACCGGAACTAAAATTCATGGTCTTATTACAAGAGATACACTGCTCTGGGCGCTGCATAGCTTCAAACCATACAATCCTGCTGGTCCGGACGGTATAATACCTGCCGAGCTACAGAGGTCCTCAGATATTATGCTGCCTGCTAGAACATATTATGTGGAGCTGTGTAGAACTGATCCACATTCCACTGCAATGGAGAGCAGTCAAAGTAGTCTTCTTTTCCAAAGCCGGAAAATGTTCTTATATTGTCCCGAAGGAGCACAGACCTATTAGTCTATCATCTTTCCTTCTGAAAACTCTAGAATGACTGATTGATATCCATATACGTGCTAAAATTGATCCAAGACATCTGTTAACGGCTCAACATGCCTGCTGTAAATGAAAGTCGGTGGAAACGGTTCTGCATTTACTGATTAGCCACATCGAACGATCCCTACAATATAGGGAGTACACAATGGTCCCTTTCCTGAACATAGAGAGTGCCTTTAACAACGTCAATATGTCCGTCCGCGATCACGACTGCGATATAAACTTTGCAGTTAGACGACTTATTTCTGGTGTTCATCTAAATACTCGTACTCGTTGATTATCCCAACTCCAAACTGGGTGGGGCTTCTACTAAAAGATGTGTCAGCAGAGGTACACCACAAGGCGGTGTCCTTCCTCCCCTTCTCTGGAACTTAGTGGTTAATGAACTGCTGATACACCTGGAAGCGGGTGGTAGCAGGGTGATTCCCTATGCGGATGACGTTGCTATAGCCGTCTCAGGTAAGCATCTTAATATCATTAAAGACCTTCTTCAACTAAATCTCACAGATTAACCCGTTGGGCAGATCGCTGTGGATTGGGAGTAAACCCCCATAAAACTGATGTTGTCCTCTTTTCCAGGAAATATAAAATTCCAATTATAGACCCTCCCTCAATAAACGATACTAGTTTAGTCTTTTCCGATACAGCAAAATATTTGGGTCTCATTTTTGACAGGGAACCTAACATTCGAAAAAGAGTCAATAAAGCTACAGTAGCTTTATTCTCTTGCAAAAAAGCCATTGGGAATAAGTGGGGCCTTCGATCCCGCATAACCCACTGGCTATACATCTCGGTTATAACGCCAATACTCACTTACTAGGTTGTCGTCTGGTGGACGGCCTTAGACAATGCAGTTAACTGCAGTAAACTAAGCAGAGTCCATGCAAAACCGGAGCCTTACGGTCTACTACCTCTGCGGCATTAGACATTCTGTTTCTAATAGCTGCGAATACAGCTATTCGCCTTAAAGCGACTACATAGTGGACAAATAATTTATTTGGCCTCGCTGACTTTCTTAATACATTAGTAATCCTCACAAAGAACGTCGATTACACCATACCTGAACTTTGGTGTGACAAAGACTCCCATGTAAACTTCCCCTCTAGATCCTTCTGGGAGGAAGATGCTTTCATGGAGGAAAAGTCAATCCATTTCTACACAGACGGATCTAAAACCGATAGCGGGGTTGGTGGCGGTACTTCCTCAGATAAGCTAAATCTAAGCTTCTCTTTCCGTCTTCCAAATCTGACTGAAGAAAAACCTAATATCTGCAAAGGATATACGCATCTTTTCGCACAGCCAGACCGCTTTCAAGTTCCCGAACTCAGTCTCATTAAATTCTAAAACCGCCCTTGAATGCCGATCATCTCTTTCGGAGATGGCAGAGAGGTATAATCTTCACATTTGTTGGGTGCCGGGCCACAGAGAAATTCCAAGGAACTGTAGGGACAGCTTCCTTAGGAGCTGTCTTCCACAATGACCTAAACGATCTAAAAAATATAAACGTAAACAGTCTCCTACGCTTCATCGTAAGCTCAAACTAGTTCCATTGGTAAGAGGATCATAGGTCCACGTATCTAATAGACGTGGTGTGTGTTGGTGTTTTCAACAGCCACTCTTACCTACCTACCTATAGCACCTGAGTTTTCAAGTATTTATAAATATATGTATAGGAATTAATTTCCTGTTAAATTTAGGTCGGACCCTTCGGATATATTCTTACCTCAACCTAAAATTTAAAAAATGCGCCGGAAATAGAATAGTTTTAAAAATATTATTAAAAAAAACTGCGTCGAATTTTGATGTCACAAATGAACAGGTATGCCACACCAAGCGCAAGAAAAATAATTTTTTAAAACGCTTTTCCTAGAAAGAGATTTTTAGGTGACCTTATAAATTACTCAATTTTGACTGGCCCTACAAGCAAAACTATAGATCCAAAAGAGATAATTTTTTCGATTACCAGGGCTTCAAACATTTGTTAATCCCGTGAATTTAAAAATTTTGCATTATAGACCCACCCGAAAATTGAATTATGCAAGCACTTTTGCCTAAATGAGTCATTCTCGAGCGCTACATCCTCTAAAAGTCTATGTTTAGTGTATTGGTGGAATCAGTGGATCCATATTTCTTCTAAAATAATGGCGGCCAGAACTTCACAGTGAATGGAGGGGGCTATACATAGATTTACGATAATTGTCGTTTTCGTTCCCCAGTTGATTGGCATTAATGTTGAAGGATTGTGGTTTGTTGTTGTGGATGATGCAACATGAACGATATATTCGATAACTGCAATGGACATGTAAATTGACTTCCCAGGTCTTATAATGCAACACCTTTACATCATTTTCTGTAGGGAAATGTGAAGTCACTAGTCTACGCCATTAAACCAGAGACTAGAACGACGTGGAAGCCAACATTCGCTGGGGACGGTTCGGCTGCCAATCAAAATAACGCGCTAAAGACGATTTACGCTAATAATTTAGTATTCCCGTTAAGTGTTGAGCGGAATAACCACTGAGCTCAAATATCTTTCTCTGTCTCTATCAAATTTTCCGAAAAACTTAGCACATGCTCCGGAATTTTTAGGCAACTCGTATCCTCTTGAGTGTTAAGTTCTTTATAAAACAAAATCGCCCATAATCGGCCCCAACTGCTCGAAAAAGTGATCCAAAATTGGACTTCCAGATTGTGCTTTATTCGAGATGGTCCGATATCATATTTAGGCACCAATTACATCAATTTGTCTTTCAAATGAATTTAGTACTTTAGAAGAAACACCCTTCTCATTTGGGTGTATTATTTGAACAGCTCGCACGAATATTATACGAGTACATACAGGATATCTTTTCGGCTTCCAAACTATTGGAGCGTTTTTTAAGGCTGCTCGTTACGGGCTACCATTCAAACCTCTTCTTCTTTCTCAAACTTCCTGTGAACTTAAAAAAGGCTTCGGCAATCTCAGTTTTCCTTTTGGTGATCCATGGAGTGAGATTGGTTACATCCCATGGTTACAGCACAAACAAAATTTATATATCCTCTCGATTGGTGGAATATATCAGGCCCATTGCCATGTTAGTCGAGGTTTCTTGTATTAACATGGCTGAAAACGGACACCTAAGGCAGGCTTTCGAATACGTTCGCTATCACCTTTTCGCGCTCTATTTCTTCAGTTGGGGCTGGTTATACTTTTTTGTACCAAACCTTCCAGGGCCAGTGCGAGGTGATTCCTGAATATATTGTAATATTGGTGGAGCTAATGCCTCCATTTAATCGGCTTAATACAAACATAATACTAGGACTTAAGAGCTAGGAAACAAGGGAATGGTGGATGAGATCAACTTTGTGCTCAGCTTGAAATCAAAAACGGAGAGGTTTGAGTTGACCTTTCGGAGAATACGGGAGATTAGTTCGTTGGAGTCATAGAACAGTGCCTATCCGACTGTTCATAGCGCCCCGGTGCAAGTCGTACACAAGCGCCCGTCAAATTTGTATGCCTAAAAATTTTCTCAACATAAGTAACTTGAAATTTGATGTGTGTTTTGTTGAAAAGAAATTTATATTTGTTGATGATTGTTTTACATTTGTTTTGTAAATTTTATAATTTTTTAATTTACGAGTATATACTATTAAATATTGCGAGTTTTCATGAATGTTCAATAAAAGCAACCTTTTCTGGCTTTCGAAGCGGTGAATTGTTCGATGATATCCTCATATTGAATTGAATCAGCAATTTCAAAAAATTCTGTACGCGATGACGGCGTTCGCAACTAGATTTTCTATGCCGTTGCTCTTAATTCCGTTTATCGATGACTCGAACAAAATTTAAATTTTTCACCAATTCTGCAACCACTGTCATTTCTGAAAACAGTTCCTCGCCATCATTATCAGATTCGTTGCCCTTTGAAAGCGTAGTTTGAAGGTGTTTATACGACTTGAGCAAATTTCCATTTTGTCTATTTTGATCGAAATCGGTAAAATTGTAGAGAAAGGAGAAAGTTACACTGTGCTTTTCTAATGCATCAAATCGCTCCTCGACTGTATCAGTTGCTACTTTCAAGACAATATCAATAAAATTGTTCTTGAAACTTTCTTCCGAATTTATTTTGCGTCTAGCAGCTACACGTTTGCGACAGTTCGGAAAAACTATCACGATTCCCAATTTCTCACAGACTTCTTTTGCATCACTAAACATCTTTTCAGGTCCAGTTGAACTGTATTCTTTCAGAAATGTTTTAGTAGTTCCCAAACACAGTACAGCGGCCTGTAAGCCCGAATCAATTGATTGCAATTGTTAACTTGACATCTTAAAAGCGGTTGAATTCTGGATTTCGTCTAATGTAAGCGATTATATTGCCAAGATTCAGTCGAAGTGGTTTCATTGCAGCGATTCGACTTGACCATCAAGTTGGGCAAAGGTTTTTCGGGGCTAATGTGGAAGCTGTTGTAATGTGCCTTTTCATAACATCCCACCGGTTTGAAGAACCCGAAAGAAATATATAAATTTCTTCGACCAAAAAAAAAAAGAAGTAACATTTGCGTCTGATGCAGCAGCAGCTTCATTGATAACGAGATTTAGTAAGTGGTTTGAAGATGGCACAAAAAATGCTCTTGGGCATTTTTCTAAAATAAGGTTTTCTACGCCGATGCTCTTCCCTCTCATGTTTGCCCCATTGTCGTAGGCTTGACCTCTTAAATCGTCAGGATTTAAACCGAATGATTCCAACTCATGAATTACCATTTCCTTAATTATCAGACTGGTTTTCTCGTGCATTTTCAAAAATTCAATAAAACTCTCTCTAACTTCATAACTCTGAGTCGCTTGATTCTCGAACACATACCGTAAAATGACAGTCATTTGTTCGATATGGGTGATGTCAGTCATGTCATCCAGGATAAGTGAAAAGTATTTACTTTGCTTAATACATTACAAAATATGATTTTTCACTTTTGCACCAATAATCGTAATAATTTCGTTCTGAATTTTGGGTGAGAGGTAGTGATTTTTTTCACGCTCAATGTGCTCTCTCAGAACATGATCGAAGGTAGCTACAGTTTTAACTAGCTGCTGAAAATTCCCATTTCGCCCATTTGAATCGTGAAGTTTTGAAGTGGAGCCCGTGAATGCGATATTCTGACGAGCAAGAAATAACACAAATGCAATAATTCGCTTGAAGAGATCTTTCAATCGCTCTTTTTTTTGCTGGACTTGATTGAATAATTGTCGATTGTTTTATTTCCCGAAATACGCTTTAAAAGTGACTTGCATTTGGTGTAATTTTCAATGTACATTTTAGAAAATTCATGCTCTTTAAATCCGTTCGGTCAAATGTCCCCAAGATTAATCGAGGAGGAATCGACGTCCTATACCCTCGATTCAGGAAAAATGAACTCGCTGAAAGGTGGACCAAGCTTGTCTGTCATACTCAGACAGGGTGCGAACAAAGGTATCATAGGGAGATCTAGTTAAATACAGGTTGGAAAATTCCTTGGACAACCGTTTAATAAAGCCAAGTGATGACTTAACTTTGAGGATCATCTTATCGATATGCGAACGGAAATTAAGCTCACATTCGAATAATATGCCAAGGTCGTGAAAAGATTGAACCAGGGGAATAGGTTGACCGTAGAGAAAGGAAAAGAGACGGGCTACGTTTACGTGAGTAGGGTATAGATTGATATTGGGCGATATTAAGTTCTAAACAGTTTTTGAGGCGCCGGATTGAAGAAATGCGAATTCATGGGGTGAAGAAATAGTTTTAAAAAATGTGTGTCGTCAGCGTTAAGGAAGAGGGTAGTGTATTTAATGACCCTCTCAAGATCGTTAATAGTAAGAATGAAGAGAATTGGATTCAGATGGCTGCCTTGTGGAATCCCAGAGAAGGCCAGGAAACCGAATCGAATATTGTAATATCAATTTACCAGGATGGAAAATATCCATTTTAATAAAAGAAGTTCAAAACCGAGATCAGACCATTTGAAGAGGATCAATTGATGAGATATCTTATCAAAAGCTTTAGTGAAATCTTTGCAATTTTCAAAGGCTGCGAAAGCAAAAGACATGAGTTCAACGAGATTTGTGATGGTTGATCTGCTTTTCAGAAAACCATGTTGCCCAGGCGAATTGAAAAACTTCCACTTAAAGCTTAAAGCTTCGTATGAAATGATTTCAAAAAGTTTTGGTGTATGAGGGAGTTTAGCAATGGGGCGATAATTGGTAACTTCATTCTTTGATCCTTTTTTGTGTATCGGGATTAAAAAAAGAGGTCTTTCAAATCTGGGCGAATATGGTACTCTCTGTGTTAGGGATATACGAAATAGGTAGGAAAGGAGAAGACAAAGATTGGAAGAGATTTTTTTTAAGAAAAACGATCGGGTAAAAATTCATCTCTAAGTTTTTGTAACTTTTTATAATAACAGCAGGATCGAAATTTTAAGTGAGAAAGGGACCAACGGGAAATTTGGTAGGTCATTGAGTAAGAGGGATCTGGTACGAAGGAGTTATTGGCAAATGATTGTTTGAAAAATATAGCAAAAAAGTTGGTGATGGTTTCGAAAGCGAAGGAGGAAGGATAATTATAAGATTGTTTTGCGCACTATTTAGGTAGCTTTGATAGAGGGAATTGCAGAGTTCGAAGAAATGAAGGTATGTACCTATATACGAGTAGTTTGAATAGTCGGAAGAAGAGTAGTTGCCAAGGAATTCCGTTCATAACTTGTTTCTTTCCTTACGCGGAGAGGGGAATCTACGATTATACCAAGGGGGTGATGTAGAATATGTTTTATGGTGGGAATATGGCACATGAAGGGAAATGGATTTGAATATTTCTCCGTAAAAAATGGAGAGGGCATCGACCTGAGATAGATTGGTAAACTCGAAGATGCCCTGCTTAGATGACAAGGATCCAATTCCTTCGGTAGAACTTAGTTTTTGAGGTAAATCATCGTAAAACTCCTCCATAATTCGCCATAAAATATTGATAGAAGAAGCAACCTTGTCGCTACTGTATTGAGGGTTATTCTTCTCAGTGTCGGTAGCTATGCAGGTTACATATTGCAACGGTTAATAACAGAAAAAGAAGAATACTCTACTCAGTATTGGTCAACTCACCGAACCACATCTCCAATGCCCTTCCACTTGTAACTGTTATATGACCAGGGCAGTAGCGAAATGGAAATTGGTTCTTCATGTTAATGGAAGCATGATGGCCTAGCCTTTTTGGTTCTTCTTTAGTTTCATATTATATCTGATCTGTCTCTAAACTTAAGCGTTAAAGTGTGAGGGCAAAACAACAATATAGTATACTAAGATTTGACTGAACTTGGGACAACATTTTGATTTTCGAGTGCTGAATTCTTGTACATATGTACATAATGCAAAATTCAGTCACAAAAGGACTGTACACATACCACCACTGAGCCTTTGTTCATTTTTGAATAGTGTGTCTAGGCATTTAAAGCTTTATACAATAGATTTTAAGGATTTTTCTTTTGTAGGTGTATATGCCATGTCAAAAACCCATAACCATGTTTCGTAACTTTAGAAGATTTATGTTTTATTCCTTCGAAGCTCCTGCTAACACGCACGTTTCCTTTTTTTACTTTTTTCTTTATTTCAAACACCATTGTCTAAGATGGCAGGTAAAACCGCAAGCAATAAATCAAATTTCAAACTGTTGGCCATCAGGTGTCTCTTTGCATTTGCCTAACGCAATAAATTCTGCTGTGAATTCTATTCCATTCCCTTGCCCTTTCGACGCTCAGTGTCTTTTATCCTGTTTTCAACGATATTGTGGTACTGGTATTTTCCTTTTCAGAACTCAAATATCCTGGTGAAAGTCAACTGAAATCTCAACGGGGAATAACAGTTGAACAGCTTTTACTTTTGCTCCTCTGTGGATTCAATTTCTCTCGCCGTTGTTTCCATTTTCCTTGTCGTCAAAACTTTAAGCCAAACACCAAGCTACATATGTACATACATACATACACTAAAAGCAACAAAAACCAGAAAAGAAGAAAATAAAGAAAAACACAAAGAATAAAAACAGCAGATATGAAAAGCCTCTAGCTTTCCTTTTCCATTTCCTTTTCCAGAGCTATCCAGCACACCACCAACTAGACTTCTCACCATCTCACACCATATGCTCCTTCCCGATCCTCACTCCTGTTCTACGCAAATTTCCCAAGTGAGATTAAATTTAAAATTCTCTTCCTACATTTTGCCTCCACCTGCACTTCCCTGCTAGCCCATGCTCTTTATTTGCCGCCTTTTTGGTACCTTTGGACATTGACATCAGAACTTTGAGACTTTTGTGCCACATTCTTTGTTTTGTTGCATGGGAAAATGGGTTTAAGTTGTCCTTTCTCATACAAAAAAAAAAAGAAAAAAAAATTGCAAAGGATAAAAAACAAAGGCAGCTTTTTTTTGTTTTTGTTTTATGTTTTCTCTTCGTTTTTCGTGTTCGTTTGCTTTGTTTTATTATTGGCTGTTATATGTGTTAGGCTGGTCGTTCCTTTTATATTTGGCTAACACTGCCAGAGAGTAATGTTGGCTTTAATCTGCGCGTTTTACGTTTCGACTTTTTGATGTTTTGACATTAAGCAAAAATAGACCTCCCTACTCTCCTTCTGTGGAAGGAACAATAACGAGTGAAGAGAAAAAGGGTTTCTGCCCATCGGGGATTTCACTTCAATTAGGCTGAATCCCCAAGATACATTGTTGATGGTTATCGGTTGGTAATATGTACCCATGTGTGTTTGTTTGTATCTGGCAGAGATGATAAGATGGCCAGCACAAATAGAGACACAATGGGATTCATTAGGATATCAAAAGGAGGGAAAAAAGTGTTTTGGGAACGTGAACGGTATAGTGTAATACAGATCCGCTTTTACAGGATATACTCGTACCATATGTATTGTTGTAAAAAAAATGAAAAAAAAAACCTAAAGACCTTCAGTACATTCGACCTCTACCTTAGCCTTCCTTATCAGAGGTGAAACGTGTTCTAAGTTAATTCGTAGAATTACAGTCAATATCCTTGCAATACAATTTCTGTCCTTATTCGGGTTCGAGAACGCAGAGAGTAAGGAAGTCGGTGCTTGTGTTTTTTTTTTGTGCTTGTGAATTATTATGGCTCGGAAATTTTGAGCGGACATAGCAAACATAGGCAGGCTAAACGATAATCACTTTTTCGCATACGTTCCAGTTTGTAAATATAGGCCAGTTGTTTTGGCACCTAGTGAAACACATGCACGAGTAGATTCCTGCCAGGGCCTCTCAGATGTGAAGCTACCGGGCTACGTTTTAATGCGATTAACTTACCGAACTGCGCCACAATGTGATTTCTGTTCCATTCTCGAAATGAACTTCCATGTGGTTAAAATTCGATATCCGTGAGAGTACTATCCACTACTGTCCAAACTAGACAGCAACTTGACCTTTAACAAGTTTGATGCATTTTCTGACTCCATGGAAATATTCGTATTCCTGTATCCTCATACTGAAATCATTATTGCGGGCGATTGCCATTCTAGGTGGCTTCGACATTTTGGACATTTTGTTGAGAACATTTGGCCGTTTTGTTGAGAACATTTGGTCGCTCTTCAAAACCATTAGAAGTTCTGCTGCGTTCTTCGCAGTCAGTTTAACGCTTCTAGATTGTGTTTTATCTCCGCCTACACTCGATGAATTTTCACTCTTGAGTTAATATTTTTGTTTACAAAAATCAAGTAGAATTAAGTTTTTCTCTATGAATTAGTATAACTATTTCTGTTTGAATAAAACAAAAAATATTGAATTACATACCATACAAAGCAAGTTATTGAGTAAAAAGTCTGTATGCACCATTCCGTGTTTTAGTTATGTCCTACACAGTATGTAGGTAGAAACTATTGTTAAAACAATCAATAGGGTCACTGAAGTAGTTCCGCAGTTTTTACCCATCCATATTTGCGCGCAATTATTTACCCAACGCGTCAACAATTCAAAACAATTGAATGAAATTAAAGAAAACTTTGCATTTACCTGTAAGTTCATCATAGTTCAAAGGTTAAAGTCCCGTCAAAGTATTACACACAACCTGTTTTTTGTGTATACGAGTACCTTGAAGTTTCTGTATACTACGCGCGTATCTCATCACAAAGTTCTATGAACCACAGACTGTCGTATTTCAACATTGCATAAAAATGTCTTAAAGTTCCGATTTAAAATTCACAGAATTAAAATTACATGCAGACTGAGCAGGATAAAGGTTTTGGAATACTTCATGGTGAAAATGATATTATGTATAATAATTACAGACTGTTAGATCTACATCGCTTAGAACTATATTTTGAATCGTTTTTCTGCTATACCACCTTGATCAAGGTGGAATTTATTCAGAAAATTTAAAATACAAGTTTATTCATCTAAATCTATATTATCCCCTTCAGAGAAATCCCCATCGACTGCAACACACTTATGCCAGCGCTTGATCCAATCCTCGAAACATTTTTTATATTCGGTTTTCGGTATGTCCATCAGTGCTTCCTGCGTTTTTTACATTACTTCCTCTCGGCTGCTGAAACGCGTTCCCCGTAGTGGTTTTTTAACTCGATTGAACAGAAAGAAGTCACAGGGAGCCAAATCAGATGAATTCGGTTACTGTTGGATGGTATTTGTTGCATTTTTCGTCAAAAAATTACGAATAATGATGGCACTGTGCGATGGTGCGACGGTGCGTTATCATGGTGCAAAATCCACGAGTTTTCTGCTCACAATTCTGGTCTCTTTCGGCGAATTGCTTCACGGAAACGCCCACATAATACTCTTTGTTTACTGTCTGGCCTTCTGGCAAAAATTCATAATGCACTACACCGTTGTAATCCATGAAAATAGTGAGCATTGCCTTCTTTTTTGGCTGAAAACGACGTGTTTTTTTGGTCTCGGCTAATTTTGGTGAACGCCATTCACTTGCCTGATGTCGGGATTGCGTGTCGTACTCATAAACCCACGTCTCGTCTCCAGTAATGATCCTTTTGATGAATGTAGGATCGGGTTCAGCCTCGCAAATCATTTCTTTTGCGACGTCAACACGGTCTCTTTCTTTCATGAAATTGAGGTCTTTTGGCACCAACTTTGCTGCTACACGACGGAAACCCAAATATTAACCAATGTTCAAGTCCTCCGCTATCTCTCTAATGGTTATTGTAGAACATTTCTTTTACTCGTACTTCATCAATGTTTTCGTCGGTTTTCGATGTCGATGGTCTGCCACTGCGTTAATCATCTTCGATTGACTCACGACCACTTTTGAGCCGCTCGTGCCACTGGTAAACGACCGTTTTCTTTAGAGAATCGTTGCCGAAACACTTTTCCAACATTTCCAACGTTCGCGCACCATTAAATCCGTTTTGTACGCAAAATTTAATACAAGTTCGTTGTTGCAAATTTAAATCCATTTCTAAAATTGTAAAAAATCGCCAACACACACAGAGATAGATGTACTCTTGGCTACGTAACTTTTGCAAATGCCCAGCTATGACGCTAAGATTTAGAGGGAATGTCAATAGCAGATTTACCAACTTAACAAAAAAAAGCTGAACTCAAATCGGAACAATGGGAGCGCCAATCCGGGAATTTTGATCAAGGTGGTATTCCCACTGAAAACAAACGTCGAACAATGGATAAACAAGTAAGTCGATTGTATGCACCTGCAGTAACATCAGTAACAACGTTGCGAATAAGATAACTTCGCCCATGGTGTGCGAATATCGAAAACAACCCAACAATAGCAGGTACTAGTTTTTGAATGACTGTCCAATAATTTATCTGTGCAGATAGTGATTTCATCGGACAAATAATCACACTAATATCGACGTAGTAAACAATATTGTCCTACTAGTTTCCATACCTAGCTGCCATTATGACACTAGCACAAAGATGAACTTGAAAAAAGTCTGGAGGAAAAGATACGAGTACAACAAAGAATTAGTCCAGAGTTATACAGCAACATGAACTACAATAGGACTATTAAAATAGTCGGTGAACTCTCTGTGGCAGGATAACGTAAAAGTGGTGTTCGCCTTAAATGAGCATAGAATTGGAAACTTGAAAAACAGCTACCTCCGTCTTTGTGGGAAAACTGAGGGCAGTACAGTATATATTATATTTTTCTTCTTCCTAGCATATAGTCTAGACAATATTTCAACCATAATTGTAACCAACCAGGTAGGAGTTTGTATTGCCTGTCTATTTGTGCTGAAACGGATGCCTTTTTTCCCAAAACAAAGAATCAAGAAGATACATCTTTATATGACTTGAACCTTTTTATCGCATATCCGTTGATAAGACTGACGTATTCTGGTCCTTTTATTTCTGAGTAACTTTTAACTCTACTTCCTTTCCGGAAAAGAAAAATGTTGTGAATTATATTCGTTGTCTATAGAAAGAAGCTGACGCTTATTGATTAGGACATCCGAATCCAACATCCTACCAACCAGCCTTTATACATATAGGGATACGCTGTTTGGACACTCATAGAGATAGTGCTCCGTGGTGACATGATCACTATCGCAGCAAGCGTCGCAGGGTGTTGTGTCATTTGTTCCTTGCCCTTGTTCCGGAGGAAGTCATGCCATCTGCATTCATGCTCACATGAAATTCTACTGAAATTCAACTGTCAAAGGGAACCCTAACCGCGGACGCAGGCAGTCCTAACAAAGGTTCTGATAAAGTCGCGTGATTCCATTTGTTTAACAAAGACGGTTGTGTGATTATACCTTCTGAGTTTAAAGATGAATGTATCTTGGGCGGCTGTTAAATGCAACATTATGTTTTTTTAAAGACGAAGAATCTACGAGTAAGTTTGAAATACTATAGTTTCACATTAATATAATGTGATGAGCAGAACGAAGGACTGAATACCTTTTATCTTTGCTGGTTGAAGTACCCAATTTTTCTATTTTTGTAACAATAGACTTATTATTTAAAGAATGTCGCAAATGTCGGAAATTGATGAATAATGAATTTTATTTTCAATTTTTCTGAAAGCGATTATGATGAACAAGCTTTCATGTCCAAATTATATTTTGTAAACTCTTTTGCGTGCACCAAAACATCAGGAGTTTAACAGAAAAATTTTTAGCTCTTGCTTCCCAATTGGATAATTTTGTCTCTTTGCGCGGATTTTGTTTTTGTATCGGAAATTTGGAACTATGACTTTGAGAAAAAAGATTCTAGCTTACACGGATACGAATTTTTTGCTAAATCCAACGAGACCTACGCTGCAGGAGGTGCAGGTGCTTTGATTATGATTATTCTCTCCCCACATATGTTATTGACTTTTTAATTTTAAATATGATTTTTCGGTATTTTTAGAAGAATTTTCAAATCTATTGAATGAAAAAAAATCTAAAAACCTCATTACATATTCTGGGTTATTTAAATTTAAACAATATCGAAAAAATTGGCATTGTTAGCATCAATGAGTTAGAATCTTCTATAAATGAACCTACATGATGGGCATCTAGCAGATGTTTAGACCATATTTTCGGTCACTTTTCCAACATTTCCATTGAATCTTGTGAAAAGTGTGTCCTGAACGTTGCGTTAACTGGCCATCCAATGACTCGTTTACTAGTGAATATGGGAAAAAAAAGAATTATCCATAAGCTAATGTCAAAAAATGTAGTCACCAGAGTTGACTTCGCGCGCCATGTCTTGTCAATACCTTCTCCATTTCATATGATCTGTTTATAAAATATCTAGCCAGTTATATTAAAAACTCTAGTTTTACTTAGAGTTCTAAAAAATCGTTGGAACTCTTAAGTCCCTGGATAACTTCGGACCTAATGTTCCTAATCAGTAAAAAAAACATAAACTCCGATTTAAATGTATCAGAAATCCTATAAATGTTAGCTTAAAAAATAAATACTAAAGGCTTTGCTTAGAAATAAAGTACAAAGTTCCAAAATGCTGGGATAACTTTTACAAAAATAAATTTAACGAAACTACAGGGAATCTAAAAGATTGATGGAAACTAGTCAATAATATTCTCAATAAAACTACTTCCTCGAATAAACATATACCAATTTGTTGTAACTATCGTATCGTTTACAATAAACTTGAAATTGCTGAAGTTTTCAATAATTACTTTGCCAATATTGTCCATTGGAATCCCTCTACATCGTCCTGCAAGAATTCCAGTTCCAGTTCAGTACGAAAGTGCTCAAAGCTGTACCTTTTTCTGTAGGTCCTTTACAGGCTTAGAGTTGTTAAAAATTATAGGTACTCTAAAAAAATCAAACTCATGTGGTTTTGATGGCATTTCCAACTACATGCTGATACACATTGCATGCTTTGTTGTTGTTGTCCTAGCGGACACTTCTAATAAAAGTGTCGTGTCTGAAGTCTTCCCCAATGCTGAGTTTCGAGATTTTATGCTCGAGTGGTTCGAGTCATATCTTCAGGATAGATCCCAAGAGTAAAGATTGAAGACGTTAGGAGTGGAATAAAACTAACAAATCTAGGTATGCCTCAAGGATCTGTTCTGGGACCGGTTCTTTTTCTGATCTACATATATCAACTCAATATTTAATCTAACTTTTGAACGCGGTCTCACTGCTTTTACAGATGATGTAGGCCTAACCCACGATTCGGTAAGTACTCTAAATTTAATTGCTGGTGTAAATTCGGATTTGGATCTGCTTAGAACATGGTTTGCGGCGCATAAATTGATAATTACTTCTAAAATAAAAATAATGTTTTTCAGTCTTTCAGCGAAAAACGATTTTGATTCGTGCCAAAAATTTAAACTGTTGAGCTACTTCTGCTGTCCAAACTCTTCTAATAAAACATTTTCTAGTATTCTTAACTTTATCTTCTCCTTCTTTCCTTAAGGTGAGGTTATGATCTGGAATAGAAAGAAGGATCACAAGGCTCCCACTTTACTGCATCGCTGCTGGTCTGCCTGTGAGGTTTGCCGGTTTGACCTCAGGAAGTACCGGGAAACTTCGCGGTCTCAGATCACTTCGTCACAGAGGCTGGTGTGTGATCGAGTTGGTTTTTAGTCTGCCTTTTTTGCGCGATTGATATTGCCTTTTTGACGGGGTTCGAAGCATATCTCCTGTGAACATAACAACACGAACTCGTGCTCTGTGTTGCTTGTCATGGGTTCTTTTACATGAAGGTTTCCTCGAATCTTCGAACTTCTTATTATAGCAATGTTACTCTTGCTGTCATGCGTTGCATCTTCATCTCAGTTGCCGTTAATTTGCTCCTATACTTTTTGTAAATTGTATCTATTTACTTTTGTTGTGAAAAGAAGGATTTTTACTTGCTTCCATTTTTTTTCGCAAGAATGCCGGTTATACTAATTGTATTAAACAATTTGTATGTATTAAGCATCCGGAAATTTTAAATAAAACAAAAACTTAATCATCAAAATTAATTTTGCCGCTCAAAGTAGACCCCATTGCCTGCAATGCAACTATGGCCTTTAGAGATTTTTTTATGGCCTCAATCGTCTCAAAACGCCTTCCTCGAGGTGGTAATTTTAGCTTCAGGCGGAGCCATATCAGGTGTGTCTGGTGCTCGACCGATAACATTTGGCGAGTGTTTCGCTGAAAACTCGTGCATAATAATGGCTTTGTGAGAAGATGCATTATCATGGTACAAAACCCACAAATTTCCATTCCACGTTGGACACTCTCACAGTACACGAAATTTAATTGGAAACACAATTTTAAGCCAAACTCTATGTTCAACCATTTTTCTATTGTAAAAATCGAGGCGGACTCATTAGTACCTACAATTCAGAACAACTGGTGTTTTAAACCAACTGAGTATCAGATTTCGCTCAAATTTAGTGCAGTAACTAAGTTCAGTGCTACCAACTTACAGAATAAAAATGATGGTGATATCTTTTACGCGAACATTTTGAACAATAAATCCCGGATACTCTTTATACACAATAGTGTATTTAAAAAAAACTGGAAATCACATTTTTACGTGCCTCACTCAACTTAACTTCTCACATACATTGCATCATCGTCTCTGTCTTGGTCCGCTAAATCGCAGTAAAATTTGACTTTATGAACCAGCGGATTAGCTTGTAGCTAGAAGTCTTGTTCTTGTTTTGTTGACTTGTTAGGCTAATGGCTATATCCTACTAGTGTGTCTGTTTTTGACTGTACAACACATATAGTATGTGTGAGAATGGGTGCGTGGAGATTTATTTTTTCTTGATTGGTGCGACCTTTCTGGCAGTGCTACATGTGCTAGACGTAATCCTCTGCAGACTTATTCTCTACTACATGCCGGTATGTCCTCCTTACAGGCTTCGGTTCGGGTTTTGTTGCCCTCATAACTTATTTTTGTTGGTGAAAAAACTGAACTTTATTCCTACAGTGGCATCTTTCGACAGTACTGATCTCAGGTTATACTTACGTTTTTGCATCTAGAGGTGTATTTTCCGCATCTGAACTGCAATCCTCATCTCAGTCCTCGTCCTGTCATTCAAGTGCCGCCGACAGCCATCTCCGTCCTTATTGTTTCCTTTTTGTCTGGGATACTTATGAAACCCATCATATAAAAAGCGACACTTGCAACATCCCCATCAGGCTTGACGATGATGGATCAGGATTTTAAGAAATATTGAAAGAAATGCGATCGAAAATGGTTGTAACACATCAGGCGATTGTAGCAGTCAGACGTCAATCCTTCTCACAGCATTTTTTCGTCGCTGTTACGCTCTTGATGTATGCATTTATACTTCAACTACTTACATAATAAATGTTGGCCACTCATGATGTGCGGGTGTCTACAATACTGATGAGTCTGACAGAACTTCTTTTTCACAGGAGACCGTCACATGGCCTTGCCACTTCTGTTGGCGGTGTCCACAATAAAATCAATCCGAAACTGTTGTTGTCTTCAGCCTATGAAATTTTATTCTGCCAAGGCTTATGAATTTTGAACCTTTCTAAACTGCTTGTATAAATACGTGTTTGAAAACTCTGAAAATGCAGCAACGAAGTTTTAGGTTTCGCGTGGCGAAAAACAATTCTTTTTAATTACTACGTACCTCTAAGCATTCATGTTGCACGTCAAAAAAATCACTGTCACTATTGTCAGTTTTTGAAGTCTATTACCTCATGCAACCTATTACCGTTTACAATGATTGTTCAGACAGTTCTTATGTAACGAAAATTTGTACTACGGTCAATTTAGTTTTATATTCTACCACAACCATCACAAAATTTGCCAAAGATACGTAGTCAGGGTATCTCTTGTTTCACCACCAATTACTTCTCATCACATGTGGTAAATTATCCTCTAATCTCGCATGGAAATATACCCTAAGTCCTGAAATGTTTTCAGCTTTCAGCTCATTCAACATTACTGCATAGCAATTCAGTAGCTAGATAACCAAACCTATATTTAGTCTAAGTTTGCCAACCGCAATAAGGCGAAAAACCTTACCAATTACTGCACCTGAGCAGGATATTTATACATATACTGACTAATCGTAGGCTTTGTCGCTCAACAGTGCATGACCATACATACTTAGCCTGCCACGCCCGTAATGGTTTCTTCAAAAACCTCCCAAATTCATCATGAACATCAGAAAGTCTTCTACGTAAGGGGTTTCGATTTAAACTCTGTTAGCGTTGGCATATTCCTCAATTCATGTACTCACGAGCTCTACCGACATATAGTAGTTATTTTCATTTTTGGTCAGCGACAATTTTTTGACAACTGACAGGAGTACACACTATTACTCCTATTCGTAGTTAGTTCCGAATTGCAAACATAGCCTACGAAAAAAAAAAAACAACAAAACTACAAGTTCCTCCCTCCATCTATTGGGGTGTGGTGGTAAACCAAAAGTGGGGTTTCAAAGAATAGGGTAGCATATTACAAAACATAAGCCATCAGTACACATCCTTACCATCTCGCCAAGAGGAGGTTGCAATGGTACTTCTGGTGGCAGTGGAGGTGGTTAAGAGCCCGGTTAACAACAACAGCCTATTGGGGGTAGCGATAATGAACTCGAGAGTTTAGTCTCTGTAGACACATAACTAAACATCAGCACCACTATCAACAACAACAAAAACAGCAAGGACTGTAACAACAAGGGACCGAAAAGCATACGCGACGGTATTACATTATTATGTGACGGCAACCCCAACTCCTTGCTACCCATTTGCATATGGAGCAATTTTTAGTGTGACTGTAGGCTGGGGGCTGATGTAGTTTGGTAGACTATACAACCACTGAAATAACAACATACAGACGAAAGGTTGTAGGTTGTATCACGAAAAAGGTTAGACGTTTGTGTTGTTTTGTTTTTGTTTTTCAACAGAATTTGGGTTAATGGCAGCCTTCAGGTATTTTATTTCGTAAATTTTGTTTTTAGTTTTTTTTTTTTTTTGTGTTTCCCCTCCCCTACTGGTTGTGGAAGCGGTCTAAGTTTTGTTATTTTTCGGTTATGTGCTGCGGTAACCCATGTATCCGTATCCATTGACAGTAGTGTTTCTATGACAACAAAACGTCGACAAAAATAAATTCTTGATTGGAATAGGAATTGTAGGTTCAAGTGAGGTGACTAGCAATCGTGGTGTTGGTACTTATCCATATCTGCAATGCACGAACACGTGCTATAGATGGGATAACATGATTCGGTTACCATTTAACAAACGCCTTAGAATGTTTTTGAACTTTCGAAATCCTCAAGGCATTTGATCCTTTTGCTGTAAAAGGATTTTGTATACTGTCAAATATCTTGTTATACAAATAAATGATGTACATAAGGTGCTGTTATCGAACGTGTGTAGATCTAATACAATATAGATGGAAAAACATTGACTTGATTTTCTATTTTTAATTCAACACGCTTCGAGTAAAAGCCAAAATCACCTATCAACCTTTAAGACTAGGAATGCCAATAGATATGCGAAGTGATAGAGAGGGAGAACCGCAAAGAAAAAAAGTCCTGAGATTTGTTTCTGTAAGAAACGGTATTCATTACAACCAATAGTTTTCCTCTATGCCTATGTTGAGATCGCTTTTGCGTGTGATTAGCACTAGTCTTCGGAATTTTGGACAGACAACACTCTACAGAACATACCATATGTTACGATGTTCACTGCGGTAAACAACTCCATCCATTGTTTTTAAACAACATGATTTAGTAACACTATTGCACGATGGTGACAATCATGTCGGTAACATCCTGTAGTTATTTTTGATTTCATATCACAAAATATACGTAGAAGAAGTGTCATATGTAGCATTCGATGTAATTACACGCGTTACATGTGTCAACGTTTAAGAAAACAAGAAGAAGCGGCTCCTTTCCGAGTTAACAAATTGTCGGTTTTTTCGTGAAATAGGAAAAATACAACGCTTTCTGTGGAAACTGGCCTCCTGTTTGTAGCAATTCTAATAATAAAATAAAATTCCTTATCATTTTAGGAAAAATGATTCCCTTCGATTAGTTACAAGCGAAGTGGGGAATCGGTCTTTTTTAACTAACAGTTCAACTTAAATTCGACAAATTTCTGTTTTGATGAATTAGTAATTACTTCTCGAGGCGTTCGCCTCCATTTTTTTTTTTGTCGGAACAGAGCACTCAGACAAAGAACTAGTCTATTGTACTCTTTGTAAAGTCCCTTTTAATGAAATCTTTCAGTCTAACGAAGAAAGATGTGTAAGCGCTTTAGTGATAAGGTGCCAACAGTACCAGCACCATCAGAACCGCTGATGTGCCAGCGCCGAGTACCTGCAGCGTGATGCGAGCGTAAGCCGGATATTCACAGAGATAGTGCTCCGTACTGTCGTCATGACATTCACGGCAAGCATCGTAGGATGTTGTATCACTTATGCTCAGCACATTTAAGTGCTTTGCAAAAGTGTAGTGCCCTGTCACGACGCCAGTAATTGACTTGCAGTCTTACCTGCTGAGGAACAGCGGAAAAACCGCTGACTTCCTAGAGACGTCGGAAAGCATTCGTTTGGTCTGCCTGCATCCCACCTATGCCATCTGCAGTTGTGCTTATATGAGACGCAACTGTCAATGGATACCTTAACCGAGGACGCAAGCAGACCCAACGTAGGTTCGGGTCCTGAAAAATTATCCTCTGAACCTTGCCTGGCAAGTTCATCGGCGATTTCATTTTCATGACCCAGACAATGGTCTCTGAATTTAGCCTACCGAATGCGTTCAGTGATCAATAGCTTGGAAGTCGTAAGAGGGTTCAGCAACCTCTAAGCGGAGCTTGGCCGTTGCTGCGGATGCAGCATGTCTTCAAGAAAGACACCAGCGCCACATCCAATATTGATTTTAGAGCTTGGGCACAGGAAGATCTATTTCGTATTTTTTCCGCAACAGGAGTGGTATCATTGCATCCGACGGCATGTTTATAAGACCAGAGTCATAAGACAGCCGACGCGCAAGGTCATCAAAGCTCCAGTGCGTGTTGTACCAAAGACCACTTCTTTTTAGACGGAAGATGGCTTTGAGAGTGCAGCCCATGATATGAATATGAAGGGTAGGGAGATTCATCAATGCGTCTGGAGCAGGAAAGACCCATGCATCCGAGACAAACCGTTCTTTGGAGTCTGGTAAAAGCAGCAATCACGTAGTTTCGGGATAGTTTATTCCACCTTCCATCAGATAACCGACGCATAGGATATAATTAGCCTTTTCATAGCCGTGTTGATCCAACGGACCCTTCTCGGTGATATGCCCCATGCCTTGCCGATAGCTCATCTGTACTGCCAAAAGGCCGACGGCATCTTAGATGCTTTCGACGTAGTCCAGAGAAGTTTATTATCCAGGATGACACCCAAATATTTAGCTTCTTTGGTGAACTTTAAGCACTAGATAATTCAGTGAGCTTTTTCCATAATATGATAAGTCCCATCTTCCTGGAGTCACAATATTCAATGAGTTCTGATACTGCCTCCGGTGGTGGCGGCAGCGGCGAATCATAGAAAAAATAGGCAGATGCAATGACGAATTTGTGCCATTCGTTTCGTAGCTTATGTCTGCAGCAACTAAATCTTGGTTACAAAATTACACAAGTTTCGTTGGTGAGAGTGAGTTCGGCACAAAAAGACAAGCTCTAGGCCATTCCGATCGTTTGCCTCCAATTGCTTTGGCTCAAAATCTTGAGATGTCAGAAAGTGTTGACATTCCTCAGGGCTCCATTTTGTTTCCGACACTCTTTTTAATGCTAACGCAATACGCCCTGGTGGGGAATGTTTTCTTCAAAGAAGTTAGAACGATTATACTCTCTCTGATCTGATCAAAATATAGGTATTAGAGTACATAGGTTTTTTATGCCCAAAATTCGAGCATAATTTCTCTGCTCTGTTGGCCCTCTGTTAAAAAGGTTTCTAAAAAATAAAGCTGGTAAGTGATATTTACGTACAACGTGTATTGCATAGATAATCGATAATTAGTGACACTGGGGTCATACTGCTGTCTCTTATTTTACAATACCTTTTTTGTGTCATTCAAAAGAAGTTGGTATCACTTCGATCCTTTAATATTGCTATAGCTTCTGATACGAATATCATTCGCCATATGCCATAGAGTACTAACATTTTAGGGTGAGACTGTGTTAGAAGAAGACATCATTAACTAATGCCAAAAAAGTTGGAAACGACAATGTACTAGGTGGCGCAAAAGTGATCACCCTATTGGAAGATGCTATAATTTTTGCAAATGGCGGCTAATGTCAATTCTACTTTGATATTTGGGAAGCAAACAGCTACAAAATACACGTCAACAAGACATGAATCACTAAGCTACTAAAAAACGCGGAATAATTGTTACGATTTTTTTGCGGAATAATTCGACGGCGTGTTGGCGCAACGTCAATTTCGGTGCAGATTTCCCGGTTGTCCGACACCAACTGGACAAGCACTACAACGTTTAGCCGCTCTCCTAGAATAGAATAAGACACCACGAGATGCTGCCAGGTCTGACTGGCCCTGGAGCAGACATTCTGCTGAGAATATCGCAGCCGTGGTTGAAGATGTCGCAGAGAACCCCGAAAATACAAAATTATAGACACCCCTACTATTGTATTATTGCTTCTACGAGTACAGTTGAATGTGTCATATTCCCTGGGAATTTTAATTTGATATTGCCTTGTCTCCGTAAAAAGTATGTCGATCAAGAAAGCATTATTATGGTTATACTCGTATCTCTATTCATAGTCAAGAGACAAATTAATTTCTAGAATCGCGGTTCTTTGCTTCAAATATCATTTTTAACTGCCAGATAGACTTCTACTCACCACATGTAAACTGATATAAGCGCAGGAGGGTATTATAACGATCAACGACCAAAATTACCTGCTGTCCGACATCTCGAGGCATCTAGAAAAATATTAAGCCCGTTGTGTACAATATGGTATGTACCTATCCGGTATAGACCCAAAGAAGGTTGTTTCAATTAGAAGTTTATTCCTTCGACGTCCTTAGCCAACAGTCTTAAGATGTTTTTCGTTTCGTAAAATGGTTGGCTTAAATAACTCTGATTTTACCCATGACCCTAATTGTTAGCAAATCCAAAATGTAAAATTAGAGAATACTCCGAGAGCTTGTACACCACATACACTCGCTTGTAGTTCGTCAATTTTTTCTGCGTGTTCTTACCCATTGAATGGGCTTGCTGGCTGTATTGAATACACGGTTGCATACAAGATAGAAGCAGGTAATATTGTCTGCGTAAGGTTGTATGTTTAAAACAATGATCGTACTTAGCGATCAAACATTTGCCAGTTTATATATCGTCGGTAAACTAGGATCTCAAGCGATAGCCTCTGCACTGAGGCGTGTATTCTTGGTGTTGTTACGTACGATTACTAGTTTGGCGACGACGCTGAAAACACGTTCATATATTACAGTTTCCCCAGACATCAAATTGCTCCCTCTCGACGACTTGACTTTCATCTCTTTATTTCATTCTTTTGGAAAACGCGCAATTTTTCATGTGCCAGCTCTGCTGGTATATAATACGAGTATTTGTCGCAGTTCAGAAACATTTCGCAAAGATACCATCAATTCCATGGTGTGGCTCTTCTTGGAGGCATTAACGGTGGTTGCAATCTCTGTAATACCAGGGGGTTAATGCGTATTTTTGTATTTGCTCATTCATCACGAATTGTCCGCATATAACCCTAATCAGATATCAGTAACGAACCGCATAAGCTTTCTACGGTATGATGTCGATTTTTGGAAATACGAGTAGCATAACGTAAGCTCTTTGCAAATGGTACTGGGCTGGAAGTTAAAATCGCTCAACTATTGAAGCTGCTCTCGTAATTTGAATGTTGAGTTAGATATGCTCTTTGACCCATCTTTATGTGTCGGCTGCTGGCCATATGCTTTGATTTATCCGCTTCTTTTCGATATAAAGGGTATATTTTTAGAACTTCAGATTTTTTTTTTGTTCAAAACACAAAGAAATTAGCTCGATGACGACTTATTTAATTCACTCGAAAGATAATGGCGTCTATTTGAAAATAGTTTCAGGCGAGTATCCACCACGACTGCCTCGTACAAAGCGCAGTGGTCCAATTTTCGACCACTTTTTCGAGCAATTGGGACCTCGAGTATTATTCGAGCAATGTTCTGCTTCAAAGCGTCAATCCTTGCTGGTTAATTGGCATAAACTTGTGACTTGATGTAGCCCCACAGAAAACAATCCAATGGCGTCAAATCGCATGATTTTGGTGGCCAATTGACGGGTCCATTTCTGAAAATGACTCTACTGCCAAATCGTGCTTTCAATAAAGCGATGTTTCCGTTGGTAGTATGAGGTCGAGCACCTTCCTGTTGGAACCACAGTTCTTTCGCATTCTTGCCATTCAAATTTGGGAACAAATAGTAGTCGATCATTGTGTTCCGGCATCATTTTTGAAGAAATAAGGACCGATGATCCCACCGACGTACAATCCCCACTATAAGGTATATATTTCTGGATACAATGGCATCTGGGTTGAGTGTTGTCCTCGCTCCAAATACTGAAATTCTGCTTGTTTACGTGGCCGTTTAACCAGAAATAAGCCTCATCACTGAACAAAATTTTACTGCAAAATACTGGGTCAACTTCCAGTTGATTTGAAGCCCATTCACTGAACACTGATAGTGAATGGACAATAGCCAAATTGCTTCGAACGACGGCGAATCGACAAATTGTGGTCCTTTTCAATACTTCTCCTGTTCTTTTTGGTATGTGAGTATCAAATAGCGTGCATTGGATTTGAAATTTTTCAATAATTCGATATCACGATTCATATTTCACAAAGTACTCTTAAAGTTTCGCGAATACATTTGAAATCGTTGTTGTGTCGTCAATCTTTCCATGATGAAATGGCAAACTGTATTGAAAATAAGTGGAATTTGGCAGCACAATGTGACAGCTAATTTGACGTGTTATCCCTATTGAAAAGACTGGCATTGCAAAAAATAAACACACATTACTTACAGTAAAAGTCCTTTAGAAGTAGTTTTCTAAAAAAAAATACAATCCGTGCGAACATTAAAAAACGATCTTTACGTTATGCGAGTAAGTAGTTGTTTATTCAACCGGATACTCAATCAGAATGCCGAACAATGTGTCTAATACTAAAAGTCTAACCTCGGAACAATTGACTCCAATGGCTTTGGTTCCCACGGGTAAGCTGATGCAAGTTCGCGTATGCAGGTGAAAAATGTTTACGGTGCGTCTGGCTGGATACTTGAGCCTTATCGTATTTCAGTCGGATAAATGGCTGCTCACCCGTGTTCCGCTAAATAAGGTCGCGAAAACATTTTTGACAAATTTCCAGCGGTCGACCAAAGTTGTGTCTTCACAACTGAATTCGAATTTTTGACCCACTGCGGAGCTCCGAAATACGTAGTTTGGCACAGCTCCTAGTGGATGCAGTTCGAAATTACATTTAAGCTACTATAAGAAGGTGGTCGCGTTTAATTTCGATATCAGGTCTTCTCTTATTTCCGAGAAAAGCAACACATAAATCGTTTGTGTATCGCAATTTAGTCTATCGTCTATCTGGTTCAAACTAATTTGCCTAACGAATACGACTCAGCTTATCCGGTGTAAAGACTGGCTCCTCGTTGCTAATACAGCCTCGAACCGTGCACACTCATCTTGTGTTTGAATGCGATCTTGTCGCATACTACTTTTGCATTAAGTTCCCCCATTAGGATTAAGACTTTGCCATTAGATCTTTGGTTGTAGGCGGCAACTAGTAAACACTTTAATTTCTGTCCCTCGTCCTCAATCGAAGCTTCCGTCGGTGCGTGACACTGGATAATGGTGCATTTTCTACTTTGGTGCCTAATTGGCCACTGGATTTTTTCGATGATACCAGCATAAGGATTAGTGTTAAGCATAAGCGATTCGCCGGAATCACGCAAACTTTTAGCTGGCGTGGAACGTTTGAGTTAAGACAGGGCTCTCGGTTGATGAAGGGCACTCACCAGGATTCAAGTATTTTGTTTAACTCAGCCCCAAAATGTCCTAATCATACTTCATGACCTCTTTCACAAGTTGCCTTTTGGGGCAATTAGTTTTTTCGACGATACGGGTCACTGAATTATAGTCAGCTGTCATTGAAAATATTTTGTGTCACCACATGTCCATTTCATTTTGCATTATATTCGTATAATAGGGCTTTACTAACAAAACTGAAAGATGTTCGTCTATGAGGCTGTATTATTTACTGAACCAAAGTGCCGTTTTGTAATCGTTCGTAGTTTGTTGATTACATCATCCTGCAATGAGTGATGGTGCCTACAATAGTGTATCTCAGGTTTTTCCAAATTTATTTCTGCAAGCCTTCTCTGGTCTCAGATGAAGTATAGAACTTAAAAAAAACCTAGGTAAACCTAGCCATATTTACAGTGCTGATATAGCATAGTACCGTCCAACTAAATTTGCATTTTATATAAACATGACCCTCATTGCTGGCTGGTTTATTGTCTGCTAAACTTAGAGCTTATCTCGTTTCCTATTGCAAGGACACTAGTTTATCTGAAATGTCCTTTCATCATTTGTTCGAAGAAGAAAATTGTCGAAATGAAAAACCGCAAAACTTATTCTGCCACAAAGCAATGGCAACCGCACACTCTCCAAGACATCATTTGTATGGAACTTGAATACATCCCTATAAGAAATTTAGAACCTTCCGTGGGCTGGGAGAACTGAGAAGACTAAGAGGCCTTATAGGGCCTTGTTGATTGCCTTGCCTAAGTACACTACTCTTTCTCAGAGTACTTTCGATCAAAAATTCATGAAATTTTGTGTGAAATACATTGTACGGTAATAGGACACTTCCTCGTTTGTCCTTTTTCCGTTCTGCTTTCATATTCTTTATCTCTCTGTCTGTACTTTGTGTCGTCGGTCGGCCTAAGTTCATTTTGGATGGGTATACCATATATTGGTTGATACGGGTTAAGGGATGGGCGGGATGGAAGGAGCAGAGTGAGTCCTTTTCGGTTGAATAGTTGTACGTGCGGTTATCTTACCATTTACGGACCTCACATGGGCGAAGGGTGGGTGTATGAATGGAATTACCCAAATGGGGATGCGGGAACATGGTGAAAATGATGAAACTAATTAAATGAGCTTTATGGAATCTCTCTCCTCCTGGTTTTTGGTGGAGCAAAGGAAGTGCGTACAGTGTGTTTTAGTGCAGAAGTGAAATATGGTTTCGGGCATGGAAACGAATGAGGAGTTTTCAGGGTGTTGATTTAGGCTGTAATTGTGTGTAATTAGGGGGCGGATGTCCTTTGCCGTAATAGTTTTGTTTCCTTTTTCCTTTTCTTTTTTTTTTTTTTGTTGTTGTTTGCTTGCCTTGTTCGTTTGTTCTTGTGATGACAAGAATGAGTTAGTGATGTCAGAAATTTCCTTTTCCCAAGTGACAAAGTGGATTTAATTGTTTATATCAGTTTCCTTTGGCCTCCGTAGCACTGAATAAAAGGAAGATTTTATTTCCATCAGAAACTAAATGGAACTGGTGCTAGATATTTTATAAAGAGCAAGAGATTTGATGAACTATGTATAAAACAAACGTTGATTCAGTATGACTGTCAGCCTCTTTATAGAGACTTCTATCCGGAAGAAGTGTTGATTGGGGAGGAGGTTTAATTGTTAACATATTGCTTGCCTCCCTGACTGGCATAGAGAATGGAATTAATTTATTTCTCTTAGTCTACATATGTACTCGTACATACACAGCTGATCAATACAGGAATACATTCTCGTAGGTGTGAACAAAAATTCGTAGGATTTTTTAATTTCGGTATTTTCTATACATTCCAAATTGAATTCATTTTATTTCAATTTGACAGATCATCTTACAAATTCAAAATAAGTGTAACCAAATAAAATTATGAAAAAAATACAATTTTTTCAGTACTTGGTCAATAAAATAGGTCTGCTGTGCTGAAATGGGAATATTGTGGTTCCATTATGCGCTAAGCAACTTTTTTTTTTTAAAATAAAGTTTTCCTGCCTGACTTACGTTCGTACTCTGAACATCTACAATTATTTGCTGCGACTTTTTTAATCCGCCGAGGCCTTGACTCAACTAATGTACCGCATTTTGAAATCGGTACACATATAATACCATTCTTTTTGAACGGGCTCCCACAATTTCTCTTTATTGATCCTCCAATTTCCTCTTCAGCTCATTTCACAAGTTTCCAATTAGATTGAGATCTGGGGATTGACTAGACCATAAAATTATGGACACTTTCTGATCTCAAAACTAGTATTTTACAAGACTCGATGTGTGGTTCGGATCAATATCTTGCAGAAGAAGCCATAGGTTAGGTTAGGTACAAGTGGCTGTAGAAAAGACTAACCCACGTAGGCCTATTGGCCCATTGTGATGCCACATGGATCTGTCATCCTCCTACTCATGGAACCAATTTGAGCTTATGATGAAGCGTAGGAGACTGTTAAAATCTACGTTATTTAGATCGTTTAGGTCATTGTGGAAGAAAGCTCCTAAGTGAAGTTTCTTATCTGGGAGAGAGCTGTACATGTACAGAGAAGGTGGAGGATAGTCTCCTCTTCCTTTTTGGTCCATATAGCTTCTGCAGAAATCATTTGTAAAGGCGCCAAGCCTGAGTACTTGCCTATGAGGCAGAGTCTAGTGATGATACCTACGATGGCGTTGAGGTGCTTCCTATTTAGAAGGATCAGACACTTAGAGCGATTCGGATCTACCTTTGGCCATATCTGTTTAGTCGCTAGACATGTTGGTCCAACAGTACACCTAAGGTCTGTTCTTTTATTATCATCCAGCTTTAATATTCATTTGCATGTAGCGATTGGTATACCGATGACAACCTTTTCCGGTTGAATAGGTAGAGTGGTTCCAACTTTGGCAAGCCCGACAATTCGCTGGAGTGTCTCTGTGGCCCGGCACCCAACAGAGGTGAAGGTTACACCTCTCTGCCATCTCCGTAAGAGATGATCGGCATTCAAGGGCGGTTTCAGAATTTAATGAGACTGAGTTCAGGGAATTGATAGCGGTCTGGCTATCCGAAAAGATGCGGATATCCTTTGCAGATCAGGGCAGACCTCCTTTAATCGCCAAAATTTCCGCCTGGAACGCGCTACAGTGATTTGGAAGACGGAAAGAGAGACTTAGATTTAGCGTATCTGAGAAAACACTGCCACCATTCCCGCTATCAGTTTTAGATCCATCTGCGTAAAAATGGATTGACTTGTCCTCCATTTGAAAGCATCTTCCTCTCAGAAGGATCTAGAGGGGAAGCTTACGTGACAGTCTTTGTGAAACCAAAGTTCAAGTATGGTGTAACCGATGGTCTCTGTAAGGATTCCTATTACATTAAGAATATTAGAGTGGCCAAATAAATTATTTGTCCACTGCGTAGTCGCTTTAATGCGAATAGCTGCGGTAGCAGCTACTTGCCTGCTGAAGTTATCGAGGGGCATCATGTGAAACAGAATATCTAGATATGCTGTTATTTGGGTTCTGCTAAGTCTTCTGCAGATTATTGCATTGTCTAAGGCCGTCCACCAGACAACAACCTTGTAGGTGAGTATCGGTCTTCTGACCGAAATGTATAGCCAGTGGATTATGCGAGGTTGAAGGTCCCATTTGTTCCCAATGGCTTTTTTTGCAAGAGAATAAAGCTACTGTAGGTTTTTAAACTCTTTCTTAAATGTTTCCTGTCAAAAATATTTTGCTTTATCGGAAAAGACTAAACTGGTACCGTTTATTGAGGGAGGGTCTATAATTGGAATTTTATATTTCCTGGAAAAGAGGACAACATCAGTTTTATGGGGGTTTACTCCCAATCCACAGCGATCTGCCCAACGGGTTAATCTGTTAACATTTAGCTGAAGGAGTTCTTTAATGGTATTGAGATGCTTACCTTGGACGGCTATAGCAACGTCATCCGCATAGGCAATCACCCTGCTACTATCCGCTTCCATGTACTCGTATATCAGCAGTTCATTAACCACTAAGTTTCCGAGGAGGAGAGGAAGGACATCGCCTTGCGGTGTACCTCTGCTGACACATCTTTTAACAGAACCGCCACCCAGTTTGGGTTGAGTGAGTCGTCTACCTGCAAATATTAAAGCGCAGTCGTGATTGCGGATGTATTGACGTGCCTTTAAGGCACCCTCTTTGTCCAGGAAAAGGACAATTGTGTACTCTCTATATTGTAGGGGCCATTCGATGTGGCTAGTCAGTGAATGCAGAACTGTTTCCACCGACTTTGGTCTACAGTAGGCATTTTGAGCCGTTGACAGAAATCTTAGATCAATTTTAGCTCGTATATGGATATCAATCAGTCATTCTAGAGTTTGCAGAAGGAAAGATGATGGACTTATAGGTCTGAGGTCCTTTGGGACAACATGAAACCATGTTCCGGCTTTGGGAGTGAAACCAACATTGACTTCTCTCCATGACAGTAGAATGTGAAACAGTTCAAGTTAAAAAGTTTTCCGCAAACGTTTCTAAGCGGTCTCTGTTGAATAAGAGGGCAGGAAGGCGCCATAGTCTGATTGAGGGCCAGAGTGAAATCTTTGTCTTTCATATCAAACTCGTTGGCCTCACCCGGAGAGTTCAAAGGGTAGTGTTTCTGGCATTATTCCTCAGTATTTTGGCTAATCAGTTTTCGGATAATTGCGGAAAGCTAGTTGGCTGGGAGTATTTTATGTATGCTTAACTTGGAGTGCCTTCCTAGTAGCCAATACATTGGTCTGAATTTATTTTCAAGTTCATCACGTTTCTGTTCAACATTCGGCTTCCATTTCAGTTTTACGAGTTAATGAAAATGCGAAGGTTGTTTATTTTCTTGTAAGTAAAATTGACATGACTAGATTTGGTCTCGTTGAGAACAATTCGCCAAATCTTTGTCCACTCGTAGATTTTATTCCAGTAGCTAACTCGACTGAAGTATCTGTAGCTAGTATAGCTGTATCGTCCGCGAACGTTACTACTATGGTACATGATTCTTTGGGTTTGTCGCGAGTAAAAACAGTACCGGGCCAAGTACACTTCCTTGCGGAACTCCAGCAGCGATCTCTTTAAATTCCGAGTATTCGGTGGCATGTTTAACACAAAAAATTCCAGAATCTTATGCAGCTCTCTCGGAAGAACCTGGCTTAGCTTATCGAAGGCTTGGAACACGTCACGAAAAACGCTAGAATATATCTTTTACCTCTCTAAGGCTTTCTCAATTTCATTCGTAATTCTATAAACCTGGTAAATTCTTTTTCACCTCCTTGAGAATTTGACCAGTAATTAAATCATACCCAGGGGCCTTGTTATTTTTAAATCTTTTAATTGCTTGGTTAAGTTGTCCTAGCGACACTGTTTTGATCCTAAAGTTGTCCGGTGCCGTAATTATATAACTAGAACCTCCTATTAACGCCTGTCCATCAAAAGGTTTAAATCCTCCTTCTCTTGATCTCCTTTTGCATATTTGCCATTATTTTTTCTATGGGCGGAAAATGCATTTGAGGCTTTTTGATTCCTTTCATGGCTTTCCAGAGGGTGTAATTTGAACTTCTTTCGGCAGTCAGACCTTCGAGATATGTAGAGATATTCCGATTTTTGTAATCTCGTATTGTTTCTTTCAATTTGTTGCATAAGTGGCTCAAATATATTTTATGCTGTGGAGCACGGGATTGTTGCCATTTTTTGCGCGCTCTCCTCTTTTCTCTCATTAGTTCTTTTATTTCCGGCAGGTATTTTATTTCAGTACTTGCTCCCTCTTGCTGCTTGTGCATACGTTAGCGCGTCAATCGGTGGTGGCTTTTCCTTTGCGATCTTTTTTTGTATAGCCTTCGACTTTACCACGACGGATTTTCTTTCTTTCACTGCTTTTTCTTTAGCAATATTTGGTTTATTTGTAGTTGCTGTTGGGTTTGGGCATAAAGTTTTTTAAGCGTATCGTGCCTTCTTTGGAGCTCTTTCGCCACTTCACATCCCCGATAGTGTTCTGGGTTCTTTTCTTAACAATTTATGTAAGACGGTGGGAGTTCTTTATTTAAGTTGCACTCCTCTTTTTGGCAATAAGTCTGCTTGTGTTCTCACGCATACGTTCGATTTTGACCGCGATATTCAGAATAATACTACAGATATCTTCTTTATTTTCGGACTTATCGAAACTAAGCATACACAGTGGAAGTCCCCGCTTAACCCTGATTTCCTCGTCTTGCTCTGTTTTTTTTTTATTAAGATTTACGACGTCTAGAACTTTAAAGCCTTTTGCATGGAGGTCGCTTATAATGTTTTACTGCACGAAGGGTGAAGTCCTCTCGCTACTACACGTAATGGCTTTTCTGAATGTCAAATGAAAATTGAGTGGAAATACTGGGCCACACCTATTTCTTCGACCAACTGTTTATATTGCCTAATATGGACGCCACAGCATTCATCTTACGTAGAGAATAAAAGTCTTGAAGCAGATTGATCGTCTCAGAGTTGTTTTTTTATAATCGGATAACTATCCATTATCTTTGAATTTTCTGGATAAGTCCTCGGGTGATCCCCAAATTATTGCAAAGCTCTTAATTTTTTTTAGCAAAGCGTTTGCCATCCATACCCAAGAGCCAGACCACTCTTACTTTTCTTACTTAAATAGCTGCCCACAAACAACTTTGGCATCAGTGTATATGACTTTAGAGCAAGTTAAAGATAAAATAATAAACCTCAAGGGCGATTATTATGATATTCGAAATACACCTAGCCCAATTTCCTACAGCTTTCTTCCAGCTTTCTGTTACCTGGTCTTTTATTATTCGCCTGAACAAAAAAGTTCGCAAAGACGATACAACTATCGACCAATTGCTAAGATGTCCTACATACCTAAGCTTTTTGAGAACATTATTTATGACATGATACGAGGGCGGGTCAATAAGTCCGTGACTTTTGGATTAAAACACAGATTTTTTGATAAAAAAATAATTTTATTTTTCAACGTAGTCTGACTTGAGCTCTATACACATCCAACGCTTCTCCAATTTTTTTATCCCTTCCAAAAAAAAATGATTTGTCGAGGTCCTCATTGGAGTCAAATCTTTTTCCACCAAGCCATTTCTTCAGGTTTGGGAACAAGAAGTAGTCGCTCGGAGCCAAATCTGGAGAATAGGGTGGATGAGGGAGCAATTCATAGCCCAATTCATGGATTTTTGCCATAGCAACTGCACATGTGTGCACCCTTGCATTGTCTTGGTGGAAAAGAACTTTTTTCTTGGCCAAATGAGGTCGTTTTTTTTTTCAAATCGTCATTGAATCGGTCCAATAAGTTGGCATAATATTCCCCATTGATTGTTCTTCCCTTTTGAAGGTAGTCAATGTGGATTATCCCGCGTGCATCCCAAAAAACAGTCGCCATAACTTTATTGGCTGACAAACCCACCTTGGCCTTCTTTGGCGCCGATTCACCCTTAGAAACCCACTGTTTTGACTGTTGTTTGTTCTCTGGTGTGTTGTGATGGATCCATGTTTCGTCCACGGTTACAAAACGGCGCAAAAACTCCTCCATATTGCGATTAAACAACGCCAAACCTTCCTGTGAAGTTGTTACACGATTGCGTTTGTGGTCGACTGTGAGCAAACGCGGCACCCATCTTGCGGAAAGCTTTCTCTACTAACCACTAAGCCATGCGAGATCCCTACGGCTTCCACAATCTCTCGCACTTTCAATCTTCGGTCGGCCAACACCATATCGTGAATTTTTTCGATTGTTTCGGGTGTAGAGACCTCAACTGGGCGTCCAGGAGGTTCGGCATCTTCAGTGCTTGTACGGCCACAACGAAATTCAGTAAACCACTTTTTTACCATTGAAATCGATGGTGCAGAGTCCCCATAGTATTTATCAAGCTTAGCCTTGGTCTCGGTAATGGTTTTTTTTCGCAAGAAATAATGCTTAATAAGCACACGAAATTCACTTTTTTCCATTTTCTCCTCAAATTAGTGAGTAGTCTGATAAAAATAGCTGTCAAACACAAACTAACTGACGCAGCAAGTTTAAATTTTGACAGGAGTCAACTGACAGATGCCTGTTGACAGGAGCAGTGTTGCTGTTTCAGTAAAGAGGTCAGAAATTCAAAAAATTCGTACTTTTCCATTCTAAATTTATTGTTTCACAAAATCAGCACGGATTTCTCAAGGGTAGATCTACAACCACCAACCTAACCCAATTCATATCAAGCACTTTATGTGCACTAGAATCTGGAAATGAAGTTGAGGTGATTGCCAATGACTTCCCATGATATAAACCTTCTAAAACTAAAGACTCTTGGTTTCCAAATAAGCCTTATAACGTTGGTTCAAATGAACGACAGTACTATGTTCTGTTTAGGTCCGTGGTTTCTGACCCAATTAAAACCTTTTCTGGTGTACCTGGTTTATTCTGACTATTAATGATGTATCTGTTTATGGAAATGATATTTTTTTTTATAATTATCGCGGGCTCAAGGGATTTGTGTGCCCTTAAAATATTTGTACATAGCGCAGGCGAAAATCTTTAGACATATACTGTCTCCCACTGCAGGAAGATCTAGACAGATTTTGTACTTGATGTCAGAAGAATTTCCTTGAGCGTCAATTTGTGTCAGGCTATAACTTATACCCATAAGCGCCCTCCTACTTCACCTCGGTGCTATCTGATCTTTAATCTGACTGTTCCCTTAGTGAATGAGTTGCGTGATTTAGGTGTTATCTGTGATAAGGGACTCAATTCCCGTTCTCACATTGATAATGCGATGGAAAAAGCCAACTCTGCCCTTGGCTTAATCAATGCTGGTCTGAAGAGTTTTCCAATCCTTATGTTACCAAATTCCTTTACATAACCTTTGACAGACCTCTTCTTAAATATGCAAGCTAAGTTTGATTACCCTACTACAGAAATTACGTCCTCCGGATATAAGCTGTTCGACGCAGGTTTTTACGATTTGCTTTATGTAGACTTCCATGAGATGATAGCCAAAACTTACCACCATACAGTGACCGGATGAAACTTATAATTTTACCACCCGTGTCTATAAAAAGAAAAGGCGCTGATATTTTTTTTATTCATCAGATCTTAATTGGTAATATTGGTTGTTCTTCTTTACTTCAATTTATCTCTTTTAACACCAACCCACGCAATCTTAGGTCTGTGCCACTTTTTTGGCTCAGTCACAGAACGAATGCTTAGTAAAACTAACAATATTCTGCCTCTTTTCGAGGCAGGCCTCTCTATGACTCACGTCCTAACTTTCTGTAACCGCTCCCACCCTTTAGTTTTTAAATTTAGTTTTAAGTGAAATTGTTAGTTTTAGGAATATCCTTTCAACAAGCTTTAATAAATCTGTCCAGCGCTGACCCGGGCTTCACATCAAATCAAATTAGCACAAACGACTTGTTCCGGGGATGTGATAATATTGTCACTTCCAAGCACTCTGCCACAGTAGAAATTAGATCACTGGAGGAAATTTTTGCCAGGATTGTGAAATCTGCAATCGACTTGCATAAACTCGTGCATACTCGTACCTTGCGGAAGCCTACTTTTCATTGCCTTCATAGTATAGGGGTCAATTGCAATCAATCCAGGACTGTTTTATCCTGTCAACCCACTAAGCTAATTAGCCAAGTGCTATGCTTGGTGGAACTTCCACCGCAACCTTAAAGTCAAACTACATGTCAGTAGTTGCATTTTGTCTTTTCTTTCTGATGAATGGCTTTTGTTGATTCTCACTTAATCAATTTGAATTACAAGATTTTTTGTGAGGGAATCTCGAGCGACTCATCGTTGTATTTTATTATGTCGCGAAGCCAGCGTTTTAAAAGCGCTGGAGACGTAATATTTCCTACCCTCTTCTCGGTACTTTAGTCGAGCACTGACATCAAGTTCTTTTTAAGTCAATCATGTCTGCCTCAACTGTTCTGTGTTTTTTTGTGTCTTAATCAGTATGGGGCTGTTTGTTCAAGGTCTTACTTACTTAGGCGGCGCTGCAGTCTGGTGTGGACCTGGGCCTCAACCAGTAAGCCTCTCCAATTAGCGCGGAAACTGGCTAACTGGCTAACTGGCTCCAGTTGCGTACTCTAGTTTGGTAGAGGTCCCCTTCCATTTGAGCGCACCACCTAAGGCGAAGCCTTCCTCTACTGACTTGTCCAACTGGATTAGAGCCGAAGATTCTACGGGCTGGAGAGTTGGTGTTCATTCACTCTACCAGTCATCTCAAACGCCCAATGCGCAATTTGTTGACCAGGTCGATGTCACTGTACAGCTCATAGAGTTCATCGTGGAATCGTCTCCTCCAGAAACCATCAACGCATACGGGACCAAATATCTTACGAAGAGTTTTTCTCTCAAAACGACCAAGCATCTCTTTATCCACTTTAGAAAGGGTCCATGTTTTGGAACCATAGAGCAGGACTGGGAGTCTTATATAGAGTTTCCTTGGTTGTTCGGGAGAGGGCCTTAGTACACATTTGCCTTCTGTGATGTGATAACAGAGCCGAGGTAGACAAAGTCCCTTACTACCTCAAAGTTATAACTGCCGATTGTGACATTCTGGCTGATTCGTCGATGTAAGATGTCCTTTCTTGTTGACAGCGAATACTTTGTTTTTCCCTCGTTTACCGCTAGACCCGTTTTTGCCGCTTCTGTTTCTATACTCGCAAACGCACCAGTCACAGCTAGCTGTGACGTCGGTGTATGCAAGCAATTGAACAGACTTTTGAAAGATGATCATTACCGACCTTGATGCAGCAGCGAGCTTTCTCCATTCTCCTGCACAAGCGGACGAGTTTGGGAAGGATGCCACGACTAGACATGACTCTGTATAGGTCGTCTCTGTAGTAGTCTGAATATTTGGCCAAATGTGAACTTACCGGGCCTAAAACCAGACTGATAGGGTCCAATCAGATCGTTGACAAATGGTTTAAGGCGCTCGCACTCTACGGCAGACAAGATCTTATATGCGATGCTTAGGAGACTGATACCCCTATAGTTGGCGCAGTTTAGAGGGTCTTCTGTCTTGTGAACCGGGCAAATGATGCTGAGGTTCCATTCCTCAGGCATTCATCTATCCGACCAAATCTTGGAAATAAGTTGGTGTATGCTTTCTACCAAGTGATCCCCTGCTGCCTTAAATAGTTCGGCGGGTATGCCATCCGGCTCGACAGCCTTTTTCGCCTTCAGTTTAGATATTGCTATCATTCATTTTGGTCGGGAGGACGGAATTGTTGACTTGCATCGTCAATATTGAATGGTTCGCTCTGCCTGACAGTGGAATTTGTGTCGTCTGCAGAAATGGTTTTTCCGTATCCTGAGTATCGACTGTGACTCTACAACATGGTTTCTTTGTTCACCTCTACAAGTTTCCGTTCGGGTCTTATTACCCTGACACGTTCTTTTTACCTTTTTGTAAAACTTCCGAACATTATTCCTGGAAAAGACGATGTTCTTCCCTCTTATGCTCCTAGAGCTCACGAGCCGCTGTCATCCTTTTGTGCAGCGCCGCTTGTTGTCATGTTGTTTTGCTGCATGTGCTTTGCGGCGCTCTTCATCAAATCAGGAGTTTCGTTGTGGTGGGCGGGTGAAAAATAGCACGTCAGTTGCGGCATTTCTCTGGGCTTCTCGGCATCTAAGCCGCTGGTCTTCAGCACTTGATGTTGGCTGCAAAGGACTTCTCGAGAGGTTGAGGGATACGCGATCGGCAAAGGTTCTAGCGGCTTCTTGCGATTCAACCATTCAACGTTAAATCTTCTCATAGTATTTCCCCGTTGTTGTGGCGTTTGAGATATCCGTAGACGTACCTTGGCTGCAAATATGTAGTGGTTCTAGTCTATGTTCGCCGCTCGGAATGCTCGGATATCTAAAATACTTGAGGAGTGCCTTACGTTGCAACATGATCAATCTGGTTGACAGGTGTCTGCCATGTTTCTTTGTGAAACCGTGTGCTTGCTATAGTAATGTTACGACCCTCAGCGAAACCGATTAGCCTAAGTCTGTTTCCAGACGTGGTGTCGTGTAGGGTATGTCTTCCGATTGTGCTACCAAAGATGTCCTCCTTTCCAATTTTGGCATTAAAGCCGCCTAGGATGATTTTAACGTCATCCATCGGACATTGCTCGTAGGTTTTGTCGAGGAGATCGTAGAAACTCTCTTTGGTAGCATCGTCCTTTTTCTCTGTTGGGGCGTGAGTGCATATAAGGCTGACGTTAGCGAATATACCATTGATACGGATTGTTATAAGGCGTTCACTCACGTGTCGGAAGCTCAAGACTTCTATCTAAGTCTGCCGCTTACAACAAATCCGCATCCAAATAGACGCTGCTTATATAGCAATCGCCGAAGTAAACGTCACAGTTTTCCATCTTTCTTTTGCTCGGCCCATCCCACCGCACTTCCTGGATGGCGGTGATATTTGCTTTATAGCAGTCTAGGGCCTCCGCTAGTGAACCCGTCCTTCTCTGAGGCTATTGGCCGCTTCGTAACAATCACTTTTTTTACGTGAGTTCTCTAGGACAAATGGAGTCGGACCAAACTCCGGAGACAGTAATCCACTTCGGGGATGTGAGTGCTGGCGTTGGCCCTTTTTAAGGGCTCATCCTCCACCAACTCTTTTCCAACACCCCGACTTAGTGTTGGAGATCCCTATAGACCTGGTATTCAAGTACGTTGAAGCAGCTCATATGGAGATAGCACTATTACGACTTAAGTGGAACTATGGACGCCACCGTTGATTCCATCCTTAGAATTGTAAGAGGTCAATTTGGTTAAAAGTTCGCTATGTACTTGTAATCCATCATCAGAAAGAAACTAGAATCTGAAGGCCGTACTAAATCTACCTTAAAGTAAAATTATCGCCACTTGGTCCTCATGCAGCAAACATTACGTAAAGTAATCTTTCCATAATTGATCTTTTAGTGTGTTTCTTCCTACTGCTGATTCTTTAACTAATGCTCTCATGCGCAACGGTTTTTAGGCTTCTGCAGGCCTCTTTTTTTTTTAAATTTAGCTCGCGCTCAAGGGGTGAAGATATTCTTAAAATGTTTGCACACAACGCGGGCGAAAGAAAGTTAGGAAGGAAAGAAAGAGAGGTACCGGTTTACGTTCGATTTGTATGTTTGAAGCTTATAATGACCAGGAAATAATGAACTCAGCAGTGCATTCCATAAGCGAGTTTACGGCTTAGGAACGAATCACGATATTTCAGAGTACGCCCGAAAGTACGCTTGAGGGTATAGGTACTGATGAGCATTCATAGCGAGACAGGTGTTACGGTTAAAAGTTAGAAAGGGTGGAATGCTACTGGTAATTTCGGTGGAGCACTGAGACTAGAAACATTTCGTCGGTATTCGAGGTTATCAATTGACAGTGTTCCAGTAGAGTTTTGAATCCTATACAGCAGGTGCAAAGAAGTTTTAGAAGCGCCAGACCAGATGTGTGCTCCGTTTACGAAAATAATGTTCAAACTTTTCCAATAGCTGTCTAGATTTACAGAGAACACTATGAAAGTTTCCGCTCCGGAAGCAAGACGGCTCCTAGATTATTGCCGCTCCATTGCTATTTGCAACATTCAAGAGGAAGTAAGACCAGTCTGGGGAATGTTTTTTACTGATGAGAATTAAAGTCAAGTTACGCAGATAGAGGTGTAGATTTTTACAAAGCTTTTGCCTTAAGACTACCGATCAGCATTACTATATCCATCCATCCTGCGGCCACAGGGTTTTGAAGATATGTTAATTCATCATGCTGTTGATCTAAGCATGAATTTACATTTGTTCTCTCTGGTTTATTAGACGGTGCTTCTCATTGGCGGAATGTATTTTAATTTTTTATTTTCTAAGCTTTTGTAATTCACATGGAGCACTTATATACGAGGACCTTTCAGAGCATGACAAATCTGGAATCTGGTGAGCATGTTTGAGAACATCATGAGCGTTGAGCACGTATTTATAGAATATGGATAAACAAAAGGTGGTCAGATTTGAATTCACTTTATTGACTCTTTTAACTTAAAACAATTCTGCGCTTAGATAGTAAATAATAAAATGACTAACTATAATGAGAGCGGAGACATTGATGCACATCACATATCGTTATGTATACAAAACTAACCTACATATTAGAACGTACGGCATAAAATTAGAGTGGTAACAAACATTTTTCGGGCACATTTTGAATAATATGCCCACACGCTTTACCGGATCATTATTAAAAAATTCGTCAAGTATACCTAGGTCTACATTGCATCTAATAATGATGGAGTTTAGAAACTCCTTCGACAGTTTTAACTCAAATTCCACGAGAAAAAACTTAGATTTATTTAAAGTTACGAATATGTGCAAAATTAATAAGTATTCATTGTACTGTAGACAATGGAGAGATCTCAGAGGATGTTAAGGCTCAAATTGCAGTTGAGCATGGCTTATGGTGTTCATCTGTAACGTTCAAACCTCACGCAGAAGATATGAAGGCCTGAAATACCTAACCTAATTATGGGAATGGTACTTCTCAGCTTATCATTGTTTATTGATCTTTTCCAAATGGTGCAAGATTTTCAGACAAAGGCAAACAAGTGAAATTGAAGGAAAACAAACTCTAAACCAACTTCAATGCTAAACACAATTTAGCCGGAAATCCATTCGATAAATTTGAGAACTTCGAGATGGCGGAAATGGCGATCGATTGGTCACACTCTGTCGCGAGAATGTTTTGATTGCAAAGCGTTCCATGCAACGGAATCCATTCATTAAATCCTTGATGGTGAAGGAGGAAATTAGAAGATTTGGAAACTCCTTGAAGAGTTTCTAAGAAAATTGTTAAGCACACGGTCTTTTTTTGTTCTCTATCCGTGTGTTTCCCGAGGGGTAGCACCATGAATATACGAATAGACTGTATGTCTCCAAACTTCAAAATTTGTCGCAAAAAATAGGGATTTCAATTGGGGGTAGTAGTAGTAACTCGTATATATGCGGGAGCTAAAATTAGATGCTATGGAAATTTTACACAGTAACATGTCAACTGTCGCAGTTTCTGTCTCGAGGTTTCGGTACTGGTTGCCGTCATTACGTCATAATATTCAAAGGTGTAAGTACATAAATGTCATATTACAAATTTTAAAATATTAAAAGATCTCTCCGAAAAGTTTTCCTCCAAACGGAAGTTATTTTATTTTCGTTCTTAGGTAAAAAAAAAAAACTGCAGTAAAACTAAATATTGCACAGTTCCGTTTCCCAGACGTGGATACTTTGCCCCCATCGTGACACAGTCAAAATGCAATTTTCTCCAACTTTTTGCTTGCATTGCAATATCGTCTGCCCCCCAAGGGAAAGAAAACAGCTCGCAACCCCTTACAACAATGGCAATGGCACATATGCGAAAATGTTTGGTAATAAAATTGGAAATTTTCTCTTCATCCTTCCGTTTGGAATTGTCTGGAAGGACATATTAAAAAATTGCTCCCATTTTGTCCCTATAGGAAAATTTTCATCTTTTGACTTTCAACAAGAAGCGGAACGCACACATTTTTCCATGATCAACAATACTGTTCAAGAATCCACCAAGTGGCCGTGTTCACTTTCTATCCGGAAAAATTGGATCCTTAAACTTTGCACACTTATGTATGCAGACTTATCCGGTCAATAGTCAGCGTATGTAACTCTCGCCCGCTCAACACATCGTTTTGTTTGAGCAGATGGTGACGGAGGTTGGGTGAAAACCACCACAAGGAACACATGGCAAAGGGAGTGAATAGTTTAAGATTATTAACAGACTTCCTGGCGAAGTAAAATATACGGATGCCTGCGTCCTGGCACAAAGGGTAATTTTGCAGTTACACATAATGGTCCCCAGTAGCAGTGGCGTTAGCACACTAAGGAAGAAGGACTACCAGGTAGTATTATAGAAGACGACAACTACGACAAGTGAATAACGCAAATGGAAAAGGAAACGGAAACCCGGTGCTTGCCATCGCCACTACCACTGCCACTGCCATCGGGCTATGTAAACGTAATGTACCGCAGAACTTTGTAATAAGTAATGCAACTTAAAGATTCATGCGGCACGGATATTTTAATAATGCCCGAGCCAGAGATGGGCTAAAAAGTCAGAGAGTAGAATGTGTTTCGCAACAGGCTACATGGAGGGTTAACACAACTTTTCAACGACAACGACAACGATGACGACGAGTTGACTGCGGGATAAGAATGAGTCGTTCGCTGAGAGATGATGACAATGGAGCAATTTTGTACGATAACTGGTTTCGTTGGCCAAGATATGAATGAGGGAGGCCCGTCAGGCTACATATATTGTAGCTCCTAAGGCGCACATCGGACGCCCTACCAAGCCCAGAAAGTGAGCTCCCAATTCCTATATAAACCTGGTATACGGTGCTCGGTACTAGCGCTACTGTCCCGCCGTTTGAGGTAGTAAACATTCCAGCATGGGCTATAAAAATATTTACATCCTGAATATTCTGTAATGTTAGTTACTCGCCAGGAAGCAGTATATACAGCGCTCTCCTCTAGAGTTGGTGGGATGGTTGGCGGTTGGTTGTTGCTTGATATAGCTTTCTCTATGGTGGTCTTTGGGGTTGATGTTAGTTGATGGGATGACGATGATCATAATTACGGTTACTTCACTCCGCGAGGATATAAAAATTTCATTTTCCAGATAAAGTTGAAGTTTTTCTTTACTTTGGTGTACCTGCTGGTTAGGTTAACGAGCGATAACACCCGTCTATATGATTTGCAAAGTACAGATACGCATACTGGCTAAAGTTACCTAACAGCAGTAACATGGTGTATAATACATTCTATATAAATACAAATCCTTACCCTACTGGGTGATGATGATGAATAATGGGCTTCCTCTATTCCCCACCCAGATCTGTAGCCATCAACATCGCCATCAGGAACTGTGTTGGACTGTCGAAAATTATTGAAATTCCAGCAGCAGGTTGATGTATACATTCACACACAATGTGCGCCAGGTGCTGGCAGCGTATACTTACGTTTTAATCACTCTTCGGTGAAAGGATAATGAGTTGTGAAGGACGGCGATGTACTGGGATCGTCAGAGGGTAGTGAAACAGAGAGCAGTGAAGCATCTGAGTTCTGATGAAGGATTAAATTCAAACTTCAAATAGGAAGCTCTTTCAGGGATCAGTTAAAGGTGCCTTGTATTTCGCTGATTAAATTGTGAACGAAAGTACTTTTCGACACACTGGTCCCGTCCTAAAATGACAGTCCGGCCGATAACTGGGAAGCCAACTTTTGATTAAAAAAAAGAAAAACAAGGACACCGTCTGCTTTATTGTTTCATTCTTATTGTGTGTATCGTATTTTTTTTGGTGGAGTAAGGGCGTGGTAGGCGTAGAATTTATGGATTGAGCAAATGGTGCGTGCATGTGAATGGAAGGCGATGAATATTTTGAAATTTATGTTTGGTGTGGGCAGTGGCTAGACACATATTTTTATGCTCTTTGTTGTGCTTTAATTAAATTTCAATATTTGGTACGTTGAATGTGCGGAAATAGCTGAAAAGATATCTCTATTCGTTTTGGGGTTGTAGGGTTGGAAAAACATGAAGAGTAATGTATTGATTGGGACGTGAAATTTATACAAAGATATGTTCTGATTCGAAGCTAATTTTTTTCCAGGTAAACTGCAATACATACTCTATCTACTCGTATGTAGTTGATCATAAGTGCAGAGTTTATACCTACCAACTAACGCTGGCTTAAGATGTCCTTATAGTTCGCCTTTTGCTTATATTTTCTGATATCTGGTATTCACAACAACGGTTGTGTTCTTGACTGCGGGTGAATCACTGATTCCGTTGGTCCCAACTAATGTACTTCAAAAACTCTCGTTTAGGTATTGACTTAAGAGTTACTAGATCTTTTGATTGTAGCCATTGATGGAGCTAATCTATATCGCATCCGGAAGTTTGAGCTGGAACAATGTAGATGACGATATCAGAAAGATATCAAAGTGCCAGATCAAAGTGCTATTTCCGACGGCTTGACTTTGAAAATCGGAAAGTTTGAACGAACTCCAGTAGACGTACTCTCCACAAGACCAATTGTATCTTCTAGCTCTTTTCTCGAATTATTCAGAGTTGATTCAGGTGCTGTTACGTTATTGTCTATAATAGCACTATCATTGGCGAAAAGAAGAGAACTTATTCCTGATTTGTTGCTTCAATAGAAAATCTTGCACGACATTAAAAAGCAACGGACTTGGTACACTGCCTTGGTATACTTCAACTTTAATTTCGAAAACTCCGGTTATTCCCGCTATGCGTTTCTCAGCTGAGGGAATGGTACTGCGCGGGAATTCTTCGCTTAGTAAGGCGAAGTACTTTCTCAACTCCAAATCCCATCGTTTTCCGTTAGTATGTTTTCCTGCTCATATTCAATAGGTTTTGGCGATTGAATTTTTTCTACGTTTTTTCTTCGTTGCGCCGAAATCTTAAATATTGTAGATTGTTTATCCGTACTTTGGCGTTGAACTTCTTCTATTGCTTGTCGCCTGCTTATAAGTTGTGAGAGTACTTCTTCTAATTCCCAATGCAATGCATCTACTGCTATCGCATGTTCCTTGGCTACCGCTTTTTTCACATCTTTTTCTAACGTTCATAGTATAACTCAAGAAACGCTTTATCGGTTTCGCTATTTCCGCTATACTATGTCCACACTTCAAAGGATTTCCTTTTTTGTTCTTTACCGTCATTTTTGTCCCACGGTTCCAACACCACCACGTGGAGGTGGCCTGTTTTTGCATTGTTGGACAATCGAGTTTCTTTATTTTTGGGTTGAAAGATTCTATAAAATAAGGCTATGTATTTTACCGTTCCGATCAAAATAAAAAGCGTGTTGTTCCGATCAAAGGTTATATAGTACAAGAAGAGAAATTTTATTAGCGGAAATAGAACAAGAGAGGTAGAAATCGTACGCACAATGGTCGGGAGTTAGCGCATGCTTCAATTTGGCACAGCACAGTCGCAAATTCTTCGTGCTTAAGAACTGAGGCGAATTTGAAGACCACTTATGGAGATCCATACCGGCATTTGCCAGGACGTTTATTAATTCGTTTTTTACATCGAAAGTTGACATGAAATCGTCCACGTAAAAATCGTTTATAAGGCTATTCGGAGAACGTGAACAATGAAACATATTGTTGACACCGATTTGCTTGAGGACCCGAGTTGCCAAAAATGAAGCGGAGGCTGTTCCGTCCGTGTCATTTTATAGTAAAACACAAAATTTTTGCGAAATTCAACTTTATTTATGAATATAGTTGCCTTCGAGGGCGATACACTGATTGAAACGATTTTTCAATCTTTCGATACCAGTTATGTAGTACGGTTTCGGTTTGGCCTCAAAATATGCCGCTATTTCGGCGATTTGGTCTTAAATCTCTTTCCGGCGAGCATTTTTTTGAGGTCTGAGAACAGGAAATAGTCGCTGGGGGCCAAATCTGGAGAATACGGTCGGCCGTATTTCTTCAAATGCGGCCGTTTTTCTACGAGTTCGTCCTTCAAACGCTCCAACAACGCAATGTAATAGTCGCTGTTGATAGTCTGTCCCTTTTGGAGATAGTCGGTGAAAATTATACCATGTGCATCCCAAAATACGGATGCCATAACCTTGCCAGCTGACTGTTGAGTTTTTGGTCGTTTTGTTGTTGTTTTTGGTCGACTGTGAGCAAACGCGGCACCCACTTTGAACAAAGCTTTCGCATGTCCAAATATTCGTGTATGATAAATCCAACACGCTCTTTTGATATCTTCAGAGCCTCAGCTATCTCCATTAACTTCACTTTACGGTCACTCGTAATCATTTTGTGGACTTTTTTGATGTTTTCATCTGAAACAGCCTCTTTTGGACGTCCACTGCGTGCATCATCTTCGGTGCTTGTATGACCACTTTTAAATTTTTCAATCCACTTGCGAATGGTTCGTTCGCAAGGTGCAGAGTCCGGGCAACACTTATCAAGCCATTTCTTTGCATCGGCTGCATTTTTTCCCATCAAAGAGCAATGATACAATAAATCAACACACGAAATTGCTTTGAATTCATTTTTTTTTCACAATAACAAAAGTTGCTTCACTCACAACGCTATATTTTGAGAACTAATCGTCCGACAGCTGTCAAATTTATATACGTATCTTTTGAAGGTTGGTAGTAACTGAAAATGGTATGGATTTAATTCAAGTGGTGCCCTCTCTTAGACTTTTCAGCCCATGTGTTACTCGCGGGTATCTTCGGTTGTTTCTTCCCTCCAAAGGATCCGTTAGAAATGAACATCATTCGTGTTGACTAGGATCTGTTGATACATTTTGGCTATATCAGCCTTAACCTCGATTTTGTGTTTCCGAAATCGAATCGTGCACGTGAAAATATCATTTTGTATGGTAGGATCTACACGCAAGTACTCGTTAAGCGATAAACCGTTAGTAGATTTAGACGACGCTTTGAAGACGACCCGCAGCTTTGTCGTTGCGCTGGTTGGCTTCAGCACCGCGTGATGAGTTAAGTAGAACGATGGGCGCTCGGGATCGCTAAGAGGCACGATTGCCATATGGCCCAGCCGTTCATACTCGCGTGTAAACTCCAGATATTGTTGTTTCAGGTTTGCGTCCTTTGAGAATCGCCTCTTCATAGCATGTAGTAGTTTTAAAGCAGCACCACGGGAGTCTCCGAACTCCACCGGCGTTTTGTTGAAAGGTAGACTAACTACGTACCTACCATTACGATTGACATAGTCAGTAGAAACGAAATGATTTTCAATAGCTGCACTTACCTGCACTTGCAGGTTCAAATAATCGTTTTAAGAGCACGTCTAGATCAACGGTAGAATGCTAAACACTTATGGCAGCATCTTGTCTCAAAGAAATATTTCCCGCTACCACCCAGCCGAAGATGGTATTCCGGGCAGCCGGCGAACCCGAGGGTTGCGTGATTTTTCCTTCCGCGAAAATATCAAAAAACACGTCCGCGCTAACTAAAACATCGATTTTATGTGGGCGATAGCACTGACGGTCGGCTAATGATAGATTGCGGAAAAACGTTCACTGTCCAAACGGCGGAATTTGGATTCAATGTTGAAGACACCACAAGCCTGACTTGACCTCGTATGCCTTGAGTACTTTCGACCTGACCCAAGCCTACTACTGGGATCTTGGCATGAACACGTTTTAAGCCCAGACGCTGCACACACGACTCCGAAATTAAGGTAGCTTATGATCCAGAATCTAGGAAATTTTATTAGCGGAAATAGAACAAGAGAGGTAGAAATATGGATGATGAAAAAGGAAGTAACCACTTATGGTGATCACACAAGATGTAGGGGATACATGGGCAAACATGGCCTTTTGAAGTAGTGAGCAGAGTATTCGCACCTTACCTTTTGCTTTTATTTCTTGATTTATGGCACTGTGGAGCTGTTCTCATATATTTAGCACCCAGAGCTGGCCTTTTTCCTTGTTTGAATTGTGCCAGTTTATTTGATCTACTAATGCTGGTTTTCGTTGGTTGTTCTCTAGATTTTTCACGAAAAATTCTGTTGGCAAATGTCGGGGCTGACTTGCCATTAGTTCGCCTAAGATCCCCTTAGAACCTTTTCCTTGCCATTTAATAGCTTAAAGTATATCTTTTACTGACTGCTCACTGCTTACTTGCGTGACGTAGCCGCTAACAATATTCCACGTTGTTTCCTGTTCAATTATATGTTAGTTTTATTCCCATTATCTAGTAGCTCCACTGTCAAGATGATGCCAACTCCATTCTTATTTTGTTGCATTCCATAATAATATATTTCATGCGCTTTCGTTTGCAAGTAGGTATAAGTAGCGACCCGGTTTCCTAGTTAGAAACATTTGCTCGTCATTGTAATGACGCTCGCCTCTGGAAGCCGTGGAACTCTAACAAGAATATTTATATTTCCACTTGGGGGGAAGGAGTGCTCGGCAGTGGTATGGGTGAATGTATGAATGTATTCGTATATCAAACTTTGAATCTACCCTCATCATTAGTCTCTAGACGTGGCAATCCGATCACGCATACAGATTTTGGGAAGTTTCATAAGATGTTAATGCGTCTCAGGCTCATATTGGATGTTAAAGTGTCTAAACAAATTGCTATAATATTCTATAAGTTGTTTCGGCAGGGCGAGTTATGGGGATTTTAGATTTCCAATTTCCTATAGATAAAAACTGTAATCCTCCGCCTATTATTATGTAGTATTGCATATGTTATAAAGCCAAAGCACAGACTCAAGTTTTCCATAATTATGAGTACAATCTCGTTACAGATCCATAAGGAACTTTCAAAATAATTAAGTAGTCATTATTACAGTTTTTCAATGGACAATACCACAAGGGTGTGATAGAGCACGAAGAAAATGGGGTCCCGCTCAATGAAGAAGTATTGATATCAAGGCCGCATATAACAACATTCATTGCAGAGATGAATGAGAAAACTGATAAACCGTACACTCCGGCGCAAAACATCGGAACGTTCACCGCACTTCCGCAAGGAATCCAATATTGTGTGAATTCTTCAAGCTTGTTTTACAACATACATATATTAAGATGTACAGAGGCAGCGATACCACGCCTGAATACCAGGCCAGCCAAGTTGATATTAAAGTAAAATAGAAATATAACAAAATAAATTCCTTGAACCTTTTGGTGCATCGTACATCATCATCGATAAAACATTTCTATTAGCAAACACTTTAATATCCTAAAAAAAAAGGCGGTAAATTCGAGAGGCATATTTATAATCATGATGCTCTATTTTTCCCTTTACTAAAAAAAGAGTACTTACACCTAGAAGCGTTATAAAACAAAAATGTACTTAGTCATATCTGTCAAGTCTGTTATGTGTATCATAGTATCATTCGCCGTTTTTATTATACCAAACCAATTACATATCGATCTTCACTAAAAAATCTAAACATTTTCTAATCATTGCTTATTTCGAATATTTGTGGATTTAAATGAAATAAAACACTGTTTCAATAAAGCAGTTTTACTGCACTTTTTATCCGATAAGTCTGTTCATGAGAATAGCTAAAAACCCACTCGACATGTCAATGCGCAGTCTTCTCCTACTCAACATCCGTCATCCCATTCTACCTCTGAAATGACACAGTCCTACAGTCGGCCATCGTGGATAGCGTACCGACCTCGGCCGCACAAGCTTGGACCTTGGTATTCCGTCGCAGCTTGCTCATTGTCACCATCATCGTTCTTGTCTTCATAAAGGACCACATCATTCACCTCATTAACATCAGTGGACAGCAAAAATCGGATAGAAAAGGGAAGGTCGACTTTTATTAAAGATAACTTACAAATGGATTTGGGTTAATTTAGGCTGAATTCCTATATGCAAAAACTTTGTTGCAAATTTTCATGAACACAACTTCTGTAGAATTGCTGTCGCAGCTTTGCATCTGTCGTAATTATGTCCGTAATTGTATTACAACCGTTTTAACTATTAATGTATGCGGAAGTCGAGAAAATAAATTTTCAAAAAGTGCAATTTCTAAAAAGCTTGTTTTGACAATTTTGTGCAACTATCTAAGATAACATAGTTTAGATAAACTGCTTTTTTTCACCTCTCTAAACACATGTAAATTAATAGTTTAATTTCAGTTGAAGTTCAAATCTTGAATCCGCAATCTTTCCTACAACAACACATGTAGGGTCAAACATTCTTCGCTCCATCGCCTCCAAAATTGTTGATGGACATGTCGTAACCACTGCCACCGTCGGATGTGACGAACTGGGATATCATCGAGTTTTGGCTCCGGTACAGTGATGAGTGGGGCTCCAATAAGGAAGTCGCCTGGCGTTAGTGCCAACTTGTCGTCAGGCTGATCATAGAGCGGTGTGAGCGGGCGGGAGTTGAGGCAGGCCTCGATGCGTGTAGCCAACGTCTGCAGTTGCCAAAGTCCTTGTTTACCCACCAAACGTACTAGATGGTGCTTGGCAGACTTCACCGCTGCCTTCCAAAGGCCGCCCTGATGTGGGGCGCTAGGCGTAATGAGGTGCCATTTCGTTCCGTTGTCAGCTAATGATTGTTGATTGTATTCGCACTGCCAAGCTGCCAGATCTTCTTGCAGTAACCGATTCGCTCCGATGAACGCTGTGCCGTTATCACTGTAAAGATCAGGACAAGGTCCACGCCTGCTGACGAACCTTGTAAAGGCATCCAAAAAAGCCTGTGCCGTAAGATCCTCGACTACCTCGATATGTACGGCCTACGTCCCCATGCAGACGAAAATATCCAGATAGGTCTTGACTGTCGTCCGCGACCGCTGTGTCCCAACACGTAAGATGGAAGGTCCGCAATAGTCCACGCCTGATGCCAAGAAACGTCGCAATCCATTCACTCTTTGCTTCGGTTGAACTTATGTTGCACTGCGATGACGTCGACAGGTAACGCAGCTACTAAGATATCTTCGTACAGTTTGTCGACCCCTCAAAATCCAAAATCGCTGGCGGAGTGTTTGAAGCATCACTTGAGTGCCACCGTGCAGCGTCTGGTGGTGTGCTTGATCGATCAATAGCCATACTAAAGCACCGTTTCTCGGAAGAATAGCTGGAAAATGTTGTTCGTGCGGAAGCGCTGCTTTCTAAATACGTCCACCTACTCGCAAAGTACCATCGTTGTCCACAAAAGGGTTCAAGGAAACCAATCGGCTGGAACTGGATACATTAGACCCTTTCCGAATGTCTGTCAATTCTGTCCCAAGCTCCAGTCCCTCTTCCATTCGAATGAGCGTTGATAACGCGTCCTCAAGTTCGCCGGGTCCCATAATGGAAGTTCGAAGAGGTCTACGATTGCAACGCCATCGCAACATATAAGCTACCGTATGTAAAAGTCGCCGCAGGGAGCTGAAGCGCTCCCAGTAAGGGCAATCAAATGGCCATCCACTAGTCTCGTTGTTAACCTTGGTTGAACTGTAGCTGTCACGTTATAATGGAGATCCTCTCTTCACTCTTCACTGTACCCAGTTCATCTGGGCTAAGTCCGTTCGGCGGATCCAAAGGCAGCGCGCCTGATGGCAACCATTTCGGGCCTTGCCACCACAGATGATGTTGTAATAGCTCCTGTGCTCCTATGCCACGACTTGCACAATCGACCGGATTTTGAGCCGAGCGGAGGTGATGCCATCGATCTGGTTCCGTAAGCTCCTGAACTTGGCGCACCCTATTTGGCACATACGGTTTTAAGGCGCTCGGTTGTTTGCGTAGCCAGCTCAGTGCAATCTTAGAATTGGACCACAAATAATAAGGAGTATCCACTAGACCCATCGCTGTCCGAACGCGAACCAGCGTTGCAGCTAGCAAATGCGCTGCACAAAGCTCCAGTCGAGGAATCGTAGCGCCTTCAACAGGGGCTACTCTGGTGCGAGCAGTGCGCACTGAAACGTTGACACGTCCATCAAGCCCGTCTGTCCGGGTGTAGGCAACAGCAGCGTACGCACGCAAACTGCCGTCACAGAAGCCGTGTAGAGTTTTGATTCCGTCCTTTTGCATACCCAACCATCTGGGTACTCGAATATAATTGAGGGCGTTGAAGCTGTTACGAAATTTATTCCAGACTTCCTCACGTGATACGAGCGGACTAAAGCGTCCGGATGAATATTTTGCCCGTAACGACCACTTGTGCCAAAAGTCCTGTCGGGTCAAAAAGTCGCGCCACCTTGCTTAGAAGTCGTCGCTTCGTTGGGTGCTTATCCGGAGGCTCCAACACAACCTCAATTCAATTCAATTCAATTCAGTTGGAGAGTCGATGATAAGCTCTGCAGAAGAAGAATGATTAGCATCTAATGGACTGAGTACCTGAGCACGGTTGGAATTCCACTTTTGCAATTTAAAGAATCCCTTCGTCAGTATGGTGTCGACATGTGCCGCTAAGCCTACTGCTTCTGAAACACTGTCGCAACTCGTCAACAGATCATCCACATAAAATGACGAAAGGATGATGTTTCGTGCCTCTAAGGCCTGCTCCTGATCCGCCAAACAGTCAAAATTGTCGTAAGCGCACTGATGCAGCGTCCGTACAGCATTAAAAGGCCTGGAGGCCATCCCATACTTAACCGTCGTGAGCCGAAAGACATGGTCTGGAGTCACGAGTACCTGCCGAAACATTTTCTCCACATCGGCTGTAAGCGCAACCAGATAGCGACTAAAGCGGAAGATAATATTAACCAATGAATCCTGAATAGTAGGGCCTGCCAACTGGGTGTCGTTCAGCGAGACACCATTGGTGGTACGCGCCGATGCATTGAAGACCACACGGAACTTGCCCTGCACCGCGTGATGGGGAATATACGAGTAGTAGCAATTCGTAGGCTCAGCAGATTGATCAACTCTCTCCAGCTAGTCGCCGTTCCAGGCCATGAAATTGGTGTAGGGCATTTGTGTATGAATCTCCTAACTCGGGAGTATCGGACCGGAATGGAATATGTACGACATACCGTCCATCCGCATTTCGTGAGTGCGTTGCAGAGAATATGCGTTCGCACTCATCTTGGGCCACGTTCGCTTCTGGAACTTCTTTCAACATCCAAAGACTTCGTACCATATCCTCAAACCGCACGTCGGCCTCGTTTACCTGAGCGCAGAAAGCATAAGGTGGATGTGCTGTAGTTGAGGTAGCAGAAGCTGGGCCATATACCACCCAGCCCAACCGGGTGCGTTGCGCGCAGGGTTCGTTGGGCTTGCCACTCCTCTCCTTCGACGATTTGGCCCCACACGTCGGCTCCCACCAGAACGTCGATATTCCCAGGGCCTGCAAAGTGCGGGTCAGCCAGTTGAATAGCATCCAAATGTGTCCATTGTCTTCCATCAATAGGCACCGCTGGAGTTACTGAAGTTATTGACGGAAGCACCAGTGCGTTAATTTCCAATTCGAAGTCAGAGAATGTAGACCTGAGCAAAAGCACGACTCTACCCTTGGTGCGGGCGTGAGCGAGAGCGCCGATTCCTTCTACTGCCACTTCGAATTTAGCCCTGCGAAGATTAAGTTGATTATTCAAGCGTTCGGTAACAAAGCTTACCTGCGATCCAGGGTCGCAGATGATTCGAGTCAAGCGCTGTTCCAAATCTCCACATGCAAATGCTCGCGCTGTAGTAAGCAAAACTGTCTGGTCGGCTATTCAGGATGAGTGCGCCGTACTTGTGGCAACTGTTAACTGAGATGGCGGAGAGGAGGTCTCAGTAGCTGGACGGGGAACCTCTCGGCAAAACATGGTGTGATGCTTTCTCCCGCACTGTCGACATCCACCTGCAGAACACTGTCTCGATGTGTGCCCACTCCTCAGGCATTTGAAACATAAGCCAGAATCCCTTAGATCGGCGAAACGTTGGCTAGGAGTTTTACTTTGCAGCCGTTGACAACGTGTAATCCGATGTGGCCCTTAACAATACGGGCACCGACTCTCGATTGTTGTGGCCAAATATGATTTGCGCGCGGGGATAACGGGTAGTTGCACCATCGTTGCGATTCGGCATCCGAATCAAGTCCGTTGCAAGACTTTGAGCACGTTTTTCCACATATGTTAACAAAATCTTCGTAGACGAGCAATCCATACACCATCCCAGCTGCGTTGAGGGGGGTAGTTTGGACACAATGATCGGCACTACCAGCGCATCCCACTGATCCACCGGTAAAAGCATCACACGCAGCGCGCGCAATGACTCCTGTACCGTGCCCACAATCGTTAATAATGCTCCTGAAGTCTCATCTGCTGCAGATCTCAAATTTAAGAGACGAGAAACATGAATTTCCGCCAGAAGTTTAGGGTTATCGAAACGAGTCTTGAGCGCTGTCCACACCTCATTGTACCCACCAGATTACATTCCGCCTATTGCCGGATCAACCGCCTGCCTTAGCTTACCAAGTTTGTATGGCTCTGGAAACTCCGTATTGTGCACAAGAGTTTCAAAGGTGTTTCTAAAAGCCAGCCAATTGTGTAACGTACCATCAAATGAAGGGATTGCCACTGGGTCCAACCGCATTTCCACTTTGTTTGACTGTGTATTAACCATCCCATGTGCAGATTCTTCGGTGTTGTATTTCCCAGTTGAGGTATCTGTCACGTGTGCAGCTGGATCATCTGAAACGGGCGCAGCTGGAGCACCTGCAATGGGCGTACCTGGATTGGGAGCTGGCGGCACTGCTGGAGTATTTCGAAGTTGTACTAATCTCCGGTTCAGGATCACGCAACACGCATTGTAGCTAGACTCTACCTGTTCCCACAAAATAACATCTTCCTCCATCTCGGTTACTTCAGCCACACCAACCAACATCTGATTATTAGCGACAAATCGTTCGTAATGAGCCGCTACGGACTTAATCTCCTGCTCTAGCTGTGCCACATCAGCTCCGTCGAGGTTAGCTCCGGCCACGCGGTTATATGCACGGTGAATAGCATTTGTGGCCGATATTCGCAACTTTAGCGCCGCCATATTTTACACAGAGTAGATTGTCTCCATCGGCGAAATGCAAGAAAAAAGCAAAATAGTTAATGATGCGCAGGAAATGCAAAGATGAACAAACCAATTTTTCCACAGACAAGCTGACGTCCAAACAGAGAAGTGAAGTAATTATTATATGCACTTGTATATCTTGATACAAGCTTAAAGTCCTTCAATCCTCACAGGAGGCACCAAAATGTAGGGGATTTCCCCTACGGATAATAATTTTATCCGTAATTTCGGTTTGTAGTATTTGTATTTATTAGTCTGTAAGTATGACTGCTTGCCACGAGTGCAATTGAAAGAAAGAAAAATCACGAAAGGCTTAGAAGAAACCAACCGGAAAAAGCGAGAAACAATTACATAATGAGAAAGAGTAAAAACGATGTTGGCCAGAAGGGCATCCAACTGTCAGATACTAAAATGTAGAAGGTGCTGTCCAGGGATAGCACCGATATTAGACACACAAATTGTATTAGTTTTTGGCTTTCCTTTCTTAAATTTCTAAACTGCTACTTACATTTTTGCTATACTCCTGATCATAACTTCGCAGCAAAATAAAAACCGCTGCAAAATTCCAATACAAAACCAGTCAAATGCAACAAATGCGATTTGCTGTTTTCTTCTTCTACATAGGAGCTGTCACTGTCGGACCGGTTAACAAAGGAACGCCAAGGTTTCTTATGGTCTGTAGAGGTGTTGGTAGATTTTTGACTCTCTTTGAAGAAAATTACAAAATTGCCACTAAATGGAACGCGCTTTACTTCGTTATAATATTTTAATGTTTTAAACTTTATTTAAATGGTTCGTTCGAACGAGTATTAAAGTTGTTGACTGTGTGGGAAATTAGGATTGGGATGAGCTTTATATGGGAGCAATAGCAGGTGTGGTGAATATAATTCTGGGGAAATTCGTACTGTTGAGGAAATCGGTGCTGTTGGGGAAAATGGTACTGTTTTTAATGTGGTACAGGGAGTCAATTGTTATTTGGCGCGAACACTTTTGATTCCCCACTTTTAGGAGAAATAAAAGTTACTTTACAAAGGCCTAAATACAATTACAAGGGCAGTAATTTTAGGGTTCACGCCCAACTGCTTCCGTTTTATAGTGACTAGTTGTCCGGTTCTGTACTTCCCTTGAATCTTTCGGATGTTAGCTCGGACCTTTTCACGCGCGTGATCACGTTCCGCATCAAGAGCGTTTTTGATTTCGCCGTCTTCTCCCTCCGCGGACCCATCTTTCTCCTTTCGAGATGATTTACCCTGTTTTGCTTTCTGGCCCCAGCTTGAGTTTCTTCCTATCGTCCCAGATTCCGCTTAAGCATTTTCGTCTTCAAGTTCGGACTCTACTTTCTTTTCATTCTTCTTTGTTTTTTGCTATTGAATGATCCGCCGGAAGTGTTAACCGCTTTCTTTGGGAGAGATTCCTTCCTTCGTTTCACTGCTTTTCCGCCTTCATCATTGCTTCCACCCCTTGTAGCGCCATTTGAGTCTTTCATTTCGTCCGCATAAGACCATTCATCTTTTGCTACCTTTTCATTCCATTTTGATTTGTCTTTTAATTCATGCCACATTTCTCCAGCCCTCTTGGCGATTTCTGTGATCTTATTGCCGGGATTGTCTTCCTTGGTGTCAGAAACAGCTTCAAGGCTGTTGCAGCACCCTTCGGTTTATTGGAACCTTTTTCTTCTTCTTAGTTTTCCTCACTACCTCCTCCTTACGTTCTTTCTTTTCCAATGGGGCCAAACGTCGTGGTCCTTGATAAGTAGGAACATCTGACTTGAGCATCAGCTTCACTTGTACTGAAGTTAAAAGGATGTCCTTAAGTTCGTAAACGTTTACTTTATTACCTTTTCTTCGAAGGGTGGATTTCCAATGTTCACGTTCACATTGCTGTTACAGATCGTAGTATTGAAGTCCATATGTTTGTTTTTTTCTTTGGAATTCGCGCTCGCACGAGGGATTTTGTGTACCCTTAAGATGTTTGCACACAGCGAGGCAGTACTATATGGTCCCGGTTTTTCCGCAAGTCCTTGTACAGTAATCTCATCTGGAATCAACTTACTCCCAGAGCGAAGTACTCGTATTCATCTGAGCGAACACAGTAGTGTCACCTCCTGTATCAATTCCTGCACTTAGCTACTGCCCATTTATGGTAGTCATTTTGACCGTTTCGCCCGGGATAACAGCTGCACAATTCGCAGATCCTCTTGTATTTCTCGTTCTTCTTGGTCATTTAAATCACATGTGCCCGAAACTGTTGCATTGAAAGCACTTTGGTTGGTTTCCATCTTAGTTAGTTT